>CM054057.1:115953655-116553655 GCA_028641055.1 Alopecurus myosuroides | reverse complement strand
AATCGCGGCGCATTCTTCCGTGCTGTTTTCTCTTTCTGGGGGTTGTTCCGATCCTGCCATGCAGACCTGAGCCAGTCGTGGCTCGTGCGTCCTAGGCGTAGCTCGGAAAGCTTTCTGGACTTGGGAAGGTTCCTCTGTCGAGAGGGTATGGTAGTTGTTGGTGTTGAAGCGGATGGACTCGCCACTTTTCTCCAGATAAGGGCGCGAGTCGACGGCTCCTGACTCAGATCCCGATTCTTCAGGGTAGTGGAGTATTCCGTCCTTGTTGGTGTAGAACTTCAAGCTCCCGAACGTCAAGGTGACGCTCTTCTCCAGATTGCTGAATATCGGGCGTGATTCCGGTGAGTGAGAGGTGACCACGACAGATCCGATCCGAATAGGGTTGGTCGGAATCGAAGTCGAGGGTTTCCAACGCGAGTTGGATGATGAAGCCGAAGATGCCGGAGATCCAGCGCCCGCCGTTCCCACAGACGGCGCCGATTGTCGAATCTGTGACTCAACAAATCCCTCGGGTGAACCCATAGGGTTTCGAATAGGAGAACCCATGAGCACTGGTGACAATCGTCGTCTAGACAGGGGGCGCGATTTACCCAGGTTTGGGGCCCTCGTAGAGGTAAAACCCTTACTCCTGCCTCTGTCAATCTGTATTATCGAATAGATCGGTTATAATGATGGTTGCTCAAGTCGAGAGTATGATCTCGAGCTCAAGGCTTTGGTGGTGCGGTATTGCTTGGTCCTCCTCCGGTGGTTCTCCTGGCCTTAGATAGATGGCCAGGTCTCAAACCCTACCCGGGGAGGACTCGAACTCTAACCCTATGTCGGTTACAAGTTTCCTATCTTAGCCCGCAAGGCATTGCGGGTGGGCTTCAAGTGGGCCTTCCAGAATACTCCAAGGGCCTCCCTTCTTGGGCTTTAGCCTTGGGCCTAAGATGGGGTATCCTTACTCGCAGGGTCCAAGGTCCATCCCTTCGTCACACACCTGGGCGCAAAGGAAGGCCAGCTCCGCCTCAGCCTGAGCGAAAGTGCGAGCTCGAAGCACCAGATGTGTCTCACCCTCAGGTGAGACGCCAGCGAGCGTTGCCCCAGGGGCGGTGCAGTGGGAGAATGCAGCGGGAAGCGCAGACGCTAGCGGGCCCAACAACATCCACGTGTCGTACCACATCGAAGTCGATGCGCTGTCGCCGGGCTCGACACGCGTGATGGCATGGTACAGAGGCATCAGGGCCTCGAAATGGCGCCACGATAGAGTGGATGGTCGGGGGAGCGCATAGATAGTTCCGCCGGATCCATCGAGTCCAAGGAGTGTCACGGCCAGAGAGAAGCCCATGGATGTTCTTCAGAAGCAGGCACGTGTTCTAAAGTTTGAGATCCATGACACCCAGCCCCCCTTCCGATCTCAACCTGCAGACGAAGTCCCATGCAACCTGGCAGTCACCACCGGAGCACACCGCGGTCGCCTTCCACAGCATGCACGCCTCGGCCTGTCCATTTTGGCGGTAACGCCCTTTGGCAGTGGGAGGGCGGACATAGCCAGGATGGGCAAGGCGGAGAGGACAACAGTAGTTAGGGTGAGGCGCCCACCAATGGGAACAAGCGAGGTGCGCCACCCCGGGATCCCGTTAGCAATCTTGGTGGCGAGGAATTCCAGGGCCGAGGCCGAGAGTTTTTGGTATGACAGGGGAAGTCCTAGGTATGTCTGTGAGAAGGACGACACGGGGTCCCCCAAGGATCCCTGCCAGGAGCGAAGCACGGGCAGACGACATGCGCACGGGCACGAACGTGCTCTTGTGGAAGTTGATGTGCAACACACTCGCACGGAAGAAGGAGTCAGGACACCCCTCGGGTGCAACATCTGGGAAGGATCAACCGGAGCACGATCAAGGTGTCATCAACGTACTGGATGACGGGAACGGGGAGGTCGTCGGCGAGGAGGTGGCGAAGGCGGTCTTCTTCAATATCCTCCACGAGCAAAGGCCCGAAGGAGCTCAGCCAGGACAAAGAAGAGGTATGGGACAGGGGGTCACCCTGCCTCAACCCATTCTTGCAGGTGATCGAGCACCTCGGCACGCCATTCAACAAGACAACCGTCTTCCCGGGGGAGAGGATGGACGAGATCCACCCATGGAAGGTGGTACCGAAACCCCGGGCCTGCAAAATCTGTTAAAGCGCGTCCCAGTTAACCGAATCAAAGGCTTTTCGAAAATCCAGCTTGAGGACCACGGCCTCCACGTTGCAAACGTGGCAACTCTGGACAATGTCGATGGCGTAGAGGATGTTGTCCGTGAGCACGCGCCCTTTGATAAATCCACTGCTCGAAGGCCACCAGACGCTCAATGAAGGACTGAAGTTGTGTGGTCAGGATGCGCGTGATGAGCTTCATAACACAATTCTGCAGAGAGATGGGCAGCAAGCCGTCTGCGGTGATCACATTCACCTTCTTAGGCAGCAAGGCGATCAAAGTGCGGTTGACCCCATCGAGACAGCCAGTGCCCAAGTGGAAGTCGGCAAGGAAGGCCATGACGTCAGATCTGACAAGAGGCCAGAAGGATCGGAAGAACGCATGCATGAAACCCATCCGGACCAGGGCTGTTGTCCATCCTCGCCTCATAGCCCGTAGGGCGTCCCGGGCCTCCGACTCGGAGAAGTGGGCCTCCAGGGCGTCGAGCCCTACCACGTGCGGGAGAACACGTCGACGGTCGAAATCAAACATCGACGGCTGAGTGTCTCCGAGGAGGCGCGAGTAGAACAGATGTAGAGCTGCGGCCTTATCGGAGTGGTTGACTAGCACCCGCCCCTCATCGTGGAGGATCCAAATCTGATTGCCGCGGAGACGCACGGGCGTGGAAGAACCTAGTGTTCTCCTCCCCCAGGCGACACAGGAGAAAGGTGAATCGTTGGCGCCAGTAGAGTTTCAACCGTCGTTATTCGCCGGAGAGATGTGATGCGCGTGTAACACACGTTCGTTGGGAAACCCCAAGAGGGCAGTATGAAGAGCACGGCAGTAAGTTTCCCTCAGAAAGAAACCAATGTCTAATCGACCAGTAGGAGGAAAAAGCAACTTACGAAGGTTGAAGCAGTTGAGATGGCAGAGGGCACTACCTATTCAGAAGCAACATGGAACCTACACAGCACAATCAAATCACTTTTCCCCAACGAAGCAGTGAGGTTGTAAATCTCACTGGTTTTGTTGAACACGGAGAGGTTAAACGTATGGTGTGGAAAATAATATGAGAACAATATGAGAACAGTAGCAGTAGTGTGAAAACAGTAATTGAAGTGGTTGTATTATCAGTATGAGGAAATGGACCGGGGTTCACAGTTCACTAGTGGTGTCTCTCCATAGAAAAAAAAACATGTGTGGTGAACAAATTACAGTTGGGCAATTGATAGAAATGAAGGCTGCACCATAGTGCATATGCAAGCCATAAAGATTACTATGTGATTCATGCGGGCATTATAACAAAATACATAGATCACCATCCAACTGCATCTATGACTAATAATCCACCTTCCGAATATCATCCGAACAAACTTTGGGTATTTAGTTGCAAGCAACAGATAATCGCAGTAAGCAAAGTGTGAAATGTAAACAATATAAACTAAGTCAACATCGTTGTTTTCTCCCTAATGGCAACATCACATCCTCCACCCGTCACGTTTTTGTCACTCGAGCACATATGCGAAGGAGGCATGAACCCACTATCGAGCATAAATGCCCACTCTTAGAGTAACTAGCATCTACTTGTCCAGAGCATCTACTAATAACGGAGAGCATCCAAGATCATAAATAACATATAAATGAAGATAACATGATAGATTGATAATCAAAAGACATAGCATTCAACATTCATCGGATCCCAGCAAACACAACATGTAGCATTACATAAAGATGATCTCGATCATGTGAGGCAGCTCGCAAGATCTAAACATGAGACATAAAGTGGAGGAGACAACCATCTAGCTACTGCTGTGGACCCGTAGTCCAGGGATGAACTACTCACGCATCACTTCGAGGAGGGCATGGTGGTGTAAACCCCTCGGTGATGAATTCCCCTCCCGGCAGGGTGCCGAGGAGAGCTCCAGAACCCTCCCGATCTCGGGTTGACGATGACGGAAGCCCCGGGTGTTTCTCGGGAAAAAGTGGTATGTATCTAGGGTTATCGTATCCGGGGGAATAAATTGGCGAAAGGGCGATGGCGGTGGGCGCCCGAGGGGCCCACACCACCCCATGGCGCGGCCAGGGAGCGCACCGCCCTATGGTGTGGTCCCCCTCCAGGCCTCTTCGGTACTCCGTGAAACCTCCGGGGTTTCTAAAACTTTCGGGCTTCGAATTTTCCAATTTCGTGAATATTTCCAGAACAACTTTTCTGAAACTAAAAACAGCAGAAAACAGAGAGCTGGCTCTGTTGCATCTTGTCAATAGGTTAGTCTCATAAATCAATAAAAATGGCATAAAGTGTATAGCAAACATGTAGCAAATAACATGAAAACTTCATGGAAGATAGCAAATTAAGGATACGTTTATGACGTATCAACATCCCCAAGCTTAGTTCCTACTCGTCCTCGAGTAGGTAAACGATAAAAAAACACATAATTTCCGAGGTGACATTCTACCAACGTAAACTTGATCATCAATATTGTAAAAGTATATGTAATCTGAGATCATAGTACTTTAAACACAATCACGATAGATATAATTCTAGCAGTAAAACATAGCAATCAATTTGCACCATGAGAAGTAACACAAATAAAAGACATGAATAATAATGCACTCGAAAGTTATACGTTTGTTTCAATCATAGAGATAACATAGCAAAGTGATAGTTCGCTTGTCCTTAAGAGTGGGGCAAAACATAAATGCCAGGACACCTTCAAAGTTTAAAAGGAAGACTAGAACAAATAATTTGAGAGCAAGTAATAACACATCATCAAGCAATTAATAATGTTTCTGGGACAAATGCACATTAAACTCATAATGGCAACTATGCTCTCTCAACTGTACATAAAGTTAGAAGATGGATACTCAACATAAAGTAAAGGAAAGGCCGTTCACAAAGGGAAGCATAGATCACTCATGTGCTAGAGCTTTTCATTTTATTAAACATAAGTATAAATTGTTTGACACTCCTCCCAACCATCTTACACAAACCATGGCTAACCGGGTCCTTGGGTGTCTGCCAATAATCACATACCGTGGAGGAGTGTCTATTTTTTAGAGAGATGTATGCTTATGTCAAAGAATGGTAAACAGAAAATACATCACGTCACAAGACAACTAGACTTCACAAGAGCGTCTCCCATTGAAGGACGCAACTGGTGTAGAAGGTCATCCCTCTTTCTCTTTTGTTTACACAATTATGCTTTGACTGATAAATCAGGGGCAAAATAGTGACGAGAATTTGTTTGTATTCATTTGGGGTTGGGCACCCCGCTGCCAGCTCTTCTATCAATCAGATAAGCGTATGAAGACACTAGTCCAGGGTGTGAAATCCAATCAACAAGTGAGATAAATATTTTGTATTTACGTCCCCATGATCTAAGACATGAACACAAAACATGAGTAGTTTTGATAGTTTTAAAGATAACACATGAGCAATTTACTTTGGAGTGGCGGTTAAATACCACATGTAGGTAGGTATGGTGGACATATTTGGCATACTTTGGTTTTTGGGAGTTGGATGCACAAGTAGAGCTCATACTCAATACAGGTGGAGGTTAGCAAAAGACTGGGAGCGACAAATTAAGAGAGCAATAATGGCCATAATCATGCATAGTGACAAAAACATCATTAATCAAAGCATCGGTGGTACTACAAGTTCAAAAACTAAATGATCATAGAGGCTATAGGTGGCTGGTCTGTAGTCATAAACATGCTGTAAGCATGCGCCAAGTCAACCATACAAAACATTCAAAGGAGAACACCACATATTTATGCTTCAATATGTCAAGAACAACTCATGGTCCTTTTAATGGCACATTAAACACTCTCAGCTATTTGAGACAAATCATGCTACAAAAATAACCACTAGGTTTTAGAATTATAATAACATCTAGCATGACATGAAAAAGTCTAGCCACAGTCTTTACAAGTTTCTATTTGCATCGTTATAAATTTCTACCGCATGCAACATTTTCTAGTTCCAACAAGCACCATAAAAAAATGTTTAAACAAGAACTCTCTAAATGATACAGCAAGAAAGCATGAGAATACTCACATTAAATTACTAAAACTAACATCTCTGGATAAGAGATGCAATGAAAACAAGAGCTAAACAAGAATTTTGCATCAGATAGAAGAAAAACTAAGAATACGAGCATAACGAGTATTCAAATGAAAAAGCGGAGCGTGTCTTTCTCCCAAACAAGGATTCTCAGTTCCAATGATGTTTATTGCAACAAGAAAACAAAAGAAAACTAAAGAAAAACAAACATGCGCTCCAAGTAAATTTCATATGATGAGACCGAATAACAGTATAGTTTCACTAGAAGTGACCTGATAAATTGTTGATGAAGAAGGGGATGCCTTGGGCATCCCCAAGCTTAGATGCTTGAGTCTTCTTAGAATCTGTTGGGATGAACCATGGGGGCATTCCCAATCTTTGACCTTGCACTCTTCTTAATCACATTATATCACTCTCTTCTCTTGACCCTTGAAAACTTCCTTCACACCACACTCAAAGAGTAATTCACATTAGAGGGTTAGTGCAAAAATAAAAAATCCATGGGTTCACTATGGGCACAAGTTCAAATTGATATTTTTAAACATTAGCTATAGCCACTGATGTTTCGTGAAGCAAAGAAATCCACTTGACATCGTAAAAGAGCAAATGCAAGAAAAATGGCAGAATCTTCCAAAACCAGAACAGTCTCTACAGACGATTTTTTCGGGGCACTTACCTTGCTCAGATAAAAAAACTTCAAGAACAAAAAAGTTTTGGAATCCAACTCCAACTCTCTTTGGAAACTTTACCTAGCACAACTAATACATGAAAATAAAGATACAAAGGAGTTGATACAGAAGTACACAACCCCTTGACTCAAAGAAAACAGAGAAAAACAAAGCAAAAATAAAACCATGGGTTCTCTCCCAAGAAGTGCTTTTATTTAACGCCTTTTAGCTAGGCCCAGAAAAGTGGATTCAAGTATTTTCGAGTGAAGAAGCATCCAAATTGTAATTTGTTCGAATAATAGAATCAAAAGGAAACTTCATTCTCTTTCTAGGAAAGTGTTCCATACCTTTCTTGAGTGGGAATTGAAATTTAATATTCCCCTCTTTCATCTCAATAACATCACCAACAGTTCTAAGAAAAGTTCTTCACAAAACAATTGGACAAGAAGCATTGCATTCAATATTCAAGACAAAAAATCAATGGGTACAAGGTTGTTACTAACCATGATAAAAATATCATCAACTCTCCCCAAAGGTTTCTTTCTAACATTATCAATAAAATGAACATCCAAATAACAAGGTTCCAATGGTGGTAAGTCAAGCATATCATAAAGTTTCTTAGGCATAATAGAGATACTAGCACCAAGATCACAGAGAGTATTGCAATCGAAATCATTCACTTTCATTTTAATGATGGGCTCCCAACCATCATCTAATTTCCCAGGGATAGAGGCTTCAAACCTTAATTCATCCTCTCTAATTTGCATGAGAGCATTTGTAATATGTTTTGTGAAAGCCATATTCCTAGCACTAGCATTAGGACAACTAGCAAGCTTTTGTAAGAACTTAATCACTTCAGTTATGTTTCAATCATCAAAGTCAGGATCATTTTTATCAAAGGTAATGGGACCATTGTCTCCCATGTTTCTAAAAATTTCAGCACTGTTATCAAGAGCATTTTTAACAGTTTCAGGCAATTTTACATTTTTAATAGCAGAATTGGGAGTATTGCAAACACCAATTACTTTACCATTGATAGTAGAAGGTTTACTAGCATGAGAAGCTTCAGAGTTTATTGGGACATATTCAAAGTGCTCACGCATCCGATTATATCTTTCTTTTAAACAAGACATGCCTGACTCAAGAGTATTTAACCTAGCATAAATGCTTTCAAAGGCTTTATCAGAGCTACTCAGTGAGCTATAGGTTGCAATTAATTTTTTATGGCATTAAAAGCTTGATCCTCATCACAATGGACAAAATCTCCTCCTACCATAGTATCCAAACCATATCTATAGAAAAAGTACAAGACCAAAGTAAAAGCTACGAAGAAACAGACTTAGAGTCATTTTAGGTACAATTTTGCAATACGAATAAAAAAAACTCTAGACCAAGCTTCCTTAAAACTCTCATCACTCCCTTCTTTGAAAGTGAAAATCATTTCAACATGTGACATGGTAACAGGAACATGAGTACTCATTTTAGCAAGAATAAAAACAGGACAAATACTACAACTAGAATAAGAAGTAGTTTTTTTGTGTTTTTTATAAAGAGAAGCAAACAAGATAAAATAAACTAAGAAAAACAATATCAAAGTAAAGAGATTGGAAGTGAGAGGCTCACCTTGCAGAAATTCTCTTCCTCCCCGGCAACGGCGCCAGAAAATTAGCTTGATGCGCGCGTAACACACGTTCGTTGGGAGACCCCAATAGGAAGGTATGAAGTGCACAACAGTAAGTTTCCCTCAGAAATAAACCAAAGTTTAATCGACCAGTAGGAGGAAAAGGCAACTTCCGAAGGTTGAAGCAACTGGGATGGCAGGACGCACTACCGGTTCAGAAGCAACGTGCAACCTACGCAACACAATCAAATCACTTTGCCCCAACGAAGCAGTGAGCTTTTCAATCTCACCGGTTTTAATGAACACAAAGAGGTTAAACGTATGGTGTGGAAAATAATATGAGAACAGTATGAAAACTCTAGCAGTAGTGTGAAAACAGTAATTGCACTAGTTGTATTATCAGTATGAGGAAATAGACCGGGGTCCACAGTTCACTAGTGGTGTCTCTCCATAGAAAATAAATAACATGTGTGGTGAACAATTTACAGCTGGGCAATTGATAGAAATGAAGACTGCACCGTAGTGCATATGTAAGACATAAATATTACTATGTGATTCATGCGGGCATTACAAAAAAATACATAGACCGTCATCCAACTTCCTCTATGACTAATAATCCACCTTCCGAATACCATCCGAACAAACGTTGGGTATTAAATTGCAAGAAACAGATAATCACAGTAAGAAAAGTGTGTAATGTAAACAATGTAAACGAAGTAAACATCGTTGTTTTCTCCCTAATGGCCACATCACATCCTCCATCCGTCACGTTTCTGTCACTCGAGCACAGATGCAAAGGAGGCATGAACCCACTATCGGGCATAAATACTCCCTCTTGGAGTTACTAGCATCTACTTGGCCAGAGCGTCTACTAATAACGAAGAACATGCAAGATCATAAATAACATATGCATGAAGATAACATGATAGATTGATAATAAGAAGACATATCATTCAACATTCATCGGATCCCAGCAAACACAACATGTAGCATTACAATAAGATGATCTCGATCATGTAGGGCAGATCACGAGATCTAAACATGAGGCATAAAGTGGAGGAGACAAGCATCTAGCTACTGCTATGGACCCGTAGTCCAGGGATGAACTACTCACGCATCACTTCGGAGGAGGCCATGGTGGTGTAGACCCCTCCGGTGATGAATTCCCCTCCCGGCAGGGTGCCGTGGAGAGCTCCAGAACCCTCCCGATCTCGGGTTGACGATGACGGCGGCCTCGGGTGTTTCTCGTGAAAAAGTGGTATATATCTAGGTTCTCGTATCAGGGAGAATAAATAGGCGAAATGGCGATGGCGGTGGGCTCCCGAGGGGGCCCACACCACCCCATGGCGCGGACAGGGGGTGCGCCGCCCTATGCTGTGGCCCCCCTGTGGCCCCCTCCGTGCCTCTTTGGGACTCCGTGGAACCTCCGGGATTTCTAAGAATTTTGGGCTTCAGATTTTCCAATTCCGCGAATATTTGCAGAACAACTTTTTTGAAACTAAAAACAGCAAAAAAACAGGGAACTAGCTCTATGGCATCTTGTCAATAGGTTAGTCCTGGAAATCGATAAAAAAATGGCATAAAGTGTATAACAAACATGTAGCAAATAACATGAAAACAACATGGAACATTAGAAATTAAGGATACACTTATGACGTATCAAGATGCGACTGGATGAGATTACGAAGGAGGCACTCCTGGAAAGAAAGCGCACGAGATTCTTTTACCGCATCCAGCAGACCAATTCCCCGCCGGCAGTTCGAAATGACCTCGGCAAGCCGATGACGCGCGCATGCCCATTTCTTCGAACAACCCTGGCCCACTTGAGAGAGTTGGTTAGATGCCCCGCAATGGAGGTGCGGGCGCGGTTCTGGTGCCGGAACCAAACAGAGGCGATCCGGGCGTGTAATCGGGTAGGGACGCCCACCAGCGCTCGAACCTGGAGATCTGGGACATAGGCGCGCTCGATGCAGCACTGACAAACGGGGCACATGATCTGACATGGTGCGCAACATGTTTACCAGCGTGGTGTTGAACAACCATTCACCCCCATGCCAAGTTGATCAATGCACGATCCAGGCAAACGAGCGTGGGGTTAGCAGGCCCGTTGGTTGAGGTGTAACGTCGGTCCAGCAAGGGGAGGTCTTGGAGTTCCAGGTTGTCGATGAGGCCGTTGAAATTGTTTGCGACGCCGGCATCAAAGGCGCCATTGTTGTGGTCTTACGAACATCACGTGATGTTGGAGTCGCCAATGACGAGCCAAGGAGTGTCGATAGTCCAGGCGAGGTCGCAGAGCTCCTTGAGGAACGAAGCCTGCCCCGCGCGGTTGCATGGAGCATACACATTGGATACGACGAACTTCATTCCATCCGCAGCGAGCTCGAAATGGGACGTAAGGGAGAATGCCCGCGGGTAGTCAGAGATGTGTAGGACAACGCTGACGCCACAGGCTGTGATGATTCCCCCTAACGCCCCAACGGATGTGAGCGTCGAGAAGGTCGAGAAGCCTAGAGGGAGGAAGGACGGTGTCTTGGAGTGGCAGACCACACTTAGCTTGGATTCCTGAAGACAAACAACATGGATGGGTTGCGCCGCCAAGTTCATCTTCACGTTCGTGCACTTGCCGGGGTCATTCAAAACCACGTGTGTTCCACGAGACTACGCGCGTTTGTTTAAGGTTCATAGCCATAGGACAAGGTAGAAACAACAGGGGAGGAGCACAGCGACAAGAGGAAGGTATGATGAGCACAGCGACAATTTTCCCTTGAAAAGAAACCAAGGTTTAATCGACCAGTAGGAGGAAGGAGTAACTTTAGAAGGTTGATGCAGTTGAGATGGCAGGGCGCACTACCGGTTTAGCAGCAACATGGAACCTATACAACACAATCAAATCAATTTGCCCAACGAATCAGTGAGGTTGTCAATCTCACTGGTTTTGGTGAACACAAAGAGGTTAAACGTATGGTGTGGAAAACAATATGGAAACAGTAGCAGCTGTATAAGAGTAGTGGAAACAATGGTTGTATTATCAGAATGAGAAAATTGACCGGGGTCCACAGTTCATTAGTGGTGTCTCTCCGTGAAAGATAAATAACACGTGTGGTGAACAAATTACAGCTAGGCAATTGACAGAAATGAAGTCTGCACCGTAGTGTATATGCAAGACATAATGGTTACTATGTGATTCATGCGGGCATTACAACAAGATACATAGACCGTCATCCAACTGCATCTATGACTAATAATCCACCCTCCGAATATCATCCGAACAAATGTTGGGTATTAAGTTGCAAGCAACAGATAATTGCATTAAGCAAAGTGTGTAATGTAAACAATAAGATCATACTTAGACAAAGCATTGTTGTTTTCTCCCTAATGGCAACAACCCATCCTCCATCCGTCACGTTTCTGTCACTCGAGCATAGATGCAAAGGAGGCATGAATGCACTATCGAGCATAAATACTCCCTCTTGGAGTTGCTAGCATCTACTTTGCCAGAGCATCTACTAATAACGGAGAGCATGCAATATCATAAATAACATATGTACGAAGATAACATGATAGATTGATAATCAGAAGACATTGCATTCAACTTCATCGGATCCTAGCAAACACAACATGTAGCATCATAAAGATGATCTCGAAAATGTGAGGCAGCTCACTAGATCTAAACATGCGGCATAAAGTGGAGGAGACAACCATCTAGCTACTGCTATGGACCCGTAGTCCAGGGATGAACTACTCACGCATCACTTCGGAGGAGGGCATGGTGGTGTAGACCCCTCCGGTGATGAATTTCCCTCCCGGCAGGGTGCCGGGGAGAGCTCGAAACCCTCCCGGTCACGGGATGAAGATGACGGCAGCCTCGGGTGTTTCTCGGAAAAAGTGGTATATTTCTAGGATTGATATGTCGGGGGGATTATATAGGTGAAAGAGCGATGGAAAAGGGCACCTGGGGGCCCAGACCACCCTCAGGCGCGACCAGGGGGCGCTCCGCTGTATGGTGTGGCCCCCTGTGGCCCCTCTCCGGGTCTCTTCGGGACTCCGTGGAACCTTCGGGTATTCTAAGACTTCTGGGCTTTGAATTTTCAAATTCCGAGAATATTTCTAGAATAACTTTTCTAAAACTAAAAACTGCAGAAAACAGAGAACTGGCTCTATGGCATCTTGTTAATAGGTTAGTCCCGGAAATTGATAAAAATGACATAAAGTGTATAGCAAACATGTAGGAAATAACATGAAAACAACATGGAACATCAATAATTAAGGATACATTTATGACGTATCAACATCCCCAAGCTTAGTTCCTACTCGTCCTCAAGTAGGTAAACGATAAAAACACATAATTTCTGAGGTGACATGCTACCAACATGAACTTGATCATCAATAATGTAAAAGCATATGTAAGCTGAGATCATAGAACTTTAACATAAGCATGATAAATAAAACTTTAATAATAAATCATAGCAATCACCTTGCATCATGAGAAGTAACACAAATAAAAGATCATGAATAACAATTCATCGAAAGTTATACGTTTGTTTCAAGTATAGAGAAAGCATGGCAAAGGGATATTTTGCTAGTCCTTAAGAGTGGGGCAAAACATAAATGGAAGGACACCTTCAAAGTTTATGCGGAAGACTAGAACAAATAATTTGATAGCAAGTAATAACACATCATGAATCAATTAATAATGTTTCTGGGACAAATGCACATTAAACTCAGAATAGCAGCTAAGCTCTCTCAACTGTGCATAAAGTTAGAAGATGGAGACTCAACATACAAGTAAAAGAAAGACCCTTCGCAGAGGGAAGCATGGATCACTCATGTTCTAGAGCTTTTATTTTATTAAACAGAGGTATAAAATGTTTGACACTCCTCCCATCCATCTTACACAAACCATGGCTAACCGAATCCTCGGGTGCCTGCCAACAATCACAGATCGTGGAGGAGTGTATATTTTTAGCGAGGTGTATGCTTATGTCAACGAATGGTAAACAGAAAATACAGTACATCACAAGCCAACTAGACTTCACAAGAGTGGCTCCCATATGAAGGACGCAACTGGTGTAGAAGATCATTCATCTTTCTCTTTTGTTTACACAATTATGCTTTGACTTATAAATCAGGGGCAAAAATAGTGAAGAGAATTTGTTTATATTAATTTGGGGCTGGGCACCGCGCTGCTAGCTCTTTTATCAATTGGGTAAGCGAATGAAGCCACTACTTCAGGTTGTGAAATCTAATCAACAAGTGAGATAAAGATTCTCTATTTACGTACTCATGAGCAAAAACAGGAACACAAAACAGGAGTAATTTTGAAAGTTTTAAAGGTAACAAATGCACAATTTACTTGGAGTGGGAGTTAAATACCACATGTAGGTAGGTATGGTGGACACATTAGGCATACTTTGGTTTTTGGGAGTTGGATTGCACGAGAAGAGCTAATACTCAGTACAGGTGGAAGCTAGCAAAAGACTGGGAGCGACAAATCAAGAAAGCAATAATGGCCATAATCATGCATAACGACATAAACATCATTAGTAAAAGCATAAGTGGTACCACAAGTTCAAAAACTAAATGATAATGGAGACTATTAGTGTCGTGGTGTGGAGAAGACAGATGCCATGGGATGGCTAAAGGTTGGGGCCGATGGACGTTGTAGGTATTCGGGGAGGGATCGCACGTCGAGTAGACGCGCTCAGGAACACTCCAAACAACAAGATCTACCCAGGTTCAGGGCCCTCGTGTGGAGGTAACACCCCTACTCCTGTCTATCTCTCTGTAAATATCTTGACCGAGTAGCCACAGTACAATTCCGGCACTCTGCCGAGTAGCCAACCTCTAGTCCTCTCTCTGTGGGTAGTGCTAAGGCTCGCAATAAATGCTCTCCAAGCCAACGTCCCTTGCGCAGGAGGGGTCTGGCCACCTTATATACTGGTGGCCAGCGATTAAATAACGTTTAAAGTACGTGACACGACAACTCTACTGTGAGAACGGCGCACGCCTCCGTGTTCCCGCTGATGCCGTTGCGGGAAGTCGCCGCGCCGTCCGGCTGACAGGTCTTGTCCACCTCGTCAGCCTCACAGAGTAGGTCCCTGACACGTCCTGTCCCACCTATCAGTGACAGGACATGACAGGCGCCTACCCTCACTGTACCCACGCATTGGCGCAGATATTTATGCTCCTAGTAAGTTGAACCGCACGCCTGTACGGCTGCGGGGTACGCGGGATCTCCCCACAACGGCTCCATTGACTTTGCGCCCGAGTAGGAGAGCTCCCCATCTACTCGGACCACCCGAGCTCTACTCGGTTGGTTCTGATTTTCCTTACTATCTTGTCTTGGTCTTCAATGCTTATCACCGAGTAGCGTCTACCGGATACCAGGTACCCAGGTAGCCGCCTACCCGGCAAACAGTACCTTGATCTCTGTTTTACCACCAGCCTTACCCCTACTCGGGGGTAGCCCCCCGACATTAGTCCCCGAAGCTGGTAGAGTCCAGCGAACTTGTCCGTTGGGCCCTACCAGCTTAAACCAACTTGCCTCTGCGAAGAAGTGTGGCCGAGTTGCTCCTCAACTCGGACACCCATAATCTTTACTCGAACTTCTCTGATTACGGTCTTTGGAAAATTCTTCTCGGGACCGAGTAGATCACGCGATGCAGGGTTCTGCCGAGAACTTATATTTAGCGAAATTTTCAACACGCTCCCGCTCGATCCAGAGCATATCCATCTTCTCGTGTCCAGGGTGGGCACGTGTCACACAACCGCTCCCCTGTCGCCTCGGTTCTGGCGTTACTGCACGGCACGCGCCCATCACTGCACTTGGGGCGCACGGCCCGTTGTGTCACCTCGCGCGTGTACTCGAGATCCAACGACGCACGTCGTGCGATTAACTGTGCCCGTTACGCGTGCATTTCGCGCTGTGTGCATTTCTAACGGGCAGTTAAATCCCACATCGCACGATTTCAACCATGATTAATCCCACTTAGTAACTGCAGCCGCGGCGGGATAAATACCCCCCGCCGCCCTCTGCTTCTCTTTCCTCTCACTTTCCCCAACTCACGCTTCCTCTTCGCCTCCGCCTCCACCGCAGAGACCAGCGCCGCCGCGAGATCGCAGCGTGCCGCCGCTCTCAGTGCAGAGGGAGAGAGAGAAACTTCTTGCGCGCCTCCATCTTCGTCGTCGCCCTTGTTCTCGGCGCGTCCACCTCTCCAATGAGAACACTGCAATGGAGACCGAGAACCTCGCCGGAGACCAGCATGAGGAGGAGGCGACGCCAGCGCGCGCCGGCTGGGAGGGTTCCGATGTCACGGCCGCGGATTTCCAGTGGCTGGTCAATACGCGCCGTGTCCCTCCCGGCGTGATTTGCCGCCCCCGGAAGGGAGCTTGTCCCTGCTCCTGAACCCGGTGAGTACGTTGTTTTCCTCAGCCACTTCAAACGGGGTTTTGGGATCCCCACTTCCAAATTTCTTCAAGACTTCCTGCGCCATTTCGGCCTTCAACCTCACCACATGCCCCCAAATGTTGTTGATATGCTTTCCACCCATGCCACAGTCTGCGAGGCCTTCTTGGGCGTTTACCCCACTATCCATACTTGGGCCAAGTATTTCTTCCTCCACCAGCAGAGCGTTCCCAGTCCTTACAATCGTCTAGCCCCTAGGGCGATGACCCAGACGGGTAGCGCCATGATGCTACAGCGCTCCACCGGGCACCATCCACGGGTACTCGGACTAGAGACCTGCCGCAAGTGGCAAAGGGGTTTTCTCTATGTGAAGAATGCCCCTCTCGTAGAAGGAGAAGAAGCCGTGGACGGGATTAAACTTCCCGAGTTCCAGAATGCTCCTCCCACGGGGCAGAATTGGGGGTACAACCCCAAGAAGACGGTGAATGATGCTGTCCAGGTTGACAAACTCCTAGAGCAGCTGGTGAAGGAAGGTCTCCTCCAAGAAGACCCGGTGGCCTGCTGGATGGAGCGCCGAGTACTTCCGCTCCAATACCGGGTACACAAGTTGTGCTACATGGGTGGCTCCCGTGACTGCACCCGGACGACCACCTTCGAGCTCTCCAGACCAGAGGTGGCTATCTATGCGAAGTCCATTCTGCGGACCACCCTCACCGACAACTGGTTCTACGGCTTCGTGTCGTATAGCCGCACTAAACGCACCCCCCAGGCGAGTTTCCTTCTCTGTATGCTTGCCGGATAGATCTCCTCTATAAGAACTTAGCTTAATGTGCTTTGTGTTCGCACGTTGTTCAGAGTAGAGCTTTCATCTATGCTCCTGCTTAGGACTTAGCCTAAAGTGCTTTCTGCTTGATTGTAGTACCGAACAGGACCTCTCTGTTAGCACTTAGCTTAATATGCTTTATGCTTGCACGCTGTTTAGAGTAGGTTTTCTCTGTTTACTTCTTCTGGTCACCAGCGGATGTGCAAGAGACCCGGCCCAAAGGTCCAGCAGGCCTCGAAGGCGGTGTAAATCCCGTAACTCATGACTTGAGGGTTACGGTAGGAAAATTAGGGTTATGTATGGGTCCCGAGTAGGATCCCGCGTGTATCTTGTAAGAAAAGCCTGGGAGCCGGGTCTTACATAAACCGGCTTCTAGGGCATAGAAATGAAGAGATCAAGAGAAAAAGAGGTATTCGTGTATTCTAGGTATTCGAGAGCTAGTCCTTGAAACCCTAGATCGGAGTCTCAGTAACATTGCAGCCCGAGTCTTTAGATCGCCGGTTGATATGATTTCCCTTGAGCTAAACCCTCTCCCAAACACCAGAGTCGATTCGCCCCATACTAAGTTACCCCTGGTAACGTCTGCCCTGAATATCCCGCGACAGTTGGCGCCCACCGTGGGGCCTACGTCCAAAGGTGTTTACGTCATGGGAGAAGCTCGGAAAAGCATGAAGAACCTCGTCATTGGCGAGATCATCACCAACCCTGAAGGAGAGAAGATCGTGGACGACTTTGGCTGGGGGCCAGAGTCGGATCAGCTGGAAACCGGATTTGTCGTCACGTTCAGCCGGGTCAACGTCTTCGTCGGTATGGTACGTGCGTCCGGTTTTGCTTCTGACAATAATGAGTATGATTCTGTGTCAGGGGACGCCACCTGCGTTCAATCAGATGGGGAAGAGTCGGTCGGGACAGCAGAGCCGGAGAAGGAACCCACCACGAAGAGGGAACAGTTGGAGGAGCCGGTATGGACCCCGCGTGGCCGGGTTATTGGAGAAGACGATACCGAATCTATCTTGCATCTGCTCGAAGATCGGTATGAAGAAGATAGCGGCGAAGAGGAAGAGTACAAGTCTTCACCAGGCATTGCGCGCCGAGTCGCGGTCTACACAGCCCCTGCAATAAATCTTAATCAGGGTGATGTGTCGGCAGTCGCGACTGGTGCGGCGCAAGCGCTGGCCCAGCAACAAGCACCGGCTAATGGAAACCCGGTTATAGAACGGGTTGATGGTGAGCCGACATCAGTTACCAGCGAGACAGGGGAAAATGCTCATCTCAGAAACACGTTCGGATTCATGGCGAACTGAACAGCGGGAGAAGGAACTTCACACCCACAAAACCCGGCACTGTTCAGCAATAACCTGATCTTGGATCCTACAGTATTGGCAACGGTGATAACCCCTGAAAATGCAGCAGCACGTGCCCGAGATCTGGATGTAGCTCGCCGTGCGTTGGAGCAACAAAGAAGATATGTGGAAGCCGAAAGGCAAGGGATGGCCGCGCGCCAGCGCGAGTTGGGGGATCGTATTCAGGCTCAAACAACTAGGATATATAATCAGAGGCATCAGACGAGACTACCTGCGACAGGTGGAAATTTACAGCCGGCCGCGTTGTTCATTACTCCTCAGGACCAACCAATCTCGGTCGTGAATCAAGGAACCGGGTATCAGGGTGCGACCCTGGGTGGACAGCCGGCAAACGTGCCAGCCGGGTTACCCATGTTACCAACTGGGATCGCTGCCGGCAATACCATACCACCACCGCCACGATTTCATACCCCACCGGGTCACTTCAATAATCCCATGGATAACGTGTACGCCGCAGCTCTGGCACTCGACCGTATTCCTGTGGGATAATCACCTCATGCGATAGAGACCCGGCGGGCTATAGATCTGCTACGTACTGCAGTTGCTCAACAGGCCAATTACCCGGATAACAAGAGTTGCATGCATGGGACGTCGTATGTTAGTCGGCGGTACAGGAATGCAGGCAACATTCAGTCTAACTCGACACGGCGGAGGGCAGAGCAGCAGCAAATGCCGCCTCCTCCCCGTAGACCAGCAACTCCTGCAGCCTCGGCGGCACAGGCCATCGTGGATAGTTCTTGGGCAAGGTGCACAGCAGCCGAGTCTGCGGTAAGAGGGCCGGTAGCGGTTGCACCCCCCGCCGCGCCCGCTGAGGCCTCACATGTTCCCCGAGTAAGGCCGGTGGCCGGCAAATTTGGGCGGACCTAAGTGTTTGTCGGACGCCATCAGGGCTGAACCTTACCCGGATAAATTCAAGGAGCCGGGTAAAGTGGTTAACTATGAGCCAACCATGAACCCAGAGACCTGGTTGAGCAGTTATGAGATGGCTATGTCAATTCGTAATGCATCAGAAAGGCTTCAAGCCAAGTTTATGTATCTTATGATGTCTGAAGGAGCAGCAAAACTGTGGTTCAATAACCTGCCCGAGAGATCCATCAATTCATGGAGCGAGTTGAAGACAGCTTTCGTCAAGCACTTTCATGGGACAAGCCGGAAATTATTCACAACTGATGACTTAGATCGATGTGTTCAGAGAAAGGAAGAGTCGGCACGCGGCTGGGTGCGCCGGGTCATGGAGATACTCCACTCTTCCACTGATATTCAGCCAAAGGATGCGATACAGGTTATGGCAAAAACATGCAGGTACACGCCCTTGATGCAAAAACTGACGCGCATGAAATCCAGTCGGCATGTTTCGGAAATTACAATGGGAGAGTTGATGGACGCATGCAACAAACATGCCTCCACTGACACCACAGAAGAGGATGTCGAGGACAAAAAAGGGAAGGCTAATGTGAACAATAACGGAAGACCCGGCAATGGGGCTGCACTGGGTAATAATGGAGGCAGTAGTGGAAACAACCAGCACAAACGCCCGTATGAAGGAAACTCCGAGTTAGTCGCCAACACCGAGGCCGGGTTTCCAAGGCCTAGAGCAGAAGGAAACTTCAACGGAGGAGGCAATTACCAAGGACCACCGCGGCCGGCCAATTATATAGAGGCTTTCAGGATGCCCTGCCCGCGTCATAGTAGGAACGGCAAGCCGACTAATCACTCCCTGGAGCAATGTGTGGATCTACAAAGATGGAAAAACGAGGAAATACAGAAGGCCCTGCGAGGTGCAGGCCGGGGAGGAGGACCGGGTCTGGGTGGAAACCCGGGCAACGGACCACCCCCCGCCGGCAACGCGGGAGGTGGAAATCCGGGTAATAACCAAGGGGGTGCAGGTGGTTTCCAGGCTAACCCAAAGCAGTTAGGACAGTATCATGTCCACACTACCGGGACTTCCAACAGAGAAAGAAAGATACTTAAAAGGGCGGTAAACTCGGTTTCCTCAGGTGTTCTGAGATACCTGAGATGGTCAGACCAAGAAGTAACATGGATCAGGAGGGATCACCCGGAAGCGATAGAACACCCGGGTGTGCTAGCTTTGGTGGTGGCGCCGCAAGTCAATGGCTATGAGCTGAAGAAGGTTCTGATGGATGGCGGAAGTAGCATCAATATCTTATATTGGGAGACCTTTTTATGTATGGCGCTCAAGGAGTCTCAGCTGCAGAAAAGCTGCACAATTTTCCACGGAATCGTGCCAGGACACTCGGCCTGCCCTGAGGGAAAAATAACGCTCGAAGTCGCTTTCGGAGAATCCAAGGATAACTACCGAGTAGAGTGGCTCACATTTGAGGTGGTGAAGTTACGCAGTCCTTATCATGCACTGTTTGGAAGGCAGGCTTACCCCAAATTCATGGCAAGGCCGTGTTATGTTTACCTGCAACTGAAAATCCCGGGTCCCAAGCAGACCATCACTATACATGGGAACAGGGTTGTGGCAGCAGAGTGTGATGAAGGAGACGCGGCACTCGCAGAGCAAGCTTGCAGGAAGGAAGAACTCAGGTATTACCGATCTTAGGTAGACCCGGAAGATTGAACCGCCTTAAAGAAACCGAACACGGATGACGAAAGAGCAAAGTTTAAAGCAGCCAAAGACACCAAGATGGTGGCTTTTGTTGAGGATGACCCCTCCAAACAGTTTGCTATAGGTTCTAACCTAGACAACAAGAAGGAGGAGGCACTCATAGAGTTTATTCACGAGAATCAGGATGTCTTCGCTTGGACGCCTAGCGACATGCCGGGTATCCCGACTGAGTTTGCGGAGCACAGTTTGCATGTTGATCCCAAGTCTCGGCCAGTGAAGCAGGGCCTGAGGAAAATGAACGAGGAAAGAAGAAAGGCTATAGGGGTAGAGATAGCTCGGCTCCTGGCAGCCGGCTTTATCATGGAGGTTTTCCACCCTGAGTGGTTGGCAAACCCGGTTGTAGTGCTGAAAAAAGAACAATGAGTGGAGAATGTGCATAGATTATACGTGTCTCAATAAGCATTGTCCAAAGGATACATTTGCCCTTTGAAGGATAGATCAGATCATAGATGCAGTGGCGGGAAGTGACCTATTATGCTTCCTGGATGCCTATTCCGGGTATCACCAGATCAAACTCAAAAATGAAGATTGGGAGAAAACATCGTTCATAACCCCCTTTGGAGCCTTTTGTTACAAAACCATGACCTTTGGGTTGAAGAATGTTGGTCGCAACATACCAACAGTGCATCCAGAAGTGCTTCGAGGATCAGATTGGACGCAACGTCCACGCCTATGTTGATGATGTAGTGATTAAAACAAGGAAAGCGGAAACGTTCATCGACGACCTAAAAGAGACATTCAAGAACCTGAGGAGATACAAGATGAAGCTTAACCCAACAAAGTGTGTGTTTGGGGTTCCGGCAGGGAAGTTACTCGGTTTCATCGTTTCTGAGCGAGGGATCGAGGCTAACCCGGAAAAGATCAAAGCCATCCAGAGCTTGAAAAAGCCGGAAGAAACACGTTCAGAAACTTACAGGATGCGTGGTAGCATTAAGCCGGTTCATATCTAGGCTCGGAGAAAAAGCGATGCCCTTATACCGACTCTTGAAGAAAACAGACAAGTTCGTATGGGACCAAGAGGCGGACGAGGCATTTGAGGCTCTGAAGAAGCAGCTGTCTGAGGCGCCGGTTCTGGCTGCGTCGGGTCCCAAGGAGCATATGTTATTATATGTTGCGGCTGGGCCTCGGGCGGTTAGCGCAACAGTTGTGGTTGAGCGCAAGGAAGTTGGGAAGGATCACCCGGTGCAAAGGCCGATTTACTATGTTAGCGAGGTATTATCCGAAGCAAAGCAGCGATACCCTCACTAGCAAAAGCTAGTTTTGGGGGTATTCATGGCCAGCCGGAAATTGAAGCCATACTTTTAGGAACACCCTATTACGGTGGTAAGTTCAATTCCAATGGCAGATATCATAAGAAATTCAGACACAACAGGCACGGTGGCCAAATGGGCCATTGAGATGGGAGACTATCACATCAAGTACGAGCCCCGCTCTGCGATCAAGTCTCAAACCCTGGTCGATTTCGTTAATGATTGGACCCAAACAAGCATGCCCTTAGTAGTGCCAAGTTCAGAATCTTGGGTGATGCATTTTGATGGGTCCAAGCAATATGAAGGATCAGGAGCTGGTGTTGTGCTCACATCGCCAAAAGGAGATAAGTTGAGTTACTTGTTGCAAATTCACTTCGATTGCTCTAACAACGTAGCCAAGTATGAGGCCCTGCTGCATGGACTAAGAATAGCAAAGGAGATGAACATCAGGCGGATAAGGTGCTACGGAGACTCGGATCTCGTGGTACAGCAGGTCTCAGAAACATCGGAAAGAAAGGACGCGACGATGGCAGCATACCGCAGAGAGGTGGACAGGGTAGCCGGGTCTTTTTCCGGGTATCAGGTGGAGCACATTGATCGGCGAAAGAACGAGGCCGCAGACGCACTCTCAAGACTCGGTTCTCGCCGTGAGCCGGTTCCCCCCAATGTCTTTATGGACGAGTTATGGCGACCCTCTGTCAAAACCGAGTCAGAAGAGGAACTTGCTCACCAAGACCCGGATTTGGAGTTTGTGGCCGCGGTGCGCGCTATCCCGGAGTGGACTGAGCCGTTCTTGGCGTTCTTGTTGCGGGGCGAGTTACCACAGCGGGAATTTTTAGCCCGGCAAATCGAGAGACGTGCGAAGGGGTATTCTATTATTAATGGTGAGCTCTATAAGAGAAGTACTACGGGTGTCTTTCTACGTTGCGTAGCCCCAGAAGGAGGCCGTCTAATACTAAAGGAAATTCATGAAGGAGATTGTGGACACCATGCCTCCACAAGATCCCTTGTGGCTAAGGCATACCGGCACGGTTTCTTTTGGCTTACAGCGTTAGCCGACGTGGAGCGCTTGGTCGCAAGGTGTGATGGATGTCAAAGGTACGCCCGACAAATACATGTCCCGGCTATGGAGTTACGGACAATCCCATTGACCTGGCCATTTGCTGTTTGGGGTATGGACATGGTAGGCCCTTTCCACATGTCCCCATGCAAAAAGACTCACCTACTGGTGGCTATCGACAAGTTTACAAAGTGGGTCGAGGTTATGCGTGTTACAAACTGTGAATCGGCCACGGCTGTGAAATTCTTAAAGAGGATCATATATCGATTTGGATACCCCCACAACATAATCACAGACAATGGAACTAATATGTCCTTAGGACAGATGGAGAAATTTTGTGGAAACAATGGCATCCGCCTTGATGTAGCCTCAGTGGCCCATCCACAAGCTAACGGATAGGTGGAGAGGGCAAACCAGGAGTTACTTCGTGGGTTGAAACCCGGTTACGAGTCCCGTGTCTCCGAGCTGCTGGAGCATGGGTCGAGGAATTACCATCTGTGGTTTGGGGAATTAATACCATACCTAACAGGTCTACTCAAATGACCCCATTTTTTATGGTTTATGGTGCAGAGGCAGTCCTTCCGAGTGATATCATCCACGACTCGCCACGAGTGGCGGCTTACATTGAAGTGGAAAACGAGAAGACCCAGCAAGACGTTGTGGATATGTTAGAAGAACACAGGGAGCAAGCATTGGAGCGATCCGCCATATATCAGCAGGACTTACGGCGATACCACAGCCGCCGGGTCAAAACCCGCGTTTTCCAGGAAGGAGACCTGGTGCTGCGCCTGGTGCAATCTAAGGAGGGAAAACATAAGTTATCTCCCCAATGGGAGGGTCCGTTCATTATAAGCCGGAATCTGCATAATGGATCATATTACCTGGTGGACGCGAGGGAAGAGTCGGATTACTGCGAACGACACTGCTTATTCTACCACATCTATGCAAGAGCGTGAACGACCATGGAACGTGGCTCAGCTGCGTCCCTACTACACTTAGTATAGATTCGGTTTGCAGGCTATATTGCACGATGTAACGGGCAGCAGGTTTCAGACGCACTCTTTTCCTATCCAGGGTACCTAAGGGGACTGTAGGGTTTTTAATGAGGCGGCCTGCTGACCTAACCTTTTCATATCAATAAAGAGATGGTTCAATCATAATAGTTCTTGTGTTTTCTATATTTTCAGTCTTTTACTTGCTTTCCTATATTTGATCATGCTCTGTATCAAGTAAGTATATTCTGTCTAGTTAGCTATAATTATTCAACTATAAGAAATATAATTTAGTAAGCTTTAAATTTAAATACCTTTTTGCTCCTATTCAAACTACTTTATAAGCCGGTAAAAGTTGAAAAGCCTAATAGCATATATATCCAGGTCTTGGGGGTTGATTGCTTGAATAGCACAACTACAATCTAAAGACCCGGCCATGATGCCATTGAGTTATGAGGACTAATTACTTGCAATAAGTACAGTTGCAATCTCATAACTTGGTCAATATGGCCAAACTTTCTTGACCTTTCTTGTTTAAGCTTAATGCGACTCGCAATAAAGTGGCATGTTTTTGCTAACCTATGAACTCAATCAGTCATGATGCCCATTGGGACTTGCCTGACCCTGTTTCTATAGAGTTATAGCAGCATTGAGTATCCACGCGAAAGCCGGCTTACAACAAAGAGGGTCAAAAGGGTCATCCAAACCACAAGTTATGCGGAGTAATGACATCAGCTGGGAACTCATAGTACATGAAGCATAACTTCAAAAATGCATAAATACAATAACCTCGTTGGGGACTTAAGAAAGCAAAAAAGTTTTCTTAAGCCAAGTGACTCAAGACCCAAAATCCGGGTCTTGGGGACTTGAGAAAGCAAAAAGTTTTCTTAAGACCCAAATCCGGTTCTTGGGGACTTGAGAAAGCAAAAAAGTTTTCTTAAGACCCAAATCCGGGTCTTGGGGACTTGAGAAAGAAAAAAAGTTTTCTTAAGACCCAAATCCGGGTCTTGGGGACTCGGAAGAAAATTTTCACCATCCCAAAACCAAGAATCGGTATTTATCACGAAAAACGTGTAAAAGCAAAGTTGTGCCAACACAAGGTTGCAAAAAGTGCATATCAAATTGATAACCAGAAGGGTCATCAAAAACCATAGGAGTTTAAGCGTATTACAAACCAGAGGAATAGTATCAAAAGTGCACAGGCGCACTATCAAATAAACAAGTGTAAAAGGCATATTACAATGCCTATTGGCCGAATGAGTGTTTGCTAGTAAAAACGAAAACATTACTCGACGTCCATAGCCGAGTCATCAAGGGTGGTCTTGGCGACCGGGTCTTCGGTGTTCTCCTCTGTAGCTTTCTCTGCCTCCGTGTCCGGGTCAAGCGTGGAATCAGCGCGAGCTGGAGGAGGAACAACCGGAGTCGATGACGTTGGCGCAGAACCGGCCCCGGCTTTCTTCTTGGCAACCTCTTCCTTGTATCGAGTCAATATATCAAAGGGAGCAGGGAATTCAGAGGGTATCGGCTTATCTTCAGCGTTATATGGGGGAGTAAGCTTGTTTACATCGAGCTTCTCGGCAATCAAGCTGGCCGAGTGACGAATCTGAGCATTGATGGCCTTGAGGTCCTTTGCCGTGAACTTTGAACCATCAGTATTAAACTCAGGAAATCCATTCACAAGCGTTGCTGGCTCAATCTTCGGATAATAGGCTTTGGCCAATGCAAGACCGCGTATCACTCCAACTCGGCACGCCGAGCGTTTCCAGATATCAATCCAGGCAGGGATTGTCGAGTATGCTTCAAGCATTTTTGATACACCGCCATAAGTGCCGGTCCACTTCACAGCTTCGAGGGTCCACTTTGTCCCCGCCGAGAATTGACGGATGACAGTCTTGAGTATCTTCAGCTTCTTGAAATCATCTTGTTCCCCAGCAACTTCACCCAGACCTGCAGTACAAAAAGAGAAGCAAGATGGTGAGACTCGGGTCAAAAACCCTCTAAAAATGGGAAATTCGAGTGATAGTCAAAAGTTTAGATGTGCTTTACCAACGATGGAGCTATAAGTATCGGCAATAAAAGTTGAGAGTTTCTTCAAAAGCTCCTCAGCGGTATGGAGTTTCTTCTTGTACTTCTTGCACTGCTTGGAAAGCTCCTTGACATTGGCCTCCAGGTCTTCACGGAGTTTTGTTTCAGCCTGCAGGAGTTCGTTGGTCTTTACCAACATTTCATCCGTCCGGGTCACATAAGCCTGAAAAAAGACAAGGAAACATCAGTTGGCAATGAGATAAAGTTGCACACGAAAAGTTATATAGCTGCAAAGTACCGAATAACTGTTGACAGTTCATCCGAAATTTGGGGACTAGGATGAGTACGTAAATAGTATTAGTTAAGCTAACCTGATGCTCAGCTGCCAGAGACTCGATAATCTCCTTTTCAGTTGCTTTCAGGGACTGGTACTCCTTCAGCATCTTTTCAAACTCAAGGCCGCTGAGAGCCGGCCTGGAAGAGCTGGGGTTTTGATCACCAGGTGGTGGGGTCGCCTCCTGTTGGAGTGGGTCGACTCTGGTCGCCTGGGTATTGGGAACGGGAGCTGCCCTTTGCGTCCCAAGATACTCGATGTCGGGATCAGCCGACTGATGCGTGAGTGGAGGAGACTCGGTCCTGGGAATGGCCGTGTTATCCGGCTCTTGCTCTTCAACGAATGGAGGCTTAATGGCGCTCTCCGGGTCTTCCATCGCTGGGTCGTCAACAGGGGTTGCCTCTTGGTCACTTAGTGTGACCTTTCCTCTAAGGAAAGAAAAACAAATTTTTAGTGTGCAATAGAGGAAAAGTGCGGAAAATATAGAAGCATTGGCGAATAAGGCATGCGAATTAACCGGTATTCACGACAAAGTCGCTTGGAAGATCATTACTAGACCCGGAAGACACTGATAAAGAATCGGAAAGTGAGACTCGGAGCTATCCGGCTAACGGATGATTTGGAGATGGATATTTTTGAGGAGTGTGGGCAGAGTAAGTTGAAGGAGTACCGGCTCGGCGAGCAGGCGACATAGGGATCTCGGGGTTGAGAGGATCGTCACCTGGAGAAGTCCGGGTTGCCCGTCGCTTGGCTAGAGTTGTGTCCTTCAGAGATGATATAGTGGTTAGATACATGTTAAGTTTGCACATACCGGCATAGGAGTACGGATCTGGGGTCATGGAGGAGTACGGCACCTTGAAAGTAACTCCTCTGGGCTTCCTTTTCTGGCCAACCTCAACTTTCGGCTCTGCCTCGCTCTCCTCCGATTGAGAGCCGTCCTTATCAGCTAGTGCTGGTGATTGTGGTGCATTGTCGGAAAGAGGGGAATTTTGGTCTAATAGATTGACAAAGTATCTGTTTAGTAGTGACTCGGAATTACCTTCATCACTGTCACTCGGTTCTTCCTCCTCCGAGTTTTCAGAATGGGGAGGGGTGACAATCTTCCAAAACGCATCGGTTTCCTGGGTGAGAAACAACAGAGATAAAAGTTAGTATGTGTATGTTAGAAAAATCTGTCGGTACAGAAGGAGTTAGCCGGTTCTTACTGGAGGAGCCGGGTTAGAACGGGTGAAAGGGCCGAGTCCGGAGATGCTCTTGATGACATCTACTTTCTCGGCCAAGAAGTTCTTCATGGCCTTATTAATATCTGCGGTCGGGTATGATTTCTCCAAGTATCGGAGAGAGTCGGTTAAGTGACCCGAATACTCGCAGTTGAGTTTGGCGCGGATGCTATTTGGCTGGATCAACAGCTAATCCAGGTTTTAATTAAGTTTAGCCCACAAAGACCATGGGCTGCGAGAACGGCAAGCATGTGGAGGAGAGGTTGGATAGATTGTCTGTCGGCATCTGGCGCAAACGAGCTAAGATTGTCGCTGAGCGAGAGGGTCTCAACGGAGAAACCCGGCAAAGGTTTTTCGCCGGGTGTGGATGTGTCTTTGCAGTAGAAGAATGTCTTCTGCCAGTGCTTCACGTGAGTGTGAAGGCTGAGAGTCGGCACCAGAGAATTTTTTACGTCTCTGAATGGACACCCCCCCACAGACGAGGAGGGGTCCGTCCGTGCTCTCCCGGCAGGTTTTGCATTGAAAAAGCTCCAAAAACAGGGTGAGGTTGGGGGCGATGCAAGGGTAAGCCTCACAAAGCACAATAAAGTGGCAGATGTTCAAAATTGAGTTAGGACCAATGTCGAAAACTCGGAGTTTATAGTGGTGGAGGATTTCACGGAAAAAAGGGTGACCCGGGGGGCGGAAACCCCGGGTCACGTGCTCTAAAAAGACGACAACTTCACCTGAGCTGGGTGAAGGCCGGGTCTCTTCCTCTGGCGCTCTACAGGAGATTTCCGACTCTGCGGGGAGAACCTCAGACTCGGCCAGTTCCTCTAGTTTTTCCTTGGTGACAGTCGACCTAGCCCAGTTGGCTGAGATCGACTGACCCGGTTTCTGCTTCAAGGCTGGGTTTTTTCCCTTGGACTTAGCACCAACCTTGGGAGCCATGGAAATGGATCTAGAGAAAATTGAAAAACAAGAATAAAGCTAGGAAAAAGGAATAGAGGCTATGCGCATGATAAACACCAAGCTAAGGATTGGAGAAATGAATCTACCATCTAGATCTAAAAAGTGCTTACCAGAAACGGCGGCGGAGTGAGGCTCGGTGTGCGGCGGCGGCTCGGTCCTTGGAGATGACGGCGGCGTGCGGGCGGCCGGGCGTTCCGGGTCCGAGCTGGGCCTAGAGCTCCAATGGCGCCGCGAGGTCCTCGAGGCGGAATCCGGCGAGCACGGAGGCGCGAGATGGCGGCGCAGGATGGCGATGCGGAACGGCGGCTGGCGGTCGAGGACGACGGCGCGCGCGGGTCCGGTTGTTGGCGTTTGACCTTGGGCGCTTGGGCGCAGATGGCGAGCGGGAGGAGGAAGAAAGAGATTGGCGTTTGGGATTTTAGGGTTTTCCCCCTGGGCCTATTTATAGGCGCAGGGAAACCCTAGGGGCCCAATGGTAAGTATAGTGATTTGCGGGAAGATATGATCCGGCCCGTAAATTATGGGATAAGGATTTTTGGGATTTATGGAGAAATGGGACGTGAGAACTGTTACTCGAACGGGCTAAGTGGAGAAGGTGAGAGCCGGGTTATAGGATATGCCTTTAGAAATTTAATCCGAGGAGCGATACCCGGCTCAAATGGAAATCGGGTTATTATATGGACCGCCAAAAGAGCTGGCCTGGCTATAGTTAAAGCAATCTAACCCGTCATGATATGGATATAAATGTGTATTGTTTTGCAGGGAATAGCGTGCGCTTCGTGGCTGGTCCCAAGATGCCCAAGCTATTCTGGGGACTACTGTTGGGGGGATGATAACCCGGTAAGCTCGCACCTGGGATGATACCCGGCCAAAGGGAAGTTGCGCGAGGCCCTGCGTTGTGATGCTAGGCCAGATCTTGGCAATGGGCCAGCGGATGCGCAATAGACCCGGCCCAAAGGTCCAGAAGGCCTTGAAGGCGGTGTAAATCCCGTAACTCATGACTTGAGGGTTACGGTAGGAAAATTAGGGTTACGTATGGGTCCCGAGTAGGATCCCGCGTGTATCTTGTAAGGAAAGCCTGTGAGCCGGGTCTTATATAAACCGGCTTCTAGGGCATAGAAATGAAGAGATCAAGAGAAATAGAGGTATTCGTGTATTCTAGGTATTCGAGAGCTAGTCCTTGAAACCCTAGATCGGAGTCTCGGCGACATTGCAGCCCGAGTCTTTAGATCGCTGGTTGATATGATTTCCCTTGAGCTAAACCCTCTCCCAAACACCAGAGTCGATTCGCCCCATACTAAGTTACCCCTGGTAACGTCTGCCGTGAATATCCGCGACACTGTTCTTGATCACATATATCACCCTCTTCTCTTGACCCTTGAAAACTTACTTAGCACCACACTTAAAGAGTAATTCGCATTAGAGCGTTAGTATAACAATTAAAAAATCCATGGGTTATGTATGTAAACAAGTTCTATTCATACTTTTAAAAACATTAGCTACAGCCACTGATGTTTCGTGAAGCAAAGAAATCCACTTGACATCGTAAAAGAGCAAATGCAAGAAAAATGACAGAATCTGCCAAAACCAGAACAATTTGTAAAGATGATTTTTTTGGGGGCACTTACACTGCTCAAATAAAAAACTTAAAGAACGAAAAAGTTGTGTAATTAGCTGACAAATAAGCACAAAAAATCTCAGGTCATTCTGAACTTCTCGATTTTTCACGATTTTTTACGGTGGACAGGAGAAATTCGTTTCCTGCGCAGAAATCCCAAAACCAATTCCAACTTTCGTGAGAAACTTTACTTGACACAACTAATACATCAAAATAAATATACAAAGCATTTTCTACCGAATTATACACCCCCTTGACTCAAAGAAAACAGAGAAAAACAAAGCAAAAATATAACCATGGGTTATCTCCCAAGAAGTGCTTTTGTTTAACGCCTTTTAGCTACGCCTAGAAAAGTGGATTCAAGTATTTTTCAAGTGAAAAAGCATACAAAATGTAATGAGTTCGAATAATAGAATCAAGAGGAAACTTCATTATCTTTCTAGGAAAGTGTTTCATACGTTTCTTGAGTGGGAATTGAAATTTAATATTCCCCTCTTTCATATGCATAACATCACCAACAGTTCTAAGAAAAGGTCTTCCCAAAACAATTGGACAAGAAGCATTGCATTCAATATTCAAGAAAAAAATCAACGAGCACAAGATTATTATTAACCATTATAAGAACACCATCAACTCTCCCCAATGGTTCTTTCTAACATTATCAATGAGACCAACATCCAAATAACAGGATTCCAAAGGTGACAAATCAATAATATCATAAAGTCTTTTAGGCATAACAGAGACAATTGCACCAAGATCACATAGTGCATTCAAATTAAAACCATTCACTTCCATTTTGATAATGGGTTCTAACCCATCATCTAACTTCCTAGGGATAGAGGCTTCACATCTTAATTCATCCTCTCTAATTTGCATGAGAGCATTTGTAATATGTTTTGTGAAAGCCATATTCATAGCACTAGCGTTAGGACAAATAGCAAGATTTTGTAAGAACTTAATCAATTCAGTTATGTTGTAATCATCAAAGTTAAGATCATTTTTATCAAAGGTAATGGGACTATTGTCTCTCATGTTTCTAAAAATTTCAGCACTATTATCAGGAGCGTTTTTAGCAGTTTAAGGCAATTTTGCATTTTTAATAGGAGTAGTGGGAATATTGCAAACACCAATTACTTTAACACTGATAGTAGAAGGTTCATGCGAGGCTTCATTTTTACTACTGGTGGTAATGGTGCAAACATTAGCTATATTATTCTTTCTAGCTATTTCATCTTCTCTTTCTCATCTAGCATGCAATTCAGCTAACATCCTAGCATTATCATCAATTCGAATCTAGATGGAATTCAAGGTTTTGCTTTCTTTAATATAACGTGGCATAACTTTTAGTTTCATAAAATCAACATCAAGAGCAAGGCTATCAACTTTAGAAGCAAGAACATCAATTTTGCCAAAATTTTCCTCAACAGATTTATTGAAAGCAGTTTGTGTACTAATAAAAAATCTTCTATATCTAAATAGGAGACCCCCACTGCATGATTTCTTTCAACATGCAAGCATGCCACCTCATCAGCCTTCCATGTCATCTTTTTAATCCACGTCATCTGCTGTTTCACTTCAGTTTCGTTCACTCCAAGAGCCGGCTGTTTGCCTCCATGAATAACGAGTATGCATCAAGTGATTAATTGACCTCCTCGCCTTCTGCGTTATTCTTGGCCACCCATCTACTTTTTTCTCTTCGCCTTCCCCCTGTCCAGTAATAAAAGGTTTCCGCTCAAGCTTTTGAGAGATGAATAGCCCAGCCGAGTTTTCCCACCCATTAGCTTATTTGGTTATCAATATCCTTGATTCTTACAGCTAGCCACAGTTTCGCCGCGCTAGAATCTCGGATGCGGCAACCCTGGAGATCAGCCTGGTACGAAGACTGCAGGGACCAAGTAGCAGGAGTCCATGACGCTTGAGATCAGGCGATCCATGCGCTTCGTCGTTGTCCCCTTACTGGATCGCACTCGTCGGCATCATCCGGGTCTCCGAATCAGGCGTGAATGGTTTGTGCATGATTCTCTGATCTTAACGAGAATACATGCCCCGAGCCTCCGACAGATGATACTGGAAGCCTCAGAACGGATAGATTCAGTTGCCACGCAGCTTTGGCTAGCTTCCTACGACCAGATGAGCACATCTGCAGATGGTCTTTAATTTACCTCTGCTTCCATTTTATACTGAGGCAGCTCCTCCTATATTTCTTTGACGAACTGATGCTTCTCTACTATTGGAAGCTCGAGGACATTTTTCAGTCTGATTCACGGGAAACTACAGATTGAGATGCTAGCACAACGAGCCATAACGTGCATTCGGTAAGTACAGAACACATCAGGTTTCCATCATTACACAACGTGCCTCTTTTTTTGTGTGATACCCATTGTGTCTTTTTCATGTTACCCGTAGGAGTCAGGAACGATGTTGAGTCACTTTTCTGGAACATGGAAAATAAATTTTAGAGTGCTCGCACACATTGTAGTATGGTATTCTAGTTTAAGCATGTTCTCAAGATCAGAGGGTACAATTTTTTTGCTGTTATAAGAATTACCATAAGCATTATTATTAGGAGGATATGGCCTATAATTATTGCTACCAAAGTTATTCCTATAATCATTGTTGTTGAATTTTTTTTTTAATGAAGTTCACATCAACATTCTCTTATTGAACAACCAAAGAGGATAAAGGAACATTGTTTGGATCAATAGGAGTATGGCCATTAACAAGCATAGATATAATAGCATCAAGTCTATCACTCAAAGAGGAGGTTTCTTGAACATAATTTACCTTCTTACTAGTTGTAACTCTCTCAGTATGCCATTCAGAATAATTTACCATCATATTATCAAGAAGCTTTGTTGCTTCCCCCAAGGTCATGGACATAAAGGTTACTCCAGCAGCTGAATCCAGAAGGTATCTTGAAGAAAAAATCAGTCCTGCATAAAAGGTTTGGATGATTATCCAAGTAGTCATTCCATGAGTGGGACAATTCTGTACTAAAGATTTCATTCTTTCCCAAGCTTTAGCAACATGCTCATTATCAAGTTGCTTAAAATTTATAATACTACTTCTTAAAGATATAATCTTAGCAGGATGATAATATTTTCCAGTGAAAGCATCTTTACACTTAGTCCAAGAATCAATACTATTTCTAGGCAAAGATAGCAACCATTTTTTACCTCTTCCTCTCAAAGAGAAAGGAAATACTTTTAGTTTAATAATATCTCCATCTACATCTTTATATTTTTGCATCTCACATAGTTCGACAAAATTATTAAGATGGGCAGCAGCATCATCAGTACTAACACCAGAAAATTGCTCTCTTATAACAATATTTAATAGTGCAAGCTGAATCTCATAAAAAACAGAAGTAGGAGCAGGTGGAGCAATAGGTGTGCTAATGAAATCATTATTGTTGGTTCTAGTAAAGTCACACAACTTAGTGTTCTCGGGAGTAGTCATTTTAGCAAGATTAAAAACAGGATAAAAATAACCGCTAGAATAAGAACTAAATTTTTTGTGTCTTTAATAAAAAGAAGCAAACAAGACAAAATAAAATAAGCTACGCAAAACTAAAACAAAGTAAAGAGATTGTAAGTGAGAGACTCCCCTTGCATTTATTCTCTTCCTCCCCGGCAACGGCGCCAGAAAATATTTGGTGCTAGAGTTGACAAGGGAGTGGTTGCTTCTTGATGACTTTGAGATCCCCGGCAATGGCGCCAGAAAATAGTCTTGATGGTGCAGATATTACACTCATTGGGAGACCCCAAGAGGAAGGTATGATGAGCATAGCGGCAGTTTTCCCTCAAAAAGAAACCAAGGTTTAATCAACCACTAGGAGGAAGGAGTAACTTTAGAAGGTTGATGCAGCTGAGATGGCATGACCCACTACCGGTTTAGCAGGAACGTGGAACCTACACAACAGAATCAAATCACTTTTCGCCAATGAAGCACTGAGGTTGTCAATCTCACCGGTTTTTCTGAACACAAAGAGGTTAAACGTATGGTGTGGAAAACAATATGAGAACAATATCAAAACAGTAGCAGCAGTGTGTCTATTATCAGTACGAGGAAAATGGACCGGGGTCCAAAGTTCACTAGTGGTGTCTCTCCGTGAAAGATAAATAACATATGTGGTGAACAAATTACAACTAGGAAATTGACACAAATGAAGGCCGCACCGTAGTGTATATGCAAGACATAAATATTACTATGTGATTCATGCGGGCATTACAACAAGATACATAGACCGTCATCCAACTGCATCTATGACTAATAATCCACCCTCCGAATATCATCGGAACAAACGTTGGGTATTAAGTTGCAAGCAACAGATAATTGCATTAAGCAAAGTGTGTGATGTGAACAGTAACATCATCCTTAGACAACACATTTTTTTTTCTCCCTAATGGAAAGAACACATCCTCCATCCGTCACGTTTCTGCCACTCGAGCACAGATGCAAAGGAGGCATGAACCCACTATCGAGCATAAATACTCCCTCTTGGAGTACTAGCATATACTTGGCCAGAGAATCTACTAATAACGGAGAGCATGCAAGATCATAAATAACATATGCATGAAGATAACATGATAGACTGATAATCAGAAGACATAGCTTTCAACATTCATCGAATCCCACCAAACACAACATGTAGCATTACATAAAGATGATCTCGATCATGTGAGGCAGCTCACGAGATCTAAACACGAGGCATAAAGTGGAGGAGACAACCATCTAGATACTGCTATGGACCTATAGTCCAGGGATGAATTACTCACGCATCACTTCGGAGGAGGGCATGGTGGTGTAGACCCCTCTGGTGATAAATTCCCCTCCCGGCAGGGTGCCGGGTAGAGCTCTAGAACCCTCCGTATCTCGGGATGATGATGCTGGTGGCCTCAGGTGTTTCTCGGAAAAGGTGGTATATTTCTAGGGTTGATATGTCGGGGGGATTATATAGGCAAATGAGCGATGACAAAGGGCACCTGGGGGGCCCAGACTACCCCCAGACGCGGCTAGGGGGCGCCGCCCTATGGTGTGGCCCCCCTGTGGCCCCTCTCCGGGTCTCTTCGGGACTCCGTGGAACTTTCGGGAATTCTAAGACTTCCGGGTTTCAAATTTTCCAATTCCGAGAATATTTTACAACTTTTCTGAAACTAAAAATAACAGAAAACAGGGAACTGGTTGTGAGGCATCTTGTTAATAGGTTAGTCCCAGAAATCGATAAAAATGATATAAAGTGTATAGCAAAAATGTGGGAAATAACATGAAAACAACATGGAACATCAGAAATAACATGGGCTGGGGTGCTCGGGGTTGTAGGTGGCCTCCGGTTGGGCCTTTGGGCCTGGCCGGTTGGCTGCCTCAAAACGTTTTTTTTTTGTTTCTTTGTTTTATTATTTTCAGAAAAATAAAAGGACTTGAGATGTTTGGAAGACTCAAAAACAATTTATGATTTTTGCAATTTCGAGAGGTACACAAATCAAAAGTTTTTGGTGAACTTAAATTTAGCATGATGAATGATAATGCAAGATGACATGAGATGCACAAAAAGAAAAACAAACAAATCTAATTAGGGAAAAATCCCCGGACGTTACAGTGCACAAGCTATGCGGCGCAAACAAGAATATGTACTCCTATTACATAGTGCAAGCATTTCTTGTTTTTAATAAATAATGCTAGTCTTTTAACACAAGGAGTAGTCGAGCACAAGCTTTTATCTTTGCTGAGATTGAGAGCGATGTAAAACAAGCTTTTCTTTTTTAAATCTTTTCTGAGATTGTGTGAGCTGACTCGTTCATCGCCTAGTCTTCAGGCCTAGGCAGAGATGCTCACGCAGGACGCAACAAACAAATCATCCAACCAATCAGAAACGCAGGAACCACCACGCCCCGGATCGCTCCCCACGATCCGCGTGCCTCATCTGAGAGCAAATCCTCACCGTACACTTCGACGCGCCAAAGCACGCCTCCCAAAACTCAACGCGCGGAAGATCCAAAATTTGCCCAGACTCGCGCCCACCGGCCGCCCGCCTCCTCGCTTTAAAACCACCCACGACCCCATCTCTTCTTCCTCATTCGAGTTCCCAAATCTCCTAGCCCCACCAAGCGAACCAGCCCAAGACCAGCAGCCTTCCTCCCTCCATTCCCCATGGCCCGCACGAAGCAGACGGCGCGGAAGTCCACCGGCGGCAAGGCGCCCCGCAAGCAGCTGGCCACCAAGGCGGCGCGCAAGTCCGCCCCGGCCACCGGCGGCGTGAAGAAGCCCCACCGCTTCCGCCCCGGCACCGTCGCGCTCCGCGAGATCCACAAGTACCAGAAGAGCACCGAGCTGCTCATCCGCAAGCTGCCCTTCCAGCGCCTCGTGCGGGAGATCGCGCAGGACTTCAAGACCGACCTGCGCTTCCAGAGCTCCGCCGTCTCCGCGCTGCAGGAGGCCGCCGAGGCCTACCTCGTGGGGCTCTTCGAGGACACCAACCTCTGCGCCATCCACGCCAAGCGCGTCACCATCATGCCCAAGGACATCCAGCTCGCGCGCCGCATCCGGGGCGAGAGGGCATAGAGCGCCCAGTTCCGCCTAATTTCCTGGCCTAGTGTCTGATGATCTGCACATCTGTTACTACTAGTTGATTAGTAGCCTGTTATTTTCTGTGGTAGGAAGATTTGCTCGTTTCTGCTGTGTCGGCTGTGTTATGTATGATACCATCTTGCTATCATCATCAATGGAAAATGAACAATCTGATCTTAAGGAGTATCTGTACCTTTGTTTTGCTTACCTGAGATTCAATTCTAAAACTTTTTCGAAACTGCTTGGGTTTCAATCTTCAGTGATATATTGGTGTTTCATCCTGTTTGGAATTGGTGCGCTGAATCCGTGTAACATGAAGCTGCTCGTGTTTCAACTATCAGGCCATGTGATGGGGGGATGATAACCCGGTAGGCCATACTCCGAGGAGTAACCCGGCCCAAAGGACGCTGCGCAGGATCCGGCTAAGGATAAGGAAACTTGTGGAAGACCCAAGCTTGTAGGCCCAGTAATCCGGATTGTGGGTTATGGTAAAGGAAAGTTAGGGTTTGTGCGCCGTGTCCGGGTAGGATCCAGGATGCGCCTTGGAGGGTAAGCCAGGGGGTACGGGTGCTTTATAAACCGACCCCCCAGGTCTAGTTTAGACAGAGATCTAAGAACCTTAGCAATATCGCCTGATATCGAGCATCTAGTGTAATCCCAGAGTTGAGTTATTATATCAAGATCGGAGATTCGGCGACTTTGATTGCCGGCTACCAGATCGAGTTACATCATGTTTTCCTCTGAGCTAAACCCTCTCCCAAACGCCTGTGTCGTCTTGCCCCAAGATCAGTTACCCCCGGTAACGTCTGCCGTGATTATCCCACGACAGTTGGCGCCCACCGTGGGGCCTGCGTCCAAAGGTGTTTACATCACGGGAGAAGCTCGGAAGAACATGGAGAATCTTGTCGTCGGCGAGATCTACATCGACCACAAAGGAGAAAAGACGGTGGACGATTCCGGCTGGGGGCCAGAATCGGATCACCTCGAATCCGGATCTGTCGTGACAATCGGCCGGATCAGCGTCTTCATTGGTATGGTATGTACTTCCGGTTCGATCCCTGACAATATTGGATCTGATTCTGTGCCAGGAGAAGCCACTTCTATCCGATCAGATGATGAAGAATCGATTGGAACGACACATCCGGCAGAAGAACCCATCGCGAAGTAGGAACAGCCGGAGGAGCCGGCATGGACCCCGCGCGACCGGGTCGAAAGAGAAGATGATACCGGGTCTATCCTGGATCTGCTGGAAAACCGGTATGTGGAGGATAACAGCGAGGAAGAACAGCATGAATTTACACCGGGTATCGTACGCCGAGTTGCAGTCTATGCGGCTCCCGCGGCCAATCTCAACCAAGGGAACGCAACCGCAGCAGCAGTCGGGGCGGCTCAGGCATTGGCCCAGCAGCAGGGCGCGGCTAACGGAGACCCGGTTCTGGCCCGGGTTGATGGAGAGTCGGCATCAGTGACCAGCCGCGCAACAGACGAGGAGTTGCATGCAAATACGTTCGGATTCCTGGGAAACCGGACACCAGGGGCGGGTCCTTCGAACCCGCGCCACCCGGCCCTATTCGATAATAATCTGATTCTGGACCCCACGGTTCTTGCAACGGTTATCACTCCAGAAAATGCAGCGGAGCGTGTCAGGGATCTGGATGTGGCTCGTCGTGCGCTGGAACAACAAAGAAGGCAAGTAGAGGCAGAAAGGCAAGGGATGGCCACGCGGCAGCGTGAGCTGGATGCGCTGGAAACTCGGCTCCGGGAGGAAACTTCTAGAGTACATCAAAGGCATCAAACTAGGTTACCAGCAACGGGCGGGGTTATTAACCCGGCTACTTTATTTGTCACACCTCAGGATCAGCCGATACCAGTGGTGAACGAGGGAACCGCACCCCAACCAGCGACAGCAGGGACACATCCGGCACATGAACGGGCCGGGTTACCCCCACCACAGACTAGAGTCGCAACCGGCAACGATCTACCACCACCGCCACCATCACGATTTCGCACACCAGCCGGTCACTACAATAATCCCATGGACAATGTGTATGCGGCGACACTCGCGTTAAATCAAATCCCTGTGGGAGAGTCGCCCCATGCAGAGAAGACCCGGCAAGCCATCGATCGGTTGCACACTGCGGTGGCACAGCAAGCCAATTATCCGGATCATAGAAGCGGTATGCACGGGACGCCATACGTCAGTCAGCAACGAGGGAATATCCAAACAAGTTCAGCACGGCGGAGGGAAGAGCAGCAGCAAATGCCGCCTCCTCCCCGCGTTCAGGCAGCATCAGCAGCGCAGGCTGTTGTGGATAGTTCCAGAGCTCGGAGGGCCGCGGCCGGGTCTGCAGCGCATGGACTTCCCGTAGCACCGCGCCCAGCCGCGCCCCCCGCTGTATCACACGTTTCTAGAACAAGGCCGGCCTCGACCGTTCTTGCGGGACCCAAGTGTCTCTCGGACAATATCAGAGCTGAACCTTACCCGAAAAAATTCAAAGAGCCAGGGAAAGTAGTGAATTACGAGCCAACTATGGATCCAGAAACATGGCTAAGTAGTTATGAGATGGCAATGTCGATTCGCAACGCATCCGAGAATCTCCAAGCCAAGTTCATGTACTTGATGATGTCAGAAGGAGCAGCAAAGTTGTGGTTCACCAATTTGCCGGAAGGATCGATCAAGTCCTGGGAGGAATTGAAGACCGCGTTTGTCAAGCACTTTCATGGGACGTGCAGGAAATTGTTCACTATTGATGATCTAGAGCGATGCGTCCAGAAGAAGGGAGAATCGGCGCGCAGTTGGGTGCGCCGGGTTATGGAGATACTTCACTCGTCCACGGATATTCAGCCCAAGGATGCACTACAAGCTATGGCAAAAACATGCAAGTATATACCTTTAGTGCAAAAGTTAACTCGCATGAAGTCTAGTCGAAATGCGTCGGAAGTTACAATGGGAGAATTGATGGATGCGTGCAACAAACACGCTGCAACAGATACTACAGAAGAGGAAGTTGATGACAAGAAGGTAAAAGCAAACACAAGTAATAACGGAAGAACCGGCAATGGATCAGCACCGGGTAATAACGGAAATAGCCAGAACAAGCGCCCGTTTGAAGGAGGTTCCGAGTTTTTCGCCAACACAGAAGCCGGGTCTTCGAGGCCCAGAGCAGAAGGAAATTTCAACGGAGGTAATCACAATGGAGGAAACTATCAAGGACCGCCAAGGCCGGGTAACAATTGGGACATATTCAGGATGGCATGCCCGAAGCACAGCAGGAACGGCAGGCCAGCTAACCACTCCTTGGAGCAGTGCGCCGACTTACAAAGATGGAAAAACGAGGAAGTGAACAGAGCTATGCGAGGCGCAGGACGGGGAGGAGGACCGGGTCCAGGGGGAAACCCGGGCAACGGCCCACCCCCAGCTGGTAACCCGGCGGCTGGAAATCAAGGTAATAACCAAGGGGGGGCAGGAGGTTTCCAGGCTAACCCCAAACAATTGGGTCAATATCATGTGCATACCACAGGAGGCTCTAACAAAGACAAAAAGATACTGAAGCAAGCGGTCAACTCAGTTTCATCAGCTGTCCCGAGATACTTGAGATGGTCAGAGCAGGAGGTAACATGGAGCAGAAGGGATCACCCAGAAAGAGTGGAACACCCGGGAGTCTTGGCATTAGTAGTCGCACCGCAGGTCAATGGGTATGAGCTGAAAAAGGTTTTGATGGATGGTGGAAGCAGCATCAATATACTGTATTGGGAAACCTTCCTACGCATGGGCCTCAAGGAGTCTCAGCTACAAAAAAGCTCAACAGTTTTTCATGGGATAGTGCCGGGTCATTCAGCGTGCCCCGAGGGAAAAATCGCATTGGAGGTAGCCTTTGGGGAGTCAAAGGATAACTATCGAGTTGAGTGGCTTACCTTTGAGGTAGTCAAATTGCGCAGCCCTTATCACGCGTTATTTGGAAGGCCGGCTTAGGCCAAATTCATGGCTAGGCCGTGTTACGTGTATCTACAGCTAAAAATCCCGGGTCCCAAGAAGACCATTACCATACATGGAAATCGAGACATAGCAGCTGAATGCGATGAAGGAGAAGCAGCAATGGCCGAGCAGGCCTGTAGAAAGGAAGAACTCAAGAACTACCGGTCTCAAGCAGACCCGGAGGACAAAACCGCATCAAAAAGGCCGAGTACTGACGGCGAAAGAGAAAAATCCAAGGTAGCACAAGATGCTAAAATGGTGGCTTTTATTGAGGATGACTCCCCCAAGCAATCCGCTATAAAGGAAGAAACTGCACGGCCGCCCACAACCAGCCACGTCATAGAAACACCTCACCCGGGTTGGCTAGTAAACCCGGTACTCATCATGAAAAAGTCCAACATGTGGAGAATGTGCATCGGTCACGCCAGTCCGGGACCGGTCCCCATGAAGAACTAAACAATGTAACGGGCAGCAGGTTTCAGACACGCTCTTTTCCTACCCAGGGTACCTAAGGGGGACTGGAAGGTTTTTAATGAGGCGGCCTGCTGATCCAAACTTTCTCGCATCAATAAAGAGATGGTTATCAAGTCTTATTTCGTTACAGCCTGATTACAAGTAAGTAGTATCCATGTGACATCAATATTTCAGTATCATTAAGAACGTTGAGTATATATAGGTCTCGGGGGCTGGTTGCTCAAGTATCCCAGCCACAAACCCGAAAGACCCGGCCTTGATGCCTATAAGTTATAAGAGCCGATTATTCGCAAACGAGTACGGCTGCAATCTTATAACTGGACAAAGGAGCCAAATTTTCTTGACTTTTCTTACTTAAGCTCGATGTGACTCGCACTAAAGTGGCATGATTTGTTCGCTTACGATTACAATCAGCCATGAAGCCCAATGGGACTTGCCTGACCCTGTTTTCGTATAGATGTAACAACATGGTATCCACGCGAAAGCCGGCTTACAGTACAAGATAGTCAAAAGGGTCATCTAAACCACAAGTTTATGCAGAGTACAAGGCTAATAGCCGGAAACTCAACGACTATCAAGCAGAACTTCAGTACTTACACGGAATGGCTTTAGGTTTTCGACTCGGTAAAAAACAATTTGTTCTCTGAGAGAGGCCACACCCCCATGACTCGGACTTTGGGTCATGGGGACTGGGGACTTCGAAACAGAAACAAATTACTTGGCTATCGAAGTTCGAAAGACCCTACCATCCGAGTCTTGGGGACTTAAAGAAAAGTCCACTTATCAAAGCCCCTGGCACTCGGAAAACCGAGTCTTACGAAGGGAGCCAAAAAGAGAGTCGGGTATCGAGAACAAGTTCAAAGAATAGACAAGTAGCACGATTATCAAAAGGCCAGGAGAGCCGCAAAGCATATCACGGACTAAAAGTACGTTGCGACATTAGTATCAGGGGTGCACAGGCACACCATTAAAAGCATAACAGTTTGAATACAAAGCATCACGTGACCAAGGTATTATGATGGTACTGCCCTATTCGGCCTCCTGAGTACGGTCTTCCGGGTCTTGGTCCTGGGCTTGCTGCTTAGCTTTCCCGGCAGCGTTACCCGGACTCACCGCACCAGAGCGGACAGGCGGAGGGACAGCTGGTGTAGAGGCAGACGGCCCTGATCCTAACTCGGCCTCTCTCTTCGCAGTTGCCTCCCTCTTCCTGGCCGAGTTAGCAACCCACTTCTCCAAGATATCAAAGGGCGGGGGTGCTTCCTCCGTAACAATTTTGCCATCAGCGTCGTATGCACTCATAATCGTGTTTAGATCCAAACTATCGGCCAAAGTGGTAGCCGAGGGACGCACTACGGATTGTATGGCCTTGAAATCCTTGGGTGTAAATTTGGAACCGTCCGCCTTGAATTCGGGAAACCCGGATATTACCTTTGCCGGGTCAAGCTTCGGAAAGAAAGCCTTGGCCAGGGTAAAGGCCCGGGTCATACCAATCCGGCATGACGAGCGTTTCCAGATTTCAATCCAGCCAGGCACAGTGGAGCAGGCTTGAATGAGATTTTCTTCACCCGGGTATACTTCCGTAGGCCACTTTACGGCATCCAGTATAAATTTTGTGCCGGCAAAGAAAGTCCGGAGCACGGTCTTTAGGGTTCTAGCCTTGACAATGGCATCCTCCTCTGGGGCCGCAAGGTTGGCACCTACAGTTGAAACAAAAGAAAGAACGTATTAGTAATCCCGAGTATCATATAATAAAGCAAAGACATGAAGCCAATCGGCAGCAAAAACTTACTAAGCAAGATCTGATAAGTATCGGCGACTTGGTCCGATAGTTTCTTCAGTGCGGTCTGAGCGGCATTGCACTTCTTCTTGTATTTGGAAACATCCTTCTTCAAAGTTTTCATGTCATCTTCAAGGGTTTTCCTTCGTTTTACCTCGGCAAGAAGAAGTTGTTCGGTCTTAAGTAAAATTTCATCAGACCGGGTTATCTGCGCCTGTAAGTAGCAAGGAATGCAAGTATCAGTTGGATATTATGGTAAGCTGAATATTGCGTAAAGTACCAAGCATAACTTTAGCAAGTCATGCTCGGAACTTGGGGACTAGGTATGTACTATGAGATATCAAGTGTCACTACCTGGTGCTCTGCAGCCATGCGCTCCAAGATCTTGCTCTCCGAAGTCTTCATAGTGAGGAGAGTGTTCATCAATTGATCAAAAGTGTCTTTACCCGTATCAGAGGACCCGGGGCCTTGGAAATTCCGAGAAGGAGCTTTCTTCTTAGTGGGAGGCGGCACCCGGGTCATTTGTATGTCCGAATCCGATGCTCCTTCTTCTGCACCCAAGGTTGTGGCTCTGTTCTTCTTGCTTGCATGGGAGGCAATCGGATACTCGGCTTCTTGTATATCCGGGTTTGTCGGCGACGCTTGCCCTTCGTCGCTAGACGCGGCCGTAGTCTTATCAGCCGGGCTTCCCTTACCCGGGTCCTCGGCTTCCATATCCTCTTGGTCGCTGGTAACGACCGTGGCCCTATAGATGTTATGAGTAAGCAGCTAGTATACGATCAGGAAAGGATGATGAAGCATGGTAGAGCATCAGGAAAGGGATTTTACCCGGTATTCACCGCGAAATCCACAGGAAATCCGTCGCTGGACCCGGGAGAGGCTGGAAAGTATCAAGTAAGATTTCATAAAGTAATGGTTCAAGGTGAATGTTTCGTTCGAGAAAGGATAGGGTAAATACTGCCCGCCGAGTCGGAGTCGATGAAATACCCGGGTTAAGAGCACCATCACCCGGGTGATTTCGAGTTGACCTGCGCTTGGTCATGGGCGACTCCTTCAAGCATGGCCAGTGGAACAAAGTCAAGGTAGCTCATGTATATCGTTAAAGGAATGCGAATTGAATGCGAGGAGGTGATAGGAAACCTTGGAGGTGGCCTCTTGAGTCTTTCTCTTTGATCCGACTTTGACTGTCGGCTCCAGTTCCTCCTCGTCGCTGGCGGATTCTACTTTGCCGTCGGAGTTTTCTTCTTCGTCATCTTCTTGTTCTGGATATCATCAAAGTTATAGTTGGAAAATGGAGGGGTTATGATGAGCTTAAGGGAACCAAGTAAAAGCCGGAGAGCACCTTCGTCCGAATTAACGGCTTCTTCTTGCTCCTCTGGACTTTCGGAGCTAGGAGAAGTGTTGGTCTTCCAAAAATCATCATCAGCCTGAAAAGTATCAGCATAAGGGTCATCAACTGTATCGAGTGGAAAGAGCAAAGGTAAAGACATCAAAATTAGGTTTTCACCTTGGGGGCTGGGTTCTCGAGTGTAAAGGGCTCTAATCCGGATATGTTCCGGATTACCTCAAGCTTTTCCGTCAGGAAACCCTTGATAGTTTTATGAGTGTCACCAGCCGCGAAGATGTTGTCAGAGTACCGGAGTGGGTCTGTAGATTGCCCCGAATACTCGCACATCAACTTTGTGCGGATGGAATTGGGTTGGATCCGGAAGTCGACCCAAGTCTTCACCAGGTTGAGCCCGATGAGACCTTGGGCCGTGAGAGTGGTGATTTTGGCTAGTAGAGGTTGAATGGCCTCCCTGTCCGAGTCAGGGGAAAAGGCACTAAACTTTTCGGAGATGTCAAGAAGGCCCTCTGAGTAACCCGGCAGTTTCTTTTGGCCGGGTGGGGAGGTGTCTTGGCGGTAAAAGTATGAGAGCTGCCAGTGCTTGACATGGGAGTTAAGAGTGAGGGGTGGCATCAGAGAATTCTTGCGGCGCTGGATAGAAACCCCGCCGCAAGCGAGAAGCGCCCCGTCACCGCTTTCGCGGCACGGTTTGCACTGAAAAAGCTCAACGAAAAGAGCCAGACTTGGCGGAGTGCACAAGTATGACTCGGAAAGGACGATGAAATGGGAAATATTTAATATAGAATTAGGCCCGATGTCAAAAACGCGAAGGCCGTAATGGCTTAGGACATCACGGAAGAAAGGGTGACCCGGCGGACGGAAGCCCCGGGTCACATGTTCCACGAAACAGATTACCTCGTCTTTCGTCGGGGTAGGCCGGGTCTCCTTGCCCGGCACCCTCCACTGGATATCCTCTTGAGGGGGAAGAACTCCCAGCTCGACCAGCTCCTCCAACTTGGCCTTGGTGACCGAAGACCGCGCCCAGTTGGCGGATATGGAGTTGGTGGCTTTGGCTTTAGTCGGAGTTTTTCCCTGCTTCTTGGGAGCCATGTGGTTGACCTGCAAAGCACAAGGTAGGAGGATAAAAGGAATAAGACACGGAAGATGTGAGCCGGCCAAGTATCGGCAAGGTAATATTGAGGCATGAAGATTGTGTATTATCCGGGTGCCAGTTTGCAGAGTGAAGTTCGAACTGTCCGGGTATCAAGTATTATAGCGAAAATTATGGGGATCTAAGCGTTGAAGGAGCTTTTGAGGGCAATGGATGGCTGCACAGGCACTTAGCGCGAATAAAAGGAACTGGAAAGGGGAGGACTAGCCGGGTGATTGAGGCAAAGGCGGAAATTTTGAGTGGGTCGAGCCCAGATTGGAAATCCCATCTTCAGATTTGTGGCGAAAATAATAATTGCAGGTAGTAGGAGAGTGGATTGGAGTCTATATCTTATCTATTGGGCGAGCTAGAAAGAATATTAGTAGCCTAATTCGGCATGGCCGAGAAATCCTTGGCGGGCTGATTTGGATCTAATCTGAGGTGAAATCAAGAAATTGCAAGGGCAAATTAATGGGTGCAAGAGGCTTACTGGAGGAGATCTGAGTGAAGCCTTGCGGAGGCAGATGGCGCAAGCCTAGTGTCCTTTCGCGGTTCCTGACGGGCCGGATGGAGATTTGCCGGTGGATCTTGGCGGTGGCGCGGGGTGAGCTGTGGCGGAACGCAGCCTCCGGCCGATGGGCTCCGGTGATGCGCGCGGGATTTCCGTGGTGGCGCTCAGTGAGGATGAGCTCGGAGGGAGAAAGGAAGCAGAGTGGGGGGAAATGAGCCGTTAGGGTTCGGGTTACCCCCAAGGAGCCTATTTATAGCGCGAGTGGATAAGCCCGGTTCAGCGAGCGGGAGCCGGGAGTTGCGGGGTAAACGGCTATCTATTTGAGTTTTTGCGAGATGCGCTTTAAATGTTGAGCAGGGTATCAGAACGAAAAGGAGAAAGAGATCCATTCCGTGATATCAGGTCAATTATCAAGTATAGAATCTTGACATTTTGGGGTTTTAGACCTGGAAAAGTGAGTTAGGTAATTGGGGAAGGGTCGGGTTACTATATGGCCACCATGGAGTAACGCCTAGATATCTATTGAGGCACCTTAACCCGGAATCCACATACTCGTGTGTTTGATATCCTTGCAGGGAATAGCGAGCGCTTCAAGGAAGGATCCGTGAAGCCCAGGCTATTCTGGGGACTACTGATGGGGGGATGATAACCCGGTAGGCCATACTCCGAGGAGTAACCCGGCCCAAAGGACGCTGCGCAGGATCCGGCTAAGGATAAGGAAACTTGTGGAAGGCCCAAGCTTGTAGGCCCAGTAATCCGGATTGTGGGTTATGGTAAAGGAAAGTTAGGGTTTGTGCGCCGTGTCCGGGTAGGATCCAGGATGCGCCTTGGAGGGTAAGCCAGGGGGTACGGGTGCTTTATAAACCGACCCCCCAGGTCTAGTTTAGACAGAGATCTAAGAACCCTAGCAATATCGCCTGATATCGAGCATCTAGTGTAATCCCAGAGTTGAGTTATTATATCAAGATCGGAGATTCGGCGACTTTGATTGCCGGCTACCAGATCGAGTTACATCATGTTTTCCTCTGAGCTAAACCCTCTCCCAAACGCCTGTGTCGTCTTGCCCCAAGATCAGTTACCCCCGGTAACGTCTGCCGTGATTATCCCACGACACCATGTCTTCTTACTGATGTTGTCCCAAATTGCAAACAAGTTCAGGTTGCTGTACCTGAACTTGATTCAGATACGAACAGGAAGCAAGAAAAGGGAATGGATAACTGTTTTTTCTTGTTTTGACTGTCATGACTCTGGTAAGCAAGAACTGCGATCATGCATGTGTTTCCCTGCAATGTTTGGGAGACTTTCTTCATTTAGATTTTAACCAATTGATAAGCAAGTCTTCAGAGACAACCCCACCTGGAAAACTCAATCTCTCCATGTCATGTCTTGTTAGCACCGAGTATGTCATCCCCCGACTTGTCGTCCTAATGGATTGCTAACCATTACAGGTTTCATGTACAAACAATATATGTCAAATGCTTGATGGCTTGACAACGGTCTTAATAATATGTTTCAATCGTTTGATGACTTGAGAATGCTTAGAAAGAATCGCTCGGTTGTGCTACGGCGTCCATGTTATGCTGTGATGTAGCCTCTGATATTATCGTCAATGTTAAGTTAGCAATCTGTTTTTGAAGCATCTGTCTCTGGTTTGGTTTATCCCACTGGATAGATTTCTCGCCGTAAACGTTTTCGATTTCACCTTCAGGAATGCCTTGGTTGTGTTGCTTTAATTTCACCACGCTATGTTTGATGGAATGACTAGGATCTGATAAACATGACGTTGTTATGCTCTAGTTGGATTCAGTATGCCTCCTGCTGTCTTGAGCTCATCCACTTCTTTGTCTGTCATGTCACATGACTCTGGTAAGCAAGGACCGCAATTATGTATGCGTTTGCGCTGCAATCTTTGGGAGACTTGATTTTTCTCGTTTCAACAATTTAATTAATGTGAGATCATGACTTGCTTTTCTCCCTGGACTGCAGTAGTACACTAATCATTTGGACATTTCATCAACTGATAAGAAAGTAGTATTTGGTGATCATCCTAAGCTTAGTCAACCTGTAAAACTTTTTCGAAACTGCTTGGGTTTCTGTACAAATAATATATGTCAAATGCTTGGTGACTTGACAACGTTCTTAGCAATATATTTAAATTTGTTTGATGACTTGACAATCTTCTTAGAAAGAACCGATCGGTTGTGCTATGGCGCCATGTTATGCTGTGATGTAGCCTCTGATATTATCGTCAATGGAAAGTTAGCAATCTGTTTTTGAAGCATCCGTCTCTGGTTTGGTTTATCCCACTGGATAGATTTCTCGCCGTAAACGTTTTCGATTTCACCTTCAGGAATGCCTTGGTTGTGTTGCTTTAATTTCACCACGCTATGTTTGATGGAATTGTTAGAATATTTGGCCCAAATGAGTGAGCTGAAATATTGGGCCCATATGTGGGTAGCCCAATAGCAAATTCTGAAATCTCAAAATGGCCCATGTGTACAAGTGAGTGGTGGGAGTGGGAAGTTTAGTCCCACATTGGAAGTTTGAGGAGTTGCACACCACCTTATAAGGTGGAGTGTTGTAGGGATTGTATGTGAGTGAGAACAAGAGAGCCTCTCGCGCACTCCTCCTCCTCCTCCTCCGCTCGTCTCGTCTCGACTCGACACGACACGACACGACACGTCGCGATCGCGTTTCGTGAATCGAGCCGAGACAATACTTATGTTTATTTTGCTGTTTTGGAAAACCGATTTCGTAGTCGTGACGGACGCATCACAGCTGAGGCGGTTCGGGTCGCTCCCGTATCGCGTGCTGCAACCGACTCGGATGTGCGGCGTGGGCCTCCCACGTCGCACGCGTTAGGGTTTTCCGAACCGCATTATAAAAGATGCGCATTGTGGGCGCTGTACACACACCGAACCAATCTAGGTTTTGCCACACCTCGTTCCTTGCGCCGCCACCGTAGTCTACTCCATCCCGAGAGCCGGCGTCCACCGGCGAACGGGAGAGCAGGTCTCCGGAACCAGTCGCCCTTGTGATCCTGTACGGGAGAGGGCGAATTAGGTTTTTGGGAAGCGCTTCGCGCGACTGCTCGCTGCTTCTACGACGGCTTGTCTGCCTAGCAAGTCAGGCGGTGCTGCGTACCGCCGTCTCAAGCGTCGTCTACTCCGACCCGTCATCGCCAACGTTGTCATCAACAACGTTACCACAAACGAACGGTACGGAATCTGCGTCCTGATCTGTCTGTCTAACATGTCTACTGTTTACATGTTTAGAGAGATCGTGCTGCTATTATTCATGCTGTCTGCTGCATCTAGTATGTTAGAGTTTCACATGTTAATAGCTGTTGTCATCATGATTTATATTCTGGAATTAATCGTGGAAATTATGCCTAATTAATCAACAATCCAAAAACCTAATTGTAGGCAATTTCCTGAACTGACTATGGCCCACTTAAGTGATTCAATGAAACCGGAAAGGTTTAATGGTACCACCTTTAAGAGATGGCAACTGAGAAGCCAACTGTGGCTCCAGTCCATGAAAGTGTGGGACATTGTTATGAGTGGCCTTCCTGAAGGAGCTTCTGACGAGGTTCAGAATAAGTTCAAGGAAGCCAATAACAATTTCAGAGGCTGTATTCTGAGTGTCCTGGAGGGACGTCTGTGCGATGTGTATATGCACATCGAAGACGCTAAGGAGCTCTGGGATGCACTGAACACTAAATTCGGTGCGTCCGATGCTGGCAGTGAGCTGTATATCATGGAGAGCTTTAACGACTACAAGATGGTGAATAACCGTTCTGTAGTCGAACAGGCTCATGAGATACAGTGCATTGCGAAGGAGCTTGATCTGCTCAAGTGTGTGATTCCTGATAAGTTTGTGGCTGGATGCATTATTGCAAAACTGCCTTCTTCATGGAGGAGCTTCGCCACATCTCTCAAACATAAGAGACAGGAGATATCAGTTGAAAATCTGATAGCGTCTCTTGATGTTGAGGAGAAAGCTCGGGCAAAGGACACAACTGAGAGAGGTGGTGATTTGCAGTCTAGTGCCAATATGGTGCAGAAAAATCATCACGTCAAGAATAACGGCAAGAACAAAGGGAACTATAAGCCCCAGTTCAATGGCCCTGTGAACACTACTGCCTTTAAGAATAAGAAGAAGAAGAAGGTGCTGAACAAAGCTGGGCTCGAGTGCTTTACGTGTGGAGCGCTCGGCCACTTTTCTGTGGACTGCCCAGACCGTGCAGACAAGAAAGGGAAGAAAGGCTCCAAGAATGTCAACGTGGTGACCGCTAGCAACACTGATGGGTACGGTAATATACCGATGGTACTTTCAGTTCTTCAATCTCCATGTTGGTGGATTGATACGGGTGCTAATGTTCATGTGTGTGCTGACATCTCTATGTTCACTTCTTATCAGGTCGCACGGGATTCCTCCGTCCTAATGGGGAATGGGTCACATGCTTCTGTTCGTGGTGTTGGCACGGTAGATCTGAAGTTTACTTCGGGGAAGATCGTGCAGCTGAGGAACGTGCAGCATGTCCCTTCTATGAATAAGAATCTCGTCAGCGGCTCTCTTCTTTGCAGAGATGGGTTTAAAGTAGTGTTTGAGTCCAATAAAGTAGTTGTGTCGAGATTTGGACAATTTATTGGTAAAGGCTATGAGTGCGGAGGCTTGTTCCGCTTTTCTCTTTCCGAATTTTGCAATAAGTCGGTAAACCATATTTGTGGCAATGTTGATTCAGATGCTAGTGTTTGGCACTCTCGTTTATGTCATGTTAATTTTGGTTTACTGTCGCGGCTATCCAGTTTAAGTTTAATTCCGAATTTCACCATTGCCAAAGGTTCTAAGTGCCATAGTTGTGTGCAATCTAAGCAACCTCGGAAGCCTCACACGGCAGCTGAGGAGAGACACTTGGCACCTCTAGAACTCATACATTCTGATCTATGCGAGATGAATGGTGTGTTGACAAAAGGTGGAAAGAGATATTTCATGACACTCATTGATGATGCTACTAGATTCTGCTATGTTTATTTGTTGCAAACTAAAGATGAGGCTTTAGACTACTTTAAAATCTATAAGGCTAAAGTTGAAAATCAATTAGAGAGAAAGATCAAGCGTTTTAGGTCGGATCGTGGTGGAGAGTATTTCTCTAAAGTATTTGATGAATTTTGTGAGGAACACGGTATTATTCACGAGAGGACGCCTCCCTACTCACCACAATCAAACGGAATTGCTGAGAGGAAAAACCGCACGCTGACCGACTTGGTGAACGCCATGTTGGACACTGCTGGTTTATCTAAGGCATGGTGGGGGGAGGCTCTGTTGACTTCGTGTCATGTCCTGAATAAAGTTCCTAACAAGAATAAAGAGAAAACCCCTTATGAGGAGTGGGTTGGGAGAAAACCATCACTTTCTTATTTGCGTACTTGGGGATGCTTGGCAAAGGTCAACGTTCCAATTCCAAAGAAACGCAAACTCGGACCAAAAACAGTGGATTGTATCTTTCTAGGTTATGCTCAGCGTAGCATTGGTTATAGATTTCTAGTGGTTAAATCCGAGGTACCAGATATGCATGTTGATACTATTATGGAATCTCGTGATGCAACATTTTTTGAGAATATGTTTCCTATGAAAGATATGCATAGCTTTGCTGAATTTTCTTCTGAATTAATTCCGGAATCTAGTACATCTAGTGATCATACTGAACAACCACATGATGAGAACGTCCTTGAGAAGGATGACAATGAAGCTCCTAAACGGAGTAAGAGACAGAGGATTGAAAAATCCTTTGGTGATGATTTCATTGTGTACCTTGTGGACAATACTCCTACGTCTATTGCAGAGGCATTTGCATCTCCAGATGCAGATGACTGGAAAGAAGCTGTCCATAATGAGATGGACTCCATTCTTTCTAATGGGACGTGGGAGTTATCTGAACGACCTTATGGTTGTAAGCCAGTGGGCTGTAAGTGGGTGTTCAAGAAGAAGCTAAGGCCTGATGGTACTATTGAGAAGTACAAGGCACGGCTTGTAGCCAAGGGCTACACTCAGCGAGAAGACGAAGATTACTTTGACACCTATTCACCTGTTGCTAGACTGACCACCATTCGTGTACTACTTTCCCTGGCTGCCTCCTATGGTCTTATCGTTCATCAAATGGACGTAAAGACAGCTTTCCTTAACGGAGAGTTGGAAGAGGAAATTTATATGGATCAGCCTGATGGGTTTGTGGTAAAAGGTGAAGAGAGAAAGGTGTGCAAATTGTTAAAATCTTTGTATGGACTGAAACAAGCACCTAAGCAATGGCATGAGAAGTTCGACAGAACTTTAACTTCTGCGGGCTTTGTCATTAATGAGGCTGACAGGTGTGTATACTATCGCCATGGTGGGGGCGATAGTGTTATATTATGCTTGTATGTTGACGACATACTGATTTTCGGTACAAGCATAATTGTGATCAATGAGGTCAAGTCTTTTCTATCAAAGTGTTTTGATATGAAAGATCTGGGAGAAGCTGATGTAATTCTGAACATCAAGCTTATTAAGGATGAGAGTGGGATTACGTTGACGCAATCACACTATGTTGAGAAGATCTTGAGCCGTTTCGGCTTTATTGATAGCAAGCCTTCTCCAACACCTTATGATCCTAGCGTGACGCTTCGAAAGAACAAGAGGATTACGAAAGATCAATTGAGATACTCTCAAATAATCGGTTCACTCATGTACCTTGCGAGCGCGACGAGACCTGATATCTCTTTTGCTGTGAGCAAATTGAGCAGGTTCATGTCAAACCCGGGTAATGATCACTGGCATGCACTTGATAAGGTCATGCGCTATCTGAATGGAACTATGAGCTATGGGATTCATTATTCAGGGCACCCTGCTGTGCTTGAGGGATATAGTGACTCCAACTGGATCTCAGATGTAGATGAGCTCTACGCCACAAGTGGATATGCATTTCTTCTTGGAGGTGGCGCAGTGTCATGGAGGTCTTGTAAACAGACCATATTGACGAGGTCAACCATGGAAGCAGAACTTACTGCTTTAGATACAGCCACTGTTGAGGCAGAATGGCTGCGTGAGCTCTTGATGGACTTGCCGGTGGTTGAGAAACCATTACCGGCTATCCTCATGAACTGTGACAATCAAACCGTGATTGCCAAGGTGACCAGTTCTAAGGATAATGCGAAGTCATCAAGACACGTCAAAAGACGATTGAAGTCTGTCAGGAAATTGAGAAACTCCGGAGTAATTACTGTTACGTATATTCAAACAGACAAAAACCTGGCAGATCCCTTCACGAAGGGACTATCACGTAATGTGATAGATAGTGCATCGAGGGAGATGGGTATGAGACCCGTAAGCGTTACACCATAGTGGTAACCCAACCTATGTGATCGGAGATCCCGTGAATTAGGACCTGGGAAGAACAAACTAGTGGTTTGACTGAGGAGAGTATTTGGTAAACCCTCTCTAAGTGATGATGCATAACTCTCAAAGAGCTGTAAGGCAGGTTGGCAACATGCCTTAATGTGTTTATGTTGGCTATTCATAGCAAAGATGCTGTCCTACAGAGCATTCTTGAAAGAACACACCTATGTGAGTCCGACTGTAAACGTCGCAGTCTATGAGATTTGGGTGATCTCTAGTAAACTCATGAAGAGACCACGGAGTATGACGCATATGCTCCACCCGCGGGGTAGGCTACTGGCAGCCAAGTACTAGTTATGACTTTGAGTAAAGTCTATTGGCACAAAACTTGCAATTCAAGGCATAGTCCATTGTTCAAGTTGCTGATAGATGTAGCTTAAGGCTCTAGGCGGAAGTTCAACTTAACAGTCTCTGCTGAAACACTAGTATATAAACAAGTAGCGAGAATTGGCAAATCTTCAAATGGGCATTTGAGATCTGGTGGGGGATTGTTAGAATATTTGGCCCAAATGAGTGAGCTGAAATATTGGGCCCATATGTGGGTAGCCCAATAGCAAATTCTGAAATCTCAAAATGGCCCATGTGTACAAGTGAGTGGTGGGAGTGGGAAGTTTAGTCCCACATTGGAAGTTTGAGGAGTTGCACACCACCTTATAAGGTGGAGTGTTGTAGGGATTGTATGTGAGTGAGAACAAGAGAGCCTCTCGCGCACTCCTCCTCCGCTCGCTCGTCTCGTCTCGACTCGACACGACACGTCGCGATCGCGTTTCGTGAATCGAGCCTCGAGCCGAGACAATACTTATGTTTATTTTGCTGTTTTGGAAAACCGATTTCGTAGTCGTGACGGACGCGTCACAGCTGAGGCGGTTCGGGTCGCTCCCGTATCGCGTGCTGCAACCGACTCGGATGTGCGGCGTGGGCCTCCCACGTCGCACGCGTTAGGGTTTTCCGAACCGCATTATAAAAGATGCGCATCGTGGGTGCTGTACACACACCGAACCAATCTAGGTTTTGCCACACCTCGTTCCTTGCGCCGCCACCGTAGTCTACTCCATCCCGAGAGCCGGCGTCCACCGGCGAACGGGAGAGCAGGTCTCCGGAACCAGTCGCCCTTGTGATCCTGTACGGGAGAGGGCGAATTAGGTTTTTGGGAAGCGCTTCGCGCGACTGCTCGCTGCTTCTACGACGGCTCGTCTGCCTAGCAAGTCAGGCGGTGCTGCGTACCGCCGTCTCAAGCGTCGTCTACTCCGACCCGTCATCGCCAACGTTGTCATCAACAACGTTACCACAAACGAACGGTACGGAATCTGCGTCCTGATCTGTCTGTCTAACATGTCTACTGTTTACATGTTTAGAGAGATCGTGCTGCTATTATTCATGCTGTCTGCTGCATCTAGTATGTTAGAGTTTCACATGTTAATAGCTGCTGTCATCATGATTTATATTCTGGAATTAATCGTGGAAATTATGCCTAATTAATCAACAGGAATGACTAGGATCTGATAAACATGATGTTGATATGCTCTAGTTGGATACTTGGATTCAGGATGCCCTCTGCTGTCTTGAGCTCCTCCACTTCTTTGTCTGTCATGACACATGACTCTGGTAAGCAAAAAACTGCAATTATGTATGCGTTTGCCCTGCAATCTTTGGGAGACTTAATTTTTCTCGTTTGCACAAATTAATTGATTAATGTGAGATCATGAATTGCTTTTCTCCCTGGACTGCAGTAGTACACTAATCATTTAGATATTTAATCAACTGATAAGCAAGTACTTGGTGATACTCTTAAGCCTAGTCAACCTTTCAAAATTTCATACCAATCTTACACATGTCTTGTCAGCGCTGGCTAATGCCATTCCCTGTTGGATTGCTAAACATCACGGGTTTGCTGTAGAGGACTGAAATCTGTACACCAGTAGTTGATATCAGGGCATATCAGGGCCAACACCTGACAGCGTTTAAAGATGAAGCAAACCAAGCAAGAGGAAATTAGGCAGCCACCCACGAACGGAGACGCATGGAAAATTGAACGTGACACAGAGTTCAGAAGCCTTCCGATACTTATTTGATGATATATGAAAGTTCAGGTGGGGACTTGTGTTACAACGAGGCAGAAATACAAATGTGATGAAAACAGAAAGTGCAACACAAATGCCTGGTACATATCAATTGGAATTCTAGGGAGAAACTGAGGCAGGAACTGAAGTAGTAGCTCGAACTGATGCTACATGGAAACACAGAGAGCCAGGGAATGGGATCAGTGGACGTTGACGGTGAGCTTCATGCCGGCCAGGCAGTGCTCCGCGACGCCGCAGAAGAAGTACCACTGCCCGGCGTGCGTGAGCAACACCTTGTCGTCGCCGGTGGTCAGCGTCGGCGCGTCGCCTGGCACGGAGCAGGTCAGGAAGCTCTGCTCGTCCTCCACCACCACCACGTCGTGGGCGCCCTTCTTGAAGGGGTAAGAGAACTCTGCACGCGCAACGCCCATAAGTTGAGGCGTTCACCCATGGCCCAAGTCAATCGCACACAGATTTAGATGGTTGCCACCGTAACGTACCGAGCGTGTCGCCGACTCTGAACACCTTGCCGTCGGCCCAGGCACGGTAGTCGGTCTCCAGGTTCCACCCGGAGAGGTCTCCGACCGTGTACGTCGCCGCCGAGGCCGTCGCCGGGAGCAGAGCGGCCACGGCGAAGACGACGACGGCCATGGCGGCTAGCATCGTGATCGCGCGAGAGGTCATCGGGAGCTGGGTGTGGTGTTTTGCGTTGTGCGATACGTGCACTATATATCGTGTGGCCGCCCGTGGAGGTGGAGCGTGCTGTGCCTGTCGTAGCTTGATGGAGCCGCCCGGTGGCGGTAACATCGATGCTCCAGAGTATCTGCACCCTCGGCAAACCATGCATATATGCTTGACTCGTTTCCTCTATTGAGGAAAGCTAATTAAAAAACATGATCTAAAAGGCGTAGATTTAGGGCCAACTAGTAGAAATGTAGCCTTCTTTTCAACTCGAAAACATACATTGTCACAGTTTGATATCCATAATATACATGTAAGACTTTAAATATTTTGCATTTTGCATCTCTTTTTGGTGCAATGTATTCTTCGCCCCCCCTATGGTCAAATCCTGGATCCGCCCCTGCCCTGTATATGCTGTCCTAATTAACAGCAACTACTGCCGGGTTTGCATCTGTTGGGAGCAAAAGTAACTATGGGCTTCCACACATTTATTCTCGAGGATATGCATGATCCGCATCTCTTCTCTGAGTGAGAATACAAAGAATGTGATAATATTATCCTCTCGAACCATTACAAACTGCTTGTGTTCGTTCGTCCAGACGGATTCAGGTGATCATGCATGTTTGTCAGCTTCAGATTTCAATGTTCCAAGATAATCATAAGTGAGCGACAGGTAAAGTACAGAGAACACCGATTATATATATATCCTCCGGCCGGGGCGCGGTCGAAGCGACAGGGGCGATGAAGACGCGGTCCGCGGCTGTGGCGACGTGTTGCCGGTGGCGGCGGCGCCGTGGAAGCCGCATCTGTTGGCGCTTCAGGGCAGTCGCCGGCGCGTGGTGCGCCATCGCTAGTTGTTTCTCCTTGAACACGAGCGCTCGTTTCTGCTTGGGCGCCGGGACGTGCTTACACTCGTGATCTGCCTCGGCGGTTTCGAGTCCAACTCGGTGGAGACGACCCCGAGTGCGTGACGCAAACCCATCGACACCGTGTCAGGAGCGGCTCGTCGATCGTACGCAACACAAAAGCCAAGCGCGCGTCGTCATTGAGTCAAACTGCCCGGAAGCGCCACGGTTTCCATACATACGTTTCTCGAACCTAACACCACAAGGTTTTCATCTTTTCTTGGCGATCTCCGCCACCCTAATCCTCTCTTTTCTCCGGTCACCAGGCAAGCCCTCGATCCGTGAGAATAACTAACCAAGCCTAGACGAAATTTTTTGCTGTTTAGATTGGAGTCTAGGGTTCAGGCTCAGGCTCACATATGGGCATGGAGCCAAGTCATGCTGTCGACAGTTTCCTCGCTATAACTCTCACCATGGACGAGTTGATGATTCCTCTTCCCAGCAGCAACTCTGACGAAATTTGCTCCTGGAAAAAATACAAGATGCCGAACCCCGCTACAAAAGAGAAGGTGTTACCGGAGGAGATACAGAGCCTCTTTGATCTGGACCACGAGGACATCATGACGCGGATCGGTGCCCTCATAGAAAAGCTAAACCCCGGCCCTCCCGCCGAGGTAGAATTTTCTTCTACTTACAACGACGGCGACGGAAAGCAGCTCGTCCAGGTCTACAAGCGGCTATCCCGGTACTGCCTCCAAGCCCACGATTCATCCTCGTCCGGAGAGGGCGCACAACAACCGAATGAGGAGCGGGAGTTACCTCTGTATGTTTACCAAAATGTTTTACATCAGCATCAGAAACAGGACCCTGAATGGTACTTCCATCCTGCGCAATGCAAGCTAGCTGGCCTCGACGACTACCAGCGGCTAGTGCTCCGTGACGATTATATGTATAGGAACTGGGACTACTACCGCCTGACCTATCATACCTTCCAGGGAGATCTAGAATACGTCCGGTTCTGCGAAGAGATGTCGGAGAAACTCAAGTGGATTGAAGACGATGAAGCGGCACTCTTCGGGGATCGGTGGCCCAAATACGAGCTAGTGGCTTTTCATCAATGGCTGGAGATTGCGGTCCGGTTTCCTAATATTTTGGGACGTCCCGTTGTCTCTGGCTCAAGTGAGCATCTCGATAGCCTCCGGTTTGAGTTTGCCTTCCGGAAGGACTGCGATGGTGTATATCTTGAGATATGGAAACGGATTGCTAAGGGAAAGATGGAGCTTGATGTGGCTCTGAGACAATTGTATGAAGAGAACATTTTCCCGTCGCGCCTGCATGAGATAAAATCAGCGTTAGATTACTATCCGGGCTTGAGCTTGATAAAGTATAATTATGAAAACTTCATGGGTCACATTGATCCAAACTTTACCGAAGAGGAAGCTCGTCCCTTGGTTAGAGAGGCCATTGAGGAAATGCTTCCCAGAAGGAAGAACTATTTGGATTATGCAAGAAAGAAAATGGAAATTGCGGCACGTATTGGTTTGATTTCCAAATCGAGACTAGAGGTCACTCCACAAGGCGGGGGAAAGTAACCAAGGTGAAGCCAAGTCTGCAATAGTGAACTGAGAGAAGCAATGCCATGAGCTAAGGGTGACCTCTCGTGCTGGATGAAAGTGGTGGTATAATGTACTTGAGAGAAGTTTTCATGTGGAAACTATGTAAACACATGGCAGATAATATTCTGACTGATATAACCTTTGTTCTCAACCCCTTCTCTGTTTGCATCAATAGGACACGTGCATCTTAAAAGTAGATTTGCATACCGTGAACACATAACAATATTCAATCCAACTGCCATCAAGAAGCTCTGAAAGCTACTATTTCTAAAACTATATTTAGATTTAACATGATGTAGCCTTGTTCTAATCATGGAAAACTCACTTTTGATCGTGCGGTGTCTACACAAATAAAAGAAAGATCACTGCCATTGAGTGCAAGATGCAGGAAAGAAAGTACCGAAGAAGATATCAAGGCTTAATTCTGCACATATGGCCATGTTGTACTTTCAGCATTGACTCTTGAATGTATAGGGTAGAAACATTCTTTGTCCGATGGAAGCAAGTTTCTCATCGTCCTTAGTGGGAGTCTGGTTTATTTGACCGGAAGACAAGATCGAATCTCTACACCCGCGAAATCGCTTGCAACCAATACCTTTTGCAGTCACGCGCACCCAAGCTAAATGTGTCACAAAGTTAAAATTGCTCCTGTGACACATAAACAGTTAAACTTGAAAAATGTGTGTATCTGCGGCTCTTAAATATGATACAACGTGGCAAAAAAATTAAAAACTACATAAAAACTTGGAAAATGGAGCAGAGAACTTATTGGCCATTCAGTGTTAGGAATTTCCCTCAAGAGCTAAATATTCCCGTTGAAAAATTAGAGGTAGATCCTAGTGTTATTAAAATGATTTATGAATCTCGTTTCTATGGAAAGCCTAAAGAAGACCCTTTGTTCCATCTTAAGAAATTTGATGAAAGATGTAAAACTTTGAACTTGAATCATGCAAACATCAACACTACTAAAGTTAAACTCTTTCCCTACTCACTAGGAGGCAAAGCATTAGATTGGATATTAAGATGGCCTCCTAGCAATTTTACTACTTGGTTCAACTTAAGGGCTGCATTTATTGAAAGGTTTTGTCATGCTGAAAAGAATTACAATGTTAAAAAATTGCTCATTACCTTTAAACAAGAAAAAGATGAATCAATGATACAAGCATGGGAGAGATTTAGAAGTAGAGCATATGGAATAGGGCATGGATTTAGAGATTGGATACTTATGCATATGTTTTATAAGGGACATTCTGAAACTTCTAGAGCCTTTTTAGATAATGAATGTGGGGGATCTTTTACTAGTACTAATGCTGCAAATACCCATGTTTTGCTTAAAAGTTTGCTCTTAGAGGTTAAAATTAAAGAGAGCTTAAAAAAGGCTGAAGTACCCGAGGATATTTTTGATGATCGCTATGAGATTTTTAATATGCATAATAGAAAAGGAAAAGTAGAGGAAATTATGATGCTTACTGAAATTAAGGATCCATTGCTTGATTTAGAAAAAAGTAGCTTGCAAGAACTTATTGCTACTCTACAAAAATTTGCTAGTGATCCCACTATAAATGTTAATCAACCTGGCTTTGGATCTTATATTGCTAATCATGTCTTGCAAGAAAAAATTGGTAGGTACAAGAATGAGGCCATGATACCTCCTAAGCTTGGGGATGCATGGATCCCCAAGGTGCTAGTTTCAATTGGAAAAGGAATTCACCATGCTATGTTAGATCTAGGTTCTAGTGTATCGGTACTCTCTAAAGAATTATATGAATTGCTAGAACTAGAAAATTTAGAAAAGTGCTCAAGTAAATTTGTACTTGCTGATAACTCTACTAAACATGCTGTAGGACAAGTAAAAGATGTTATGATTGAATTGCACATGACTTTCGTACCCGTTGATTTCATTATTATGGATATGGGGGATAAATCCCCTAGTCCTATTATTTTGGGTAGACCTTTTCTTCGTACTACAGGTGCAATCATAGACTCCAAGGAAGGGAATGTCAAGTTTCAGTTCCCTCACAAGAAAAGCATGGAGCACTTCCCAAGGAAGAGGGGCACGCTGAAGAACAAGCTCCCTCATGAGCTTTATCCCTGTTGATTATCAAGTAAGTAAAGCCTAGCTATATGGCTATAAAGATAGCGCTTTACGGGAGGCAACCCGGTTGTTTTTGTTTGGATTTTCCTAGTGTCCTCTTTCTGTCTCAAGATATTAGTTTTTTTTGTTTTAATTCTGGAGTTTTGAATAAAGAGTCAAGTCAAACCCATTTGGACTTATAAGTTGCTATCCTAGTGCATGAAATTTCTGTTTCAGCACGAGTCTGCTCACCGTATGATTTTACGTTTTTATTGGTATGTCGGATTGAGCTAATTTTTTAGTATGTTCTGCAACTTTTTGTCCTCTGTAAGCACAAAAATTGGCTTAATTTTTTGACGAGTCTAGCTTAGGAAAAAACGTTCGTTTTGCTGATGTTGCTTTTCTGGACAGATTCTTCCTTCTTTTGTTCTATGCACTCTTTGGGCTTGGGAATCGAATTTCCATGATTCTTTCAAGCAAGAGAGTGAACATACAACATAATGAACCTTATTGTCTATCTACTGGAGTATTTGATTTGGAATTTTGCACAGCAAGCATGTGATTTGTTTGTCCTTGCTAATCTCACCCCACAGAAAAAGAATGGGAGAAACATGTTTTGTGAAGTTTTTTCACAGGGAATAGAGGAGCTGCGCCTCAAGACATCCAAGAATGGTGAAAGCCATAACTTGGGGATGTGATGAACACCCCACTGGAGCTACACTCTTTTGGTTAGCACACGTCTACTTTCTATTTTTCTAAGCAAAGCATTTATCGTAGAGACTTGAAGCGTCTAGTTTTTGTTTTTATTTTTGTTTTGATAAGACCACCACCATCATTTTATATGAGATTGAGCTACTGGAGTTTGGGGTTGGAATGTATTGGATGCTAGTATTATGACTTGGAATAGGGATGCCATGGTTGATTTGAAGAGCTACATATGTTTGCATGATTTATAGGCTTTTTATGTGTAGAAATTTGCAATAATGTTGTGTTGAGCTATCTCTTATTCATGTCCTTGATGTTAATTGCTGGTTTATTTAGTTTGTCATGAAATGAGTAGTTCTATTAACATATGCATGCATAGTAGCTGGTCAACTATCTCCCTCTTGCTAGCCCAAAAATTTAAAAATTCCAACAAGTAAAAACTTGTTTCCAACACTCCTTAGCCAAGTATTTCCAGTGAGTCCACCATATCTTCCCATTAGCTTCATTGCTATTCCGAGTATGTTCACCATGTTATTGTGTTATTTATGTTCTAAATTAAGATATTCACTTTATTAATTGTCATGGGTTGAACTTGGGATAGGACTCTCACAAACTTTTGAAGGCACACTTTACTTTTTATGCATCTAATAAACATGAACCTATAATGGGAGCCACAAGTTTTGCGTTTGACAGATGTGTGGTTGGGAGCTAGCTATAAACGTGTATCACCGGAAAGCTTTCAACATTGCACAAAAAATTTACATTTGGTTGATATCATGTATTTTTGTTTTTGGACTCCTGCCATGCCGAAATGAAATAGAGGAATAGTAAGTTTTGATGAGTAAGTATCTATATGACTAGAGAAACGCATTGGGCCGCTAACCCAAGCCATGCTTTATCATGGTAGAAATTTACTTACAGCTTGAGTGACTCTACAACACATCCTATAATAAAATAAGAAGTTATGCATAATAGTGAATGAAAATAAAAAGGATGATGAGTCTACTCCGTTTGTTCATCTTGTCATTGTAACATGGGATTGTTTCCATGTCATGGGGAAAGAGGTACCTCTTTGCGGTTCTCTATGATGTCATTAATACTTATTATGATTGTACAAAGCTTATTAGGAATCTTAAGTTGAGTAATCGTGGAGTAGGTTTTCACACTCACGGGGCATGAGGCTTTCAACCACCTTGTCATTCTCATTACTTCAATACTCACAATTTTAAGATGCTAGTGATAAAGGGGCAATGAGAGTCCTAGATCAATGGATACCACATTTCAATTAGTAATTTTAGTTGAATAATTTAGAGGATAAATAAGACTTGATCATGTTTTACCTCTACTCAATTTTCTCCAAAGTGTCCACCATATTTTCTATTCTCCATTATGCTATTCTTTGACCAATATAGGATTTATTTTTCATTTTTTGTATGTATTTGATCCATAGTGCTTTTATTTCATTATACACTTTGTGAAATTTCATGAAGCATCTTTGCTTGCATATTTGATATTTCTTACAACATGAATTGTATACTGCTACTCATTTCTAGTATTAATCATTTGATTATATGTAGCATGAATAATCCTCCTTGATATCCCATGATTGTTTCAATATGCAAAACCCATCTTAGTTTTATCACCTTCATACTCGAGGACGAGCATGGGTTAAGCTTGGGGATGTTGATACATGTAAAATGCATAGATGAATTTTGCATATTTTCACATGGTTTTCTATTACATATTGCATCATATAAGGGTATAATTCAATGTTTTATAGTATTTTGGGGTTAAATTACAAAGTCCCCCAACTTTTATGGAATTAACCCTGCCTGTCAGAAACCCCGTTTTCTATATTTTTGACGTTTCATGGGGCAAACTTTCGCGAAATCACCTGAAAATCTGCGGGGGTCATTTTCTTGGAAGGAGAAGACTTGCGGGCGAAGGATCCACGAGAATTGGGCAAGGAGGCCCAAAAGAGGACCATCCATGCGGCCAGATTCCTTGGCCGCGTGAGAGGCCCCCTTTTGGCCCCTGTGGCCCCAATTCCTTCCATCTTCGACTTACCGACTCCGTCTTGACCTAAAACCGACTATAAAAAGGGTCTCCCGTACCCTTACGGAGGAGAGCGCCGCCGAAACACCGAAACACCGAAACAGAGACCTGAAGTTCCAGATTGGAGGGGGAAAACTCCGACGGGGCGCCGCCGGTGTGATCTCCTACCTGTCGCACCCAGACTTCTAGAGGATACACACCGCCCGCTAAACAGTATATAATTGGCTTACGGGGCCTACCTACACCCGCATCTCAATATGAGTAGGCCAACACGTAAACGTGTGACAACCATCCTCTACTATTCATCGTCTGTGAAACCATCCAATAGGAATCCGAATACTTCCATTGACGTACTTCATAACATACACACATGGTACGTCAACGGCATTTGAACAAGTGATATCACAACAAATTTCTAAGACACAAAGAAATAGAAATAAGTGGCAAAAGCTCTCACTAGAGCAGAGATAGCAAATACAGTCATGCAGAGGACACATGTCCCAACAAGTCATCATTACATCACAGCGGAAGCATCCAAAGTGTCTGAGTACAGACAAGATCCAAATAGGACTAAGAGGCCGGAAACGAAAAGAACGGAGCCCATCCACGAAGTCTCGGATCCTGCCCGGGTCCGCTATCTACTCGTCAGCAGCCTCGTCATACTCCACGTAGTAGCCACCATGGGGATCCTCGGAAACGTAGTCTGCAGAACCAGCAGCCCCAAAGGGGTCAGTACAGACGAGTACTGGCAAGCAAGACGCACAAGATACCAAAGTGTACCCGACAACACCAGGTACAGATGCTTTGGGTTCAACGGAAGATAGGTGATACAAAGGTGCGGCAGCGGGTTGCACTAACCAACTACAGAGACACGCTACAACATCCGGCTAAAGGAAAGGGATAAGATAGCGCATCGGAGCCAACTACCACTAACCTCAAACAAACCCTTCCTGGATCTCGCCCCTTATCCAAAGAAGCAATCCGAGGATAACCCACACAGTTGGATTAATGAAGGTTCAGGTTATTGTGACAATATGCCTATTACTAGTCAAATTATTATTAATTAGGTGTAAGTTGTCGGAGTACTTGTTAGCCAGCACTTTCACCAAGTCGTCACATAACCGCGGACAACACGGCTTCTCGAGAAGATTCATCCCTGCAGGGTATGCTCCAGTACCCGTACACACTCGAGCCACCAACTAAAACTCAGGTGGACTCAACACGACCCGAACCATCTCTACAACCTGTCCTAGGAGCCACGGAGCTATAAGGTCCCAGCCACGCAGCCGAATACTCAGCGCAGGTGTGCAAAACTCCCGCAGGACGCAACACCCCGGCAATACAGGCCTCGCCCTATATGTGTGCGTCATCAACATCATCAGTATCAACCATGGGAGCGACCCATTCATGCGTATGAGCCAAATGGAACACCCGAACTAAGTGTGGCTCTTCGGACAAACTGCGGATCAGGTCAAAGTCGAGGGGGGTTCCATACGACCACCCGGATGCGGTGAGCACGCTCATCATGGATCAGAGGACAAGACCCTTTTCCTAATTAGGGTCGACACTAGCAGGCTTCAAAACCCTAACCCGGGCCTCCTGCCGGTGCCTTATCATCAAATTATTATTACCCCAAACATTAACATGATATTGATTATAACAAGCCCGTCTATCAAACTAAACAGGTGATAAGATAAATGACAACAAGACTCGAGCACAAACAAACCTAAGCATGATACTACGACATAGGCTAACAAACAACAAGGTTGTAGGTGTGGGGGTGAGGCTATATTCATGGCTGCAGGATGACATGTGATAGGATCGGAACACAAGCAACGAATCATAAGGCTAGCAGATTAGACAACGGAAAGTATCGGTATCAAGTGTGGAACGGACACAATGGTTCATGTGAGTGAATACTTGCCTGCTTACTCAACAGCCTGGTGTTGAGCTAACTCCTCTGAAGGGGTATCGTAAACCTCGTCTGTCTCAACGTCGTCGTCTATTCGAGAAGAAGCAAACAAAAAACAAAGAGAGACGGACAATCAATAACATGGCATAATGCACAAACATGGGATGATGCATGACATTTTAATGCAAGTAAGAGATCATGGACATGATCATCAAGTTAAATGAGTGTCCCAAATAAGTTTGCATTATTTGGAAACCTCTCATATTTATCTTAGTGGCCTATTATTAATTTTAATAAGACCAATACATCAATAGTATTCCCACATGCATGAAATGATGCTTTCCTGTTATTAATTGAAGTTCTTTCCATTTTGGTATAGTTTCCATAATTTTTGGGTGAAGAAAATAATAAATAAGAATTAATTCTTATTGTTTTCATTTCTGCCATTTTTGGTAAACAATTTAAAAAGAGGTACTTTCAGTTACAAAAGCATGGGAAATACTTGAAAACATGTGGACAATGTTTCACTGAACATTTTGAGATATTAAACATAATTTTTGGATCATTATTGAATTTATTATGCATTTTTCCATAAGCATTTTTATTATGCCCCTTTTAGTAAACAGAAGGAAACATGTTCAAATTTAATTCAATTGTGACGAAATAAAATACCACCGTGTAGAGTTTGTTAAGACAAAATTTTAGAGCCCAAGTTTGCTCAATTTGGGTGAACAGAACTCAAGTTATGAATTTCCAAAGTTTCAAATTTTAATAGCCATTTCTGTATTTAATTATTTAGTGCAAAATTTATTACAGAAACACGTTGACATTTTTACATATTTCGAAAGTGCTCACAGTTATGAATCTACAGAAATTTGAATCACCAAAATTGAAGCATGCATGAATTAGTTATTGATTTTACAATTAAACATTTGAAAGTGCAATTCTGTTTTTTTTTCAGAACAAAAATTTCAGAAAAAAAAAGTGGAAAAAAAGGTGGGTTTTATTCCGCTGCGGGGAGGGATCGAACCCACGACGCTGCGCTTGCGTGCGAGCTTCGCTGGCCATCTGGCCACTGCCGCGGTCGTTGCAGAACAGGGATGCGCGGCCCTTTTGTGGTTCAGCTAAGCGCAGCTACAAATTCGCGAAAAAGACAGGAGAAAAAGGGGGGGCTTTTCGGCTGGAGCGGGGACTCAAACTCGCGCCCCTGGTCGCGCGCGAGGGGGGCCTGTGCCACTGGGCTATTCCTGTTTTCGTGTTGAATAACAGATCTACAGGTTTAAGGTGTTTATCTGGCGCGTTAACTGAACCAAAAACGAACAGATTCGGACTTGCACGTAACTGAACGACGATCATGGCAGTGCCGACGGCGACGAACTGAACCAGGCCTAGGGCGGTGACTCGGGCGCGCAAACGAGAGGGGAACGGGCGGGAATGGAAAGAGGAACTCACCCTCGTCGCGTGGGTGCCCTCGGGGTGGCCGGAGGTGGTCGGAGGCGGCGGCGGCGAGCTCGGCGAGCGGCGGCCGGCCGCGGGGAAGACGACCACGGGCCGGTCGATTCCGGTCGTCCCGGCTCGATTTTCTTCCGCGGAGATGGAGAGGACGACAAGGCGGATGTCGTGCTGTGCTTAGATTCACTCCTAGGGCGGTCAATCAATGGCGACGAGCTCGCCCATCATGGCTATGGTTTCGGTTGGAGGGGAAAACGAGAGAGGGAGGCTAGGGCAGGAGATGGCGGCGACTGGGAGAGGAGGGACGAGGCTAGGGTTAGGGTTCCTCGGGGTCTTGTAGGGGCACGGGAGCAGGTGGAGCAGGGGGGTCCATGGTGCGGTGGTTGTGGTGCTGCTTCCGTCACCTGTACGGAGGAAGGGGACGAGGAAGGTGGGCTGGGTTCGCTCGGGATGGTTTGGGCCAGCCCACCAGGCTGGCTTGGACAGGTGTTCTTCTTTTCTTTTCCATGTTCTTTTTTTTTGTAAAAGAGAAAAAGAGAGAGAAAGAAAAAACAGGCTTTGGGGTACTTATTTTAGGTGATCAAATTTTTATTAAGTGCACAAGACCAACAGCCCATGTGTGCCATATTTTGGTTTTCAAAATTATTTAATTTTTGAGCAAGTTGGCATTTAAATTGGTTCTTGGCAATTTTGAATTTAATAAAAGGAATTGTTTTAAACCACTTATAAAAAAAATGATTCCAACTCTAATATTAAACCCATAATTGAAAGTGTTTTGTTGGTGTTGTTTATTTGAAAATTGGAACAGACCAAGTATGAGCAATTGTTTGAGTTTGAAAACTTGCATTTGGAAACTTAACACATGCAATGCTTATGATGCCATGATGCCAGAAAAAATAAAACAAAGAGCAAGCAAGCTTGGAGGTTTTCATACTTGGGATGTTCAAAGTTGTCAGAATCGTGATTCTGAATCGGATCGAAACCTTTATGGTAGGATCGCAAATAGTAGAATCACAACTTTCAGAATCGTAAAATCGTAGATTCTACCTAGTAGAATCGTTGAATCGTTCTAGTCAATTTGGGTCGTAAAGTCGTAGAATCGTACGGTAGAATCATGATTCTGACAACTTTGGGGATGTTACACTACCCCTCCAACGTCATCTCCATGAAAACTCCGGCGGCGCTGCTGCTTGGGGTCGCCGTGATGGCGTCGCCTGGCTTGTACATACTCCTAGTAGTCGTAGGTTAGCCGTGTGCTTGCTTTCGCCGCCATGGCGCTCGGTTGGGACTCCGTGACCCGCAGCGACACGGGTGCCCGTCTCCTTCTCTCTTGTGCGCGGAATCCATGGAGGATTTCTTGCAGAGGAGCAGATGGAGAAGATCGTTCAAATAATCTCGCCTGCCTTATCTTCTGCTCTTTCAATCGGAGAAGGAGATGCATCTGTTTCCCTCTGGCCGGCCGTGGCGGCGAGGAGAGGTCAACGGCGTGCTGCTCTCTTCTGCGATGGTTGGGGTGGACCTTGCTGCAATCTCGAGCTTATTACGCCAGGATGCTGCTCATCCTCGCCACTCAAGGACAAGAAGGTGGCCGGAAATCTACCTCCATGACGGAGGCCCTGCTGATCTGCCGTCGGAGCTCGGCGGCTTGTCTCCTCCAAGTGGTGCGTCCCCGGAGGAGCTCTGGCTGCCGGCGGTTGAGATCTTATGTCGGAAGGGAGAGACCGGGTGGCCTGCTGTGCTCCGGCCTCGGCGCTCCGTGCGCCTGGAGGTCGCCGGCGTTCGTTGACAGAGATGCCTGGGGACTTGATTTCTCTTTAACTTTTAGTTCTAGGGTGTGTTGTGTAATCTTGCAGGCCCTTTTTTCGAATTTCAGGTCTTGTAGGGCAAGTGATGTAAGGGCCTGTTTGTATCCTGTACCTGTCTTCTAATCTGATCAATGCAGCGCTTTGTTTAAAAAAACGAGTACGAGTATGTTTGTTGAGATTGGGACTTGAGAGCGATGTAATAACACAAGCTATGTGAGCTGACTCGTTCATACTCTGGTCTTCAGGCCTACGCAGAGATGCCCACGCACGACACAACCAACCAATCAGAAACGCAGGAACGACCACGCCCCGGATCCCTCTCCACGATCCGTGTGCGTCACCTGAGACCAAATCCTCGCCGTACACTCCGACGCGCAAAGCTCACCCTCCCAAAACTCAACGCGCGGAAGATCCAAAATTTCCCCAGATTCGCGCCCACCCGGCCGCCCCGCCTCCTCTCCTTAAAACCACCCCCGGCCCCCTCTCTTCTTCATCATTCAAGCTCCCAGATCTCCCAGCCCCACCAACCGAACCAGCGCTAGACCAGCAGCCTCCCTCACTCCAGTCCCCATGGCCCGCACGAAGCAGACGGCGCGGAAGTCCACCGGCGGCAAGGCGCCCCGCAAGCAGCTGGCGACCAAGGCGGCGCGCAAGTCCGCCCCGGCCACCGGCGGCGTGAAGAAGCCCCACCGCTTCCGTCCCGGCACCGTCGCGCTCCGCGAGATCCGCAAGTACCAGAAGAGCACCGAGCTGCTCATCCGCAAGCTGCCCTTCCAGCGCCTCGTGCGGGAGATCGCGCAGGACTTCAAGACCGACCTCCGCTTCCAGAGCTCCGCCGTCTCCGCGCTGCAGGAGGCCGCCGAGGCCTACCTCGTCGGCCTCTTCGAGGACACCAACCTCTGCGCCATCCACGCCAAGCGCGTCACCATCATGCCCAAGGACATCCAGCTCGCGCGCCGCATCCGGGGCGAGAGGGCATAGACCGCCCTGTTCCTAGTGTCTGATTTGCACATCTGTTACTAGTTGATTATTAGCCTGTTGGTTGTTTGTGGGTAGGAAGATTCACTCGTTTGTGCTGTCGGCTGTGTTATGTATGGTACCATCTCGTTATCATCATCAATGGAAAATGAGCAATCTGATCTTAAGAAGCATGTACCTTTGTTTTGTTTACCTGAGATTCATTGCTGAAACTTTTTTGAAACTGCTTGGGTTTCAATCTTCAGTGATGTCTTGGGCTCTTGGCGTTCATCCTGTTTGGAATTGGTGCCCTGATTCTGTTCAAAACGAATCTGCTCGTTACCGGTCACACCGTCGTCACTTGATTCAGACACAAACAGGAATCAAGAGAAGGGAATGGATGACTGTTTTTCTTGTTTCACAGTCATGACTCTGGTAAACGGGAACTGCGACTATGCATGTGTTTCCCTGCAATGTTTGGGTGACTGTTTTTTCCTTGGTTTGGAGTATATTAATCATTTAGATTTTGATCAATTGATTAGCAAGCCTTCAGTGACAATCTGCTAGCCCAGCCGATCTGTAGAACTCAATTTCTCCATGTCATGTCTTAGCACCGAGTATGTCATTCCCCGACTTGTCTTACTGGACTGCTAACCATTACAGTTTCCTGTACAAACAATATACTATTTCAAATGTTCGATGACTTCACAATCTTCTTAGAAAGAATCGCTATGTTGGCCATGTTATGTTGTGATACAGCCCCTGATGTTACCGTCCTGTTATTATCAATGGAAAGTTCGCAGTCTGTTTTCGAAGCATCTGTCTCTGTGGTTTGGTTTATCCCACTGGATAAAAACGTTTTCGATATTTCTTGGATTTCACCTTCAGGAATGTCTTGGTTGTGTTGCTTTAATTTCAGCACTATGTTTGGTGGAACGACTGGAGTCTGAATTTGATATGCTCCAGTTCGGTTCAGTATGCCCCCTGCTAACTTTTGTTGGTTTAATCCTGCATTTCGTTCTCTGAAACTCTGAAACCGACAGTACACGCTGACTGTCGCAAATCCAGCTGTTGCCGACAACGGATGGAAGTTCATCAGTTAACGATTGTGTTCTGTTTTAGTTAGGAATAAAAGCAAGCGTCGATCGCCTGTGATCTCGCATCGCCCAATAGTCTAAGACTCGTTCTTTCCTTGTTGATAGGATCACGAGCACGTCAAGCGGAGCGTGGGATGGCACGTTCAGTAGTTGCTTGTCGTAGCTAGTTTTTCGGCCAAGTTTTCAGTTGGTCAATTGTACTCGTTAAATAACGGAAGCAAAAAACAGAACACGCAGCGCAAAAAACCACTCGTCTTTGTTCATCGCTGAATTCGAGAGAGAGAAGAGAGTTCCCAGAGGCAACGTTGTATAATCTCAGTGCTAACTGTCTTGAGGTCCTCCACCTGGTGTTTCCCGTACCATTTCAGTTTGTAGCATGTATCACAGCGTTCAGTGTTTCCCTTGGTCACTTAATTCAGGAACACACGATAAGATAATGGAATGCATCAATCTTTCTTCTTTGTCTGTCATGACTCTGGAGTCTGGACTCTGCTAAGCAAGAACTGCAATTATGTATGAGTTTTCCCTGCAATCTATGGGAGACATGATTTTTCTCGTTTGCACATATTAATTAATGCGAGATCATGACTTGCTTTTCTCCCTGGACTGCAGTAGTACACTAATCATTTAGACATTTAATCAACTGATAAGAAAGTATTCGGTGGTAATCCAAAGCCTAGCCAAGACACTTAGGGATGTCTTGGTTGTGTTGCTTTTTTCAGCACTATATGTTTTGGTGGAATGACTGGAATCTGATAAACATGACATTCGTACGCTTCAGTTCGGTTCAGTATGCCCCCTGCTACTGGAATCTGATAAACATGACGTTCATTCTTGCTGAAAACGTTGTACAATCTCAACGCTGCTGTCTTGAGCTCCTCCACTTAATTCATGGTGTTGCCCATACCATTTCAGTTTGCTGTATGTATCAGAGTGTTCAGTGTTGCCCTTGGTCACTTGATTCAGGAACACACAATCAGATAATGGACTCTGGTAAAGCAAGAACTGCAATAATGTATGCGTTTGCGCTGCAATCTTCGGGAGACTTGATTGTTCTGCTTTTCTCCGTGGACCGCAGTAGAATAATCATTTAGACATTTAATCAACTGATAAGCTAGTATTTGGTGATAATCCTAAGCCTAGTAATCGTCAACCTGTCAAACTTTCTTACCAATCTTACATACTAGTTGATTAGTAGCCTGTTATTTTCTGTGGTAGGAAGATTCCCTCGTTTCTGCTGTGTCGGCTGTGTTATGTATGGTACCATCTTGCTATCATCATCAATGGAAAATGAACAATCTGATCTTAAGGAGTATCTGTACCTTTGTTTTGCTTACCTGAGATTCAATTCTAAAACTTTTCCGAAACTGCTTGGGTTTCAATCTTCAGTGATGTATTGGTGTTTCATCCTGTTTGGAATTGGTTCGCTGAATCTGTGTAACATGAAGCTGCTCGTGTTTCAACTATCAGGCCATGTCTTTTTACTGATGTTGTCCCAAATTGGTTGCTGTACCTGAACTTGATTCAGACACGAACAGGAAGCAAGAAAAGGGAATGGATAACTGTTTTTTCTTGTTTTGACTGTCATGACTCTGGTAAGCAAGAACTGCGATCATGCATGTGTTTCCCTGCAATGTTTGGGAGACTTTCTTCATTTAGATTTTAACCAATTGATAAGCAAGTCTTCAGAGACAACCCCACCTGGAAAACTCAATCTCTCCATGTCATGTCTTGTTAGCACCAAGTATGTCATCCCCCGACTTGTCGTCCTAATGGATTGCTAACCATTACAGGTTTCATGTACAAACAATATATGTCAAATGCTTGATGGCTTGACAACGTTCTTAATAATATGTTTCAATCGTTTGATGACTTGAGAATGCTTAGAAAGAATCGCTCGGTTGTGCTACGGCGTCCATGTTATGCTGTGATGTAGCCTCTGATATCGTCAATGTTAAGTTAGCAATCTGTTGAAGCATCTGTCTCTGGTTTGGTTTATCCCACTGGATAGATTTCTCGCCGTAAACGTTTTCGATTTCACCTTCAGGAATGCCTTGGTTGTGTTGCTTTAATTTCACCACGCTATGTTTGATGGAATGACTAGGATCTGATAAACATGACGTTGTTATGCTCTAGTTGGATTCAGTATGCCCCCTGCTGTCTTGAGCTCCTCCACTTCTTTGTCTGTCATGACACATGACTCTGGTAAGCAAGGACCGCAATTATGTATGCGTTTGCGCTGCAATCTTTGGGAGACTTGATTTTTGTCGTTTCAACAATTTAATTAATGTGAGATCATGACTTGCTTTTCTCCCTGGACTGCAGTAGTACACTAATCATTTGGACATTTCATCAACTGATAAGAAAGTAGTATTTGGTGATCATCCTAAGCTTAGTCAACCTGTCAAACTTTCGTACCAATCTTACATGTCTCGTCAGCGCGGCCACTCCCTGATGGAATTCTAAACAACACGGGGTTTCTGTAGAGAGCTGAAATCTCTACACGAGCAGTTGGTATCAGGGCCAACACCACCTGACAGCAACACCAGCGTTTGAGGATGAAGCAAACCAAGCAAGAGGAAATAAGGCAGACACCCACGAACGGAGACGCATGGAAAATTGAACGTGACACAGAGTTCAGATACCTCCCGATACTTATAAACTTGATGATATATGAAAGTTTAGGTGGGGATTTGTGTTACAACGAGGCAGAAATACAAATGTGATGAAAACAGAAAGTGCAACACAAATGCCTGGTATGTGAATTGGACTCTTACGGAGAAACTGAGGCAGGAACTGATGCACTGATGCTACATGGAAACACAGAGAGCCAGTGAATGGATCAGTGGACGTTGACGGCGACCTTCATGCCGGCCAGGCAGTGCTCCCCGACGCCGCAGAAGAAGTACCACTGCCCGGCGTGCGTGAGCAACACCTTGTCGTCGCCGGTGGTCAGCGTCGGCGCGTCGCGTGGCACGGAGCAGGACAGGAAGCTCTGCTCGTCCTCCACCACCACCACGTCGTGGCCGCCCTTCTTGAAGGGGTAAGAGAACTCTGCACGCCAACCATTTTGAACCATTTTCTTTTATTTATTTATTAAAATTAACTAAGAATCTAAGTGAGAACAAAACGAAAAGTGACGTTGTTTTTCTATATTTTTTTCCTTCCGTTGTATTCTCTTGTTTATCTATATTTATTATATATCTTTTGCATAGTTATTATTCTTAAGAAAACCTCCTCAAGAAAATGAAACTTGGATTACTATATGTATTTTTTATTAGGTTCGAGTTACACTTTTTCACTTAGAAATGTGCAACTACTTTGAGTTGCACTTTTCAATCGGAAATGTGCAATTTGGTTATATTTGCACTTTTCGGTTGGATATGTGCAAATAGGATCTGAGTTACACTTTTCCACTCAGAACGACGCAACTAGGTCAGAATTGTACTTTTGACTCGGAAATGAGCAACTAGGCCATAGTTGCAATTTTCCACTCGGATACGTGTAATTAGGTTATATTTGCAGTTTTTCGATCAGATATGTGCAATTAGGTCCGATTTTCACTTTTTCACTCCGAAATGTGTAACTAGGTCCGAGTTAGACTTTTCCACTTGCATATATGTAACTAGGTCTCACGTGTATTTTTCACTTGAAAATATGCAATTATGTACTAGTTGCACATTTTCAATTGGAAATGTGCAACTTGATTCTAGTCGCACATTTCTACTTGCATTTGTGCAACTAGATTCAAATTGCATATTTTCACTCGAAAATGTGTAGTTATGTCATACTTACACCCCTAGTCCCGTTCTAAAGGTCTGAGCTTTGCTTATGCTATAAAAAAACTAAAAGAAATTAGTTTTAGACACAAAGCTTCAAAGTTAGAATTTTCAATAATTTTCTACTCCGTCCAAAATTAGGTGTCATAAATTTGCTAAAATATGGATGTATTTATACCCTAAAATACTAGTTTATATATGGATGGAAGATTCACTCGTTTGTGCTGTGTCGCCTGTGTTATATATGGTACCAACTTGTTATCATCATCAATGGAAAATGAGCAATCTGGTCTTAAGCAACTGCACCTCTGTTTTTGTTTACCCGAGTGGATAGATTCATTGCTGAAACTTTTTTCCAAACTGCTTGGGTTTCAATCTTCAGTGATGTCTTGGTATTTCGTCCTTTCGGAATTGATGCACCGAATCTTTTGAAAACAAAGCTCCTCGTTTCAACTACTAGGCCATGTCTTACTGATGTTGCCCCAAATCCCAAACAAGACTCGAACAGGAAGGAGGAGAAGGGAATGGACCAACTGTTTTTTCTTGTTTGACTGTAATGACTCTGGTAAGTAAAAATTGCAATGCATGTGTTTCCCTGCAATGTTTTGGAAACTTTTTTTCTTGCTTTGGGTATATATATATATATATCAATCATTTTACTAGATTTTAATCAATTGATAGGCAAGTCTTCGGTGGCAATCCTCTAGCCCAGCAGACCTGTAAAACTCAATTTCTCCATGTCATGTCTTGATAGCACCGAGTATGGCATTCCCCAATTTCTCCTAATGGATTGCCAACCATTACAAGTTTCCAGTACAAATAATATATGTCAAATACTTGATGGCTTGACAACGTTCTTGATAATATGTCAAATGTTTGATGAATTGACAATGCTCTGATGTTACCATTCTGTTGTCATCAATGAAAAGTTAGCAATCTGTTTTTGAAGCACCTGTCCATGGTTTGGTTTCTCTGCAATGTTTACTACCCCTCCCTGGATTGGATTATAGTAATCATTTGGATTTTAATCAATTGATAAGCAAGTCTTCAGTGACAATGCTTTAACCTCGCTGACCTGTAAATCTCAATTTCTCCATGTCAGGCCTTGTTAGCACCGAGTATGTCATTCCCCGACTTGTCTTAACGGATCGCTAACCATTACAGGTTTCCTACAATGTGTCAGATGCTTGATGACTTGAAAATGTTCTTACCAATATATTTCAAATTCTTGATGACTTGACAACGTTCTTAATGATAATATTGCAAGAGAACGTTCTTAGATAGAATAGCTCGGTTGTGTGCTATGGCGGCCATGTTATGCTGTGGTGCAGCCTCTGATGTTACCATTCTGTTATCACCATTAGAAAGTTCACAATCTGTTTCCCAAGCATCTGTCTCTGTGGTTTGGTTTATCCCAGTGGATAAATTTCTCGCTGAAAACGTTTTCGATATTGCTTGGATCTCACCTTCAGGAATGTGTTGGTTGTGTTGCTTTAATTTCAGCACTATGTATGGTGGAATCTGACAAACATGACGTTCATATGCTCCAGTTCAGTTCAGTATGCCCTCCTGCTAACGTTGTATAATCTCAATGCTACTGTCCTGAGCTCCTCTACTTACTGGTGTTGCCCAATGCCCATGCCATTTCAGTTTGCTGGTATCGACCTTGGTCACTTAATTCAGGAACACGCGGTAAGATAATGGACTCTGGTAAGCAAGAACCGCAATTATGTATGCGTTTGCGCTGCAATCTTTGGGAGACTTGATTTTTCTGCTTTTCTCCCTGGACCGCAGTACACTAATCATTTAGACATTTAATCAAGTGACAAGCAAGTACTTGGTGATACTCTTAAGCCTAGTCAACCTTTCAAACTTTCTTACCAATCTTACACATGTCTCGTCAGCGCTGGCTAATGCCATTCCCTGTTGGATTGCGAAACATCACGGGTTTGCTGTAGAGAGCTGAAATCTGTACACCAGTAGTTGATATTAGGGCCAACACGTTTGAGGATGAAGCAAAAACCAAGCAAGAGGAAATTAGGCAGCCACCCACGAACGGAGACGCATGGAAAATTGAACGTGACACAGAGTTCAGAAGCCTCCCGATACTTATTTGATGATATATGAGAGTTCAGGTTGGGACTTGTGTTACAAAAGGCAGAAATACAAATGTGATGAAAACAGAAGGTGCAACACAAATGCCTGGTATATCAATTGGACTTTTATGGAGAAACTGAGGCGGGAACTGAAGTAGTAGCTGGAACTGATGCACTGGATGCTACATGGAAACACAGAGAGCCAGTGAATGGATCAGTGGACGTTGACGGCGACCTTCATGCCGGCCAGGCAGTGCTCCGCGACGCCGCAGAAGAAGTACCACTGCCCGGCGTGCGTGAGCAACACCTTGTCGTCGCCGGTGGTCAGCGTCGGCGCGTCGCCTGGCACGGAGCAGGTCAGGAAGCTCTCCTCGTCCTCCACCACCACCACGTCATGGGCGCCCTTCTTGAAGGGGTAAGAGAACTCTGCACGCGCAACGCCCATAAGTTGAGGCGTTCACCTACGGACCAAGTCAATTGCACACAGATTCAGATGGTTGCTGCTGTAACGTACCGAGCGTGTCGCCGACTCTGAACACCTTGCCGTCGGTCCAGGCGCGGTAGTCCGTCTCCAGGTTCCACCCGGAGAGGTCCCCGACCGTGTACGTCGCCGCCGAGGCCGTCGCCGGGAGCAGAGCGGCCACGGCGAAGACGACGACGGCCATGGCGGCTAGCATCGTGATCGCGCGAGAGGTCATCGGGAGCTGGGTGTGGTGTTTTGCGTTCTGCGATACGTGCACTATATATCGTGTGGCGGCCCGTGGAGGTGGAGCGTGGTGTGCCTGTCGTAGCTTGATGGAGCCGCCCGGTGGCTTTGGCTAGTTTGTGACAGAGGAACAGGACAAGCACAGCTCGCGGTAACATCGATGCTCCAGAGTATCTGCACCCTGTATATGCTGTCATAAGGCTGGTGCCAATGCACCGCCCACTATTCACGGGCTATAGCCCCCGCCACGTCACCTTCTCTCACCACTATCACCCCACTCTCACGGGCACGGTGCCAGTGCACGGGCTATAGCCCGGGCTGTAAGATTCTCTCTCTGCCACATCAGCTTTTCTCTCTCCTCCACGTCAACACATATTTTGAAGATTAAAAACATTGCAAATAATAGAAGAAATTATTTTATTCAACTAAAATTGTACCGATTACATAATAATAAATAAAAATTACATAAAAATGAGAAAATTACATAATCTAGTTTTGATGAGCCCACACATGCTCAATCAAATCCCCCTGGAGCTGTGTATACATCGGCGAGTCCTGCATTTCGTTGTCCATCTGAATCCTTGCTGCTAGGCTTGGTGGTGCATTGGTATGTATTGGAGGCCCGACGTTGCTCGCAACTGTCTCATAGGTGTTCTCCAAATTGGTACCACGCTCATCGTCGATGATCATGTTGTGCAGAATGACACATGCACGCACGATCAACCCAAGAGTGCGCATGGAGTAGGAGCGTCCGGGAACTGCTAAAATGTTGAATCTAGACTTCAACACTCCAAATGCACACTCCACATATTTGCGCCAACACGATTGAGCAGCAGTGAAGACACGTTGCTTGTCACTTTGTGGAAGAGTAACACCCTTCATGAACACCGGCCAGGAGGGGTAGATGCCGTCGGCAAGGTAGTAACCCCAGTTGTACTGGTGTCCATTCACCGTGAAGTTCACTGTGGGTGCTTCTCCTCTAAGCACTTCCGTGAACAATGGGGACTGATTGAGCACATTGATGTCGTTGTTGGACCCGGCGACTCCAAAAAAAGCATGCCAGATCCAACGATCATACGACGCAACGGCTTCTAAGATTACGGTTGGATGTTTGATGTCTCCCCTTGTGAACTGACCGGCATGCGCAACTGGGCAGTTCCTCCACTGCCAATGCATGCAATCTATGCTCCCTAGCATTCCCGGAAAGCCGCGCTCCTCGGCTTTCGCTAACAGACGCTGAGTATCCGCGACGTTAGGTCGACGGCAAAACTCTTCACCGTAACAGTCGATGATGCCCTCACAGAAGTTATCTAGACAGTCTGACGAAGTTTGTCTAGCTAACTTAAGCCACTCATCTATGGTATCAGCACCGGATCCATAAGCTAACAGACGCAACGCCGTAGTACACTTTTGTAGCGGAGTAAAACCCGTACGGTTCAGAGCATCAACTCTTTGGGTGAAATACGGAGAGTATTCACCCAATCTATCCACAATGCGTAGAAAAAGGGATCGCCTCATCCGATACCTTCGACGGAAGAAGCTCGGAGGATAAGCGCAGTTGGGGGCGAAGTAGTCGTCGTAGAGCCGCTCGGCGGCGCCAACACGATCACGCCTGATGAACTGTCGACGGCGCCGCGGCGGTCTTGGCACCGCTTGGAGCGCCGCCTCGTACTCGGCCTCCACTGCCGCCTGCATTCCGGCGATCATCTCACCCTCCAGTCCCTCGCTCGAATCGGTGCTGCTTGACGAAGACATGGCGTCGAGAGGGTGGAAATGAAGAGTAGAGAGGATGAAGTTGGTGTGGATTGAGTGCAGCATATGGGGGGGATTTATAGGAGGGATCAGCTCCAATAAGTAAGTTCCGAAACGTCGTAGCTTTTGAGCTCTGAGGTTGCTCCGATGGTCATTGATGTGCTTCATTGGGCGGCACGTGTTCTGCTTTTCTGGTTCAATCGATCTGGTCACGTTACGCGTGGCGTGGGCAGACGCTTGACATCTGGCTGTCTAGGCCACGCAGGCTGAAAGTTTGTCTCCTGGTTTTGTTTTCTTCTGCTCGGAACTGTCTTCCGTCCCCTTCCTTTCCTTTTCTCTTCTCGGTGTGGTTGTTCTACTGCTTGCCTACTATTTCTCGCCGTCTTTTTCTTCTCTTCAGTTGTGATGCGTCTCCTGGTTCTGCTCGGCCGGGTTGTTCCGCGGATGTGTTTCGCCGTGGTGGCGCTGCCCGTGATCGCCGGCGTGGCTCGCCCTATTAGATGCATCTCCCTGTTCTACTTTGCCGGTCGATTTGTCCGATGCGTTTGGTCGCGGCGGCGCTGCCCCGGGTGGTTCCGCGGATGCGTTTCGCCGCGGTGGCGCTGCCTGTGGTCGCCGGCGTGGCTCCGCCCTGTTAGATGCATCTCTTGGTTTTACTTTGTAGGTCGATTCGTACGATGCGTTTGGTCGCAGCGCCGCTGTCCGCGGCCGCCGGCGTGGCTCCGCCTGTACTCATGCAGGTCCTATTCGATCTCCGTAGATTGTGCCTTTCCGATCTGCTCGCCGAGCTTCACTTCGTGCGTCTTCTTCTTGTGCTGTCACATCCTCTGGTCTTCCCGGCGTCTCTCCGTCCTTTGCTTCTAGGGGAGCAGTCCGTGGTTCGTTCGTCGGCTCGCTCCATGTGTATTCTCCGTTTCCTGCTGCTCCTGGTGCTGTCATTGCATCCTCTCTCTCTTGTTTGTGTTTATTTCTCTATTTTTCATGTTGTCTATGCGTGCTACCTCTTCAGCGTGTGTTCTTGACTGGTTGGTTTGTCTATTTTGTGTGCAGCCTCTAGGCCACTGGCACTGCTTGCGTTAGTAGCAGATGAGCGGCTTCGGAGCCGTCGTGAGGTTCGTCAGGGAAAGCAGCCTGTTGGCGCTTCCACAGGTTTGTGCTTTCAGGATCTTGTTGTTCTTTTGCCCACCTGCTCCGTGGGAAGCCGCCAGGTGTGCTGCTCAATTGTGCTCTTCTATTTGACTGTCCATGTTTTGTACTCTGCCTCCTTATTCTGCTTTCTTGAATGTTAGAATGTATGGTTCGATTGTGCAGTGGCTCTGAAAGGACCGCCTTTTTCTGACGAAGATATTTGCGTGGCTTAAAGGTGGTTTGATTTTTCTCTGTCAATCTGTTTTTCTTATTTGGTGTTGCCTTCCTTTTAGTATAGATTTTTTTTCCCGTTGCTGCGTAGCTGTTGCTCCTACATGTTCATATTATGGAGGTCCTCAACATGGCTGCACACACTGTCATGCTCTTTACCGGTCTGGTGAATGCTCCAAGCGTCAGAAGGTCGGCAAGGGTAGTCCTCCTCCTTACAATGGATGTTTTCGTGCCTTCCTGCATTTTATGGTCGGCAAGCGTCAGAAGGTCGGCAAGGATCTCCTTCGATTTGACGGTGGCACTCTATCATCGCATTTTCTTCGTCTCATTAGGCACTACAATTCCCTCTCTTTTTTTACATCCATGGGAGCTGATGTTGATCAGAGGTCAACATTGGCGGTGCGCCGTATGTATTCAAGATGTGTGGTGCTGTGTTCCATAGCATAGGAACCTCAACTTGCACAATTGTACATGGTCTATTCTTCTGATGAGCTAAGGCATATGATGAATTTGTTTGGCCAGGAATGCAACGTCTCCGATGAAGCTGATCCTTCCATTGTCCATCAGCTCATTGAGATGCTAAATATTTATAACCATCTGGTTCAGAAGTACCGGTTCGTCCGCGAGAGGCTGAGGCTTTCTGGTTCGGTTGATGTGGCTATTCATTTTTTTTGGAGATGAAGATGGTTCTATGGTGATCGTTTTTCTGGCCTGACCGGCTGCGAAGTTTCCGCTTTGATTGTCGATGAACTCGCCCCTGATCGGTGTAGATTTGATGTGGTCGTCCAGCCGGTGTTGGGCCAGCTCCAGCAGGTTTCTTCGCTAAATCCAGCTCTTATGGCTTTACATTATCCTCTTCTTTTTCCTCGTGGTAATAAGGGGTTTCACCTTGGTATTCCATATAAGGTTGCTGGTTCATCTGCTGCTGGTGATGCTAGCACTTACTCTTCTTCTCGACGGAGTGAGATCTCCATGGTCGAATATTACTGCTACTATTTTAATTATAGAAAAAATGAGCCGAACCCTTATACATGTTGTGGTTGTCTTAGTCAGCAGATAACTGTATATGCTTACTCTTGTGTAGAGGCAAATAGGCTGGCTTATCATTTCTTCAATCAAGAGGCTCTTCGATCTGAAACCTATCATGGTATATCCGATGCTATGGGTGAAGGTAGCACAACTGGTAAAAATTTAGGTGTTCAGTACATGTCGCATTCAAGTTTTACTGGCGGCTCGCGCTATATGCTACAAAACTATATATCAGGACGGCATGGATTTGTGTCGTGAACACGGGGCGCCGGATCTTTTTGTTACTTTCACTTGCAATCCAAAATGGTAAGAAATTGCCGATGCTTTGGTTTTTGAGTCTGGCCAGACCCTATCGGATCAGCTTGACATTGCTGTGCGTGTTTTCAGCATGAAATTTGCTGAATTTCTCGATGCTATGAAAAAGGGTGCCTTATTTGGGCCGATTCGAGCCTGTATGTGCATGCTTTTTCATATCGGCTTTGTTTGGTCGCTTTGTGCTCACTCTCTTTTGTTGGTCCATTCTATTTTTCCTGCCTCCGTTGCTCTGCACTTCTTTTTTCCTATTTTTATTTTTTTATTTTTCCTCTTGCTTACTTCTTATTGCTGTTCTCTCTTTTGCCCACGTAAATGTTGAGTGGTGTAATAAGACAAATTTGTTCAAGTACCTATTCAAGTATGTTATGAAAGGACATGATGTAGCGTGAGTGCGGTTTCAGTCGTTTCTGCAGCTGTACCTCCTGCTGGTTATGTAGTGCCTACGGCTCCTATTGATTCTTGTATGCCTATCACTCATGCTGATCTTTCCGTTCAACTTGGAAGAAATGAGATAAATGAATATATAAAATGCAGGTGACTATTTCTGTTCTTCTTTTTACTTTCTGCTTCGTCTTAGTCGTGTAGCTTATATGGAGTTCTGGTGTTTGTTCCAACATTAGTTGTGCATCATCTAATCGTATGTGTTCGTTGCTTCCAGGTATTTGTCGGCATGTGTGAAGCATGTTGGCGCATGTTTGCTTTCGATATCCATGGACGTGAACCATGTACAGACTGGTGGTGCACTTACCTGACATGAATAGAGCCATTTTTCATGAGGATGATCGGTTGGATTCTGTTCTTGGGAACCCATCTGTATATAAAACAATGTTGATTGAGTGGTTTGTGGCGCAGCATGCTTGCTCTTCGGCTATTTTCTACCTCTTCACTCCATGCTGGCGCAGCATGCTTGCTCTATTGTTGAATTAGCGTAATGTTCCTCCGCTCTGTGCTGCTTCTCTTTCAGACTTGCAGGATGACAGTGTTCCATTCTTACAGGTAGGAGCAGCTGCTGGCTGGCTTGGTGCAGCCCTTCTTTTAATGTTCTGCCCACCTGCTACGCCGGTTGCTTTCTAGGTGTTTAATCCATGCTGCTGAAGCATGCCTCTTACATTTTTGAACTAAACATCTAGGCAGTTTATATTTCTGTTCGATACACGGCTTTGCTCCTGCACTTCTTCTCCTGCCAGTTTGTAGTTTATTTTTTGGGTCCGAATTAGGTACAGCCTTTCTTTGCTGCCAGCTTCTCAGGCCACGTGCTGCTCCCTGTTTATCCTAAGAACAACTTTCCTGCCATCTGTCTTTGTTATGGCTTATGTGCTCCCTCTTTTCATGTACCTTGATATAGCTGCATACCTACTTCGTCTTGCATGTCACGCCCCTCGGCGCATCTAGATTTTTGTTTCTCGATCTGCCTAATTATTTACATCATGCAGAAAGCTTTAAAACAAACGCGCCCACGCATATAGCAACATGGCGCGGCGTGCGCCGCGCCCAGCTCTGGCTAGTTTTCAAAATTTTCGAATTTTTTTTCAGTTTTTTTGGGCAGCAACGGATACCCCCAACGGCTAGCTGACGTGGACCAATAGGAGGGCGCCACGTCAGCTAGCCGTTGGCCCCAACGGCTCCTGGCCTACCGCCCCACGCCGCCAACCCACCGCCCCGCCTACCGCCCTGCCGCCCCCCCTACCGCCCCACCCCGTCGCTACCGCCCCGCCTATGCGGGCTATAGCCCGGGCGGCAGGGGCTATAGCCCGGGCGGCAGCGCCACCGCCCGCCGCGGCCTACCGACCCGCCCTACCGCCCCCTCTCGCCCCGCCACGGGCGGTAGGGGCGCTACCGCCCCCCGCTGCAGCCCCCATTGGCACCAGCCTAAGAGCATGTCTAACAGGCCCCTTATAACGCGAGCGCCCCGTAAAATTCCGGCGGCATACGGGGTGCGGGCCAAAACGGCCGTCTAGCAGCCCCCGTATGCGGCCTGGCCCGTACTAGAATTTTACGGGGCCTGCGAAACCGCCCCCTCCGCCCCGTACTTATAGTGGGTGAGGGTTGGGGTGGGGGTCCAACCCCCCACCCGCAACCCTAGCTCCGCCGCGCGCCGCCGCAGCTCCGGTGAGAAATTACGCGCGCCGCCGCCCCATTCCAAGCGCCTCCACCGCGATGAGCTCCCCCAATGGTTCCGGCTCCTCCACCGCCCGCTCCAAGCGCCGCCGCGAGCCGGAGACGCTCGAGGAGGCGTGGCGGCTCCATTGCAAACATTCCGTTGCAGGGAGCCGCCGCGCCGCCTGGAAGTACGCGGCGTGGCCGGCGGCCATGCCGCCAACTCTGGCGGACTACGCCGCGGGCGGGAGGTACTACACCAACGACCCGCCGCCGCGGCCGATGAGCGGCCCCCAATTCGCGAAATGGCGCGCGGATTGGGAGCTGCACCAGCAGTGCAAGCGCGGCGGCGACGGCGCAAGCGGCAGCGGAGGAGGAGGCGCGGCGGCAGCGCAGGAGGAGGAGGTACCGGCGACCGAGGAGGAGGAGGAGGCCGCCTTCGCGGCGGCGGTCGAGCTTTCGAAGAAGGAAGCAGAGGCCGCGGCGCGGGCGGAAGCGGAGGAGGAGGCGAAGGCCGTCGCCGACGTCGAGCAGTTCAAGGCGATGGAGGCTTCCGGCCCCGTCGTCTTCCTAGACTAGATTAGGTTATTAGGACGAGCTCGAGCTCGATTTCATGTAGCAATGGTGATCATCTGATGAATAAAATCGAGTTCAACTTTTCTCCCGCGAAGTTCAAATTCAAACATACGGGGCGGAGATAGGGGGTCTGCTAGACGAACTTGTAAATTTGAGCACAGATTTTCCTAGATTTCCTGTACAGGCTCCTCTACACGCGATTTAGGGGGCGAAATTTTAAGGGTCCTGTTAGACATGCTCTAATTAACAGCAACTACTGCCGGGTTTGCATCTGTTGGGAGCAAAAGTAACTATGGGCTTCCACACATTTATTCTCGAGGATATGCATGATTCGCATCTCTTCTCTGAGTGAGAATACAAAGAATGTGATAATATTATCCTCTCGAACCATTACAAACTGCTTGTGTTCGTTCGTCCAGACGGATTCAGGTGATCATGCATGTTTGTCAGCTTCAGATTTCAATGTTCCAAGATAATCATAAGTGAGCGGGGACGCGGTCGAAGCGACAGGGGCGATGAAGACGCAGTCCGCGGCTGTGGCGACGTGTTGCCGGTGGCGGCGGCGCCGTGGAAGCCGCATCTGTTGGCGCTTCAGGGCAGTCGCCGGCGCGTGGTGCGCCATCGCTAGTTGTTTCTCCTTGAACACGAGCGCTCGTTTCTGCTTGGGCGCCGGGACGTGCTTACACTCGTGATCTGCCTCGGCGGTTTCGAGTCCAACTCGGTGGAGACGAACCCGAGTGCGTGACGCAAACCGATCGACACCGTGTCAGGAGCGGCTCGTGGATGGTACGCAATACAAAAGCCAGGTGCGCGTCGTCATTGAGCCAAACTGCCCTGAAGCGCCACGGTTTCCATACATACGTTTCTCGAACCTCGTCTAACACCACAAGGTTTTCAACTTTTCTCGCAGATCTCCGCCACCCTAATCCTCTCTAGCTTTTCTCCGGTCACCAGGCCAACCCTCGATCCGTGAGAATAACTAACCAAGCCTAGACGAAATTTTTTGCTGCTTAGATTGGAGTCTAGGGTTCAGGCTCAGGCTCAGATCTGGGCATGGAGCCAAGTCATGTTGTCGACAGTTTCCTCGCTGTAACTCTCACCATGGACGAGTTGATGATTCCTCTTCCCAGCAGCAACTCCGACGAAATTGGCTCCTGGAAAAAATACAGGATGGTGAACCCCGCTACAAAAGAGAAGGTGTTACCAGAGGAGGTACAGAGCCTCTTTGATCTGGACCACGAGGACATCATGTCGCGGATCGGTGCCCTCATAGAAAAGCTAAACCCCGGCCCTCCCGCCGAGGTAGAATTTTCTTCTACTTACGACGACGGCGATGGAAAGCAGCTCGCCGAGGTCTACAAGCGGCTATCCCGGTACTGCCTCCAAGCCCACGATTCATCCTCGTCCGGAGAGGACGCACAACTCAATGAGGAGCGGGAGTTACCTCTGCATGTTTACCAAAACGTTTTACATCAGCATCAGAAACAGGATCCTGAATGGTACTTCCATCCCGCGCAATGCAAGCTCGCTGGCCTCGACGACTACCAGCGGCTAGTGCTCCGTGACGATTATATGTATAGGAACTGGGACTACTACCGCCTGACCTATCATACCTTCCAGGGAGATCTAGAATACGTCCGGTTCTGCGAAGAGATGTCGGAGAAACTCAAGTGGATTGAAGACGATGAAGCGGCACTCTTCGGGGATCGGTGGCCCAAATACGAGCTAGTGGCTTTTCATCAATGGCTGGAGGTTGCGGTGCGGTTTCCTAATATTTTGGGACGTCCCGTTGTCTCTGGCTCAAGTGAGCATCTCGATAGCCTCCGGTTTGACTTTGCCTTCCGGAAGGACTGCGATGGTGTATATCTTGAGATATGGAAACGGGTCGCTAAGGGAAAGATGGAGCTTGATGTGGCTCTGAGACAATTGTATGAAGAGAACATTTTCCCGTCACGCCTGCATGAGATAAAATCAGCGTTAGATTACTATCCGGGCTTGAGCTTGATAAAGTATAATTATGAAAACTTCATGGGTCACATTGATCCAAACTTTACGGAAGAGGATGCTCGTCCCTTGGTTAGAGAGGCCATTGAGAAAATGCTTCCCAGAAGGAAGAACTATTTGGATTATGCAAGAAAGAAAATGGAAATTGCGGCACGTATTGGTTTGATTTCCAAATCGAGCCTAGAGGTCACTCCACAAGGCGGGGGAAAGTAACCAAGGTGAAGCCAAGTCTGCAATAGTGAACTGAGAGAAGCAATGCCATGAGCTATGGGTGACCTCTCGTGCTGGACTGCAGATATCTGATGGAAAGTGGTGATATAATGTACTTGAGAGAAGCTTTCATGTGGAAACTATGAAAACACATGGCAGATAATATTCTGACTGATATAACCTTTGTTCTCAACCCCTTCTATGTTTGCATCAATAGGACACATGCATCTTAAAAGTAGATTTGCATACTGTGAACGCATAACAATATTCAATCCAACTGCAATTAAGAAGCTCTGTAAGCTTCTATTTCTAAAACTCCCGTCGAGTGAAACATTATCAGTTTAGGTGCCTCTGAAGTTAGTATCGGTTGGGCAAATATCGGAGACGAGGCGGTTTCGAGTCCAACCCGATGGAGACGACACAGTGTCAGGATCGGAGACGAGGTGGATAGTACGCAACACAAAAGCCAGGTTTCCATATATACCGCCCTGAAGCGCCACGGTTTACATACATAGGTTTCTCAAACCTCACAGCATGGGCGGCCATACAAGTGTGGATCTCCACCACCCTAATCATCTCTGGATCCGTGAGAATCCCCAAGCCCAGATGAAATTTTTTCTGGTTAGATTAGAGTCTAGGTTCAGGTTCAGGTTCAGGCTCAGGCTCACATCTAGGCATGGAGCCAAGTCATGCTGTCGATAGTTTCCTCGCTGTAACTCTCACGATGGACGAGTTGATGATTCCTCTTCCCAGCAGCAACTCCGACGAAATTAGCTCCTGGAAATAATACAGGATGGTGAACCCCGCTACAAAAGAGAAGGTGTTACCAGAGGAGATACAGAACCTCTTTGATCTGGACCACGAGGACATCATGACGCGGATCAATGCCCTCATAGAAAAGCTAAACCCCCGCCCTCCCGCCGAGGTAGAATTTTGTTCTACTTATGACGAGGTGGAGAGCAGCTCGCCGAGGTCTACAAGCGGCTTTCCCAGTACTCCCTCGAAGCCCATGATTCATCCTCGTCCGGAGAGGACGCACAAATCAAAGAGGAGCTGGATGAGTTACCTCTGTATGTCTACCAAAACGTTTTACGTCAGCATCAGGAACAGGATCCTGAATGGTACTTCCATCCCTCGCAATGCAAACTCGCTGGCCTCGACGACTACCATCGGCTAGTGCTTAGTGACGATTAAATGTATAGGAACTGGGATTACTACCGCCTGACCTATCATACCTACCTGGGAGATCTAGAATACGTCCAATTATGCCAAGAGATGTCGGAGAAACTCAAGTGGATTGAAGACGATGAAGCGGCACTCTTCGGGGATCGGTGGCCGAGATACGAGCTAGTGGCTTTTATCAGTGGTTGGAGATTTCGGTGTGGTTTCCTAATATTTTGGAACGTCCGGTTGTCTCTGGCTCAAGTGAGCATCTGGATAGCCTCCGGTTTGAGTTTGCCTTCCGGAAGGACTGTGTTGGTGTATATCTTGAGATATGGAAACGGATCGCCAAGGGAAAGATGGAGCTTGATGTGGCTCTGAGACAATTGTATGAAGAGAACATTTTCCCGTCACGCCTGCATGAGTTAAAATCAGCGTTAGATTACTATCCGGGCTTGAGCTTGATAAAGTATAATTATGAAAACTTCATGGGTCACATTGATCCAAACTTTACGGAAGAGGAAGCTCGTCCCTTGGTTAGAGAGGCCATTGAGGAAATGCTTCCCAGAAGGAAGAACTATTTGGATTATGCAAGAAAGAAAATGGAAATTGCGGCACGTATTGGTTTGATTTCCAAATCGAGCCTAGAGGTCACTCCACAAGGCGGGGGAAAGTAACCAAGGTGAAGCCAAGTCTGCAATAGTGAACTGAGAGAAGCAATGCCATGAGCTAAGGGTGACCTCTCGTGCTGGACTGCTGATATCTGATGGAAAGTGGTGATATAATGTACTTGAGAGAAGCTTTCATGTGGAAACTATGAAAACACATGGCAGATAATATTCTGACTGATATAACCTTTGTTCTCAACCCCTTCTATGTTTGCATCAATAGGACACGTGCATCTTAAAAGTAGATTTGCATACCGTGAACGCATAACAATATTCAATCCAACTGCAATTAAGAAGCTCTGTAAGCTTCTATTTCTAAAACTCCCGTCGAGTGAAACATTATCAGTTTAGGTGCCTCTGAAGTTAGTATCGGTTGGGCAAATATCGGAGACGAGGCGGTTTCGAGTCCAACCCAATGGGGACGACACAGTGTCAGGATCGGAGACGAGGTGGATAGTACGCAACACAAAAGCCAGGTTTCCATATATACCGCCCTGAAGCGCCACGGTTTACATACATAGGTTTCTCAAACCTCACAGCACGGGCGGCCGTACAAGTGTGGATCTCCACCACCCTAATCATCTCTGGATCCGTGAGAATCCCCAAGCCCAGACGAAATTTTTTCTGGTTAGATTAGAGTCTAGGTTCAGGTTCAGGTTCAGGCTCAGGCTCACATCTAGGCATGGAGCCAAGTCATGCTGTCGACAGTTTCCTCGCTGTAACTCTCATGATGGACGAGTTGATGATTCCTCTTCCCAGCAGCAACTCCGACGAAATTAGCTCCTGGAAATAATACAGGATGGTGAACCCCGCTACAAAAGAGAAGGTGTTACCAGAGGAGATACAGAACCTCTTTGATCTGGACCACGAGGACATCATGACGCGGATCAATGCCCTCATAGAAAAGCTAAACCCCCGCCCTCCCGCCGAGGTAGAATTTTGTTCTACTTATGACGAAGGTGGAGAGCAGCTCGCCGAGGTCTACAAGCGGCTTTCCCAGTACTCCCTCGAAGCCCATGATTCATCCTCGTCCGGAGAGGACGCACAACTCAATGAGGAGCTGGATGAGTTACCTCTGTATGTCTACCAAAACGTTTTACGTCAGCATCAGGAACATGATCCTGAATGGTACTTCCATCCCTCGCAATGCAAGCTCGCTGGCCTCGACGACTACCAGCGGCTAGTGCTTAGTGACGATTATATGTATAGGAACTGGGATTACTACCGCCTGACCTATCATACCTACCTGGGAGATCTAGAATACGTCCAATTATGCCAAGAGATGTCGGAGAAACTCAAGTGGATTGAAGACGATGAAGCGGCACTCTTCGGGGATCGGTGGCCAAGATACGAGCTAGTGGCTTTTCATCAGTGGTTGGAGATTTCGGTGCGGTTTCCTAATATTTTGGAACGTCCGGTTGTCTCTGGCTCAAGTGAGCATCTGGATAGCCTCCGGTTTGAGTTTGCCTTCCGGAAGGACTGTGTTGGTGTATATCTTGAGATATGGAAACGGATCGCCAAGGGAAAGATGGAGCTTGATGTGGCTCTGAGACAATTGTATGAAGAGAACATTTTCCCGTCACGCCTGCATGAGATAAAATCAGCGTTAGATTACTATCCGGGCTTGAGCTTGATAAAGTTTAATTATGAAAACTTCATGGGTCACATTGATCCAAACTTTACGGAAGAGGAAGCTCGTCCCTTGGTTAGAGAGGCCATTGAGGAAATGCTTACCAGAAGGAAGAACTATTTGGATTATGCAAGAAAGAAAATGGAAATTGCGGCACGTATTGGTTTGATTTCCAAATCGAGCCTAGAGGTCACTCCACAAGACGGGGGAAAGTAACCAAGGTGAAGCCAAGTCTACAATAGTGAACCGAGAGAAGCAATGCCATGAGCTAAGGGTGACCTCTCGTGCTGGACTGCTGATATCTGATGGAAAGTGGTGGTATAATGTACTTGAGAGAAACTTTCACGTGGAAACTATGAAAACACATGTCAGATAATATTTTGACTGGTATGACCTTTGTTCTCAACCCCTTCTCTATTTGCATCAATAGGACACGTGCATCCTAAAAGTAGATTTGCATACTGTGAACACATAACAATATTCAATCCAATTGCAATCAAGAAGCTCTGAAAACTTCTATTTCTAAAACTCCCGTCGAGTGAAACATTATCAGTTTAGGTGCCTCCAAAGTTATACCTTACACTTTTGTTCTTATATCTACCATAATTCTGAGCACATGATATTCCTTCGGAATGAAGAAGCAACCTGCTGAATCGAACACTATATATATATGACCAACTTACCAGTTGTGGCCTATTTTTGAACACATAATTAATCTTATCGACTCGACGACTTCCATAACCAACTCTGCGTTCTTAACATCTGCAGGTAAGAAACCCACTATATTTAGATTTAACATGATGTAGCCTTGTTCTAATCATGGAAAACTCACTTTTGAGCGTGCGGTGTCTACACAACAAAAAGAAAGATCACTGCCATGGAGTTATGGCCATCATATACTTTCAGCATTAACTCTTGAATTTATAGGGTAGAATCATTCTTTGTCCGATGGAAGCAAGTTTCTCATCGTCCTTAGTGGGAGTCTGGTTTATTTGACCGCAAGACAAGATCGAATCTCTACACCCGCGAAATCACTTGCAACCAATACCTTTTGCAGTCACGCGCACACAAGCTAAATGTGTCACAAAGTTAAAATTGCTCATGACACTTAAACAGTTAAACTTGAAAAATGTGTGAATCTGCGGCTCTTAAATCTGATACAACGTGGCGAAAAAATTACAATCTGAAGTATAAATTATGAAGTTCCGCAATGTCAGCTCCCAAGTCGAACTCAACGGACGAACCGAGGCAGTAAAACTGAACGTACTAGCTCCAATCTCGTGATGCTACGTGGAAACACTGAAGCGTAAAGGCTCGCCATTGAACAACCAGACCAGATCATACACTGCTGACAGAGAGCTGCCAGTGAATGGATCAGCGGACGTTGACGTCGAGCTTCATGCCGCCCTGCAGTGCCCCTCGACGCCGCAGATGAAGAACCACCGCCCGGCGCGCGTCAGCGACACCTTGTCGTCGCCGGTGGTTAGCGTCGGCGCGTTGCCCGGCACGGAGCAGGACACGAAGCTGCGCTCGTCCACCACCACCACGTCGTGCTCGGCCTCCTCCGTCGAGTACATGAACTCTGCACACGCAAAAACGCTCGGCTCAGGCGTTCAGCTAGGTACATGTCCAAATTGTTGTCTGCTGCCACGTAACGTGCGCACCCAACGTGTCGCCGACCATGAACTTCTTGCCGTCAGCCCAGGCTTGGTAGTCGATCCCGAGGTCCCACCCGGAGCCGTCCCCGACCGTGTACAATGCCGCCGAGGCCGTCCCCGGGAGCAGAGCTGCCACAGCGACAGCGACAGCCATGGCGGCCAGCAGAGTAATGGCCCGAGGAGCCATTGGATAGAATGGAACTGTGTGTTGTTTGGGTTCAGTTTCGTCAGTAGTTCAGTTTCGTCAGTAACGCCTGCTAGGACTTAGTCGTTGTCAGTTAAGTTCCGCTCCAGCATCGATAGGATCTGGAGCGAGTCTCTCGCCTGCATGATTCGTTCGTGGGATGGCACGAACGCCACAGATCATGGATGCGCTTTCCCCGTTGTAGCTCGAATAAATAGTTGAGCAATAAAAACAGAAAAGTCACCTGTTGTACGTGACACCAAAAACTACTCTCGCCATTGTTGCTCTCTGTGAGTTCTACTCGCGATCACGATCGGCGATTGAAGGTAACATTTGGTATCAGAGCCTAACGGTCTCGCGATCATGACCGGCGACGGCAAGGACAAGCTGCCCGCAAATCCTGCAACCCCCTCCAAGTCGCAGACTCCACCGCCCGCACAGCGACGACGCTCGCAAAGCCGGGGTCGGAGTTTGCTCCGTGACAACACAGGAGGGGGCGGTGGCCAGGTTGTTGTGCGGGAGGTGGTGCGCGAGTCCAGTGGCGGCAGCGGCACCAGCCTCTCCTTCCCGATACTGAAGCGCGGCGACTACACCAACTGGTCGTTGGTTATGGAGGTCAACCTCCAAGCCGCATCGCTCTAGGACGCGATCGAGGACGACGATGCTACATGGAAATGTTGAAGTGTAAAGGCTCGCCACATCGAGCAACCAGACCGGAGCTGTCAGTGAATGGATCAGTGGACGTTGACGGCGAGCTTCATGCTGCCCTGGCAGTGCCCCTCGACGCCGCAGATGAAGAACCACCGCCCGGCGCGCGTCAGCGACACCTTGTCGTCGCCGGTGGTCAGCGTCGGCGCGTTGCCCGGCACGGAGCAGGACTCGAAGCTGCGCTCGTCCACCACCACCACGTCGTGCTCGGCCTCCTCCGTCGAGTAAAGGAACTCTGCACATACGCGCAAAAACGGTCGGTTCAGGCGTTCAGCTAGGTACATATCCAAATTTTTGCCTGCTGCCACGTAACGTGCGTATCGAGCGTGTCGCCGACCATGAAATTCTTGCCGTCAGCCAGACGTGGTAGTCGATCCCGAGGTTCCACCCGGAGCCGTCCCCGACCGTGTACAATGCCGCCGAGGCCATCCCCGGAGCAGAGCTGCCACAGCGACGGCGACAGCCGTCGCGGCCAGCAGCGTGATCACACGAGGAGCCATTGGATATAATGGAACTATGGTGGTTGTTGTTGCTGTCCTGTGACGCTGTGGCCTACACATTCTTGCATATATATGCACCGCGTCGCGGTCCGTGGTGGGTAGGTTGATTTTTTTTTTGAAACGGAAAACCGGCCTCTTCATTTAGCCGATGCACACAGTCCTTTATTGCACATAATCCATTACAACGTACAGAATAACAGTTATTACACCTCAACGAAAACGTAATGTGGCCACATAGACCAACCAACGAAATAGCACTACCATAGAAGAACTACACATAATGTAATCTTCTAGTGTGCAACTATCTATCCTGCCTGAAGATAGCCCGTACGACTCCCAGCAGCCTGGTGCATCCAGAATTCAAACGCCCTCATTGGTCTTCTGGCAACAGGTATGACCACATGTGAATCCAATGTGTGCCCCGATGAACAATCTGCAAAAAATGACCATATTTCAAATTGTTAAAAATCACATCATTTCTACAATTCCAAATTGCTCATAAGAAAACAAATACACCTATGGTGTATACTGACTTTAGTTTCTTTATCCACCACATTCAACCAATTCTCAAACAAATTAGTAACAGAATTAGGTGGCGAAATACTGAATGTGAAGTGAACTAGTCTCCAAATTTTCCTAGCAAAAAAAGGAAACAAACAAATGATCGACAGTCTCCTCTTCCGCACAAAAGACACATTTGGTGCATCCTACCCATTTTCTCTTTTTTAAATTATCTTTTGTGAGAAGTTCTTTTCGCATAAAAAACCACATGAAAATTCTAATCTTGAGTGGAACTTTTAGTTTCCACAAATATCTACGCAGGAACCTAGTATGACCATTCATAAGATCCTCGTATGAAGATTTCACTGAAAATACACCCGATGGTGTTAGTTTCCAAGTGAACTTGTCAGCCTCATTGGACGTAGATACGGCCATCAATCTCTCAACAAGATTTAGCCAGGCCTCCCATTTATCACCTAGGAGCAGCCTCCTAAACTTGATGTTAGGATGTTCATGTGTAATCACCTGAGCGACATAAACGTTCTTATAACTGACAATATTATACATCGAAGGATACTGAACCGCTAGAGGGGAGTTCCCTAACCAAGCGTCTTCCCAAAATCTCACAGACTGCCCATCACCAACTGAGCAGGAGATATATGGAAAGAAATCCCTCTTAACCTTCATCACTCCCTTCCAAAAGGGAGAATCTGTCGGTGTGGCATCCACCTGTGCCAGAGGTTGCCCGCGAATATATTTTTTTATGTAACAATTCATGCCACACTCCCTCTTCTGTTAATAACTTAAATAACCATTTGCTAAGTAAGCACTTATTCTTAACATCGAGGACCTCAATCGCAAGACCACCTTGGTCTTTAGGACGACAAACAATATTCCACTTAGTTAGCCTATATTTCTTTTTAAGCTTATCACACTGCCAGAAAAATGCGAGATCTATAGAAATCTAACCTTTTCCGTACCCCCACAGGTATCTAAAAAATGGATAGAAAAAACATCGGTAAGCTAGTCAAAACCGAATTGATAAGAAATAGACGATCTCCATAAGAGAGTAACTTGCCTATCCATGAACTTAACTTTTGTTCAAATCGATCTTCAATCGGTTTCTATTCTTTATTCAACAGCTTACGATAATGAATTTGAATACCCAGATATCTAAACGGGGGGCATCCTACCTCACATCCAAAGATGTTTCGGTAATCCTATTGGGACTCCGCGGCCTTACCAAAACAAAATATCTCGCTTGGTGGGTAGGTTGTTGGAGTCGAGCTTGCCTAGTTTGGAACATACCTACAAGGATGAGCAGCTCGTGGTGTCATCGATGTGGAGTTAAGATCGAGGTGACATTCGCTTTGTCTGAACACGTCCTCTCGCTTTGTCGAGCCACATCGAAGCGTGCCTTTGTTGGGAGGCATGATACGTCTCCAACGTATCTATAATTTCTGATGCTCCATGATCATATTATGCCAATTGCTACATGTTTTCTGCCTTATTTATATCATTTTTATACGTTTTTCGGGACTAACCTATTAACAAGATGCCAAGTGTCAGTTCCCTGTTTTCTGCTGTTTTTTGTTTCAGAAAAGTTGTTCTGGAAACATTCTCGGAATTGGACCCCACAAAGCCCGAAGTGCCTATTTTCCCCGGAAGCATCCATAACACCAAAGGAGAGTCGAAGACGGGCACCAGGGGGTGGTGTCTACGCACGCTTCTATTCTTGTAGATAGTGTTGGGCCTCCGGGTGCAGAGGTTTGTAGAACAGGAGCAAGTTTCCCTTAAGTGGATTACCCAAGGTTTATCGAACTCAGGGAGGTAGAGGTCAAAGATATCCGTCTCAAGCAACCCTGCAATCAAGATACAAGAAGTCTATTGTGTTCCCAACACACCCAATGTGACGCCCCGAGATCGGGCACTATGCAGATTTCAGCATTCCCGCCAAAATCCACATAATAACCGATTCCAGGTTGCCACTTGTGATAACATTACAACAGTTCACGAATAATCCACAACAACAACAGAAAAGATATATACAAGAAGACTCAAACGAGTCAAGGATACAACTGATACAATACAAAGATCCAAATAACAGCGGAAGAAACAACATAGCGCCCGACTACGGACAAGATACAAATTGGACTAAGAGTCCTGAAGATAACCGAGAGCGTCCAATCCCTGCCCAGGCCAAGCCGGAGGGATTCCCAAGCTAACGTCGTCAGACTTCAAACCTGTTGACTGCAATATTGAATATGCAGCCACGAAAAAGGATTCGTGGGTCAGTACGGTTAAGTACTGGCAAGTGGATAAACCATACTCACAAGATACCGGCGTAACCAGTCATCACAAGATACAAATACTTTGGGTTCAACGGAAAGGAAAGGATTATTGCAAAGAAGCGGCAGCGGGCTGCACTAACTAACTACAGAGACTCGATACAACATCCGACTAAAAGAGGGGGATAAGATAGCGTATCGTAACCAACTACAACTAACATCAAACAAACCCATCCTGGATCTCGCCCCTTATCCAAAGAAGCAATCCGAGGATAACTCACGGAGTTGGATTAATGATGGTTCAAGTTATTGTGTCGATAAGACTATTACTAGTCAAGTTATCATTATTTAGGTGTAGGTTGTTCTGAGTACTTGTTAGCCAGTACTTTCACCAAGTCATCCATAACCGCGGAAAACACGGCTTCTCGAGAAGATTTAACCCTGCAGGGGTGCACCAATTTGGCCGTACACGTAAGAATAACCCGCCAGACGGGGATCAAACCCACCAAGCGAGGTACTCAACATAACCCAACTCTTCTTCGCATCAAGCCCAAAGAACCACATGCTGTGCGTGCGCGGCTAATCGAGCCCCCACGAAGAAAAGGGGGACCCTCATAGCACTCTAAGACCACGCCGCCCTAAATGCCGACTACAAAAGTTCCACCCTGGCGCCAAGGGTTCGCACCTACACATGCATGCATCAAATGGAAAGCCCGAACTAAGTGTGGCGATTTGGACGAGATGCGAATCGAATCAAGTTGAGGGGGGCGCCCATACTCGCTTCCCACATGCGGTTAGTGCGCTCATCATGGATCAGTAGACAAGACCCTTTTCCTAATTAGGGTCGACACTAGCAGGCCTCAAAACCACGCCGGGCCTCCTGCCGGTGCCTTATCATCACATTATTATTACCCAAAACATTAACATGTTGTTGATTGAATTGAAACCCAACTATCAAACTAAACAGGTGATAAGACGGACAACAAGACTTGAGCGCAAACAACACTAAGCATGCAACTACGACACGAGGGCCAACAGGGTAAACAAACAACAGTTAATGGGAAGTGGGAGGAAGGCTATATCATGGCTGCAAGGTAAACATATGATAGGATCGAGACACAAGCATCGCATCAACAGGCTAGAATAAGAACAACGGAAAGAATCGGTAACAAGTGATGAGAGGCAGCCATTTGGCAGCAAGTGAGTATACTTGCCTGGAATCCAGCAAGTGGGGGTACATCCGAAGAACTTGTCGTTGCTCACATCATCTCAACGTCCTATCCGCGAAGAAGCAACTAACCTCGAACAAACACCGGATGCAACAATTACTACTACGGCAAAAGATCCAGCATGATCAAGATATGGATGCATGACAAGTTTAAGGATGCATCAAAGATAAACTAGTTGACATGGTAAACATATTTAAATGGGCCCATATGCAATTTGAATTGCATATGGAAAATCCCATGAATTAAGGTTGAATTAAATGATCTACAACTAAACAACATGTGAAAGTGGATTAGCATGATGCATGGATGATGAAAACAATAAGGAAACAACAATAGATTCAATTTGAAATATTGTTTACCAAGTTTGGAAATTTATTTATTAAGTTATGAAATTTGGCTTCTTAAGTGAGTTACACAAACATTTATTGTTTTCACCCATTTTAATTGTTCAAAACAGATAACAAAATTTCTATTTGGAAAGAACACAAAATTTTAGATGGAAAACATATTTCATTGGTTGAATTTGGATTTTAGATGAGCAAGTTATTAATTTGACAATTTTAAATGCATTAATTAAGAAACAGTTGTTTTTAGCAATTTAAAGTATTCAAAATAGAAAACAAAGTTGATATTTGCAAAGTTCAGAGAATTTTGATTGGAAAACATATTTTACTTTTTCAAATTTGGAGTTAAAATGAATTAGTTATGATTTATGCAATTAAATCAATTTAAATTGTGCCGGAAGCCCAACATTTAATTTAGGAGGTTCACGTTATTTATTTACCCAACAAGATTAAATGTGGTTTAACATGGTGAGATAATATAAGACGAGCTATGCAATTTTAAATGGAACCGGGACAATAAGTATAGCATCCCAACACATTCCATACTTAATTATTAGGTGATATTATTATTGCCCGCACCCACAAGATGCAATGCAACACAGAATGATTTAATATGCACGATATAGATGACATTTAGAAAATAGGCATATAGGCATAAGGGATAGGGTTTGGGTTCGCACGTTGGAAGGAGGGTATTCGGATAACGCCGGTGTCGTTGGTGCGTGGAGGAAGTAGACGTGGTAGTGGAAGTAGTCGACGTAGGGGAAGTAGCCGTTCGTTCTCATGTAGTCGAGGAAGTAGTTGTTCCGGGGTCGTAGTTGTGGTGGAATCGCAACATCATATCTGTTGTTCTCGAGTCGTCGTGGTAGTTGGCGTAGTAGAGGAAGTAGTCGTTGTAGGCATTCTCGTTCCGTATTGGAAGTAGTCGTGGCCGAGCCTTACAACGGCATCTCCGGGGTTGGTGGCGAACTTGACAGTTTCGGTCTTCGGGCGCGCACGAAGGCGGCCGACGCAAAACGGACATGACGAAGGCGATGTAGTCGTTCACGGTTCGTTGGGGGAGTATTCGTGGTCGAGGTTTGGTCCGAGGCCCTCGGGGTGGCGGTACTTGTCGAAGATGATATTGTCGTCGGAGTACGGTTCGGGGAAGATCTTGGCGGCGTCACGGTCGCAAACACACGGGCAGTAGGTCTTGATAGTTCCTTGGCGACATGGTACAAACATCTTGGCACGGTCAAATCAGTGAACCACCGAGCTTCTTGTGGGAAAGTGATCGAACATGAAGCCGAAACACCCGAAGGAAAATGGCGAGGAAGATCCACCGTGGAACCATCGAGGAGACAACCAACAAGATAACCACCTAGCTATTGTTGCCCAAACTCGGAACATGGAGATACATGGATGCAGCGTCGCTGCTGCTAGGTGCCCACGACGCGGTAGGAATCAGCAGGTGACGAGGGCGCGTCCATGGTGGCAAAAAGATCGGCTGCGCCCGCGGCATAGGACGGTGGAAGCAGGAGGAGATGCCGGCAACGACGGCTGCCGGAGAGCAGCAGCAGCTCGACCACCATGGCCATGGGCGACGGCAGGAACGGGAGGACGACGAGGACCGGTGCTAGGGAGCGGGCTCGAGGAGGACGGCAGGAGGGGAGCGGCCGGCAGCCATCCGCGCAGGGAGGGAGCCGCATCGGCGACGGCGGCCATCGGCCGGAAAGGAGGAAACGAACGGCGGCGGGGCAGAGCTCGGGGCAGGAGGAGGCGTTCGGGGTCGAGGCAGGGAAGGAGGAGGACGAGGCGGCGCTGTTCGGAGGTGGGGCGCTGGAGCAAGGCGAGGTGAGAGGGGAGGGGATCGACCGAGAGGAGGCAGAGAGCGAGAGGCAGGGAGGCGGCGCTGGAGTTGGGGATCGCTCGATCCCCTTCCGGTCGCGTGCGTGTGTTTCTGTGTGTGTTGCGTGCGTGTGTGTGTTGTGGTGTGCGGTTGGGCTAGGGTTTGGGTGGTGGGCTGGCTGGACTGGGCCTTGTTGGCCTGGTCTGGCCACCCAAAACATTTTTTTTAATAAATAGCAATGCTAATAAAATAGGTTTTATGCACCAAATAAACTCCAGAAAATTGTAGAAAAATAGGGTTTGATTAATTTCAAACATATGCACGTTTTAAATGCGAGAGAATGCGTGATGCCACGATGCCATGCGATGCGAAAAGAAAAACAACGATCAATTCTATTTGGGGAAAAACCCCGGATGTTACACCCAATATACTTGTCAGGTATATAGGTGCAGTAGTTCGGCGAAGAGATAGTAAAATGCAAGTAATATGGATGATAATAAGTGATAATAGCAATCTGAAATAAAAATGGCAGAAAGCAAACATGTAGCAGAATAGGCAGAAAACGGTGTTTCAATGCTTGAAAATAAGGCCTAGGGATCCTACTTTCACCAGCGGACACTCTCAACAATGAAAACATAATTGAATGCATAAATATCATTTCTTCACTATGCTACTCTGAACCACTCTCCGGTCGAATAACAAACACCAATCAATGCGTAGGGCTGTAACAACACTCCTCAAGTCTATATTCCCTCTCTAGGGCACCCCACGCTATCACTATGAGCGCCCTAAATTAGTACTAAACAAACGCCACAATTTCATATGTTCATCTTCCAACACAAGATATAAATATCATGCTAAACCACACGGTGCACACACTATCACCTTTACACTGTGATCAAAGTGTTTACGGAGATAACAAAACCACTTGAGTAGCATAACAGATGAAGATCACATCTACATATTCACATAAAGATCACACCATGAGAGAGAGGGATGAACCAGATAGCTACCGGTAGAGCCCTCAGCCTTGGGGGAGAACTACTCCCTCCTCATCATAGGAGATAGAAATGGAGATGGAGATGGCGGTGGAGTCGATGGAGATGGCTTCCGAGGGAACTTCCCCGTCCCGACAGGGTGCCAGAACAGAGATCTGTTCCCCGAAACTTGTCGGTGGCGGCGGCGGAGCTACGGATAAATTTTGTGGAAAAGGTCGATCCTCTTAGGTTTTTCCCTCGGGAGAGTATATATAGGCGAAAGGGCGATGTCGGGGGGTGGCCAGGGGGCCGACACCCCTAGGTGGTGCGACCAGGGGGACCCGCGCCACCCCATGGTGTGGCCACCCTGTGGCCCCCCTCCGGGGCTCTTCGAGACTTCTGGAAGCTTCCGGGACTTCTAAGACTTCTGGCTTTCGAATTTTCCAATTCCGAGAATATTTCAAGAACAACTTTTCTCAAACTAAAAACAGCAGAAAACAGGGAACTGACTCTGTGGCATCTTGTTAATAGGTTAGTCCCGGAAAACGTGTAAAAATACTATAAATAAGGGAGAAAATATGTAGCGATTGACATAATATCATCATGGAGCATCAGAAATTATAGATACGTTGGAGACGTATCAGGGGGGGCACACCATAGAGTGGCGCGGGCCCCTGGCCCCGCCAGCTATAGGTGTGGGACCCCAGGCCTCCACCGCCTTTGCCCTTTCGCCTATTTATTCCCCCGGATGGAAAACCCAGGACACCTGATAAAAAATCCCCGAAAAGTTCCGCAGCTGTCGTCGTCGTCAACCCTAGACCAGGGGGTTCTGAAGCTGTCTCCCGGCACCCTACCGGAGAGGAAATAATCACCGGAGGCTTCTACATCACCATGCCTACCTCCGGAGTGATGCGTGAGTAGTTCATCCCTGGACTATGGGTCCATAGCAGTAGCTAGATGATTGTCTTCTCCTCATATGCCTCCATGTTTAGATCTCGTGAGCTGCCTATCATGATCGAGATTGATCTTATGTAATCCTATATGCTGTGTTTGCTGGGATCCGATGAATATTGAACTTATGCCAAGTTGATTATATTCTTTATTGCATATGTTATTTGTGATCTTGCATGCTTTCTGTTGCTAATGGTTGCTCTAGCCAAGTAGTTACTAGTGACTCCAAGAGGGAGTATTTATGCTAGTTAGTGGGTTCATGCCTCCTTTTCGCCTGTGCTCGAGTGACAGAAGCGTGACGGGGGAGGATGTGATGTTGCCACTAGGGAGAAAACAGCGGGGTGAGTGCCCGCGTGTACAATCATTGTTTACATTACACACATTGTTTAATGCAGTTATCTGTTGCTTGGAACTTAATACCTAAGGGGGTTCAGATGATAACCTGAGGGTGGATTATTAGTCATAGATGCAGATGGATTTTGGTCTATGTATTTTTGTTGTAATGCCCGCAGTAAATATCATAGTAGTCATCATGTTATAATGTGCACTACGGTGCAACCTCTATTTGTCAATTTCCGAGCTGTAATTTGTTCACCCAGTATGTTATCTTTATGGAGAGACACCACTAGTGAACCTATGAACCCCGATCCATTTTCCACACTGTTAAAGAAACCACAACAATTTCCTGCTTTCTTTACTTACTGCAAGCAGATACCATTTTCCACACTATACGTCTAATGTTTGTTTTCAGCAAGACCGGTGAGATTGACAACCTCACTGTACCGTTGGGACAAAGTATTTTGCTTGTGTTGTGTGCATGTTCCACGTTGTTGCTGACACCGGTGAGGCGCCATCACCACCGTCAGTGGCATCAACCTTACCGAGATTCTCTTCCTCCTACTAGATTGATAACCTTGGTTCTTAACTGAGAGAAATTGTTGCCACTTTCTCATCAAACCCTCCTCTTGGGGTTTCCAACACACCATCAAAACATATCTTGTATGGTGTTTGTTGGGAAAAGAAATTGCTGCTTGATGTAGAATTTATAACAGTGCAAGTAGAAGCTTGTATAGACCGTGGCTAAAACTTTTTCATGCCATGCTAAATGTGATTTTAGTTTGAAATCCTTGTGGTTATTGAGTTGCATGAATAGCCTTAAATAGCTGAGAGCGTTTAATATGTCTTGAAAGATTCATGAGTTGTTCTTGTCATAGTAAAGCATCAATCTATGGTATTCTCTTTCAAATGTTTTATTTGGTTGACTTGACGCATGCTCACACCATGTTTAAGACTACAAACCAGTCACGAATAGCCTCCATGACCACTTAGTTTTTGAACTTGTGATACCGCTTATGATTTAATTAATGATGCTTATGTCGTTGTGCATGATTATGGATCTTATGCTCTCTTGATTTGTCGCTCCCAGTCTTTTGCTAGCCTCCACCTGTACTAAGTATGGAATTCTACTCATGCATCCAAACTCCTTAAACCAAAGTTTCCCGTTGTGTACACCATACCTACCTATATGTGGTATTTCACTGCCACTCCAAGTAAATTGCTCATGTGTTACCTTTAAAACTTTCAAAATTACTCATGTTTTGTGTTCTTGTTTTTTCTCATGAGGATGTCAATAGAGAATCTTTATCTCACTTGTTGATTGGATTTCACACCCTGGACTAGTGGCTTCATCCGCTTATCCAAATGATAGAAGAGCTGGCAGCGGGGTGCCCAGCCCCAAATTAATACAAAAAAAATTCTCTTCACTATTTTTGCCCCTGATTTATCAGTCAAAGCATAATTGTGTAAACAAAAGAGAAAGAGGGATGACCTTCTACACCAGTTGCATCCTTCACCATGGGAGCCGCTCTTGTGAATCCAGTTGGCTTGTGACGTACTGTATTGTCTGTTTACCATTCATTGACATTAACATACACCTCTCCTAAAATATAGACACTCCTCCACGGTATGTGATTGTTGGCAGGCACTCGAGGATTCAATTAGCCATGGTTTGTGAAAGATGGATGGGAGGAGTGTGAAACTTTTAATACCTCTATTTAATCAAATAAAAAGCTCTAGCACATGAGTGATCCCTGCTTCCCTCTACGAAGGACCTTTCTTTTACTTTTATGTTGAGTCTCCATCTTCTAACTTTATGCACAGTTGAGAGAGCATTTTTGCCATTTTGAGTTCTATGTGCATTTGTCCCATAAACATCAATAATTACTTCATGATGTGATATTATTTGTTCTTAAATTATTTGTTCTAGTCTTCCTCATGAACTTTGAAAGTGTCATGGCATTTATGTTTTGTCCCACTCTTAAGGACTAGCGAAATACCACTTTGCCATGTTTTCTCTATACCTGAAACAAACGTTTATCTTTCTTTGCATTATTATCCATGATCCTTTATTTAAGATACTCTTCATGATGCAAAGTGATTGCTATGCTTTATTATTAAAGTTCTATTTATCATGTTTGTGTTTGAAGTTCTATGATCTTAGCATACATATGCTTTTACATTATAATGATCAAGTTTATGATAGTAGCATGTCACCTCAGAAATTATTGTGTTTTATCGTTTACCTACTCGAGGACGAGTAGGAACTAAGTTTGGGGATGCTTCATACGTATCCAACGTATCTATAATTTCTGATGCTCCATGATCATATTATGCCAACTGCTACATGTTTTCTCCCTTATTTATAGAATTTTTATACGTTTTCCGGGACTAACCTATTAACAAGATGCCAAGTGTCAGTTCCCTGTTTTCTTCTATTTTTGGTTTCAGAAAAGTTGTTCTGGAAACATTCTCGGAATTGGACCCCACAAAGCCTGAAGTGCCCATTTTCCCCAGAAGCATCCAGAACACTAAAGGAGAGTCGAAGACGGGCACCAGGGGGCACACCACCGCCTTTGCCCTTACGCCTATTTATTCCCCCCGGATGGAAAACCCTTGACACCTGATGAAAAATCCCCGAAAAGTTCCGCAGCCGCCGTCGTCGTCAACCCTAGATCAGGGGGGGTTCTGGAGCTGCCTCCCGACACCTTGCCGGAGAGAAAATCATCACCTGAGGCTTCTACATCACCATGCATGCCTCCGGAGTGATGCGTGAGTAGTTCATCCTTGGACTATGGGTCCATAGCAGTAGCTAGATGGTTGTCTTCTCCTCATATGCCTCCATGTTTAGATCTCGTGAGCTGCCTATCATGATCGAGATTGATCTTATGTAATTCTATATGTTGTGTTTGCTGGGATCCGATGAATATTGAACTTATGCCAAGTTGATTTTATTCTTTATTGCATATGTTATTTGTGATCTTGCATGCTTTCCGTTGCTAGTGGTTGCTCTGGCCAAGTAGTTGCTAGTGACTCCAAAAGAGAGTATTTATGCTAGATAGTGGGTTCATGCCTCCTTTTCGCCGGTGCTCGAGTGACAGAAATGTGACGGGGGAGGATGTGTTGTTGCCACTAGGGAAAAAACAGCGGTGTGAGTGCCCGCGTGTACAATCATTGCTTACATTACCCACATTGTTTAATGCAGTTATCTGTTGCTTGCAACTTAATACCTAAGGGGGTTCGGATGATAACCTGAGGGTGGATTATTAGTCATAGATGAAGATGGATTTCGGTCTATGTATTTTGTTGTAATGCCCGCACTAAATATCATAGTAGTCATCATGTTATAATGTGCACTACGGTGTAACCTCTATTTGTCAATTGCCCAGCTGTAATTTGTTCACCCAAAATGTTATCTTTATGGAGAGACACCACTAGTGAACCTATGAACCCCGGTCCATTTTCCACAATGTTAAACAAACCACAACAATTTCCTGCTTTCTTTACTTACTGCAAGCATACACCATTTTCAACACTATACGTCTAATCTTTGTTTTCAGCAAGACCCGTGAGATTGACAACCTCACTGTACCGTTGGGACAAAGTATTTTGGTTGTGGTGTGTGTAGGTTCCACGTTGTTGCGGACACCGATGAGGCGCCATCACCACCATCAGTGGCATCAACCTTCCCGAGATCCTCTTCCTACTACTGGATTGATAACCTTGGTTCTTAACTGGGGGAAATTCTTGCCACTTGCTCATCAAACCCTCCTCTTGGGGTTCCCAACACACCATCAAAGGGCATCAAGGCACGCATTACTCCCGGTCCCCTCGCGTCGCTCCCCCAGGCGGCGCCGGAGGAGAAAATCGTGCCGCCCAACCTCCCCCCGTTTCGGCGCCCCTCGGCCGCTGCCGTCGCCGTCCTCGTCCGCGGAGGTGGGGGGTCATCCTTTCTCGCTGGTGGAGGTCCAGCCCATGGAGGCCGGGTGGTCGGGGATGGGAGTCCGAGCCGGCGGGCTCGAACGGAGTTGGCGGTGGCCTTCTAGCGGCGGTGGGCGGCGCGGTGGTGCCCTGCTAGCGGCGGAGTGCGGCGGCTCTTGCCCGTGCTCGATCTAGCCTGGTCGGGCTCGATTTGAGCCGAGCGGGCCCGTGGGCGGGGTGTGGTGCTGGAGCTCGGTGCGGCTCATGGTGATGGCTCCATGGAGGTTGTGCCGCCGACCTCGACAGGCGGGTGGCTGTGGCCTGGAGCCGTGGTGTCCTCTGGCCCGGGCGGTGTTCTACCGTGTCTGGCCAGCATGGTGCTTGGTTTAAGCACAGCGGCTGCACTGCGTCCGGTGGCCGTCCCCAGCCGGGTGTCTTTGGTTCGGCCGGCCTTCTTGGCGGGGTGGCCACCATTGGACTCCGCGTGGTGTGGGTGGCCGCGACGGCTGCGATGTGGTAGGGGAAGAGGAAGCCGGGGTGGTGGCCCCGGAGGTGGGGATGAGTCGTGGTTGACGCTTGCCGTAGCGTGTGGTGCTGGCGGTGGCTGCGGCTGGCAGTGCGGGTGGTTTGGCCGGTCATGTTTTTTCGGTTTGCGGGGTTCGGGAGATGCACATCCGGGCGAAAGTCCTGCCCTAGCGGTCTGCCGGGGCCAACGACAGCGGCGCTTTCGGGCGTCGCGTCCTTCTTGAAGGCGTCGTGGTGGTGGTGCTCTCGCTTCTCCACGCCGGGTCCTCCGAGGGAAACCCTAGATCCCACTCGGGATCGGGCGAGGGCGGCGCTCATGTGTCTCTTGCCTCTTGGGGCCTCGCCTTGGATGCTCCACTAGACAGAGGGATCTGTGGGGAGCTGGTGGTTGGCGGCGGCTAGGTGGTGCACGCCCCCGGGGTCGACGTGGATGTCGGAGCGGCGGCTCCATACTTCTTGCGTTGAGGTTTTCCTCCGCCATGTTAGTATCGTATATCGTTGCTAGGGCGACATAGTCGTCGGCTTGTATTAGGGCGCGGCCTTGGGGCCGGCATGGATGTCGGAGCAGCGGCCCCGAACTTCTCTTTGCGTTGAGGTTTTCCTCCGCCGTGTTTTGGGTGCCTGGGGTTCCCCCGGAAGAAGCAGGGCTGCAGTAGCTGCCGAATCTTCTACTGGTACATGGACAACTGTTTGGACTAATGATGCCGCCCGTTTTCATTTCGTGAAAGTCCCCAGCAGAGGAAAGGGTGGTAGGTGATGGCGCTTTTGCTTCTTAGGGCGATGAAATCGTTCCTATGGGATCGTGCGTGGCAGCTGGTATAGAGTAATTTCTTCAAAAGCCAGTTTATTTCGAGAAGACAGGAGGCCCATAGAGAGTTACAATAGTGCCAGTTCTTGTACGGAAATGGTAATGTAATAAGGGAAAGGGAGCTAGCTGCTTCCATTTCACCGGGTCCATGTCGGAGACAGCGGGTCAGTTGTTGCACCATTCGTGCAGGTCGCTACTTATGCGACAAGGAATTTCGTTGGTCAATTGTGTACTTTTCCACTAGGCGAGACATAAGTTATCGGAATCCGGGGCCTATTTTTCCCTATTTCCAAAGGGTTATCAACGACAGCTTGAGAAAAGAAAATTTCACACCGGCATTATGCCTTGGCCTGCTACCCCCATTCATAGCTTTATTCATTGTCTGCTCTAAGAGCTTCATTTCAATGTTAGGATGTGTCTCCACCCGCAAGATCGTCTAAAAGAGCTTCCGCCAAGGAGCACAGAATGTAAACAGGCAAGTACCCGCTGTTGATGCATCGTCGGAGTAGGAAAGGGAAAGCCCTCGAGCTCTAGCAGTTGTCCCGCATGCATTGGCTTACGAAAGAAAGTCGGCACCGGGCCATATGGAATCTAATCTCACTTTAAGACGGTTGTTAGCCGTCTCAGTAAGGGTAGTGAGCAAGTTTGGGAATAGGAATGATTCTTAGGAAGCGAAGCAACCTCTTCTATTTGCGTGAATGACTCCTTCTTACGCTTCCTTTCAAGCATTGCTTCCAGGACAACGGAGAGTATTCCAAGATAAAGAACCAGAACCGAGGTTGACACTACCGAAAGATAAAAGAATGGTGGATAGATGGATTCGCACCATCCCAAAACCAAAATACATACAGTGAAAAAAAGCTTATTCTAGCCTTAGGCGCCTTTTGTTGTTTTGAAGTGCAGGAGCATAATTATTTCTCCTTGGCACAGGAGCTCTCTCATGAAATGAATCGCAAATGTCGGGGGGGGGGGCAATTTTCTCATAAAGCTAGATATGACCTAGCTCGATGGGCTCCGTGGGAGTGGGCATGACTCTATCAAGCAAATTGCTATTAAAATCGGTATTTACGAATCAATCAAAGTCCGAATTCGACAATAATCTATGCCTCATCTTAGGGTTACTACATCTTTATCAGCTCTGCTCACGCCTGTTCCGGTTTCGGCTTGAGGGAAGTGCCTGAAATCGATTCAATTCTTATCTCCGATTTTGGACCCGGCTGGATTAATACGAATAAGATACAGTTCACTCAACGATTGCCTTTGGGTCCCGAACTCCATATGGGGAAGGAACATTGTTGTTTGCGATGTCTCGCTGATAAGCGAGCGTTGGTATTGGCTTTTTGATAGATAGCAAGGAAAAGAAGTAAGTTGAAAAGGTACTTTAGCTGATTGATCTACAAATGGAGGGATTCAAGCTTATTTTTGTTAACCGAGATGCAAACGACTAACAAACTGGCTTCTCTATTGCTCCTTCCTTTCAAGAATAGCACAATAGTAAAGATATTGCTACTTAACTGGATGGAATGAATTGAAACAAAATAGATGAATATCATCAATGGCCCTAGCTCAAAAACAGCTGCTCCTTCCCTCTTTCTTGCTTGCTTTACTCGGTATTCAGTGAAAGATTAGGCTTCGTAATTACAGTTACCAATGGTAAGGATTGGCACGTGAACTTTCCTTTTTATCGAGCTCGAAAAAAGCAATGGGTGGGTTGGCCGAGGGCTGCCCCCTCTTCCCCTCGCTCTCCTTTCCTTAATACTCACCATCGAGTCATCAAAGCCGTCAACTAATTTAGAGGGGCTCGGCTAGCCCGGTCGCCCTACGCTACTGGCGTTTCCCCTAATGGATTGGGTGCACTAAATCTGCGAGGGCCATTGCAGTTAGGATTGCAGCCATAAGCGTTGCCATTGACACCGAACGGCGAGCCTGGGTCCATAGATACTGCAGTTGGAAGGCTCTGAAGCCACTGCCCACGACGGGAAATAGATGTAGCTACCCACTTTGAATTAGTAATGCTTGCGAGTGTTCGCTTCTCTGTAGCACAGGCACCTTTGCCTTCCTTCTAGGTTGGTTCTGGCTTCCTTACGGCTATAACCGAAAATCCAAGAATATGAGTGAGGGCACCGGCTTTAGCTCAATCCGTGGCTGTAGTGATAAGGCAAATAAAAGGGGTCAAAAAAGAAGATATAGAATTGTAGCTAACGGGGTTCGCTCGTCCTCGCCTGTTGGAATCTCCATTGGTAGCAAGCAGTTCCCTTTCTTTTATCGAGACAGTCTTCATAGAAAGGCGACCGGGCCTAGATTATATGTTCGCCTTTTTATAGAATAGAAAGAGATGATAGGGGGGGGGTGTACATTGTTGGGAATATGCCCTAGAGGCAATCATGTATGATGTAATTCCCAATGTATTCATAAAGTTATTAAGTTGTCCTTGTTTTGAACATCTGATATATGTCATTGAATATGTGATTCGATTGTGGAACTATATATTCATGTTGTTCATACGAGATTGTCCTTGGTCATTAAGGTTGTACTGGACACACGCCCTAGACTAATGTGAGTGTTGGCTGATGACATGGTTCCACTTGTCATGGGCATGGTGATGCCATTCCAACGATCACGGACTTGGCTAAAGAGTTTAGCAAGTCGGACTGACCCACATTGAGATGCAACGAGCAAGTCGTCATTTGCATGTCTCAATCAATGTAATCCTTAGACCTGAGGTTGTCGCACAATCCGAGTTGTGGATCACCAACTTAGGTTCTATTAAACGCTGCTCTGTGACAATGCAGCTATAAAGGCAGTGTTCGGGTTGAGTGAGAAACAAGCTGCGTGATGTGGATAATCAAGATGGGATTTTGCCCCTCCGAATGGAGAGATATTCTCTGAGCCCTCTCGAGTGATATGATTCAGGAAGTATGGCCATGCGTGACTCAGTTAAGTGTTAACTGTGTCTGTTGACTAAGAGTTAGTCAGATGAATCACATATCACAGATCGAGAAGAGAGTTGAACTATTAAAGGGATGACGATACATCGCCTATAGTTTGACAAGGTATATCGTGAGGCAAAAGGGACTAAGATGAATATCACATTGAAAGGTATGTCGTCATGACTCAATGGGACTTGGGAGTCGGCACGTTCTGCTAGGAGCCGCTACCGATTGATCGATTGGGAGTCGGACTCCAATCGTGTCCAAGTCGCCATGAGCCTGCAGGGTCGCACACTTAAGAGCGGGAGCAGGTATTGGTCGGGTTGGAACCGAACCGGAAATGGACTGATTTTGTGAGTCGGACTCGCAAAGGGAATGGGCCACAAGTGTTGTGAAGCCCACTACCATTCGCTATATAAAGAGGGGCGTAGGTTGCCCAGCGGGCAGGTTACTCCACTCCCATGCGCTGGGAACCATAGCCCCACTCAGTCCAGCCGTCGCATCGGACCTAGCAGTCCGCCGTCGGAGCTCCTACTCGTACGTGTGGATACTGGCAAACGTGTTGTATGTTCAGCACTTCGGTTCGCGGGATTGGATCGGCCGGATCGGATCGTGGGACTCCACTGCACCGACGTGCTTCATCGATAATCCGCAACCGCGCGTCTAGTGGTAATCATCGTGGCCTTCTACCTCGGCTAGATCTTGGAAGTACCACGTAGGAAAAAGTTTTGTTTATCTCTACGCGTTCCAACAGTGGTATCAGAGCGGTAGCTTCTGGTATTAGGCCCGAGACCCGCACATATATGATATGTAGTTAGCATTAGATTGGATCTAAGTGATGTTTTGGTGGTCGGTCTATGAGATAGATCGGTTTTGTACAAGGTTGATTGGATCAATCGTACTCGGGGTTAATGGATGATCTGGTTTACGTGATCATACTGCTAAGGTCGTGGAACAACTTACCACTACCGGTCGGTTTCCGCCATCGGGATATACCGTGACACATAAATCCAGTTGCGGTGATCGAATCGGAATACGGATCAGATTTGGGTAAAATCGTTTTATCCGACGAAGAAATCCATGTACGGAATGCAGATGAGATCTGTGTTTTCCAAAATCGAGGGGCGCTGCCCGCACCCGCGAGGGGCGCTGCCCCCTTCGATCCCCGCCCGCTATCCGGCTAGCGGGACCGCCAGCTTCGCCCTGTCGTAGCGCCTTAGATGTCGTTACAAGTTTCACAACGCCGATAGATATCGTATCTATGCATAACTTGTTTTTGCAGGAAGTTGTGAATGGTATGGCTTATGTGCATGTGATGTGTGTAATCCATACATGATCTGCGTATCATGTTTTTGTCAGCGGGCTGGAGCCTATGTGCTGTCATTTTATTGTATACCGACCTGCGTGTCGGATTCTCTATGTAATCTTTGATTCACTAGCTAGTGTAGCTTGGTGGAGAACCCGGTGACATGCAAGTCGATGTACAAGTCGGCTACATGGAGTAAGACGGCACGTGACAAGAGTTGGCACGAGTCGACTTACAAGCTTTGTGGAGATGGAGATCACCATGAAGAGAGCCATACCATTTCACATTATAATTGCTTTATTTGTGTTATTGTTATGTCTCTTTTTACCTCTATTTAGATAGTTGGTAGATTTTAATCCCTCAAAGAAGGTCTAGTCGGTCGCCCCGCCAGTGCTGCACCATCACAAGTCGGACATTCTTGGTAGTGGGCTCATGAAATTGAGGTGCTACCAATTCTTTCCGATTAGGTGGGTTTGAGTCGGACTCTTACAAGCGGAAGCACTTGGTAATCTAGACGAGTCCATCACAACGGTTGTGGGGCTCGGGGCGAGGTAGGTTGGGAGCCGGGGCATGTGATGCCACCTAACTAACAGCAGTCGTATAGGGATACGATTGGCAAGGTGTTGCCTACCTAGATCACTTGACGGCTAGCGGTGATGCTAAAGCCCACTAGTCAGCTTGCTTATTTAGGATCTTGAATCACTTAGCAACCATCAGAGGGGTGTTGGTTCTAGTGGGAGCATAAGTATTAAAACGTTTAATATGCCTTCTCTTTTATGAATACATGTCTTAAGTGTTTTGCATATTTTCTGTTGTAGATCAATGGCACCTAGCAACCTTCCTCAGTTGTCCATTTTTGCGTTGGGGTCAATCCTAGAGAAAGATAAGCTTAATGGAACTAATTTCACCAACTGGTACCGTAATCTGAGGATAGTCCTCAAGCATGACAAGAAAGAACATGTTCTAGAAACTCCACTTCCAGAAGAGCCTGATAATGATGCGACTGTCGCTGTCATGAATGCCTACCGTAAGACTAGAGATGAGTCTACGGAAATTAGTTGTCTTATGCTTGCACACATGGAACCGGACTTGTAGCAGCAGTTCGAGAATGTTGAGGCCTACGATATGATCGAAAGCCTCAAAAGTATGTTCCAGGCTCAGGCAAAGACCGAGAGGTATCAAGTCTCTCAAGCTTTGCTAGGCTGTAAGCTTAAGGACGGTGATCCACTGAGTCCGCATGTAATCAAGATGACTGGTTATGTGTAGTCTCTGGATCGGCTGGGCTTCCCAATTAACGAAGAGTTCGCTACTGATATAATTCCGAACTCTCTTCCTAGTGCGTATGGTCCGTTCATTTCGAACTACCATATGCATGGTATGGATAAGAAGATCACTGAATTACATGGGATGCTCAAAACGGCAGAGGCTGATCTTAAGAAAGGCGCCAGTCAAGTGTTGATGGTGTAGAATAAGGCTAAGTTCAAGAAGAGTTCTTGGACTAAGAAGAAGAAGGATAAGTCAGGAGGCAACACCCATGGCCCTGTCCAGAGCGCTTCCTCAAAGACTAAGCCTTCTCCTACAGCCGGAGCCAATTGCTTCTATTGCAAGCAGGATGTCCACTGGAAGAGGAACTGCACCAATATTTGGCTGACAGAGCCAAGAGTGGAGGTGTGACTTCAACTCAGGTACGCTTGTGTGCAATGTTATAGACATTTATCTTGCTGATGCACCTAACAGTTCTTGGGTATATGATACCGGATCAGTTATTCACATATGCAAATCGTTGCAGGGATTGGTAAGAACTAGGAGCGTGGCAAGAGGAGAGGTTGATATTCGGGTCGGCAACAAGGCGAGAGTCGCCGCGTTGGAAGTCGGCACGATGCAACTTCATTTACCTTCAGGATTTTTAATGGAACTGAATAATTGTTATTATGTTCCAGTGCTTAGTCGAAACATTATTTCCGCCTCATGTTTGATGAGACAAGGTTATGAGTCGAATATTAAGAATAATGGTTGTTCTTTATATTTGAAAGATATGTTTCATGGCTTTGCACCCGTTCAGAATGGGTTATTTATTTTGAATCTTGATAGTGAATCGGTCTATAACGTAAATGTTAAAAGGTTGAAACCAAATGATCTGAATATGAATTACTTTTGGCATTGTCGGCTTGGTCATATAAGTTGGAAGCGCATGAAGAAGCTCCATGATGATGGACTTCTAACTTCGTTCGACTTAGAGTCGTTCGAGACATGTGAATCATGCCTACTAGGCAAAATGACCAATACACCTTTTGCAAGGAGTTGTGAAAGGGCGTCCGACTTGTTGGAACTAATACATAGTGATGTATGTGGTTCAATGAGCACGACAGCCAGAGGTGGTTATGAGTACTTCATTACCTTCACTGATGATTTGAGTAGGTATGGATATATCTACTTAATGAAACACAAGTCGGAAGCCTTTGAGAAATTCAAGGAATTCTAGAGTGAGGTACAAAATCAACTCGGCAAGAAAATAAAGTTTCTGCGGTCGGACCGTGGAGGCGAGTACTTGAGCCATGAGTTTGATGACCATCTAAAGAGTTGTGGAATAGTTCCTCAACTCACTCCGCCAGGTACACCACAGAGAAACGGTGTATCGGAACGGAGAAATCGGACCTTGTTGGACATGGTACGATCAATGATGAGTCGGGCAGATCTACCTTTATCATTTTGGTGTTATTGTCTAGAAACTGCAGCGTTCACACTAAACAGAGTACCATCAAAATCAGTAGAGAAGACACCACATGAGATGTGGACTGGCAAAAGGCCAAGTTTGTCTTTTCTTAAGATTTGGGGTTGTGAAGCATTTGTCAAGCGACTTCAGTCGGACAAGCTCACGCCCAAGTCGGATAAGTGTATTTTCATGGGGTATCCGAGGGAAACCTTGGGGTACTACTTCTACAACCGGGAAGAGGGCAAAGTGTTTGTCCCTCGGAATGGTGTCTTCCTTGAGAAAGAGTTTCTCAATCGGGGAGTCAGTGGGAGCACAGTGCAACTTGAAGAAATTCGAGAGGAACCGTTTAGGGGCGAGTCGGCAACGGTCTTGGAGACTGAGCCAGTCGTGGTACCTACGCCGGTAACAGCACCTGAACCACGGAGATCTGCCAGATTACAAAATGCTCGTGATGTTTTACTATTAGACAGTAATGAGCCGGCAACTTATTCGGAAGAGATGGTGGGATCTGATTCCAAGTCATGGCTTGGAGCCATGAGATCCGAGTTAAAGTCCATGGATGAAAACCAAGTTTGGAATTTTGTTGATCTGCCTGACGGTGCAAGACCCGTCGAGTGCAAATGGGTCTTTAAGAATAAAATTGATATGGATGGAAATATTTCCGTCTATAAAGCATGACTTGTCGCGAAGGGGTTCCGACAGGTTCAAGGAGTTGACTACGACGAGACCTTCTCGCCCGTAGCGATGCTTAAATCAATTCGGATCATGTTAGCCATAGCAGCCTATTTTGACTATGAGATATGACATATGGATGTCAAGACGGCTTTCCTTAATGGAAATTTAACTGAGGACGTGTATATGATACAACCCGAAGGTTTTGTCGATCCAGCTAACGCTGACAAGGTATGCAAACTTCAAAAATCCATTTATGGGTTGAAGCAAGCATCTCAGAGTTGGAACATTCGCTTTGATGAGGTAGTCAAATCGTTTGGCTTCATCAAGAGCGATCATGATTCTTGTTTATACAAGAAGTTTAGTGGGAGCAAAGTAAATTTTCTAATCTTATATGTGGATGACATATTACTGATGGGAAATGATGTCATGATGTTGCAAGAAACCAAAGAATCATTGGAAAGGAGTTTCTCAATGAAGGATCTGGGTGAGGCGACTTACATATTAGGAATCAGGATCTATAGAGATAGATCAAGGCGGCTCATTGGATTGAGTCAGAGTACATATCTGGACAAAGTTTCGAAGAAATTCAAAATGGAAGAGTCTAAGAAGGGATTCTTTCCGATGTCCCATGGTATAAAACTTAGCAAGACTCAGTGTCCTTCGACAACTGATGAGCAAAGTAGGATGAGTGTGATCCCGTATGCTTCGGCAATCGGATCCATCATGTATGCCATGATTTGTACTAGGCCAGATGTTTCCTATGCTCTAAGTGTAACGAGCAGATACCAGGCTGGCCCTGGCGAAGCCCACTGGGCAGCGGTTAAAAACATCCTTAAGTACTTGAGAAGGACTAAGGAAATGTTCCTAGTTTATGGAGGTGATGAGGAATTGAGTGTAAAGGGTTACACAGATGCGAGTTATCTCACCGACTCAGATCATTCTCGTTCGCAATCTGGATACGTGTTCGTAATGAACGGAGGAGCTGTGAGCTGGAAGAGTTCCTAGCAAGATACGGTGTCTGCATCTACAACAGAGGCTGAGTATATTGCTGCCTCGGAGGCTGCAAAGGAAGCTGTTTGGATCAGGAACCTCCTGATAGACCTTGGTGTGGTTCAGGGCGCGTCCAATCCTTTGGACGTATATTGTGACAACAATGGTGCTATCGCACAAGCCAAGGAACCTAGACAACACCAGAAGAACAAACATATACTCATGCGGTACCACCTCATTCGCCAGTTTGTTGAACAAGGTGATATCAAGTTATGCAAAGTACACACGGATGCAAACATTGCAGATCCGTTGACAAAGGCGCTACCACAGCCAAAGCATGAGGCAAACACGAGAGGTATGGGCATTCGATGCCTAGGCATATGATGCCAGGATGATTGACTCTAGTGCAAGTGGGAGACTGTTGGGAATATGCCCTAGAGGCAATCATGTATGATGTAATTCCCAATGTATTCATAAAGTTATTAAGTTGTCCTTGTTTTGAACATCTGATATATGTCATTGAATATGTGATTCGATTGTTGAACTATATATTCATGTTGTTCATACGAGATTGTCCTTGGTCATTAAGGTTGTGCTGGACACACACCCTAGACTAATGTGAGTGTTGGCTGATGACATGGTTCCACTTGTCATGGGCATGGTGATGTCATTCCAACGATCACGGACTTGGCTAAAGAGTTTAGCAAGTCGGACTGACCCACATTGATATGCAACGAGCAAGTCGTCATTTGCATATCTCAATCAATGTAATCCTTAGACCTGAGGTTGTCGCACAATCAGAGTTGTGGATCACCAACTTAGGTTCCGTTAAACGCTGCTCTGTGACAAGGCAGTTATAAAGGCAGAGTTCGGGTTGAGTGAGAAACAAGCTGCGTGATGTGGATAATCAAGATGGGATTTTGCCCCTCCGAATGGAGAGATATTCTCTGGGCCCTCTCGAGTGATATGATTCAGGAAGCATGGCCATGCGTGACTTAGTTAAGTGTTAACTGTGTCTGTTGACTAAGAGTTAGTCAGATGAATCACATATCACGGATCGAGAAGAGAGTTGAACTATTAAAGGGATGACGATACACCGCCTATAGTCGACAAGGTATATCGTGAGGCAAAAGGGACTAAGATGAATATCACATTGAAAGGTATGTCGTCATGACTCAATGGGACTTGGGAGTCGGCACGTTCTGCTAGGAGTCGCTACCGATTGATCGATTGGGAGTCGGACTCCAATCGTGTCCAAGTCGCCATGAGCCTGCAGGGTCGCACACTTAAGAGCGGGAGCAGGTATTGGTCGGGTTGGACCCGAACCGGAAATGACTGATTTTGTGAGTCGGACTCGCAAAGGGAATGGGCCACAAGTGTTGTGAAGCCCACTACCATTCGCTATATAAAGAGGGGCGTAGGTTGCCCAGCGGGAAGGTTACTCCACTCCCATGCGCTGGGAACCCTAGCCCCACTCAGTCCAGCCGTCGCACCGGACCTAGCAGTCCGCCGTCGGAGCTCCTCCTCGTACGTGTAGATACCGGAAGACGTGTTATACGTTCAGCACTTCGGTTCGCGGGATTGGATCGTCCGGATCGGATCGTGGGACTCCACTACACCGACGTGCTTCATCGATAATCCGCAACCACGCGTCTAGTGGTAATCATCGTGGCCTGCTACCTCGGCTAGATCTTGGAAGTACCGCGTAGGAATTTTTTTTGTTTATCTCTACGCATTCCAATAGACATTCTTGAAAGAATGCATGGCTTCCTCCTATTCCGCTCGTGGGACTCTACTGAATTCCAGCACGGGTGTGGTAGATTACTGACGTGAAGTCGGACCTATATGAGTGCTCTACATGGCCGGATCAAAGCTATTCTCGAAAGGGCTGAGCATGAGCATGCATTGCTCTTGTTTGAAGATTCCGATCGACGGAGGGGAATTCGTTAAAGTCAGGGAGCTGCAGCTCAGTAATTCTGATTCTTTTCTCTTCCAGCCCCCGGCCCCTCTTTGATAAGGAAAGTTTTCAAAACAAAAAGAAAATGACAAATCTGGTTTGATGGCTCTTCTTTGCTTAAGAAAGTACAGCACAAATCAAGTCTTTGGGTAGATGAGGTCACTGATTAGCCCGCTGAGCTGCTCTGTCCCCTCTACCGGGATGGGATGGTTTATGCGCTTGTCCCGATGAAGCTTAGGATCCGATAGAAACACGGGGTCAACTAAGGCTATGATGGGAACCTTTGCATGACGCGCCTTCCTCGGGATGTGTGCTTTGCGCTTACCGCATATAAATTCGTATTTATCTCCACTTACTAAATAGGGGGTGCGGAAGGGTGAAAAGATGGGATTAAGAATGATCTACGCCATTGCCATTCTTCTCTAATCACCCCTTCTTCCTTCAATATCTCCTCCTGGCGTGAGCCCGCCACTTCAGCATCTCTTTCTCTACTTCGTACTATGTTATCAAGTTCTGTGTGGATGAATTCAAATAAAGAGAAAAACGAGCCGGGAGAGGCAGTATCCCCTTCAATGGTTGATGCTTCATGAGCCATGGTCAGTTCTTTTTACTCTTATTTATTTTACGGGATGGATTATTCCCATCTTTTGATTAGGCTTATGCGCCAACTTGGATTTGGTTCTCTCGCGAAAATCGCAAGTTGTAGAGATGAGAACCATGAAAAGCAAGATCCTGAATTATAAAACAGAAACCAACACTGTTATTCCCGGGAATATTGATCCACTGAGGTTATTCTTGCTTTCATCAAGGTGCTAGAGCCGATACTGGTTACCAAAATCTGCTGGTATCAACCCGTTGAATCTGTTCATGTGAAGGTCTAGGATCTCCTCGAGGATGAAGGACAGATCACGCCCAATTCGATCCTTGAAAGATCGTCTATGGTTTCTAGGGCAACGTGGTCGTCGGCTCGTTTAGGGGCATGGCCTTGGGGATGACGTGGATGTCGGAGTGGCGGCTCCGGGTTTCGCCATGCGTTGAGGTCGTCTCCGCAGTGTTTAGTGGTCGGCTATGGTTGCTAGGGCAACATGGTCATCGACTCGAGTTGTATCTTATTTCTTTTTTAGACCTCCTCCTACATGTTTGCTCCTACTTTATCAATATAAAGGCAAAGGTTTTGCCTCGTTTCAAAAAAAAATCGCTCGAACTCTAGTGATCGACCATACCATTCGCCGAGCGCAAGCTGTGTCGTGAATTTGTTGTGACCCTTCTTTCTTTTTCGTGTACGACATAAACACGGTCCACGGTACAGTGGCAGATCTACGACGACATTTTGCCACCAACACTACTGGAAACACAGCCTTTGGTACAAAGCCGAATATGGCTCTAGTCCCGGATGGCATACGAACTGGGACTAGAGGGGGGCACTAGTCCCTGTTCAAAAGCTGCGAAGCCATGGAGCACTAGTCGCGGGTTGTATGGGACTTGTAGTTCCGGTTTGTGATACCACCCGAGACTAGAGGTCTCTCAGGAATGGGATACCAGCCGGGACTAGAGGTCTCTCGGCCAACACGACCACGTGCGAGAGCCTCTAGTCCTGGGTGGTATGACGATCTAGGACTACAGGTCCTATGCCTATATAAACCCCGCTTCTTCCGTCTCTTTTGTTTTTTCCTCCTAAAAGTTGAGAGGTGTGTGCTAATTTTCTTCTTATTTATGCATAAGAGGTGTTCGATGAAATGCCCGAGCTAGCCAGGTTCACGATTTGTCAATATTTGGCGGTGCCCCTTCTATTCAATAGTTTCAAGAGGTTAGCAACTAAGCCCTTTCATCTTTTATTGATAATTAAACTCATTACATGCCATGTGTTGTAAGTATGAGACATGTTGTTGATTGTTGCAATTTCATGCCTGGACTAATTAATATACTTATATAATGCAGATAAGCCATCCATAGCTTTGCGCCGATCGACGCTCTAAATAGTACACTCAAGACGTGCGTTCTTTTCTCAATGTAGCTGAGGCAAACACACGGAATGGTTTTATGTGTTGTCCATGCCATGTCTATCGGAATGAGAAGGATTACTCTTCCTCAAAAATCCTTCACATCCATCTGATTCAGTCTGGTTTCATGTCCGGCTATAATTGTTGGACCAAGCACGGAGAAAGAGGGGTTATGATGGAAGAAAACAAAGAAGAAGAGAACGATGACAACTATCATATGTGCCCTGAATACGATGGTAGTGCAAGGGGGAAGCCAAAGATGAAGAGGCACCAGATGAGCCCGCTTTAGAGATGATCTTCGTCGGGTCATCGTTTATACACAGAGAGAAGCAGAAAGTGCAAATGAGAAGTTGAAGTTAGAGCACATGTTAGAGGATCATAAAAAAATTGTACCCAACTTGCGAAGATGGAAACACAAAGCTCGGTACCACACTGAAATTGCTGCAATGGAAGACGAATATTGTTCTATTTGACAGGGAATTTGAGAAGTTACTGAAAAATAATGAAGAAGAAGCTTCCAATGGATAACGAATTACCTGAGAGTACGTACGAAGCAAAGAAGCTTCTCTGCCATCTAGGATTAGATGTGCAGAAGATACATGCATGCATTAGTGACTGCATCCTCTATCGCGGTGAGAAATACGATAATTTGAATGCATACCCGGTATGCGGTGCATTGCGGTATAAGATCGCACGAGATGAACCTGGTGATGTGGTATGCTCCTATAATACCACGGTTGAAACGTTTGTTTAGGAACAAAGAGCATGCCAAGTTGTTGCGATGGCACAAAGAAGACTGCAAGAAAGACGAGATGTTGAGACACCCCGCTGATAGGTCGCAGTGGAGAAAAATCGATAAAGTGTACAAGAACTTTGCAGATGACGCAAGGAACTTAAGGTTTGGTCTAAGTACAGATGACATGAATCATTTTGGGGAGCAGAGTTGCAGTCATATCACTTAGCCTGTAACGCTATGTATCTATAACCTTTCTCCTCGGTTGTGCATGAAATAGAAGTTCATTATGATGCTAGTGCTCATCCAAGGCCCGAGGCAACCGAGCAACAACATTGATATTTACCTAAGGCCATTAGTTGAAGAAATTTTACAATTATGGGCCAAACCAGGTGTATGTATGTGGGATGAGGATAATCAGGAGCCATTTGACCTACGAGCGCTGTTGTTCGTAACCATCAATGTTTGGCCTGCTCTTAGTAACCTTTCAGCCGCCATTTGACCTTATTAGGTTTATTACAGTATTAGGTTTATTAGGGTATTAGTTTATTAGGTTTAAAAATTAGTTATATTTAGTTGTATTTAGGTTTAGATGTTTATAGAAAATTAGTTGATTATTACTTTAGGTATTAGTTGTATTTTGTTATTTAGTTATTAGTTGTATTTGGTTTAGGTTTTATTTTAATATCACTTTGCAAAAATATTCGTGGACGTGTTAGTGTGCTAAGTCTAGCAATTTTAGAAATTTTACCAATTTAATTCAAACTTGCAAGTCTAGCAAATTTCAGAAATTTTACCAATTTGGAATAGTTGTTAAGTCCCTAGATCAAACTAATAATGCTAAGTCCCATATATTGTATTTTTAGTTTATTTTTCTCGGCGACGATGTCCCTGTTGGAACAGAGGGGCGATGTCCGGTACTGGGCCCCGCTGGGCTGGCACTGGGAGGTGCTACCTTCCGAGGCGCTTAGCTTGGTGAGACATCCAGGTGACGTCGTTGACCCAGATCTTCTTTGGTGGCGGTCGCCTGGGCCACGGTCAGTGTAGAGGGAGCCGACTCCCGAGGAGGTGGCACGTCAGCGTATCAGGGAGGAGGAGGAGGATGAGCACGTCTGTCGCTACGTCTACTTGTTGGATAGGGAGTATAGCAACACCTGGACGATTCTACGGAGGGAACCTTACCATGTGATCTATGACCATGCTAGGGTTCCGTATCTGTGGATGCGCATCACCCACAACTCATCATCCCGCGGTTTAGGACCCGGGCAAAATTAGTTCGATGTATTAGGGTTAAATAAAAATAGATCCAAGCTATATAACTGAATTATTATTCGTGATGTATTAGTGATACTTTGAAATCTTTCACTACTTTGAATTATTCGGATACTTTGAATTATTCCGCTAATGCTAACATTGTTTTATATATCTTTTGTATTATAGTTAAGCAATGGACGATCACTTCAATAGTAGCAGAGTCAATGAAGAGGACATGTTCGCCCTTGTACGGACACCCGAAGAACACGGCTCACAGATTTTGAACGAGTCCAGTCAGAGAATGGAGGAAGAACGCAGAGACGAAGCGCAAACGAGCATCGATTGCGATGAAGACTCGCAATTTGGTGGAAATCAGTAGTCTGGCAAGGTATATTAAGGCTCTGGTGATCAGATGCAATAATTTATTTATTTATATATATATATGTATTAGCGAATGTTTCTTATTTTAGACCTCCGCATCGACCCAATCTGGTAAACGTATACGAGGCCATGCCAAAGGGCTGACAGAAGATGCGCATCTCGCAATTGAGCTCGTCGATATAGAGGGAAAACCACTGCTTCCAAAGAAGAACGCAACAAAGTGTGTGCATCAATGCGGAGTTGTTGTTAGGGACAATATCTCGATAAGCACATCCTTATGGTATAAGCCAACAAAACCAGAGGGATTTACTTATGTCTCGAAGGAAGCGAAAAATGACCTTTGGGCCAAGCTCATTGCACATTTCACCCTACCTGTGTGGGATTCTATCGAAAATACAACAAAGATGAGGCGAAAGTTAAGCATTTTTCTCTTAAGAAGATGACTGAACAATTCAAGGACTACAAGCTGATAACATGGGGAGAAGTATGACATCGAGCAAAGTATGAAATGGTAACATGGGAGATACACTTGGCCACGGGGCAAAGTATGACATGGAAACAGGGGAGATACAAGTGGATGAAAAGAAACCAATTTCTGCTGCAAAGAAATCAATTGTTCAAGAAATCGACGACGTCCAAAATGGAAAGTTTATTCCCGACAGAGAGAGCGACGAGTTGACACTGACCCTCGGGAACCCTGAAAAGACAGGACGAACACAAGGCCTTGTAGCGGATATGACGTGGAAGGTTGTATTTCCCGAGGACGTTGAATCTTATAGAAACTGAGAGAGGGCAAAGAAGAGGAAGGAGAAGGAGGAGGAAGACCGGTTGAAGAAGACAGAAAGGGACCATGAAGGATTACTTGTTTTCTTAAGGAGCCAACAGAAACAAATAGACGAAGTTCACGAGCAAGGGTCAACCCATCAGCCGCAACAAAATAGTCACGGCGGCACCCCATCTCAACAGAGAAGCAGCATGGCTTCCACGGGGGTCGGTGCTGATGAGGAACCGATGGATCGCTACCCCGTGGATGATATCATGGAGAAGACAACTTGTGAGCTACATGTGGAAGCGAGGAACTTATCTTTGAAGGCGGCAGATGGATTTGCTTTAACTTGTGAATCTACAACACATTGACATTGCAAGCCGATTCTAGATGGAAATGGTTGTGTCGGCGTAGATCATCTTGTTCTAGGATATGAATTACTAGAGATTGACATCCCTGGACCTGAAGATGAGAGGACACTGGGAGAGGTCGGGGTGGTACCATTCTATGGCGCAAACAATACATTATGTTTCTAGGCTCGGCGTCAAGGCGACCATCGCTTCCTCTGATTCGCGATTAACCACCTCCATCTCCACATGATGACGGGAGGGACGACCACCACTACACAAGTCCATCTCAATCTCCGCTGTCACGTCAGCCGACTCCGCCCACCAAGGCCCGCACCTTTTCGTCGAAGGGTAGCCAACGTGGACCCTGGCAGGAGCCCCTCCTAAGAGTATCGCTGGCTCCTCCCATTAAAGCTTACTACTAGACCGATGAGGAAACCACCTCGGTCGTGAAGGACGACGTGAAAAAACAGCTTGCGCCAAGAAAGGCCGAGAAAAAAGCAAACATTTGATCCGAAAACCATAAGACGGGCTAAGGGATTTATCGAGCAACCATCCAAAATTTAGATGAATTTGCTAGATGACTATTCACGGATTTGAGGAGATCAGCTAGCTCCCACACGAAGGGAAGTAGTAGTGCCATCGAAAAAAGGGACGTTTCCCAGCTCGGCGAACAGGCAAAACAGTCGATCTCCCCGCTCAAGGTGTCACCCATGGATCAAGCTATTATGAGCTTAGCAGCGTAATTTGCTGCAGAAGCTGGTATTACTATTTCTCAAGCTATGGATGGCGGCACAAATATACCCACCATCTTGGATGCACCGGTATTGAAATGGGAATACGGGAAAACTCTGATTTCACCTAATCAGATCAACCTTCTACCAACAAAAATGTGAAGACCGCATGAGTGGTACTTGAGAGTCACAAAGAAGGGGCGGAAATTCATCCATGTGAAAATTATAGAAGATCATTTTGCAGGTAAAGACGAGACAAAAATTTATCTTGAAAAGTCTATATGTTATACAAGATTGACGTCCTCGATCTCAGTCTAATCAGTACCTATTGTATGTAAGTGATTATTCGGTCTATTTATTTCTACAATAAAGTCTCTAGCTCAGCTCGTTCATTGCCTGTAGCTAAATATGCTCACTACGCTATTATGCAGAATGAGGAGTGATGAATGTGACCGAAAAGGAATCTTTGACATTGGGTTCATTGACCCAATACGAACCAATGCTGAGTTGCTAGGGAAGTACGCCAAGGAAACGGAGAACAATTTGCTAAGGTCCATAGCGATGCAACATTACAACAAGAAGATACTGATAGAACTTCCAGTAAAAGTGTTACTGTCTTGTACAAATTAATTTTTGGTTAGCGGATGTTAAGTGTAACTGATGAGTTATTGACGTTTATAAATATGCGCATATTCTATTACATTCTACTAATCATTGAAGTTGACTCCGCAAGAGTTGAAATCCACGACTCATTGGGAAAACCCCAAGAGATGTACCAAAGCATTTTAGACACGCTCCAAAGGTAATTTCAATCGTTATCACACTATATCGGTCTTATGAGATAACAAGTTATTAACTAATAAGTCATCTTTTCATTTTATTTTCCCGTGCAGGATTTTGGAATTTTTTTACCGAGAGGACACTTGGTGAATTTGAAGAGAAGCTTAGTTTTCATCATGTCAAGGTAAGTAATACGAGATAGCTCCGGGCATCTCTTTAATTGTAATACCATTAATTATATCATGCTTGATTATTATTATTTTGATTGAATTCTATTCTCCTACTAGTGCGAGAGGCAGCCATTGGGGTCCAATTTGTGTGGATACTTCGTTTGCGAGTGGATTCGCCACGAGGCCACAGAACCTATCGACATGGCTAGAAGTAGGTGAAAAAATTAATGTATTCACAATTTTATTTTATTACCATCAATTAATTGTGTTGAGTGTCATTTTTATGATGATTGATATTCATATTGATCTCCTTCTTTCATAGCTGGATGAATTGCGGAGGAACCTTCAACCAAAGGAGCATTTTCTAGGAATTGCAGAGGAAATCACGAGATTTTTTATGGACCACGTAGTAAACCCAAATGGAAAATAGAATTAGACGGAATAGTTGTGAATTTCATGATCATAGACGGGCTCTAGTCCCGGTTGTGATCTACCTATAATAAAATAGACGTGATCTACTCCCGGTTGTGATCTCAACGTATCTGATAGACGAGCTTTAGTACCGGTTCTCATAAGGAATAAATTATATTTTTTATTACATAGATATTTATTTTATGAATATTTTTATATGCTATATGTATTTTTCTGATTTGTAGTTAATTAACCATGTTTTTTTCAAGCTAAAACAATTTATTATAAGGTGAGAAAAAAAGAATAGGCAAAGGCTGCCACGTGAGGACGTATCTAGTCCCGAGTTGTATTATAACCCGGGACTAGAGGCCATCCACCAGGCGCGCAGGCAGTACCCACGATGCAGAGCTCTCTACTCCCGAGTTCAAACAAACCGGGACTAGAGGGGGGGAGGGCTCTAGTCTCGAATCCGTAGTCCCGGTTGCTTATCCGGGACTAGAGGGCCTCACCACCCGATACTGCCCCGTTTTCCACTAGTGTGATAGCATTTTTCACACACGCACATGGTTCGATTGTAGTACTACGAATTATTCCAACACACAAATTAAGAACCAAGTCAATTCCATTTCGAACCACATTTTTATCGATTTATTTTTCATTACCCATGCGGCTAACCAAGCGAGCCTGCATTCTGGATGCTCTTATGAGGGTACCATGCTAGATAGTCTTAGAGCAACTCTAATAAAATCACCAAAACAAATGAAACTTCATATAATAACCGCCAGTTTAGAGTTTTCTTGGACAAAAAAAGACTTTAGCAGAGTCGCCATTAGGCACTCGTCGTCGTAATTTTGGTTTTCTTCTTATATCTATCCTCCCATGATCCCTATTTGAGTCTACAATCCAACTTTTGGAGGTCGCTGCATTCACGAAACGTGTGGCGCGAATGAAATTTCAGCTCACTAGCATGTGCAACTGGGTAGGTGAAAATGGGGAAATAAAGAAAAATAATAAATAGCTAGTAGCTAGGGTAGCACACAAAATTAATGGAGGGCACGCCATATAATTTTGGAGGCTACATTTGCTAATTTTTCTCTTAGATCTTGATCTCGATCATGCACATACCCATAGCTTTTCACAGCTGATATGTGGATGTCCAACACCCTTGGCTTGTGCAACAACATCATCGTGTGCCTCGGGGTGGACTCGGCGATAGAGTGGATGCTCCGTGAAGGCTCCATTGTCCTCATAGACGGCTGTAGCGTTCTCATATTTAAATAATGTAAGAACATATGTGTTATTGTGCTAGTCTCTGGATCAAGTGCTAGCACCACAGTACAAGATAAAATATCATGCAAATGCATCAAATTATATTTCATCGCATGATCCAGTATTTATAAAATAATATTACAACTTGCATAGTCTTAGAAGACTAGCAGAAAACAAAGTATTACAGAGGAAAACATAGTACAACATTTAGCCCATCTTGTTCATGCGCCATAGGCAAAACATGTTGGCGGTATACTCGAGATCCTAAACGAAATCCTCACTCGTATTTAGAAACATCTGCAGGATAGAATATGCAACCACAAGGGGGTCAATACAATTTAATGAATTGGAAAGTAACACCATGGTGGATATAAATGGCAAGACTAATACTACATGCTTATTTGGCTGAGTGGAGTTTTTGGCTAAGTTTGCATAAAGCTAGTTTTCTCCTGTCTCTTTTGTAAAACAAACTTTTCTTTCAAAAGGGTGGCATCATTGGACTAAGATCCAAGCACCAACTACTGTTCACTTGGTCAAATTTTACTTATTGAAAATGGTGATGTGATTCTTCCGTCCATCCTTGTCCAGCTGCTCATAATTTTCCATAATCGGGGACACGACTAAGATCTTAGTTTGTTGACTCTGCAGAGTTTGTGCACTTTCACCTTCAGACTCAAATCAGTCCAAACATCCTATACACCATGAGTGCTTTAAGGAAAGGAGAAGAATTGAGACGAGATATTTCAGAAGCAATAATTCAACCCAATGGCAAGGCTCGTTCCACCTATAATCATGCTACATCTGCTTGTCAAGCCCAGGCCGAACCCTCACAACCTAGTTGATCAAAACAGAGCCCATATGACTAAAGGCTGCACTGGAAGCATTCTAAACTTGGGGAACATCATAATCACTTTGTTCCTGGGTGGCATTCCTCAAGTGAACACCCCTCGGGGATACACTAAACTTTCAACAGCCAAACCACCAAATCCACCCAGGTGGTTCATTGAAGTTGTTACTTAGAATTTTTCCACAACATCAAGTAAAAACAATTTGTAAGTTTGCATAGCATCTACTAAGTACGAAGGCTTCAAAATAACAAGGTATAAGGATGGCTGCACACTACTAGGATATAGCATAGCATAATATAACTTTGTAAACTTTCCTATCATGCATACTACTCAAAATAAACTAATGCATATATAAAATAATGGGCAGTTGAATGGTGTGTTACTTGCCTTGTTGAAGTTGGTGAAGAAATCACACTATCTTCACAAAAGATCGTTGCTCTCCGTACAATCTATACATTCAAAACACAATAACAAAATAAAAAAAACATACTAGCAATCAAACACACAAGGGAAGAAAACATACAAAGCAACTGACATGTCAAAAGGGGTTTAACCAAGTTGGCTAGGACAAGGTCAATGTTTGAGTTTGAAAGATTCATTCTCTCTTGGTCCAATGCTTGTTAAGGGGTTAAGAGTTCACTAGGGATGGTTTAGATTGAGTTTGTAGTAATCAAACTTTATTGAAAAGATATTTATCTAAGAAGTTCCAAGAGTTCACCAAGGTGATCTAACTATCTCAACTATAGTAACACATAACAATGTGTAACTCTTAATTATTTTCATCAAGACCTTTGAGTGATCTAAGTTTAGTCCTTCCATTTTGGGTTAATGTAGGTATAGGTTCAACTAACTTCATAACAAATAGATAACAAGATAATGTCTTGGGATTTTCCATTTAGGTAAATGGTTGGACAAAACAACTTGTTATTCTTCAACTTGTATGGATAGCTCCAAGTCTTCACATGCTTGTCTTATTGAAAATCATATTCACGCTTCTATTGTAGTTTTGTTCCTTGGATGGATTCTTCTCTTGGTCTTGATGGATTCATCATGGCTTTCCCACTAGTTGGTCCAAGGTGGGATGGGACCAAAATACCACTAAGTCAATTAGAAAGAAAGAAATAGAAATGATAGAAAGAGAGAGGAAGATGTTTTCTCCTTGATTTCTTCACACACTTGTACTTCCTTGAGTTGCTTCTAGTTGTTGTGAGTCTAAGTACTTCCTTCAATTTCTTCAATGATCTTCTTTGTATCTCTTCATGTTGCCACCAAGTTGAAAATGAAGTCGCTTCTTGTGCTTGAGTTTTGGTTTGCATTTTGCTAATTTCGATGAATTCTTGAAGCAAGAATAGGGGAGTGGAGGAGTATATAGAAAACAAAGGTACTAGTGTTTAAGGTTCACTAGTTGGTCTTATATATGGTTGACACATGCTCGGGACTTGGTCTTGGCTCCAAAATAGCCACCACAACAAAGGTGAAAAGGATAGAAACAATTCTAAGATGTAAACAACTAGGTGGACTACTATGATGGATGTTTGGATAAAATTACATGGTAATGGTCCAGGGGTGTTAAAAATGTTTATGCACCGATGTCTCTGGTTCAAGGTTAGCAAATGGAGCAATTTTGCTTAAGGGAACATATTCTAATTATTTATAGAAATAATTCTATGTCAAAATACTCAAATAGATAACTTAATTCTAAAATCAAAATTTAACTTGTTCAAAAATTATTTTGGGATATAGGGTATTAAAGTACACATCTTAAAGTTTCCAAATATATTTTATTTGCAATTTTTGGATCTGTAGAATTTGAATTATGCCATAATTCATCAAGCATGCAAATTTGAATTTGAATTTTTTAAAATGGTCAAGTTTAGATTTGGCCAGTGCCAAAAGTTTCTACATGTTCTAAGGATTTCAAAAAGTCCAAGTTTTCTAAATTTGGATTTATGGATCAAAATTTATGATGATTCTAAGTTTTAGGGACTTTTGTGTAAAATTTCCTATTTCGGAAGAAAAATAGAAAAATGGGCTGCTATGCGCTGCATTGGGCGATAGATAACAGCTGGGCTTGGGCCGGCTACGCTCTGCGCTAAGTGACATATAACAAAACGGCGCGCCGCTGACTGGGCGCTGAGGTGGGGCTGTGTGATTGTCTAATACCGGTTCAAATCAAATGTTCCAATTGTGGCCGTTCCTGACAGATCCAACAGTTGAGGTTAGATAGACCGATACCTGGCAGCGGCGTCCGTCGGAGAATGGCGGCGCGGTGGCGCTACGCTCCGGTGATCGACGTTGTGGATGATCCAGTGATCGCCAGGCTCGATGGAGACCGCGACGAGATCCAGGAGAGTACGACGAAGGCGATGGGGTTGTTTGATGTAGAACTACACGACGGCGGCGATCCGTGCACACAAATATACTAGAAAGGCATCACGAGATGCACAAGAACAAGGGGAAGCGATGAGACCAGGAAACGGCAGCGGGGACATCGTGTACCGGCCGCAACCGGCGAAGAACATCGGCGGTCAGTGCTTCTCCGACGAGCAATTTCATCGGATTGGGGGCAGGGAATGGAGTGCTTCCAGAGAGGAAAAGGGAGAGCGGAGATTCGGCTAAATAGGGGTGGCCTCATTGCAATTAATGGTGGATTAATGCTCCTGCAATCAAGCGCAAAAATTTTGGGAAGAAAGGGGCAACGGTTTCTTCTTTGTGATGAAGACGATGATGACGTCATCCCTTTTTTTCTGATTTATTCTAGAATCCATATCTTTTGATTAAATAATCCAAATGACCTCAAATAAAATTCTAAAATTTTGTAATTGAAATATCTATCATATAGAAACTTACTTTTGTTGTTTTCATCACAAATTAAATTCTATATTTTGAAAATTTAAATAATTCATTAAAAGTACTTAATGTTATTTTAAAATTAGAAAAATAATAAGATGATGGTATTGGTCAAATAAAATTTCAGAGACATTATACATGTCAAATACTATTTTTGGAAGTCATTGTTAAACCATTTTCATATTTTATAATTTTTAGAATATGAAGGATTTACTAATAGCAACTTAATGCTATTTTTAAAATAGAAAATTAAATAAGTATCAAAGTGGCTTAGAAAAATTCCACAACCCATAATATTGTTTTCAAAGTCCTCATTTATATTATTTATTTCAAGGAAAAGAATTTTATGTTCACCTCTTTATGTTTAAAACTTGGAATAACATTTGTATATCAATATAAATAGTTGTTATTCTCATAAAATAATTTTGAGGCATAGAAACTGTTAGAGGTAATAATTCTATGGTTTCAAAGGCTATAATTTTCTTTTCAAAGTAATAGTTGATTTGAAAACATGTTATAAAATAAGGTTTTCTAAGAGAATTTTTTTATTTGAATAATGGATATTTATTTTGAATGGGCTTTAGGGTTTAGGAAAATAGAGGCATAATGGATTCTTATTTCTAATATCATTTAAATATGTATTGTTTCCTTTTGTTTTCTTGCATCTGATTTGGTTTTTGGTGACTTGCATAACATGAAAACAAAAAAGTTTCAATTTTTTGTGATTTTTTGCACTTTCCAAAAATCAGGGATGTTACAGACTACCACCCTTAAAAGAAATCTTGTCCCGATATTTGGAAAGGCTAGAAATAAGATGGATTGGGTTACTTGGGTTCCAAAGCAACTGGGTGGCTACCACCCTTAAAAGAAACTTTTGTTGGTAGTCTAAACTCGGGTTCATATTTTACTATATCTTCATCTCTGGAGCCATACTTCATCATCCATAATATAATTGTATAACATGTATCAACTCCTTGTGGGTATTAGGGATCCTGTATCCATGTTTTTAACCTTTAGGGTTCTATGTGTCCATACCCACTTCCAATAGGAGGTTTATATCCACATAGCTTGGAGTGTGTGATTTTACTTAAGATGGTTTTTGGTGACTTGCGTAACATGAAAACAAAAATTTCAATTTTGTTTTTGTTTTTTTTGCACTTTCCAAAACTCAGGGATGTTACACCGGCGAGGGTCGAAGGAGTTTACCTTCTTTCCGAAGTGGAAGTTATGCATTTTCTAGGCGAAGTAAGCAAGGGTAAAGAGCAAGAGCCTAGTACGTGGGCTAACTGAGGGGCCAATGCACCCGATCTGATTGCGACGGAAAGATAAGTGCATGCATGTCAATACTTAGGAGTACATGAGCAAAGCAGACGAGGTGAGGTCATGAGTGCAGGAGTATGTTGGCACGGACATTAAACATCATTAGCACGAGCGTGAAGAGACAGTTAGACTATCATCTATCGTAGTAACATGATGAGACGTTTAAACGCAAAAGAAGATAGTTAATGATCAAGATATCACACAAATGAAAAATGTCGATCAAATCTACCCCCGTCGACCAGTAAGGTCTTGTTTACTTAGTGGTATAAATTAATACCCAAGAGAATCCTAGATTATAGAGGATTCGGTGAAACCCTTGATACTATTCCACCCCAATCCATTAGTATGGTACTCTCTTCATCTCAAAATATACATCCATCGTAATGACACTTATTTTAAGACAGAGGAAGTAAAATACTTTAAATTTACACAAAAATAAGGGGGATTTGTGTGTGTGTGTGTGTGTGTGTGTGTGGGAGGGGGTATCTTGTGATTATCCTATCCAATTGGTAAATACAATTTTGGTTATTTTTTGGGGTCTTGAACTAGACCGGGATAATCCCCTTCAATCTCTTGAATCAAATACACTAAGGTAGAAAAAAGCTTAGTTATCGTGTTTGACATATTATGAGTGATGGAGTGCCAAATAAGTGTCAAACACTCAACTTAGTAGGAATAAAGAATGCAATAGAACATATTTAGCTTCGACTGCCAAATAAAGACATTTTGATTTGTTACGTGCAGAATTATAATGCTACACTATTGGCATGAAAGATAGATTCAAAACATGAACCCAACAGCGGGTGCGAGTAGTGAAGACTACACATACATATCCGAAACAATGTGTATTTTGAAACAGAAAGAATAGTACTTGGACAATGGGACGGCTAAATGCCTAAGATACAAATCATTTCATTTCCATCTTTTACCTATTTTTAGGAAGGTGCGCACGAGAACACAAATCATTTCATTTCCTAGTAGTAGTAAAATTGTCTGCAACTACCCTAGGCCAGATTTTGTTGACAGTTACATTATAAAGATCTCAACTAACTAGGAGTACAGAAAGAGAACTGCTACGAACGAGTCCTGCCCTTGCAATCCAGAGGGCACACGTCATTTCGCTTGGTGATAAGGAAACACAGCCCGTGCGCCGGCCGCCGAAGGCCCAGAACTCGACGCCGTCGCCGTCCACGAGGCCGCAGCGCCAGATGAACGGCCTATACCCCTTGCCGTTGATCACCGTGCCGTTGCTGCGGTGGAACTTGTTCAGCCTCAGCTCCGACACGCCGCATCCAGGCCCCGCCGCTCACGTACACGGACACCGGTACCCCGTCGTACGACGTCCCCTTGGCCCTCGCCCCGTCCTCTTCCTTCTTGGCCTTCCGGTCGGCGCTGTCGAAGCCGCACGCCGCGATCTCGTCGGCGGAGAGGAAGGCGCGGAGGCGCACCGCGGCGGCCGTCGGGAGGAGGAAGCGGGCCTGGCGCGAGTTCATGTCCGAGTGCCGCAGGACCTTCTCCCCGACGTAGTGCAGCAGCAGGTCTCCGGGGAGGTCGTGGCGCGGAAGGATCTCGGCGCGCACCCAGGCCGGTACCGTGTCGCAGGAGTCCAAGACTCGGTCGGTTGTAGGCGGCGGCGGTGACGGGCGGGTACGGGCTGGCCCTTCTCCGCCTCGATCGGCGCGCGCGGCGGGCTGCCTGGGGGAACTGGACGGTGAGGAGGGGCTTCACGGGGCTGGGCACGGCGTCGTCGGCGCCGCCGCTGCTGGTCGTCGGCCTGCTCGGTCTTGACGCGCTTGCTCTTGGGCTCAGAATCTTGGTTTCTTGGGGTAGGCGGCATTCCAAGGTCCGCCACATCGAGCAGCGGCGGCGGCGCGTCTCTGGGGCTGCTCGTGGAACCCTCGGGCTTCACGCGGCCGCTCCCGCGCTGATGGGCGAAGAACTCCGCCGCGCCGGTGAAGAGCTCGAGGCCAAAGCCGATCGCTTTCGGGCCGCCGATCTTGGGCTGCGTGGAGGAGCGAGGAGGAGGTCGCGGCGAGGCGGAGGGCAGGGCGAGGTGGAGCTCGAGGTCGATGGCGGCGGCGGCGGCCGCCAATCCAAGCAAGGCGTCGGCTTCCATCGCGAGCTGCCGCCGTCGTCTCTCGCAAGCTTCCGGGGCTTCGGGTCGGCTGGGAACTGGGATCATTTCACGGGGGATCGGAATTCCTTTTGTGGGGTAGAAATGGTTTATACGGCGGCAAGAGACGGACGGACGCGGAGCTCCGTACATACCTAGGGTTTCGCAATTCACGGCGCTTTCAAAGCGAGCCCACGTCCATTGGGCCGGAACAGCCCAACGACCAATACCACATGTCCAGCCCAGCCCAATACGAGCCTACTTCCCAAACCGACTCCGCGGCGTCGTCGATCCGTCCACTCTACTGCGAGCCAATCGTAGCGCTGCGTTTCCGGTCCCGTGGATTCTGTTCTTCTCGTTGCCTCACCAACGAATCCCGTCCGTCCATCCACTCCAACGCACGAAAACACACCTCCATTTCCACCACTGCGCTGGCCCCACCACTCCTATAAATCACTCGCGTACCCCGCGCTTGTACCACACCAGCAAACTTTCCCCAAATCTCCACCTCTTCGTCTCCGAGCTCCTCTCGTCCTCAGCAATGTCGGGCCGCGGCAAGGGAGGCAAGGGCCTGGGCAAGGGCGGCGCCAAGCGCCACCGGAAGGTGCTGCGCGACAACATCCAGGGCATCACCAAGCCGGCCATCCGTCGTCTGGCGCGGAGGGGCGGCGTGAAGCGCATCTCGGGGCTCATCTACGAGGAGACCCGCGGCGTGCTCAAGATCTTCCTCGAGAACGTCATCCGCGACGCCGTCACCTACACCGAGCACGCCCGTCGCAAGACTGTCACCGCCATGGACGTCGTCTACGCGCTCAAGCGCCAGGGACGCACCCTCTACGGCTTCGGAGGCTGAGCACCTGGGATTCCTCGGCGCGCGCCTAGAGTGTTATCAGTGGTTTCTGCTGCCTGCGTGCGTGCGTGCGTGAGTTCTCTGGGAGCGTTGGCTTGTAGCGTGCTGTGATGTAATCTGTTGCACATGGATGGATGAATGAATGCATTTCGCGTTCCTGCAATTTGTTTGTGCAGAAATGTCTGTTCATCAAATATGTTACCTGATGCGATTCTCTGAATATGGCTTTACAATTCTTGACAATCAGCGTCAGTCTAGCTTTGACTGAAGCGCCAGTATGAAGCTAGGCTAGTGTAGATCCCGAATAGGATGTTGTTAATTTGTACAATCGCCTACCTCGTCAGTGTTAAAACTGTCTGCACCTCCGTCAAAAATTGTTCTTGCCATAGTGTCATGGTCTGAAATTGAAGTTTGCCGTTTGTTTCAGTGTTGTTAATGCATTTTACGGGCGCATAACCTGTCGAAGACAATTCTAGGTACGTTTGAGTCGATTATGTTGACACGATTCAGCTTGGTGCCTTGGTGTGCTTGGTGTATTAACTTATCTACTGTACTCAAAGTAATATGCAGAGTCTAAGTTCTGAATATGGAATGGAAAATACTGTGGGAATGGAAAATACTGTCTGAAGCATTATCATCTTCTGATACTGTATCACATTCCCACTTAGTACCATCAAGATTCACGGTACAAGTGCAAATGACATCTCCATTGTGTTTATAGGAACCGAAACCTATTTATTCAGTGAAACACCAATACACAATTACAGTAGTACGAGTACATCTTTAACTAGGCAGGGCAGTAGAAATTCCGGTGGCTCATCAAGCTGGCCAGCAGCATATCGACGGACGAATGAATGGGTTTGGTGTTCTTCATATGTACTTGATTTCGTGTCCCCAACTATCATGCTACTAGTACGGTGTAGGCTGAAACGCAATTCTGAATCTAGCCTAGACCCCAACAATGATGCCAATCTTTACAATAGCCTCCCTCGTCAGTGTTAAAACTGTCTGCACTACATAGATTCAGTCAAAAACTGTTCTGGCATTGGAGCCGTGTCTTCTCAAATTGAATATTGCGCTTCATTTCACCGCCGTTAATGCATTTTACAGGCTCGTCCTAACTTGTGAGAGAGAACAATTAAAAGGTATGTTTGAATCTGTTTTCGACAATACAGGATTAACAATGCTACTACAGTACTTAATATCAAATTAATATGCACAGTTGCCAATGATGCCATTTAGTACGTCTAAAAGCTCTGAATATGGGAATCGAAAATGCAGTCTGAAGCGCTGTGCATCTTCTGACGCTGTCATCTTTCTCTTGGAACCTTCAGACTATATTTTCTCACACTAGCAGATAACTGGACTTTAGACTGCATTTTTCTTTTCACCCAATTTTCTCATCTCTTCACAGCTGAATCTTCAGCAAGCTTTGTGTGTGCTAATTTTTTCGTTCATTTTCTTGTATCAAGCAAGCAAATAATGGTGCTTGTTGAGTGGTCGAGGATAGTGAGTGCCTGAGACCTGAGTGCTAGGAACAACTTAATGCAGTCTACGTATCAGTTTATTTTGCTCCTATTCTATTCAACTCTTTGTTTAGCTGCATGACTTGCTAATTTAGCATTCCTTTTGGAAACGACTTTTCATGTAATCTCTATCCAAATCAAAGTTTGTAGCTTTCTTAGTCTTGCCTTTTCTACATATTGAACTAAACATGGTTAAGGATGGTGGAAGTCATGTTTGAAAGATTTTTATGCAAGGCTGAAGTTGTAATCCTAAAGAAATGTAAACGTGAATTCTATCAGAAATACCTTGGGCTTTTCTATTTTTATCTCACCTCTTCAACCTTCGGTTCCACTCTCATCTCTTGAACATGAATGCAGGGGTGTACCCAGGTTATAGTACCAGGTGTCACAGGACACCGGGTAAAAATGTATTTCTTTGATGTACTTTAACTATTTATAGTGTGTGACACCCGTAATTATTTCTAAAAATATTTATGTCTTAAAGAGTGACACCGGGTTATTTTCGCTCTGAGTCCGCCCCTGCATGAATGCTTCTCACAATGGTTGGCTGTGAGGATTTCCTCTACAATTACCTGTTAGGATCATAATGAGATGGGAAATGACCATAGTCATGTGTATATGCTCTCACAGTTCATCTTCAACCTTTCAATATGGAGTTGCAGTTTTGGCCATGGTTTTTGTAAACAAAGCATCTTTTATGTATTATTATAGGTATGACTGAATATTACCAAAAGGCTTTGGAGAAATATTACCAAATGGTTCCTGAATAAGTTTTACTGCCAAACGGCTTTGCAACATTTTGCTGTTGAGTAATTTTGTCTTAAGTGAATTATGGCAAATTACTCTTTTATAAAAAGTGAGTGTGCTTCTGACGGATCAAAATTTGTCACGATGATGAGCCCTTTATTTCGAATTGGTTTACTGTTAACCTGATCTATATCTGTATCAGGATTGTATTAATCGCTGCCAGTGTGATGACAAAATCTGAATAGAGTCCTTTTGAGTGTCCAGATTTCGTTTCGTCATTCTTGATGAAATTGATATACATGTACATTGATTCATTGATTGCATCATCAACTGACGGTGATTGGCAATGCGATGGCCTTGCCAAAAATATGTTTACTTTTTTTTTTTGCATGGCCAAAAATATGTTTGCTGATGTTCGATGCTTGAACTAGACTTCTTGGCGGACCTTTTATTTCTTGTTTTGTGCTACCTGGAAACTGGATTAGCACAAGTAAGCACTAATGGAACTGAGAGTGTATTCAGCTACAAGCAGAAGTATGGTAACAAGTCATGGACCAGCGTTTGTTTTTGAGTTTCAGCCAAAGGACCGGAATTTTCACTTAAAACTCAACCAGATATTTGAAATATATCTTAGTTGTGTACGGCAGCAACACATGGAAGTGGAGTACTAGTCCTTTTAAAAGTGATTTCTCGTTGGACATTGGCTAGGCTGCGCGGCTGTACAGTAACCCATGAATTATAAGTTATGGCACGTGCCCAGATAGTTCAATCTCTGCCCTTGGTCTCCATCTGACGGACGGTTCTTGATGGAAACAGAGGATGTGCGTTAACTGAAGAATTGGACAGCAGTATGCAGGTTCCTGACTACAGTGCATGGATCCTGGAGCAGCAAGTCCAAGATGGAGGTAAATCCTGGAGCCTCTTCATACCTGGAAGAGATGAGTATGCTTGTGCCCCATCCGGTAGGGATGAAAGGGTTTCACATTCTTCAGTACAGAGGATCTCACAACACCTATATACCACAGTATTATACTCATGCTTTAGCAAAAACACTATCCGGGAATAAGCAAATAGCACAAACATACGTGTTCCAGGCTCTGTACAAACTTTAGGTTCTCGACATACTTGCTCTGACTGAAACATACTAAAGGAGATCGCAGTCATGGCTTAACTTGCTACCTTGTCTGGAACAAGAAATACAGTGAAGCAGTGAGTATTCTTCTTGGGGACAAACATGAATGGGGGCAACTTATTCTGCTCTAGCTAGGCTGGCCATATGTACGAAGACAGTTCTCTCCGGAGGAGCCGTTGCACAATCGAGACTAGAAGATGCTCGGAAATATAGCGTTGGCCAGTCCATACGATCAAGCATCCTTCTGCTGCTGCTCGGTAGGCAGCTAGCTTCCCGTGGTCGGTGTTACATGTTGACAGCTTGTTAATCTCTGCGGATGGCGTTCCTCCATGTCATGGGATTCAACAGACGAGGCTCTGTTCACGAATGATGTCATAGAAAACTGGTAAGTATCAAATGTAGCGTCAGAGTTAACACTTGAAGGAACAAAGAATTTACGTAAAAGGAATGTTTGCCACAAATCTTAGTCCACGATTATTTTTTGGTGTGTGCCGTTTACCAATATCTAAGCACTTGATATACCCTCTAGTGAAGTAGTACTAGCAAGTGTACATGTGTATGTAACACAAAAAAAGATCAAGAATTTAGTCATGTATCTAGCTAGCTAGAGCAAACGAATCCAGCTCGACTAGTAGCATATCTTGAAGGATGTCTGAATTTATTGCTGAAGTGCGATAAGTTATAGATAAGGAAACTGACACGTGCATACCTTGGTGACAGGCATCTAGAGCTGTCTCCTCGAGGCTGCTCAGGCGTTTCTGCAGGCATGTAGGGAGCCTCTTTATACCAGGACACTTTTTAATTGCAAGTCTTTGGAGAGATGGGTATGCTTGCGGCCCATCCAGTAGGGATGACAGGGTTTTGCAATCTACTATTATGAGGGTCTCCAGTAATGATGGCATATTTCCCGAGTGAGATTCCACTGATCTCAACTCATTGCAGCTCCATATATACATCCTCTTGACCGACAGGGGAAGAACAAGGACCCCCTGTTAAGCTTTCACATATCTTTATGTCTATATTTTCTAAACATGGAAAGAGCATATGCTCGTCCCTGGCCACGGCTGATGATGATGACACCTCTGAATATACAGGTGACGGCCCTTGAAGAATCGATGATGCTGATTGTCCTTGCTGCAGCCTCCTGCTGAATATGGACTTCAGCTTACTGCAACCATATATGTCAATTTTCCTCAGCGATGCAGGGAGTATGAAAACCTCTACCATGCTTTCACAGCTATCTATAACGAGAGACTCGAGATGTGGCAGGAGCTGACTCGAGGATGCTGATGTTGTTGATGGCTCAGCTGCAGGAGCTTGTGCGTATCCAATCAGTTGTTGGCACCGCACAATCTGTAGGGTCCTCAATGATACCAAGCTTTGGAACTCTTTCTCTGGCCAGTGGACAAGCGCAGCACAATCATGAATGCACAAGCGTTGAAGCTGTACAAAACATGCACATAGCTCAGTTACACCCGACTTAAGTCTATGTAACTCCATATCGGCCAGAGGGAGATCACCATGATTCCATCTTCCCATGGCGTCTGCCACTTGTTTCAAACTATGGTCAGCCGCTGCCGAGGTTGTTTCTGTGTCTCCACAGCTCTGCAGTTTCAGATTGGTCAATGAAGTCATATGCCGAGCTAGCCACAGGAACATGTTTTCCTCACTTTCCTTAATATGTAACAGACTGAGCTTTGGTGATACTAGCTTTTGTTGCCAGCTTTGGACAAACCTTTTGTTGTCCTGATAATGCTGTCATCTTCCCACAGCCTCTAACATACAACTTCTCAAGCTGAGGAAACATTATGTCTTCTCCATGAGATCTTTTGACTGCATCCCATATCTCAAAGCTCCTCAAGTTTTCCAAAATGAGAAGATTCAGTTCAGGAAATGCTGAGCGTGCCATACTATAATCTCCACCAGACGGTGCTTCTGGTAACGCTGTCAGCACAGGGCACTCCAGGATTCTAAATTCCTCAAGCTTAGGAAATACTATGTGTCCTCCTCGAGTTCCTTCTTTTGACTCCCACTTATGAAAGCTGTCCAAGTAATACAAGCGGAGTACCTTCAGTGCTGGAAATGCCGACTGTGCCATTGTACCATAAGATTCTCCAAGCAGTGTTACTTCTGGTAATGCTATCAACTTTGGACAGCCAACAATAGACAACTTCCTCAATCTGAGGAAATATAATCTCCTTTCCTTGTTCCACGCTACTTATTTCCCACCATCTCTCCAAACATTCCAGATCTCATAGTGTAAATCCCTTCAGATTTGGAAAAGTGAAGGATGAGTCAGAACTGAATAACCATTGCAGTTTTCCACAATTGCGAAGACGGATCTCAACCATGTTCCGCCAGATAGCCATCCATGTTGGAAAGGTGGTGCCCCCGTAGGATTTTATCCTTACAGCCTGCAGCTCATCATGAGGTTTCAGACTCTCGAGCACTCTCACATTATCCGTACAGCCAACAGTCAATTTTAATACAAGTTCTCGGAGTTCCTTCTGTTAAATGTAATATGTGTGCCGTACGGTTATGGTATAGTATACCACTCCAATACGGTTGATTGCTTGTAAGCCAAGTTAGGGGGCTTTTCCCTACCTATTTAACATGCAACACGATAGCCCTAACGTGTATCGTTTCCGCCACGGTTCATATGGTATCAGAGCCACCGAGCTCTTCCCTGACCTAGCCGCCGCCGCCGCCGAGCGATCCCAAACCAATCTACCAGAAAACCAAAAACCCAAAACCACAATCCCTCCCCGCCGTAGCCATGTCGCTAGGATCATCTTCCTCGACCCCTGCTGCCGCCGGCCTGGGATCACCGCCCTCCCAAAAGCTCAACCGAACGAACTTCTTGTTCTGGAAGACGCTCGCTCTGCCGACGCTCCGTGGGGCTCAAGCCATTGGCCTGCTCGATGGGACAGACGTTGCGCCGGAGAAAACCTTGGAGGGTGAAGACCAAGACAAGAAAAAGATCACAATCCCCAATCCTGCGTATTCTGCATGGCTCTTGCGGGATCAAACGGTTCTCGGATTCCTCGTGAATTCCCTGTCACCGGAAATCCTTCCCCATGTTGTCGGACTCGAAACCTCGGCTGAGGTGTGGTCTGTCCTTAATGGGATGTTCTCCTCGCACTCCCGGACTCGGGTGAATCATCTGCGAGGTGCGCGCAGTTCTTCGCCAAGATGAAGGGCTACTCCTCCGAGCTTGCAGCCACCGGGAAGCCTGTTGAAGATGATGAGCTGATCGGGTACATGTTGAACGGACTGGATGCCAGCTACAATTCTCTCGTATCCTCCGTCAATGCCAATCCCGGCACGACCCTGGATGATCTCTTCGCCCAGATTGCTGCCCACGACCTTCGCGATGAGATGCTCAACTCCGGTGGTGGAGGTTTCACCTCCTCTGCCAACACCGCTACCAGAACCAATGGCAAGGGCCGCGGTGACTTCCGTGGCCGTGGTGATCGAGAGCGCTCACCCGAGCGTGAGCGTGGTGATCGCGATCGCACCTACCGCGGGGAGCGCGGTGACCGCGGTGACCGCGGTGACTATGGAGATCGTCGCCGCACCGATGATCGCTACGAGCGTCGTCGTGATGACGACAAACGACGTGATGACACCAGACGCCGTGATGAGGAGACCTACCGGCGCCGTGATCGTGATGATGGTGCCCGCCGCGCTGATGATGATGGCCGCACACGTCGTCATCGATACGAGCGCCGTGCCCCGACCCCGTATGTGGACATTACTTGTCAGATATGTAAAATACACGGGCACCCCGCTGGTGATTGCTGGTGGAGGTTCAAACGAGACCATTCCGATGATGATGAACAAGATCAAGGGCGCAAAGGGGCAAATCATGTGTCCTACGGCATCGACACAAACTGGTATCCAGATTCGGGTGCCACTGATCATGTCACTGGTGAATTAAACAAGCTCTCGGTGCGTGAAAAATATCAGGGGCGTGACAAGGTCTACACTGCTGAAGGCAATGGTATGGACATTAAACATATTGGTCATTCAAAATTGTGCACTCCTACTAGTTCTTTTCATCTTAACAATATACTTCACATTCCTAGTGCATCTAAAAATCTCTTGTCAGTACACAAGCTTACACGTGATAATGATATTTTTCTAGAGTTTCACCCAAACTTCTTTTTGATTAAGGATCAGGACACCAGACGAATTCTTCATAAAGGTCCATGCCAAGGAGGTCTCTATCCACTAGTGCCCTCCTCCACTGAGTTCTCCAAGCAAGCCTTCATTACAATAAAGCCATCATCCTCCACATGGCATCGTCGCGTAGGACATCCCTCTTCGTTTGTGGTTCAACAGATTCTTAGGAAAAATAAGATTTCATACACTCCTGAAATAAATTCTTATGTTTGTGATTCATGTCAGTTAGCCAAAAGCCATCAGTTGCCCTATCCTATCTCTACAGGTGTAGCTACTGTTCCTTTGGAACAGATCTTCTCTGATGTGTGGGGTCCAACACCTATGTCTGTTGGCAAACATTGCTATTATGTAAGCTTTATTGATGATTTTAGTAAGTTTACATGGATCTATTTGCTCAAAAATCGTTCTGAGGTGTATCAAGTCTTCCTCAATTTTCAACAATTTGTTGAAAGAAAGTTTGACACAAAAATTAAAACAATGCAAACTGATTGGGGGGATGAGTATGAGAAACTTAATAAATTCTTCCAAAAAGTTGGTATATCACATCATGTCTCATGTCCACATGCTCACCAACAAAATGGTTCTGCAGAACGCAAGCATAGACACATAGTTGAAGTGGGTCTTTCATTGCTTGCTAATGCTTCTATGCCTCTAAAATTTTGGGATGAGGCTTTCCTTACTGCCACTTTTCTCATTAATCTCCTCCCAAGCAAAGTCATTAATTTTGATATACCTGTTGAACGTCTTCTTCACACTAAGCCAAATTATGAGTCTCTTCGCATTTTTGGGTGTGCTTGTTGGCCAAATTTGCGTCCTTACAACAAAAGAAAACTCTCCTTTAGATCCACACGTTGTGTTTTTCTTGGCTATAGTGCTCTTCACAAGGGAGTAAAATGTCTTGATCCCAAAACTGGTCGAGTATATATTTCCCGTGATGTTGTATTCGATGAAAATGTCTTTCCCTTTGCTGCATTGAATCCAAATGCAGGCAAACGCCTTCGCAATGATATTTTGCTCCTACCCAACAATTCTTTACCTCATACTAGTATGGATGCACAATTTCATGATCATATGCCATTACCCAGTGTTCCTGTTATCACTAATCATACTCAGGAAAATGAAGAACTTGATGCTGCAGCAAATGGGGATTCAGATTCTGATTCTAATGGAGAAAACGTTGTTGAAAATGGTGTTGAAACGGGCTCAAACGGAGCCGAAACTGATATTTCCGTGCATGCAGAAAATGACAACGGCGCTGACTCCGAGGTTGATTCCCCTGCCACCTCGGACCGGCAGTCTGACGATCCCGAGGAGGATTGCGCCGGTTCCCCGCCTGGCGCGTCTGCTCGCCTCGGGGGCAACGCTGCAGCGTCCCGTGCGCGTGCGGCCGACCGCACTGATGACGCTGCGCCCGACAGCGCCAATAATGGCTCTGCGCCACCCGACGCGCTCGACAGCGCCAATGATGGCCGCCATAATGGCTCTGCACCACCCGACAGTGCCAATGATTGCCATCATGATGACCATGCACCCTCTCCGCCCCAATTGCGTGTGTACACGCGTCGACCTCGGGCGGAAGGAGTACGACGCCGGGCTGCTGCTCCTTCCAGAGGGAGATCTGCTGCGCCGGATGGATCTTCTGTGCAGGATGGGCGTGCAGCCACCCGTGTGCCAGGAGTTAAAACCAGATTAATGAAAGGTATCAAAAATCCCAAAATTATTACTGATGGCACTATTCGCTATGGGCGCTACGGTTTTCTTGCATGTACAGGAGAACCTCATACTCTTGCTGATGCTCTTGAGGATACTCGTTGGAGCAAGGCCATGCATGAAGAATATGATGCTCTCATCAAAAACAACACATGGCATTTGGTTCCATACAATTCCACCAAAAATATTATTGATTGCAAATGGGTATAAAGAATCAAGAAAAATGCTGATGGTACTATTGATAGATATAAGGCTCGTCTTGTTGCAAAGGGGTTCAAGCAAAGGTTTGGTATTGATTATGAAGATACTTTCAGTCCAGTTGTTAAAGCAGCTACTATTAGAACTGTTCTATCCATCTCAGTTTCTAGGGGGTGGAGTCTGCGGCAGCTAGATGTCAAGAACGCGTTTCTTCATGGTGTTCTGGAAGAGGAAGTGTATATGAAACAACCTCCAGGTTTTGAGGATCCCAATGCTCCACATCATATATGTAAACTGGACAAAGCTTTGTATGGTCTCAAACAAGCCCCTCGAGCATGGTTTTCTCGTTTGAGCACTAAGCTGCATAATCTTGGATTCACACCATCCAAAGCTGATACTTCACTATTCCTATATCATAAGTCTGGTATAATCATTTATGTCTTGATATATGTTGATGATATTATAGTTTCAAGCTCATCTGATCAAGCTATTACTGCATTACTTCGAGATCTCAATGATGATTTTGCTCTTAAGGATCTAGGAGAACTGCATTTCTTTCTAGGAATTGAAGTGAAGAAAATTACAGATGGTCTTATGTTGACACAAGAGAAGTATGCTTCGGATTTGCTTCAAAAGGCAAACATGCAACATTGTAAGCCTGCTCCCACACCTCTATCATCCACTGAACATTTGTCCCTTGTTGATGGAGTACCACTAGGACCAGAAGATTGTACACAATATCGAAGTATTGTTGGTGCTTTACAATACCTCACCTTGACACGTCCAGATTTGTCATATTCTGTTAATAAGGTTTGTCAGTACCTTCATGCACCAACCACTACACATTGGACTGTTGTCAAGAGAATTATGAGATATGTTAAGGACACTATAAATCTTGGTATCACCTTTAGAAAGTCACAGTCTACACTTTTGAGTGCCTTTTCAGATGCTGATTGGGCTGGATGTATAGATGATAGACGCTCTACTGGAGGGTTTGCTATATTTGTTGGTCCTAATCTTGTTTCATGGAATGCAAAGAAGCAAGCTACAATGTCACGTTCAAGCACAGAAGCTGAATACAAATCTCTAGCAAATGCCACAGCTGAATTAATATGGGTTGAAGCACTTCTTGGTGAACTTGGAGTAAAATTACAAGAAAGGCCCTGTTTATGGTGTGATAACTTGGGAGCTACCTATTTGTCTGCAAATCCTGTTTTTCATGCACGAACAAAGCATATAGAAATTGATTTTCATTTTGTTAGAGAAAGGGTAGTTAACAAACAACTAGACATTAAGTTTATCTCTAGTAAGGATCAAGTTGCTGATGGCTTTACCAAAGCACTACCTGTTAGAAATCTTCTTGAGTTTAGACGTAATCTAAATCTTCTTCGAAGTTTAGATTAAGGGAGGCTGTTAAATGTAATATGTGTGCCGTACGGTTATGGTATATTATACCACTCCAATACGGTTGATTGCTTGTAAGCCAAGTTAGGGGGCTTTTCCCTACCTATTTAACATGCAACACGATAGCCCTAACGTGTATCGTTTCCGCCACGGTTCATACCTTCTTCTTTCCGATGTTTGCCGCTTTTGCATCTTCTTCTGTCACATTCTCAAGCTGATGTAGCTCTAGTTTTCCACCAAGGTTTAACTGCTGCAACTCTCCAACAACACTCTCCAACAACACTGCACTCGAAGCCAGTAGGACCTGCTACAAAACAGGTAAGTGTCTGTAAGGACATGAATTTTCGGAGGTCACCAGGCATGCTCCTAATCTTTGGACAATCATGAGTGTAGAGGTGACGGATGGCAGTCATATACATCATTTGCCTTGGAAGACGACGAAGTTTTCCGCAGCTAGACACATCTAATGTTTGCAAATTGTACAGAATAGTTATATCTTCAGGAAGTGCTTTGATATCACTTCTTGAAAGATCAAGGTATCTTAGGTGATGCAGATGCTTTGATTTCAAGGGGAATGATCTGCCCTCTGTACGAAGACATAATGCCTTCAAAGAGCTGTATTTTGATAAATGCTGCAATGGTTGTTCAACATATCTATCACACAGAAGTGTCTGGATTGCCGGTGATCTCTTTGCCAAAGAATCATTCAAAATAGTTTGTGGTTCTCGACAAGTCAAAAGCAAGTGGCGAGCTGTATCTGGAAGCCATTCAATCTGACTTGATTCCTCGGGTGCAAAAGCACATTCATTTTCCATTACAGACAGTGCAACATCATGCATAAGATCATGGACTTTACATGTATGTTTGGAATACCTATCCCACGTGTACTCTTTTTTCCCCTTGTACTCTTCCAGGAAAGGGACTCGGATTTGCTTCACATCAACAAAGAATGACCTTGAGGCCAGCTCACTGAATATCCGTTTGCCAATGGTTTCAGGACTAACTTCTTTTATGTCTTGAATAAATCCATGTGCGATCCATAATTGGATCAGCTTGACAATATTAATATCGTAGTCCTTGGGAAACACATCACAGAAAGCAAAGCACTCTTTCATCTCTGATGACAAGTCATTGTAGCTGAGCTTGAGTATAGGTAAAATTCCAGACTCCTCGGTGCAAATGTTGCTTCTGCTTGAAATAGCCTTCCATTCTTCTTTGCTAGTCTTTGTACGTAGCACAGAGCCCAGTGATGTTGCGGCCAAAGGAGAGCCACGACATCTCTTCACAATCTCACCAACCATAATAACTAGGTCTGCCGACCTTTCTTCTTTCTTCTGCGAACTGAATGCTTTGGTCTCGATAATTTCCTTTATAAACTTATCCTCCAAAATTGCGAGATTATAGGCCTTAACTGTACCCATTATTTTCGCGACTCCTTTATCACGAGTAGTTGTCGAAACCACACTACCCTTAGCACCATGAGTAAGGCAAGACTTGAGCTTTTCCCACTTATCGGGCTCTCGGTTCCAGACATCATCCAATACAAGAAGGTACCTACGCCCACGTAGTACATCTTGAAGCATATCAAGTGGGCCCTTCTTGGAAGCTTCTTCAACTTTACTTTTTTTTGGATGAAGTTCAACTATTCTTTTAGCCAGAGAATTGACATCAAAGCTGTCAGAGACACAGACCCAGAGCAGCAACTCAAAATGCTTCTGAATTTCAGTTTCATTGTAAATGAGCTGCGCTATGGTGGTCTTTCCTAGCCCCCCTGCTCCAACAATGGGAATAACCATGAGATCTTCATTGCTAGCATGACCAAGTAGTGTATCAATAATATTCCTAGTATCCTGGCTTCTCGATCTGCAGATGATTTTCTTTGGATCAAAGATAACATGATATGTCTGCCTCCATTGTTGGATGCTGGCGCTTGCTGCTGATACTTAAAACCAAATGTATTCATCTCCATAACAAGGACCTCAATGTCCTGCATAATCCTGCATAGCTTCTTTCCCATTTTGGCACGGAACGCAAAACGGCTGCGAGTGGGAAAGAGTTTTATTACATCGCAGCCGAGCTTGCTGTAGTGCCCATTCTTCTTGGCTTGGCGACGGAGCGCCTCGTACTTGAACTCGTCTTGCGTTGTAAGCCACCCTCTTGACCTCCTCGAGCCAAGCCTTGGCCCCATCTCTGTGGGATGCAGCCTCCTCGGCATCTTCGATGATATCCAGGATGGCCCGCAGCTTGCGGTTGAGGATCCTGTGCTGCTCCTCCATGCCCTCCATCACTTTGTACTGGTCCAGCAGGTAGCTGGACGCCTTCTCCTTCAAAGTGGACAGCAGTGGTCCGACTACCATGGTGGCTACTAGCTCTCCATTGTAGTGCTGCGAGCTCGCAACACACACGGAACACAGGGAAACACAATTGCATTCAAGGGTGGAGAAGAGAATGGTACAGGGAAACACAATTGCTGTCCAGGGTGGAGAAGAAAATGGTAGAGCAAGCTATACTTGCAGATATGCTTGCTTCCGAGGAAAATGGAACATAAAGCCGGTGGTGTGAGCAGGGTAGACAGGCATATATCCTTTGCTTCTTACGAAAATGGAACCTAATGCTGGTGGTGTGAGAAAGCAAGCTAGACGTTTCGATGCTTGCTACTTGTGAGTAAAATGGAACCCAATACGAGAATCGCCCAGTCCTCAATTTTCATCTACGGATCACCATAATAAAGCTGATAAAAAAAAATCCATCTAATGTGCAACTGATGAATGACCCATGCTAAGAGAAAGATACGTTGATTGGCCAGCCAGAGGAAAGCAAGATATACAGGTCATGTTGGAGATTCTAAATTGAGTGACCCATACTACGAACGAAGCAACACAAACATATCATGTTGGAGATTCTAAACCGAGTGGCCCGAAATAAGAACCAATCCTTTGTTTGGCCAGCTAGAGGAAAACAACATATACAGGCTACGTTGAAGATTCTATCTAAGGTGTAAACCCTATTGGCCATCAGTATCCAAGGAAAGTATATTCCAACATTTTGGTGGTCCTGCATTTGATCAACGGGAAACTGAAATGCCAACAGAACGTATACAAATATTGCACTCTGCTTGACTGAACTATTGTGAACCACTATAAGGCCAATGCTGCAGGTAAAATAATTGGACAGATTTAGAGGTTATTAAACCTGTTCATGACTGCAGGGATAAAAATTGGACGGGATTAGAGATAGCTATCCCCGACTAATCTGCAGGAAGTAAACGAGGAAAAGGGCAAAAGCAAATCGACCGAATGACGAGCTCGGGGTTGCTGACCGCGCCGCAGGGGAGGGAGGCCGGTGTCAGGACCCCGATGGATCCTGATCACGAAGAAGAGGGGATTTGGGAGGAATCGGTAGAAAAACAGTAAATTGCTGGAAATTAAAGGAAAGTAAATTGCAAGATAAAACTAGGGATTATATTTCTTGGTTGATTGAACAAGATACAAGGGGTGGCTTTATAGAGCTAGCCAACACCAACTACCCACATAGGTGGAATACCCAATATGCCCTCAGGCTACCAACTACTATTCCATACTCCATATTCCATACCACTACTATACCCTGACATTACTCCCCCCTTGAAGCCATTGGTCACCAATGGATCAAGTTTCTACAGAAACTTTTATCATTGACAATTATCCAACTTAATTCAGTCACCATATCAGGGAGGTAGAAATGTAGTGAAGAAGGTATCCATTTCCCAAATTGCAAGACAGTTATGTGAAAATAGGAGCACATGTAGTACACTGTAAGTTGTTTGGACACCTTGCCGATTGAAGAACTTCAATTCTGCAATATGAAAGTCCATGATGTATCCATTTTCAAATGATCTGATGCCATTGGAGGTTGAATTAGTCCAGTTGGTAATCTGGTGTAGATGGGCATTCATATATCTTGAGGTAAGCACATCAACTCCAAAGTTGCTTGAACCTTTCGCTGTCACTAGTGTGAGAGGCAGGAGAGCACGGATCGCAGAACAATACACCAGCTGAAGCATGTGTAAGTGCAGCCAGAACAATACACCAGCTGAGTAGATATCAGGATCCCAAATATGAGTTGTTTTTCTAATTGGTAACCGAGTTTTGAAGATTTGGTACATATCTGCAGCATCCTTTTCTGTTTGAGCTAATTTCCCAGAAGTCAAAACTCTGTTGCACACATTTGTAGCGGTTAACACATACATTGCAGTCGAGCTGAATATGCTAGAGTAGCAGATGAGCTTCTTGAATGCTTTTCTCAGTTGTAGCTCATAGTGCAAGTCATTGAATAATTGACTTTGTAACCAAGTTGATGTCTTCACTGTTCTCATGTGCGGCCAGATATAGATTTCCGAGGAAAGTTCAATGCCAGGGTTACATTGCAGGTTAACCCACTTTTCCAATGGAGGTAAGGAGCAAGGCTTGCTTGTAGAACATGGGATAAATAGGGAAAGCAAAGCCGATGCATTCAGTTCTGTCCATCTCGACTGAAAAGCAAGGCAACACATGATGGCAGAAGCAAAAATGGGTGCAGCTCCTGTACCGAAATTCACAGCAAGTACATGTAGCAGCTCAGGGTTGTAAACATATCCGTACTGCAATTTGGTAGCATCAGCAGCAACTGGAAGCAGGTTATGGATTTTTTTATCTCCTGGATCCCATTCAGTTCTGAGCTCAGGAACTATCAATGTATTCCAGCTTGGGTCTTTCAGCTGCTGTACAGAAGTGCCAAATTTGCTGGAGTGGAGTGGAGTTGAAGTTCCTGGATCCCCAATTGTACTTCCTTGTTCATTGAAGGCATTATCTGAAACAATGTAGAAACATACCGCAGGCAGCTCACTTTCAGAGTTATTCTCATTTGTAGAACTGTCTGCCTTGACCTCAACTTCTTCGGCTATAACTTCCATGATGTCAACTGAACGATGTAAGCAACGCCTGCCAGCACTTGCATTGTTTCCATCAGTATCATATGCAGCGGTTTCCGTGAATATCTTGGGGCAGAGAACTAGAGTCGACTGTGCTACTTGTGCTGCTACAGATGCTGGACTGAGAGGTGTCGCTCGACTTGCTGCAGCTTCAGGATCCCAAGGTGTGGTCAGAGATAGAGTATTCAGACCCTCTACTTGGTCACCCATGGACCCTAGAGGAGTAGTCAACCAACTGTTGCACTTCACAAGTACCTCAGTTCTATTTTGAGTTGTAACAGTATGTTCTCCTGGATGCCATTCTGTTCTTGTCTCATCACTCACCAACATGTTCAACCAGGGAGCTCTCAGTTGTAGCACATTCACTGGTGTCGTCTGGCCATTTTGCTCCTGCTCGGTAGCACAATATGACACAGGGGCACTGGTTTGTGCAGTTTCATGTGCCCTGCTGAAACACTTGATAGGATGTTCAAGCTCTCGTTCCTCTTCATCTGTCTGCTGATCATGAAGACTAGCGAGCACACCAATAGAATCAGTCGAGTCGCCCTCTGATTTTTCACCATCCACACCTGACTTTTTCTCAGGATTACTCGAAAACACTTGAACGAACACATCTGAGCGGCCATTGGACTCATCATCATAGACATCGAACACTGGCTCAGGAACCGCTCGCTCTAAGGGATAATCTGTCGGCAGAGTAAAATAGCTGTGCTCGCTTCCATCTGCTCGGAACACGTTTTGACGAGAGAGGTTGTGGAAACCATAAGATTGTGGCCTTGTATCGAGATTCTGTTCACTGAGATCAGTGCTCATACATGATTTATGAATCGGATTATGATGCCCAGGAGCTGTACCATGTGTTTCCTGCAAGAAGTTTGGTGTTGGCATTTTACCGAATACCTCGGAGACAACACAAGCTGGAGTTGCTGCAGAAATGGATCGCTTGCCCATAGACTCTGCGAGCTGTGAGGCCATCGCTGTGAGGTTCCTGAGCTCACCTTTTATAGCGTCAAAGGCAGACTGCTCCTCTGCTTGCTGCTGGAAACGAGATTGTATGTTGAGGAGCTCGCGCTGCAACCGGTGGGGGAAAACGACCTTCGCTGGGACACTCTCCTCTGCTGTCGCTTGAACCGCTGCATCATCGGAAGCACCTTGGCGAAATTTTGACGGCCAACTTGTGTTTTTGTCCAGAGAAAGGACCGGGCTTGGTGCGGACGCGAAACTGAAGTTGGAGTCGTTCCTGGCCATGGAGAGGATCCTAGAGCCGTGCTTGTGGACGAGCTTCTCATTGGAGATGGAGGCGGCAGTGGCGCCGTTTACCTTGGCGAGGTCGGCATGGCAGATGGAATCGGGGGGCACAGGGTGGAAGGCGTCGTTGTTGTTCGCCGATGTGCACAGGGGAAGGATGGGGCGACCATAAGAGGTGTGGTGGGCCGTCGATTCGGGCGGCGGGGCGAGGATTTGCTGTATCTTGGAGGCAGAGATGTGGGGAATGGGCTGGGGGTGCTCTCGAGCTGGAGCGAGTGGCGGCTGATTTGGGACGGTGTTGGGGAAGGTGGGTGGGGCGTTGTAGTAGCCACCGGAATATAGAGGAGGCGGGCTGGTGTGGTAGGGGAAAGGGGGTGGGAGCGCGTACGCCGGACTGGGAACGAATCCAGGCGCGGGTGCTGGGTAGGAGCCATACGGAGGTGCTCCGAAGACGAACGGAGGCGGGGGAAAGACGGTGGTGGGCGCGTACATGGGGCCGGTGGTGGGAAAGAAGGTGAAAGGGAGCGGCGCGGTCGCCATGGATGAGATTGGAGGTGAAGAAGAGGAAGAGCAGGTCGCCGGTGCGACAGAATCGAAGAAGGGAGGGAAGGGTGGGATGCAGGCCGAGCGATCGACTGCTCTGATACCAATTGTCAGGACCCCGATGGATCCTGATCACGAAGAAGAGGGGATTTGGGAGGAATCGGTAGAAAAACAGTAAATTGCTGGAAATTAAAGGAAAGTAAATTGCAAGATAAAACTAGGGATTATATTTCTTGGTTGATTGAACAAGATACAAGGGGTGGCTTTATAGAGCTAGCCAACACCAACTACCCACATAGGTGGAATACCCAATATGCCCTCAGGCTACCAACTACTATTCCATACTCCATATTCCATACCACTACTATACCCTGACAGCCGGCGAAATCCGCCGGACCTGGGTCTGCTCCGATTGAAGGGAGGCGGGTGCAGATCGAAACGCCTCCGCGTCCTCTGGTCCGCCCATCCTCTGGCGCGCTGCGGAGGAACACGTCAGCGTTGGAGGTAGGCAGCGAAGGAGGGAGGACCATCCTAGGTGGATGCCGATGGTAGGAGGTCGAGGAGGCGGTGACCGGAGGAGGTTATGATGCTGGGGCCGAATGCGGCGGCGCAGTCGGGCGTGCCGATGGTCAAATCCGGCAGACGCCGTCGCCGCCGCAGAGAGCTCAGTGTAGTTTAGTTCTAGCACTGAAGTTCAGAGCTGAGGACTCCGGAGCCATCGGATCTCTATCGCACGGTTGAGAAAAGTGAAGCGACCGTATGGAATAGGTACCAACCACTGAATTTTAGTACTCGAAAGAACAGTATAAATCTAAAATTAAGATATATTGGGTACAGCTATGGTGGGAAATATCCTGCCAGAGATCAGAACACTTGTATAGAATGCCAAGCATTTCGAAATTATACAAAAACTATGATATTTTTCCGAATTTCATACGGTTTATGTCTTTTTCTATGCCATTTCTTATTAGTGTCTGAAATATATATATCCAAAGTAGTAAAGTAAAAGGATATATTAATTCATCCTGGTGGCGAGTATGCCTGCAAATTGCAGAAACGGAATTGTAAAAACAAGCACAAGGTTTCCAAAAGATAATTACACGACAGACTTACAGAGAGGTGAACACCAGTGGATTGGCAGAAGCTATTGTTATCTACGCACTCGATCTCGCTGGAATTACTCACACGACACCAATTCGGGGTACAATTGGGGATCGAATCTGGATACAAGCACAAGTGTGCTGAAAGGGAAAACAGCAGGAAGGGGGATTTGGGATTCAGAGCCAGGTGGGAGTAGGAGGCCGCCGCCGTTCGTTTCTGATCGATCTTTGATGCCTTCTTCTTGGATCGCACGCTACTTATCAGGTGACCCACTCCTTGCCCGTCACACGAGTGTTTGGCTGTCGTGTCCTTCTGCTGGGCTCGCGGCCCATCTCCTCGCGAGGCCCATCTTCCTCTTGCTCTTGCAGCCCGTCAGTGTGAGTGCTAACATCCCCTTCTCCTTTAGAGACGGCTTGTCCCCAAGCCGCTGCATACAGAAAACGCGACTGAAGCTCTTCGCGATCCTCCCAAGACTCTGGTAGGGAAGAGCTGGACCAACGGACAAGCACTTGATCCACCAGGCGGTTTGCTTTCGCCTTGCGTCTGTGTGCGAGGATCTTGACAGGTACGACAAAGAGGTTAGCGTCAGTGGGAAGAACGGTGGATACCTGATCAGTTGGTTTCAGAGCCTTCCGGAGCAGGGATACGTGGAATACGGGATGAATTGCTAATGTTTCCGACAGAGCCACTTTATACGCCACATGTCCAATGCGCTGAATTATCGGATAGGGGCCAAAGTACCAGAAGGAGAGTTTATGGCACGCTCGTTTGGCGACAGAGCTCTGCACATAAGGATGTAGCTTGATGAACACTTGATCTCCTACCTCCAGAACACGTTCAGAGCGTTTCTTGTCGGCTTGATGTTTCATTCGATCCTTAGCACGCAGTAGATGCTGGCGAATCAAGGCTGTCATCTCCTGGCGTTCGGTGAGCCATTTCGACAATTCAGTAACTGGTGCTGCCGCAGAATCTGCAATGCCCCAGTGGCGTGGCTGGTGTCCGTATAACACCTGGAACGGAGATGTACCCAAAGCACTGTGCCAAGAAGTATTATATCAATATTCCACGAGAGGCAGCCATGAACTCCATTTGCGAGGACAAGAATGAACAAAACATCGCAAGAATGTTTCCATGCATTGATTGACCCGTTCTGTTTGACCATCTGTTTCTGGGTGGTACGGTGTGCTCATCCGAAGTTGTGTGTCCGTTTGGCGAAAGAGCTCGCGCCAAAACTTGCTAGTGAAAATGGGATCGCGATCAGAGATAATCGATTCAGGCATACCGTGCAGCTTGTAGACATGGTCAATGTACGTTGTCGCCACCTGTGGAGCTGCAAATGGATGAGCCAGAGGGATGAATTGCTATACTTGGAAAATGTGTCCACCACCACGAGGATGCAGTTAAATTTGCCAGATTGGGGCAGTCCCTCCACGAAATCCATCGACACCATTTGCCACGCTTGCTTGGGTACTGGCAATGGTTCCAACAGTCCTAGGTAACAGTGTCTATCAGGTTTAGCACATTGACAGATTGGGCATGCTTGCACGTATTCTTTCACTGTCGCAAGCATCCTTGGCCATGTGAAAACCGAGTGCAGACGCTGGTAAGTAGCTGGCACCCCTGAGTGACCCCCCACTGCTGAATCATGACCTGCTCGCAAGATCATCTGCTGTAATTCACTGTCGCGGACCACCCATATTTTGTTTTTATAACGCAGGATCCCATCGAGCATTGTAAAATGCTTGCTGGCAGTAGGATTGTCCTGGACTCGTTGCAGCAGCTTCTTTGCATGAGCGTCTGTAGTGTAACTCTGTTTGATCGCCTCAAGCCACGCTGGTTTGCAAAATGAAATGGCGTTGAGGGTTTCTATATCACTGCAGGGTCGCCGCGAAAGAGCATCAGCAGCACCGTTTGTCGAACCTTTCCTGTAGCAAATCTGATAACGTAGGCCCAGCAGCTTCGTAAATGCTTTCTGTTGCCAAGGGGTATGGAGCCGTTGTTCCTCCAGATGAACCAGGCTGCGTTGGTCAGTCTTGATAATGAATTCTGATGGTTGCAGATACTGGTGCCATTGCTCCACTGCATGCAGAATCGCCATCAGTTCTTTTTCGTAAGTCGACAATCCCCTGTTGCGAGGACCCAATGCTTTGCTCAGGTATGCTAGTGGGTGGCCATCCTGTTGCACGACCGCGCCAATCCCCAAGTTGCTTGCGTCAGTTTCCACTGTGAAGGGACGCGAGAAATCCGGGAGTGCTAACACTGGCGCATTTGTGAGGCAATCCTTCAGTGTGTGAAATGATGTATCACAGACACTTGTCCATATGAATGATGTGTTTTTCTTAAGCAGCTGTGTCAGGGGTTTTGCGATGATGCCGTAGTGACGGATGAATTTACGATAGTAGCCCGCCAGCCCTAGGAATTGCCTCAGCTCCTTCACTGTTTGTGGTGTTGGCCAACCCTGTACACGCGCAATTTTCTCAGGTTCTGTGGCCACACCATCTGCGCTGATGATAAACCCCAGATAGGAGAGCTGTCGCTTGGCAAACGAGCACTTGCTTCCCTTAATCTTCCACGCCTCTCGGTGAAGCAATGAGAAAACTTCACGCAAATGTACCAAGTGTTCTTCCAAGGTTTTTGAATAGATTAAGATATCGTCGAAGAACACCAGAGCACAGCGTCTCAAGACCGAATGCAATGTGCTGTTTATAGCCCCTTGGAACGCTGCTGGTGCTCCTGCCAATCCAAATGGCATGACATTGTATTCATAGTGGCTCGAGTGCATTTGGAAAGCCGTTTTAAATTCTTCTCCTGCTGCCAGTCGTATTTGGTGATATCCTGCCCTCATATCAAGTTTGCTAAACCAGCTCGCCCCTGTCAGCTCATCGAGTAATTCATCAATCACCAGAAATGGGATACTTAGTAGGTGTCGTGAGTGCATTGAGCCGTCTGTAATCGACACACATTCTCCACTGTCCATCCTTCTTTCGTACCAAGATGACTGGAGAAGAAAAGGGGCTGGTGCTATGTTGAATTATCCCATTGCTAAGCATTTCTTCAACCTTTTTTTCGATCTCATTCTTTGAGTCCGGGGAGTGGCGGTACGCTCTGATGTGCACGGGTTGGGCTCCTGGTAAAAGGGGTATGGTATGGTCACAGGAACGACGGGGTGCAAACTCGGTCGGGTTAGTGAATAGTGTGTTGAACTCGTCAACCAGCGCCTGAACTGCCACAGGGATGGTGGCTTGACCATTTATCTGCTCCTCGCCTTTTTGTGAATCACAGATGAACACCATATGTTCCACCTCTCTATCTTGAATAAGTTGGTGTAATTGCATAGCCAAAATTGATTCACACTTCATGTCAGGGACGCATTGACCTTGTAGACAAACAGGATTGTTGTCCTTGCTGAACTTCATTTGTTTAGTGACCCAGTCAATCTGTGGGTTATGTTTCTCCAACCAATCCATACCCAAAATGATATCAAACCCTCCCAACGGCAAAATTTTGAAATTGGTGTGGAACACCTGTTGCTGTGTCTCCCATTTGCAATTGTGAATTTCCTGTGAACAAAGCAACTCAGAACCATGTGACGCCCCGAGATCGTTCACTATGCAGATTTCAGCATTTCCGCCAAATCCGCATAATAACCGATTCCAGGTTGCCACTTGTGATAACATTACAACAGTTCACGAATAATCCACAACAACAGAAGAGATTTATACAAGACGACTCAAACGAGTCAAGAATACAACTGATACAATACAAAGATCCAAATAACAGCGGAAGAAACAACATAGTGTCCGACTACGGACAAGATACAAATTGGACTAAGAGTCCTGAAGATAACCGATGGCGTCCAATCCCTGCCCAGGCCAAGCCGGAGGGATTCCCAAGCTAACGTCGTCAGACTTCAAACCTGTTGACTGCAATGTTGAATATGCAGCCACGAAAGAGATTCGTGGGTCAGTACGGTTAAGTACTGGCAAGGGGGATAAAACCCATACTCACAAGATACCGGCGTAACCAGTCATCACAAGATACAAATACTTTGGGTACAACGGAAGGAAGGGATTATTGCAAAGAAGCGGCAGCGGGCTGCTCTAACCAACTACAGAGATATACTACAACTTCCGGCTAACAGAAAGAAGATAAGATCGAGTATTGTAACCAACTGAAAGATAACTTCAAACAAACCCATCCTGGATCTCGCCCCTTATCCGAAGAAGCAATCCGAGGATAACTCACACGGTTGGATTAAAGGTGAATCAAGTTATTGTGTGAATAAACCTATTACTAGTCAAGTTATTAATCATTGGGTGTAATATGGTTAATCATTAGGTTCAAGTTGTCCTGAGTACTTGTAAGCCAGTACTTTCACCAAGTCAACCATAACCGCGGAAAACACGGCTTCTCGAGAAGATTTAACCCTGCAGGGATGCACCAATTTAGCCGTACACGTATGAATAACCCGCCAGATGGAACGGCCGTTCCACCAAGCGGGGCACTCAACACAACACAACCCTTCTTCGCATCAAGCCCAAAGCACCACGTGCTGTGCGTGCGCGGCTAATCGAGCCTCCAAAGAAAAGGGGACCCTCATAGCACTGGAAGACCACGCCGCCCTAAATGCCGACTACGAAAGTTCCACCCGGGTACCAAGGGCTCGCAAGATCATGCATGCAGCAAATGGAACACCCGAACTAAATGTGGCGATTTGGACGAGATGCGAATCGAGTCAAGTTGAGGGGGGCGCCCATACTCGCTTCCCACATGCGGGTAGTGCGCTCATCATGGATCAGTAGACAAGACTCTTTTCCTAATTAGGGGGCGACACTAGCAGGCCTCAAAACCACCCATGGGCCTCCTGCCGGTGCCTTATCGTCAAATTATTATTACCATTAGCATTAACAGGATTGATTGATTAACATCGAGCCCCCAGAACATAATGAAATAGTAACAGAAAGTAACGGGTAACAGACTCGAGCAAAACAACCCTAAGCATGCTAGTAAGACACGGGCAACAAGCAATGGTTATAGGTATGGAGGTGAGGCAATACCAGGGTTAAAGGATTCATGTGATAGGTTCGTAACAGAAACAACTACTACTAAGGCTAGCAGAAAAGAACAACGGAAAGTATCGGTAACAAGTGATGAAAGGCAGCCATTTGGCAGCAAGTGAGTATACTTGCCTGAGATCCCGCAAGGTAGCAGAACTTGTCGTTGCTCACATCATCTCAACGTCCTATCCGCGAAGAAGCAACGAACTAAAAGAAACACCGGATGCAACAATTACTACGGCGGCCAAAAGATCCAGCATGATCCTATTTTATATGCATGGCATGGCAAGATGCAACAGGGGAAACAACTTAAGCAATTTAATCGGAACCGGAGTCCGGAGAAATAGGAATTGGTTCAAGTTGTTTATCTAACCATCAATATTAAATGTTGATTAACAGGTTTAAACAAGGTAGAGGTGGTCTATCCAATATTAAATGGAATAGGGCAACAATTGAATTAAATACCCCAACACATTCCATATTTATTTATTGGGTGAACATACATAACACTACTACAAATGCAACATGCAAGGTGCAAACATGAACATGGATGGCATATTAATATTCCTTGCATTTTTCTGGTTGGAAAACATATTTTATTTGTTGGATTTGGAATTAAAATGAGCAAGTTATCAAATTAGCAATTTTAATGCCTTAATTAAAAAAATAGTTGTTTTCAGCAATTTAATTTATTCAAAACAGAAAACAAAGTTTATATTTGCAAAGTTTAGAGAATTTTGATTGGAAAACATATTTTACTTTTCAAATTTGGAGTTAAAATGAATTAGTTATGATTTATGCAATTTAAATCAATTTAAATTGAGCCGGAAGCCCAACATTTAATTTAGGAGGTTCGAGTTATTTATCTACCCATCAAGATTAAAGATTGTTTAACATGGCGAGATAATATAAAGATGAGCTATGCAATTTTAAATGGAACCGGGATAATATTTAATTATCCCAACTCATTCCATATTTAATTATTAGATGATATTACTATACCCCGAAACCCACAAGATGCAATGCAAACATGATGCGATGACATTTTAAACATAGTTGATATGTTATAGAAAATAGGGCATATAGGTATAGGGGATTTAGGGTTTGGGTTCGCACGTTGGAAAGAGGATCGCCGGGGTCAACGCCGGAAACTTCGGAACGTGGAGGAAGTAGACGAAGAAGAGGAAGTAAACGAAGTCGTCGATGTCGTGGAAGTAGTCGACCTAGTTGTAGTAGAGGAAGTAGTCGACGTCGAGGAAGTAGTCGAAGTAGTCGTTCTCGTTCCGTAGCCGAGGTAGTCGTTCACGTCATCGGTGGTCGTGGGCGAACTTTTCATCGGGGTCCGAAGAGGAAGTAGACGTTCGTTCTCAAATCACACGATCATCGTCATCGAAGTAGTCGAAGCCGGGATCTTTGAACCATAGAGGAAGTAGTCGTTCACGTCCGGGGTCGATGTAGTCGTGGGCGAACCGCGGCAACATCATCTTCGGGGTCGGAGGCGAACCTGACGGTCCCGGTCTTCGGGCGCGCACGAAGGCGGCCACCACAACACGAACGCGGCGGTGTGGACGTTCTCGGGCAGAAGATCTTGGCGTTCCCTCATGGTCCATGTAGTTGCCGATGAAGGGCTTGGAGATTCCGATCTTCGAGTCCGTGGGAGATCTTATCGACGGTCGAGGTAGTAGGCAAGGGAGTCGATGCAACCGTGTGTCGCCGAGGCTGCAGCAGAACCACTTTCATGCCATCGGCAACATCAGCAGCCCAACACCACCAGACCACCCATACACTACCGACGTGAGGCAGCGGATCGAGAACACCGGGGTTGCAGCTCACTGCCGTCCCGCTGGCGTCGTTGTGGGGGAGAGGCCGTGACGGCGAGGTCAAGCACGAGCTCATGAAGGGGCCGAGCTCATGGAGGAAGAGGAGCAGAGCATGGGGCGCCATCCAGCAAAGGATTGAGGTAGCCGAGGTGGCGCAGAGCTCGGGCGGCCATGGAAGGCGACGAAACGGCCGCCGTAGTCCTCCGCCACGGACAGCAGCTGCGGCCAGGAGTTGGGGCCGGGCGGCAGCGGCCGGTGAGGAGCAGGGCTCGGCCGTCCGGCGGGAGCAGAGGTGGAGAGGAGGTGAGGGGCAGACGGGCGCGGTGGCTCCTGTGCGGGGAGGGCGGCAGGTGTGTGGGGCGCCGGGAGCTCGAGGGGAACTGGGTGGGGTGGCCGGCGGGAGGTGGAGGATGGTCGGGCTGAAGAGGGGACGAGGGGATCGGGCGTGGTCGATGGGGAGGAGGAGATCGAGGGGCTCGATGGGAGGCAGCGCTCGATACCCCTCCTGACGGCGCCTCGAGCGAGGAAGGAGTCGATGGAGGGGTTCGAAGGGATCCCCTCCTGTGCGTGCGGTGCGTGTGTTGTGTGCTGTGGCGTGCGTGAGTTGTGTGCGTGGTGCGTGCGTTGGGTGTGTGCGGTGTGCGTGTGTGGCCTGGGTGTGTGCGTTGTGTGGCTAGGGATTAGGTGGGCTAGGGTTTGGGTGTTGGGCTGGTCTGGACTGGGCCTTGTTGGCCTGGTCTGGCCACTCAATTTTTTTTTTGTTTCATTATTTTCAGGAAGTGCTTTGTACTATTAAAATTTGATTAATCAATCAAACAAATTTTATAAAATAGGAGTTGATGAATTTTAAACAATGTGCAAGTTTTAAATGCATGACGATGCACGAGTTTGTCATGCGATGCAAAAAAATAAAAAAAAAACAACAATCAATTCTATTTGGGGGGGGAAACCCCGGGCGTTACAAACCATTTGCTATCTTAACTCGTGTTGGTTTAGGCAACTGTCTAATATCCGAGAATGACTGCACCAGTTTGGCATTGATGAATGATGTGGAACTGCCTGAATCCACTAAGATCACGACTACGGACCCTTGTACAGATGATGTTAGCTGCAGAAGCATTGAAGACTCGTTGCCATTGAAGGCCTGGAGCGAGATTGCATAGCTCACCTCCTCACTCTCTGTCAGTTCACTGTCATTGGGGGATTCAGTGGTATCAATGAAATCCAGCAGTTCTTCCAATACGTGCATCTGAATGGTCGTCGGGCATGTGTGATCTAAACCCCATTTCTCACCTCACTTGAAACAGAGACCTCGAGCACGCCTGTAAGCACGAAGTGTTGCCAATTGATTTGCTTCTGCAGTTTTTGGCATGGGTGTCTCTGGCCGCGTGTGGCGTGCTGCTTCCACTCCTTGACGATCAGTTGCTGTTGGAGTAGCCACTGCCATGTGTTGCTGCTGAGGAGCGACTGGCAGAACAGCATGTGGAGCAGCGCGATATGACTGCTCGAAGTAGCGCCCCGAGTCATGCCGAATTCCTTCCTGCACCTCTTCCTAGACTAGTGCGAGTGCACACGCTGAATCCAAGTCCGGAGGCCTTTGCACCATCACCGCTGCGTGTAAACCCGGACGAAGTCCTCCAACAAACCTCATCAAGAAATAAAAGGGGTGGATCTCGTCAGAGTATGATAACAATAGATTCATCAAGTGTTCGAACGAATCAATATATTCCTAGACTGTTCCTAACTGTCGAATTGTATAGAACTGCCTAATCAATTGCTGGTGGCGATCTCTATCAAAACGAACACACAAGGTACTACAAAGGCTATCCCAATTACACCCCATTAATTTCTTACGGACTGACTGTAACCAAACTACGGTTGTAGGGGGAAAATTAAGGGTTGCCATCTGCACCCAATAGCACTCCTGAATGCCATAAACTGAGAAGTATTGCTCACACAAATCCTTCCAGAGCTGCGGATTTTCGCCATCGAACACCGGAAACGGCATGGCTGGCGGCTGATGCATAGGATTTGGGGATGGAATCGTACCGATGGCCGGAGGGGCATCAGAGATCGCGAGGATCCCATCTGCCGCCGTCCGTGGAGGTGATGCAGAGCCGTGGCCATTGGCCCGAGGAGAATTCGCCAGAAGGTAGAGCGGGGGTGCGGTCGCCTTCGACGATGAGGGATCGGTGAGACCCTTCGCCGACGCCTCCTCTGCGTCATGGAATTGATCGCGGTAAGCTTGTTGTTGGAGCATATCCACCGCGACCTGGAGCCCTTGGATTTGCTTGTTGATCCCGGGAGTCCACTTGGTGATTTCCTTCTCCATCGCTCCCTATATCTCGCCGCGGATCTCGTCCCGGAACTCCTTGAGCAAGTCCCGCATGCTCGACATGGTGACCGTCTCCATCGCCTCTTCAGCAAGACGAGTTGCCTTCTGCTGCCTAGTCTCGATGATCAACGTCGCCAGATCGGTGGTGGGGGCGAAAATTTTTGGCTGGCTCTGATGTGATGGCTCTGATACCACTTGTTATCTACGCACTCGATCTCGCTGGAATTACTCACGCGACACCAATTCGGGGTACAATTGGGGATCGAATCTGGTTACAAGCACAAGTGTGCTGAAAGGGAAAACAGCAGGAAGGGGGATTAGGGATTCAGAGCCAGGTGGGAGTAGGAGGCCGCCGTCGTTTGTTTCTGATCGATCTTCGATGCCTTCTTCTTGGATCGCACGCTACTTATCAGGTGACCCACTCCTTGCCCGTCACACGAGTGTTTGGCTGTCGTGTCCTTCTGCTGGGCTCGCGGCCCATCTTCTTCGCTCTTGCGGCCCGTCAGTGTGAGTGCTAACAGCTATGGAGTTTTTTACCTAGGGCTGATGTAGGAGTTGTACCGCCGGAGCAGGACATTGAACAAAACTCTTCTTGGCCATATTGACAAGATCTCTGCCACTCTAGTGAGAGAGCTCAAGCCTAATTTGCATTGCAACCATGACCGGCAAGGTTTCCGAACAAATCAGAATGAGAGCGAATGTACATCAAACTTACAATCCGGATGTTGTCAACATCGCCAAACTCCTTAGCATTTCATATTGGTTGCAGAATCCACACCACCCAGGATCGCCAAAGACAAACTTGAAGCAAATATTGCAGAATTCTTTGACCAATCCATGTCTAGCTTTAGCATATCACAGGAGGATCCGCTTCATTTTAACGCCTACAGAAATAGCAAGAAAAAAAATCTAGGACCACTTCCAGCAGCACATGCTAGTTACACAAAGAGATAATACTAGTTCACCAAGATCCAGACACGGTGAGATTAAGAGTATGCTGCAAGAGCGGCAGCCTTTCGAACAACCGGTGAACTAGAGATACTAAACAAGGAGCTGCCGGTTGCAATTCTGTTGCACTACCTAGTTAAAGATGCATGTAATGGTGGCACTGAATAAAAATGTTACTGTCCCTGTAAAAAGAAGGAGCGGTGGTTTGCAGTTGTGCTATGGTAAGTGGGATACAGAATCAGAAGATCCCTAAGGATTTAGACTGTATTTTCGACTCACATGTTCAGAACCGCATGTAAATGGCATGCCAAACTGGACTGTACTTTCCAGATAAGTAGCATCGTTCATCCTGCAGTAGATGAGTTGAGATACCAAGCGCACTAATTTGACTGAAACGAAGAAGCTGTCGTCTACTCATCCTACAGTAGATTACTAAAACAAATGCGTAGCAAAATACAATTCCTAAGCACATGTTCAATTAGGAAGAATCAAGCTAGGGGCACAATTTTTTTACTGAAACTGTTAGGTGCAGACAGTTAACACTTGCGAGGGAGACGATTGTAAAGATCAGCTTCATTGTTGCAATCTACAGTATTAGACTCAAAACTGGTGTTTCAATTGTATGAAGTGTATGGCAATACTTCATACATACCTAAAGTCCATGAGCGCTTGAAAGAAGCGGCAGGGAACAAACTTGATGAAGAGACAAGAAACTGCCACTGATATTGCACTGAGCATACACGGCATGAAGCTGCAGGCTTCAGGGACGGCATGAATGCGAATACAGATAACAAACGTGCAGGCATTTTAATGATTTTCTTTGGAAAGATAAGAGGTGGAGACTGGGAAATTTTTCTGGTGAGGTTGAAGTGCCGGGGTGAAACCGAATCGAGCATCCATCTACTCATTCATTCATTCATTCATTCATTCATATGCAACAGACTACAGCCAACAAGCTAAACCGTAACAACCCTAAACATCCGACAACCAGATGCGAACACCCGATGGGATCTGGCGCTCAGCCTCCGAAGCCGTAGAGGGTGCGGCCCTGGCGCTTGAGCGCGTAGACGACGTCCATGGCGGTGACGGTCTTGCGGCGGGCGTGCTCGGTGTAGGTGACGGCGTCGCGGATGACGTTCTCGAGGAAGATCTTGAGCACGCCGCGGGTCTCCTCGTAGATGAGGCCGGAGATGCGCTTCACGCCGCCCCTCCGCGCCAGGCGGCGGATGGCCGGCTTGGTGATGCCCTGGATGTTGTCGCGCAGGACCTTCCTGTGCCTCTTGGCGCCGCCCTTGCCCAGCCCCTTGCCTCCCTTGCCACGGCCCGACATTGCTGACGACGAAGAAGAGCTCGGAGAAGAGAAGAGAAGGCGGAGATTTGGGGAAAGTTTGCCGGTGTGGTACAGCTGCGGGGTACGCGAGTCATTTATAAGAGTGGTTGAGTCAGCGTGGTGCGTGGTGGTGGAATTGGAGGTATGGCTTCGTGGCCTTGAGTGGATGGACGGATGAGATTCATCTATGCGCCGACGAGAAGAACATATCCACGGGACTGAAAACGCAGCGACATGATTGGCTCGCTGTAGAATGGCAGGATCGGTGACGTGGCGGAGTCGGTATCGTGAGTGGAAACAATACTGGCATCGTGTTGTGGTTGTTCCGGCTCAATGGACGGGGCTCACTATTCCTGCATTTCTTTAGCATCAACGTTGAAATTCCTATGGAATGCATCAACGTTGTTCCGGCTCAATGGACGGGGCTCACTACTCCGGCTCAAGAACAGATTCCGTAGTTTGTATCCACTCAAATTCCTATGGAATGCATCAACTTTGACCCTATTCCATAGCATTTTTTTAGCCTCCAATGATTGTTAACATCACAAGAGCGTGGTAGATTCCCCCCGCCCCAGCAGGGACATCGTCAAGTCTGCAAAATAGAGTTTCAACAACAACACTACTGCATTACAATACATATCAATATAACGAGCATTTAGTATGTACAGATCCGTTATCCATCCTATAACAATTAGATAGCACTTCATGATCTATTCATTACTCGCTATTCATTGCCAACCAGTTGATAGAAGCACATCCAAAATAATATCATAACCAGCAGTCAGATAAAGGAAAAGATCCGAAGCATGCATGAATTTACAGTACCTCGTCGTATGAGCTTAGGGTGTTGTCTACCCTTCTAGTCACGTTTATTTATTACCGTGCGTAGAGCACCAGAAAGTTAGTGCCTGCGGTTGGTCGATTGTCAATCTCCTGCATTAAGGTATCATGCGTACAACAAAGTCAGCTAAAATGAATAGGATCATAGCTATACAATAAGGAAGGATCGGATAAAATGCACAAGAACATAACTATACAATCATCGAGCAATTTAAATTGACAAAAACAACTAATACAGCGAGCAGTAAAATGCACATGATACTAGCTATACATTCATGAAGGAGTTGATAGGAAGAAACTAAAATGCACAGGGACATAGCTATACAATCAGAAAGGAAATGACAAAGACAACTAATATATGATGGAGGGGTTAACCTCTTGGGTGTTCGATCTTCACGAATCGACCAAGAACACGAAGAACGAACGATGAACACGATGAACGCGAGAGGGGAATCGTGGGAAAAAAAGTGGAGATAACTAGCGAGAACTAAAGAACTCAAATCTCTTGTCAACTAAGCCACAACGGCCGCCTACGGGACGATCGATCCAACCAAACTCACCTTTTCGGAAACCGCTTCAACACCACGTGGCCGGTCCACCACGTCAATAGATCCTCAAGGATTAGTTGAGATAGATTGGAAAGTCCCTACTTGATTCCCAAGGGGAAAAGATAGGTAACCCAGTGTAGCCTTGATATAATCCTAGATATACATCATAAGAGTAGTCTTGATTACGGTCCTAGGTACAAACCATAGGAGTAGCCTCACAAGAGGGGTACAAGAGCAAAGATCAAAGTTCTAAATTCATCTCTAACCCTAGATCTAGCCCGGGAAAGTCCTTGTATAGCCAAGGGGGTAGGTGGAGGTGGAAAAGGGGAGAAAACCCTTCATTTGCGTGTCTTCAGGGCAGCCGGCCTGGAAGGCCGGCCGGGGTGGGAGTGCTCGCAGGGCTGAATCCCTCTTCTGGCGCGCCGGCCCGAGGCCGGGGTGGAGGTGAGGGCAGGTCGGCCCGGGGCCGAGGTGGAGGAACAGGCAGTCCGGCCTGGGAGCCGGCCCGAGGCCGGGGTGGTGGCCGGGAGCTTCGGGTGGCTTCCGACCGTGGCGCGCGAAGGGGCCGGCCCGAGGCCAGGGTGGAGGCCGGCAGGTTCTGTGAGGGGTCCGTCCTGGGGGCCGGCATGGCTGGGGGTTGAGGCTGGGTCCCCTGTTTTTTCCCTTTCTCCCTCTTCTCTCTCCTTTCTCGATGTCGTCTTCTTGGACTTCTTCCGTAGTTTCTTGGGCACGTTCTTGGGCATCTTGGGTATCGTCTTGGGCTCCATGGTGGGATCAAACCTAGGCACATATAGGGGAAAACCATGAGGTAGCGCACCATTCACCAAGACACCGAAGGCATATAGAGATAGGGATGAGTTCACCTTGTCTAGTATCGATGTCGGGCTTGGTGGAATGGCGTGTGCTGCATCAATATAGCAAGCAGTAAAGTCTGCATGATCCTAACTATACATTTAGGAAGGACTTGATGTCAAGAAGCTAAAATACGCAAGAATAAAGCTATACAGGAGGCAGGAAATGATAGAGAACAGCTAATATAGCAACCGGCTAAAATGGCATAACAGAGCAACAACAAAATGTACAAACAATAATGAAAAGTAGTAGATGATGCGGCAAGAGTACTACTGTGAGTTGGGGGACTCGGGGGGCATGGCTAGGTATCCTGGTGTGGTTGTTGCGGAGTCGGCATAATAGATCTGGTGTGGTAGGCGAGCGAGTATGCGAAATAGATCTGGTGAAGTGGTTGCGTGCATCGGTGCGGTAGATTCGGTGTGGTGGATATGGGCGACGATGGATTGAATCCGGTGCATCGACAACATAGTCGGTGAAGAAGCAACAGGGTGGATGGTGAGGGTGGCGGCAAAGCCGATGTAGTGCAGCGGAAAGAGGAGGGTTCTTGGGTAAGTGCAAAGAGGGGTCGGGGTAGTTAAGTGCGGTGGGATACAAGTTACCGAAATATCCCTCTATTCCTAATTGGCCATTAGGTCGTTGCCTTCGTACTAAATATAGAAGGGGCATTCTTCACTTCGAATAACTGGGAAAGGGAAATTTGAGTGGGATGTGCAGTATATTTCGGGGCGTAGAGGAATTTTTGAGTCGGTGTGCAACAACAATTTGAGTAGGGATGTTTCAACCACTCGATTTGTTTAATCCTATTGTTTTCAGCAAGACGGGAAGCTTCACAACCTTCCTGAAAAGTTGTGGACGGAAGGGAGTTTGTGTTTTTTGTGTAGGTTCAGGCTTGACGCTCCACGGGCACCTCGGTGACCGTCATTAAAGTCCTACTGGATTGATAACCTTGGTTTCTAACTGAGGTAAATTTGCTGCTATGCTACATTATACCTTCCACTTGGGATTCCCAGCAGGTGTGTATGATTCACGCCATCAAGTGAATTTATGGCACCATTGCCGGGGAGTTCAAGCTTTCAGTTAGGGGAGTTACACATTTCCACTTTATTTTTCTTATTTCTTGCTTGGTTACTTTTTGTTTAGTCGGTTTGCTTGTTTACTGTTTTCTCTATACCAAAAAGGAAAAAATAGAATTTATGCTACTAGCCTTTTACTTGATTCCGTTTTTTTTTTTGCTTTAAAGTATGTCTAGCTCTTTACTTTTGTGATGGCACCTAAGGTTGAGATCCTCACCTTCAAACAAAGAGGTGGGGAGAATTTAAAAGATGCTTGGTATAGAATTAGTGATGCCCAACATAGATCCACTAAAAAGCAATCAACTACCATTCTTATTAGAAACTTTTATGTTGGTATTACTAATTGGTATAGATTTGCTCTAGACACTTTAATAGGTGGCAACTTGTCGCACCCTGGGTTTCTAGAGGATACTCTCCGCACGAACTGGGAGTCAGGTGCTTGGATTATGGGGCATACATGCTCCCACGTCCCAGCTTCCTGGTAGGCCTGCGCTTATGCGCGACAACACAAGCCCTGCTTCCACCGTCGAAGTAAACTATCCGCTAGGAACCTAAAGGCACTACTGTCGACGTACTTCATAATCAAACACGCACGGTACGTCAACAGTTTGGTACGAATGATAACACAGAATGTCTCTACGACACAAAAGAATGAAATAAGTGCAACTGGCCTTCACTAAGGCAGAAAATATCGAATACAGTCATCCAGAGGACACATGTCCCAACATATCATCCATTACAACAGCGGAAGCAATCAAAGGGGTCTGAGTACAGACAAATCCATGGCTTACGAAGCCGGAGAAAATAAAGAAAAGCGAAGCCCATCCACGTAGGTCTGGATCCTGCCCTGGTCCAGCTAACTACTCGTCTGCAGCGTCGTCGAACTCCACAAAGTAGCCATCCTGGGAAGCATCGTAGTCGTAGTAGTACTCTGCGTAAACCACAGCCCCAACGGGGTCAGTACATCCAAGTACTGGCAAGCAAGACTCACAGTTCATCAAGGAGTTACCCGTCAACACAAGCATAGATGCTTGGGATCAACGGAAGGAAGGGGGTGATATAAGAGTTGCTGCTGGCTGCTCTAAACAACTACAGAATATAACTACAAGTTCCGGCTAACAGAAAAGATAAGATCGAGGATTGTAACCAACTGAAAGATAACTTCAACCAAACCCATCCTGGATCTCGCCCCTTATCCAAAGAAGCGATCCGAGGATAACTCACACAGTTGTGATAAGGTGAATCAAGTTATTGTGTGAATAACCTATTACTAGTCAAATTATTAATCATTGGGTGAAACATGATTGATCATTATGTTGAAGTTGTCCTGAGTACTTGTTAGCCAGTACTTTCACCAAGTAATCCATAACCGCGGAAAACACGGCTTCTCGAGAAGATTATCCCTGCAGGGTTGCACCAATTTGGCCGTTCACTCAAGAATAACCCGCCAGATGGGAAGCTAACCCACCAAGCGGGGTACTCTACACAACCAACCATTCTCCGCATCAAGCCCAAAGCACCTTGGGCGCACGGCTAATCGAGCCCAGAAGAAAATGGACCCTCATAGCACTCTAAGAACGTGTCCCCCTATATGCCGACTACAAAAGTTCCACCCTGCGCTGGGCTCGCAAAAACATGCATGCGGCAAATGGAAAACACGAACTAAATGAGGCGATTTGGACGAGATGCGAATCAGGTCAAGTTGAGGGGGGCGCCCATACTCGCTTCCCAAATGCGGGTAGTGCGCTCATCATGGATCAGTAGACAAGACCCTTTTCCTGTTAGGGTCGACACTAGCAGGCTCCAAAACCACTCAAGGGCCTCCTGCCGGTGCCTTATCATCAAATTATTATTACCATTAGCAATTAACAGGATTGATTGATTAATAACGAGCCCCGGTACAAGATAATAAGATAGTAACAGTAGTAACCGACAACAGACTCGAGTAAAAGCAACCCTAAGCATGCTAGATAATAACAGGCTCAAGCAATGGCTGTAGGTATGGAGGTGGTGGCAATATCATGGCTCAAGGTATCATGTGATGGGTTCGGAGAACAAGCAACGATACATAGGGCTAGCAGTAGTAGATAAAAGATAGTATCGACAACAAGTGTGGAAAGGAACTCAATGATTCATGTGAGTGATAACTTGCCTGGCAGCTCAGCCTCGTACTGGGCTAGGTCCTGAGTAGTGGTGTCGTAAGGCTCGTCGGTACCAACGTCGTCGTCTAACCGAGAAGAAGCAAAAACAACAACGAAGGAAGACGGGCAATCAATACATGGCATAGGTGCACAAACATTGGAGGATGCATGTCATGTTTAATAGATGCACCAAAATAACTTGATTGACATGAAACACAAGTTTAAATGGATTCCATATGCAAAAGTTGCATATGGAAGCCCATGCTTGGAGTTGAATTAATTGTTCTATCACTAAGCATTAGGTGTAGTTGAATTAGTATGATGCATGCATGATGAGGAACAATAACATAACAAAGTTAATTGCAATTGGAATGATAGTTAATCATTTTAGAAAACATTAACAAGTTTGGAATTATTGGTACTTAATGGTGTTGCACAAGTATTGATTGTTTTCAACAATTTAAAGTATGCAAAACCAATTACAAATTTTATATTTGAAAAGTTTATCAAATTTTAGTTGGATTACATGTTTCACAATTTGAAATTGGACTTTGGATTAATTAGTTATGAATTAAACAATATTAAACAATTTTTAATTGAATTAAACAAGATTTAAATAGTTTAGGCAGTTTAAATTGTTTAAACCAGAAAACAAAATTTATATTTGAATAGAGCATTCAAAAAGGGGTGAAAAACATATTTTATTTGAATTATTTGAAATCAGTATGAATTAGTTATGAATTATTGCAAAAGGCATTTGAATTATTTGAATTTGAATTTAAATTGCATTTTGAAAATTCAAAACAGAACACAAATAAGTTATTTGGAAAGAGTATAAAATTTTGAACAGAAAACGTATAAAGTTTGTATGCATTGAAATTACAGAACAAAAGATATTAATTTTTGAAGTTTTGGTTTAATTCTGCTATTTAAAAAAAAATGAATTTGGAAATTAACAGATTGTTTTAAGCTTTTGTTACCGTGCAGGGCATACACACCCACGCTGACAGGGGGGCCCGGGGCCAGCGTGGCAGGTGCGGCAGTGAGGTGGCACATCAGGTCACTGACCTGCGGGCCTGGCCATCGAGGCAGAAAAGCGGAAAAAAGTTGCGCGAGGGGCGGGATCGAACCCGCAACCTCCCCGAGCGCGTTCTGTTCTCTGAACCAAAGAGCTGTGCGCGCGTTTCTGTCAGTTACAGGCGCGCGGCCAAGGTAAAGTGTGCAAAGGTTACTGAAACTACTGTCGACCAAAACCCACTGAACCTCGTCAGAGGGAAGTTCACCGGCGGCGAACGGCCGTGTGCGGTGCCCGTGGCGCTGCTGGATGCGTGCAGAAACGTGGATGCACGTAGATACCGAGGGAGAGAGGGAGGAGCTGGCGGTGAGCTCACCACGGCCGTGGAAGGAAGCAGAAGCTCTCGTCGGCGTCAGCAGCGGCGGAGCAGTCGTGGATGGCGGCGCGGCTCTGGCCCTCCTCCAACTCCACGGAGGTGTTGACGACGAAGGGGTTACCGAGGCCAATCCATCCCCGCCGCTGGAACACCGTGACAGCCACTGGAGACGGCACCCTCGTCGGAGTTCAGAGAGGCGCGGCGAGCTTCAGAGAAGAAAAAGCAGAGCTTGGGGGGGAGGAAAGGGAGTTGGCGGCGCCGGGATTAGGGTGGAGCTAGGGTTTAGGCAGGAGTAGGGTGCCGCGGTGCTTTTTAAGGACTCGGGGGTTGGAGTACGGCGGCCATCGGGGTGGCTCTGTGGCCGATCAACGGAGGGGAAGGCGTCGTACGCCATGACGCCAGCAAAGGAGGACGACGACAGCGACCTGAGGGGTATCGGGCCAGAAATAAAAAAAGAAACGGGCTGGGCTGCTTGGGCCCTTAGCTGCTGCTGCTCTCCTCCCTGCTGCTTTTATTTTTTTTTGTACACTGTTTTTTTTTGTAGTTGAGCAATTGGGAACAAAACAAAGGCTTGTTTAAGAAATATTTGGAATAGAAAATAGGATAACTTTATTAGTGGAAAAGAAACCTTTTGGTAGTTTTTGCTTTCCAAAAATTTATTGCTTGTTTGTTGTTTTAAAATTAACCAATTGAATTGGAAAATGCAATAATACTTAATATTGAAAATAAAGCCATTCCCACTAGGGTTTCCCCTAGGGTTTTGGAAGGGTTTAAAAATTATGGATACCAATTAGCTATGAACTTCATGGCTCCAAAAGATTAAAGGTTTGGAGAGTTGGTTTGAAATTGGAAATGATTTGGAATTACTTGTTTTAATTGAGTAATTGATTTAAGCAACAATTTAATGGATGAATTACAATGGATTGTTTGGAAACAAAAGAGGTTTTCAAATTGCAATTCTTTGTTTGAAAGAAAGTAACAGACAAGTGTGAAAACAATGTTTGATTAAGCTTGAATTTTATTATGAAAACAATGCAAACAGAAATGAAAATGAGAATGATGCCATGATGCATTGCATAAATTAAACAAATAAATAAAAACAACTAAGGTTTTCATACTTGGATGTTACAAAACGCCCCCCCTTGAAGGAATCGCGCCCCGAGATTCCCTACTGAGAAATGAACAGGTCCGGATACTTCTTGCGAAGATCCTCTTCGGTCTCCCACGTTGCCTCTTTATCAGAATGATGCGACCATTGCACTTTCAAGAACTTGGTGCTCTTGTTGCGAGTCTTACGCTCGGTCTCATCGAGAATACGAATAGGGTGCTCCTCATAAGATAGATCATCTTGCAGCTCAATGGAATCATGATCAACTGCACGATCTGGATCTTTGAAACACTTCTTGAGTTGTGACACGTGGAACACATCGTGCACTTTGGATAGTTTTTCTGGAAGTTCGAGACGATAAGCATTCTCTGCACGTCTTGAGAGGATGTTGAAAGGGCCAATGTATCTTGGTGCAAGCTTTCCTTTCACACCAAAACGATGAGTGCCTCTGAGGGGAGTTACACGGAGATATGCCTTATCACCAGGTGCATAGACCATATCCCTGTGCTTGCTATCATAATAGCTCTTCTGACGAGACTGAGCAATCCTGAGATTGTCACGAATGATACGAACTTTCTCCTCGGCTTCCTTAACAATGTCAGGGCCTAAAAGTGAACGTTCACCAGCTCCAGACCAATTGATTGGACTCCTGCATCTGCGACCATACAGTGCCTCAAATGGTGCCATGCCTAGGCTTGCCTGGTAGCTGTTGTTGTAGGAGAATTCAGCATATGGAAGGCAATCCTCCCATTTCATGCCAAAGGAGAGACCACATGCTCTGAGCATATCCTCGAGAATCTGATTGACTCTTTCGACTTGCCCTTGAGACTGAGGGTGATAAGCTGTGCTGAACAGAAGTTTAGTGCCCAATGCTTCCTGAAAGCTTTTCCAGAAATGAGAAGTGAAGATACTTCCACGGTCTGAGCTTATTTCCAATGGAACACCATGAAGGGGAACAACCTTTGCTGTGTAGAGCTCTGCTAACTGGCTAGCCGAGATAGTTTCCTTTACAGCATAGAAGTGAGCAACCTTAGTGAGACGATCAATAACAACGAAGATTGCATCGTTGCCCTTTTTGGACTTTGGAAACCCAGTAACGAAGTCCATTTCAATCATGTCCCACTTCCACTCAGGAATTTTCAGAGGTTGGAGTAGACCTGCTGTTTTCTGATGGACTGCCTTAACACGTTGACAAACGTCGCATTCAGAAACGTATTGAGCAATTTCACGTTTCATGCCAGACCACCAATACAGAGTCTTGAGATCCTGGTACATCTTTGTACTTCCAGGGTGAATGGATAGAGGAGTTTCATGAGCCTCCTTGAGAATGATATCCTTGAGACTTTGAATCTGGGGGACTGCAATGCGTCCTTCGAAGAACACAGTTCCTTTGTCATCAATTGAGAAGGACTTGAACTTATCATTGCCCTCCTTGATGTGATCCACAATCTTCTTGATTTCATTATCACGAAGTTGTTCAGAACGAATCTTGTCCTCGAGAGTTGGACTGGCTGTCAAGCTAGCAAGGTATCCTTCCGGAACAAGACCAAGGTTCAGCTTCTGGAATTCTTCATGAAGTGGAGGTTGGCTTTCCATGATCATGAGATTATTGCAATAGGATTTGCGACTGAGAGCATCGGCCATAACATTAGCCTTGCCTGGAGTGTAAGAAATGGTGAGATCAAAGTCTTTAATCTTCTCAATCCATCTCCTTTGCCTGAGGTTCAGATCTGGCTGAGTGAAGATGTATTTCAGACTCTTATGATCGGAAAAGATTTCAGTTTTGTTACCCAGCAAGTATTGTCTCCATTTCTTGAGGGCAAACACAACTGCTGCAAGTTCAAGATCATGAGTGGGATAGTTTTGCTCATGTGGGTTCAACTGACGTGAAGCATAAGCGACAACTTGACGTTCTTGCATTAGAACTGCTCCTAATCCTTGGAGAGATGCATCACAGAATATCTGGAAAGGTTTGGTGGTGTCGGGGCCAACTAGAAACAGGTGTGGAAGTGAGTTTAGTCTTCAGGAGGTTGAAACTCTCATCACATTGTGGAGTCCAAACGAACTTTTTGTCCTTCTTTGTGAGATCAGTGAGAGGTTTAGCAATCTTGGAAAAGTTTTGGACGAAACGACGGCAATAGCTAGCCAAGCCAAGAAAACTTCTGACTTGCTTCACCGTCTTAGGGGGTTTCAGTCAACAATTGCCTTAACCTTTTCCGGGTCAATGGCAATGCCTTTGGCAGAGATGATATGACCAAGATATGCAACTTCTGGAATCCAGAACTCACATTTGGAAAACTTGGCATACAGACGATGCTCGCGAAGTTTCATGAGAGTGAGACGAAGGTGTTCTCCATGCTCTTCCTCGGATTTTGAGTAGACTAGAATGTCATCAAGATATACCACAACGAACTTGTCGAGGTATTCATGGAAGACAGAATTCATGAGTCTTGAGAAGGTCGCCGGTGCATTGGTGAGACCAAAGGACATGACGGTGTATTCATATAGACCGTACCGAGTGGTGAAAGTTGTCTTAGGAATATCTTCCTTTCTGATCTTTATCTGATGGTAACCCATCCTCAAGTCCAACTTAGAGAATATTGAGGCTCCAGCAAGTTGATCAAAAAGATCATCGATACGAGGAAGTGGATACTTGTTCTTGATGGTTTTCTCGTTGAGAGGACGATAGTCAACCACGAGTCTCTTAGTTTGATCCTTCTTGGCAACAAACAGAGTGGGCAACCCAAGCGGAGGAACTAGGCTGAATGAAACCTTTGTCCATATACATATCGATTTGCTCCTTCAACAATTTCAGTTCAGGAGGAGCTATCTTGTATGGATGCTTAGAGATTGGAGCAGTACCTGGCTCAAGCTCGATCACGAACTCAACTGCTCTGTCCGGGGGCATCCCTGGCAACTCTTCTGGAAAGACGTCAGGAATTCACAAACCACCGGAACATTTTCAATTGCAGGAAGGGGTTTGGCATCGAGGCTGAACAGCTGAAGAGAAGTTGATCCATATGGAGAATAGACTATCTGGCCTGACGGTGGGAGAGAGTTATTGACTTTTGAGCACAGTCAATTTTTGCTTTGTGGGTCTTCAACCAATCCATACCCAGAATGACATCAATGTCAGAATTTCCCAGCAACATGAGTGAGCAAGGAATACACGACCCCAATTAGGATCTCATTGTCCATGCTTATCTTGGAAGTCAACATTTGCGGACCGGAGAGTGAACAGTCATCTGATTGCTTAGCGGAACCAGAACTAGATTGTATGCTTTTGCAAAAATCTTTGACACAAATGAATGCGATGCTCCAGTATCAAACAACACTTTAGCTGGAATAGAGTTTACGGGTAATATACGAGAACGACGTCAGCAGCCTCTTCGGCTTTGTCGGCCTTGATATGGTTCACCCTCGCGTTCTCCCGACAGGCCTATTGTTGGAGTTGAAGGCTTTAGCGGAGGAGCACGAACCATAGCTGGTTGGTGTTGGGGCGAGGAGGTAGGGGTAGCTGCTTCTGAGTGCACTTGTCAGCATAGTGTCCAGTATCCTTGCACTTGTAGCAAGTGACGATACGAGAAGGACCCTGGCCTTGGCTGCCCCATCGGGAACCTCTGACCCTGCATCTGAGATGGGTTGGGTGGGCGGGGACCAAAGCCTGGAGAAGCTTGGGCATTTGGAGCCCGAGTGACAGCACCATTTGGCACCCAGATGCGGCGCTTCTGCGGAGGGGTGGTCATGTTGGAGGAGGAACCACCCTCACGCGAGTGCTTGCGCGACTCTTCGAACGCCTTGCGCCCATTCTCCTCATTGAGCGCGGTGTTCACGAGCTCGACGAAGTCCTTGCACTTGATGTTTGTGAGAGCGTACTTCAGTTCCGGGTTAAAACCTTGGCGGAACCTTGCCATCTTCTTGGCTTCGGTGGACACTTCGTCACCAGCGTACCGAGCGAGACGATTGAACTCGTTCTGGTAGCCGAGAACGTCCAGCTTGCCCTGTCTGAGAGAGCAGAATTCCTCACGCATCCTTTCCATGAGACCATCCGGGATGTGGTGCTTCAGGAAGGCATCTCTGAAACATCCCCAGTTGATAGGAAAGCCAGCCCTCATGGCCTGGTAGTTCTCCCACCAAGTAGCTGCCTGACCCTTCAGTAGGTAGGTGGCGTACTTGACCTTATCCTCTTCAGCAACATGAGCTATCTCCAGAGCTCTTGCTACGTCACGGATCCAGTCATCAGCATCCAGGGGCTCACGTGTTGCCACGAAAGCTTTTGGGCCCAAGCTGAGGAAGTCCTTGATGGTGACCCTTGGAGCATTCTGGTTGTGTTGCTGGTTAGCCTGGATCTGGGCCATCTGTGTCACCACTTGGGTCATCTGAGCCAACAGCTCCCCCATTGGTGGTGGCGGAGGCGGGTTGTTCCTGGTTGGAGGCATCCTGAACAGAAATTCATTTTAGCACAACAACAGAAAAGGATAGACTTGGTAACCGAAAGATAGATTATTCCGACGCATGAATAGATAACCAACAGGTACATCATCACATGTTCAAATACATCAGAATATCCAACAGACCAATACATGGTTCGAAAACGAAAGGATAGACTAGACACAGCTAGTAATGGATACAACGGTACTCCCATGCTCATCACGCAGGACGGCGGTGAGTAGTACGACGAGAGATACGGTGAGGAGGAATCCCACGGAAGTAGGTATCACGACGATCCATGTAGATAGGAACTGCTCTGAGAGCAACTCTCGGTGTGGTGAAGTAGGAAGCGTCGTATCCCTGTGCTCCATAGCGGGGAATCCCTGTGTAACCAGCTCCGAGGTCGAGAAGTGGGCCTCTGATCGGCCCGTAACCTCCAGCATCTGGCAACGGAAGACCAGCTGGCTGAACGACACGTGCGAAGCGCTCGTCTCCAACAAAGTCTGTGGTGTACGTCGCCAGACGAGTGAGAGCAAGGTGGAGCTGCTCCCTGACTGAGGCTAACTCCTGAGAAAGTGCGGAAGCAACGGCATCACTGTGACTAGCGAACTGGGCAGTGACCTGGAGCCTGGAGCTATCAGTCTCGTAGGTATCCATGTCGCGGTGGATAGTGAAGTGAGCTCCCGCTGCCGTGATGTAACCACGGGGGATGTGACGAAAACTGGACTTATCAAACCCCCAGTAGTCAGCACGGAGAACGGTGACACTCACGTACGCTGCCTGCTGCACTGCCATATCCACTGTGGACCCTACTGCCTCGTACTGGTGTGCAATGCTCCTGCCATCATCCGACAGAATGTAGACGATAGCTCGGTAGCAAGTCTGGTCACACTCTCGCTGGTGCTCGTAGACCTGGTACTCTGGTGCCCAATGGAACCCCAGATAGGTAACCATGTCTCTTAGCAACTCCGGAAAACCGGCGGTGCTCTCACAGCGAGTCATGCGAACCACCTGCGGATAGTAGTTGAGACCCATCTGCAGATGATTTGGAAGGTTTTGATTAGACTCCGGTTGATGAAAAAGGATGTGGAAAACAACAACAAGGTTCAACGGACAATAATGATGTTGAAAAGAACATGATATCGAAGCAACATCGGGAAAACGAGACCAAAAATCCTGAGGTACTACAGAGAACCCAAAACACGTGAAATCCTAACTTGAAAGTTTAGGTGAGAACAGAAAACAACGTTTCACTTCCTTACCAGAAAAGGGTGGGTGGGTGGGGAAAGAAGAAAAATGGCAGAATTCCTACTCTCACGTTTCATTTTTCCTATATAGCTACAAAATAGTTTCTAGACTCAACTGCGACCAGTAAAAAGGGATCCTACAGGCAGACAGGCTCTGATACCATTTGTCGCACCCCGGGTTTCTAGAGGATACTCTCCGCACGAACTGGAAGTCAGGTGCTTGGATTATGGGGCAAACATGCTCCCACGTCCCAGCTTCCTGGTAGGCCTGCGCTTATGCGCGACAACACAAGCCCTGCTTCCACCGTCGAAGTAAACTATCCGCTAGGAACCTAAAGGCACTACTGTCGACGTACTTCATAATCAAACACGCACGGTACGTCAACAGTTTGGTACGAATGATAGCACAGAATGTCTCTAAGACACAAAAGAATGAAATAAGTGCAACTGGCCTTCACTAAGGCAGAAAATATCGAATACAGTCATCCAGAGGACACATGTCCCAACATATCATCCATTACAACAGCGGAAGCAATCAAAGGGTCTGAGTACAGACAAATCCATGGCTTAAGAAGCCGGAGAAAAATAAAGAAAAGCGAAGCCCATCCACGTAGGTCTGGATCCTGCCCTGGTCCAGCTAACTACTCGTCTGCAGCGTCGTCGAACTCCACAAAGTAGCCATCCTGGGAAGCATCGTAGTCGTAGTAGTACTCTGCGTAAACCACAGCCCCAACGGGGTCAGTACATCCAAGTACTGGCAAGCAAGACTCACAGTTCATCAAGGAGTTACCCGTCAACACAAGCATAGATGCTTGGGATCAACGGAAGAAAGGGGTGATATAACAGTTGCTGCTGGCTGCTCTAAACAACTACAGAAAGATCTACAAGTTCCGGCTAACAGAAAAGATAAGATCGAGGATTGTAACCAACTGAAAGATAACTTCAACCAAACCCATCCTGGACCTCGCCCCTTATCCAAAGAAGCAATCCGAGGATAACTCACACAGTTATGATAAGGTGAATCAAGTTATTGTGTGAATAACCTATTACTAGTCAGGTTATTAATCATTGGGTGAAACATGATTGATCATTATGTTGAAGTTGTCCTGAGTACTTGTTAGCCAGTACTTTCACCAAGTAATCCATAACCGCGGAAAACGCGGCTTCTCGAGAAGATTATCCCTGCAGGGTTGCACCAATTTGGCCGTACACTCATGAATATCCCGCCAGATGGGATGCCTCCCACCAAGCGGGGCACTCAACACAACCGACCATTCCTCGCATCAAGCCCAAAGAACCTTGGGCGCACGGCTAATCAAGCCCAGAAGAAAATGGACCATCATAGCACTCTAAGACCGTGTCCCCCTATATGCCGACTACGAAAGTTCCACCCTGCGCTGGGCTCGCAAAAACATGCATGCGGCAAATGGAAAACACGAACTAAATGAGGCGATTTGGACGAGATGCGAATCAGGTCAAGTTGAGGGGGGCGCCCATACTCGCTTCCCAAATGCGGGTAGTGCGCTCATCATGGATCAGTAGACAAGACCCTTTTCCTATTAGGGTCGACACTAGCAGGCTCCAAAACCACTCATGGGCCTCCTGCCGGTGCCTTATCATCAAATTATTATTACCATTAGCAATTAACGGGATTGATTGATTAATAACGAGCCCCGGTACAAGATAATAAGATAGTAACAGTAGTAACCGACAACAGACTAGAGTAAAAGCAACCCTAAGCATGCTAGATGAGAACAGGCACAAGCAATGGCTGTAGGTATGGAGGTGGTGGCAATATCATGGCTCAAGGTATCATGTGATGGGTTCGGAGAACAAGCAACGATACATAGGGCTAGCAGTAGTAGACAAAAAGATAGTATCGACAACAAGTGTGGAGAGGAACTCGATGATTCATGTGAGTGATAACTTGCCTGGCAGCTCAGTCTCGTACTGGGCTAGGTCCTGAGTAGTGGTGTCGTAAGGCTCGTCGGTACCAACGTCGTCGTCTAATCGAGAAGAAGCAAAAACAACAACGAAGGAAGACGGGCAATCAATACATGGCATAAGTGCACAAACATTGGATGATGCATGTCATGTTTAATAGATGCACCAAAATAACTTGCTTGACATGAAACACAAGTTTAAATGGATTCCATATGCAAAAGGATGCATATGGAAGCCCATGCTTGGAGTTGAATTAATTGTTCTATCACTAAGCATCATGTGTAAGTGACTTAGTATGATGCATGCATGATGAGGAACAATAAGATAACAAGTTAATTGCAATTGGAATGATAGTTAATCATTTTAGAAAACATTAACAAGTTTGGAATTATTGGTACCTAATGGTGTTGAACAAGTATTGATTGTTTTCAACAATTTAAAGTATGCAAAACCAATTACAAATTTTATATTTGAAAAGTTTATCAAATTTTAGTTGGATTACATGTTTCACAATTTGAAATTGGACTTTGGATTAATTAATTATGAATTAAACAAAATTAAACAATTTTTAATTGAATTAAACAAGATTTAAATAGTTTAGGCAATTTAAATTGTTCAAACCAGAAAACAAAATTTATATTTGAATAGAGCATTCAAAAAGGTGTGAAAAACATATTTTATTTGTATTATTTGAAAACAGTATGAATTAGTTATGAAATATTTCAATTTGCATTTGAATTATTCAAATTTGAAATTTAAATGCATTTGAAATTTCCAAAACAGAATACAAATTGGATATTTGGAAAGGGTATAAGATTTTGAACAGAAAACGTATAAAGTTTGTATGCATTGAAATTACAGAACAAAAGATATTAATTTTTGAAGTTTTGGTTTAATTCTGCTATTTAAAAAAATGAATTTGGAAATTAACAGATTGTTTTAAGCTTTTGTTACCGTGCAGGGCATACACACCCACGCTGACAGGGGGGCCCGTGGCCAGCGTGGCAGGTGCGGCAGTGAGGTGGCACATCAGGTCACTGACCTGCGGGCCTGGCCATCGAGGCAGAAAAACGGAAAAAAGTTGCGCGAGGGGCGGGATCGAACCCGCAACCTCCCCGAGCGCGTTCTGTTCTCTGAACCAAAGAGCTGTGCGCGCGTTTCTGTCAGTTACAGGCGCGCGGCCAAGGTAAAGTGTGCAAAGGTTACTGAAACTACTGTCGACCAAAACCCACTGAACCTCGTCAGAGGGAAGTTCACCGGCGGCGAACGGCCGTGTGCGGTGCCCGTGGCGCTGCTGGATGCGTGCAGAAACGTGGATGCACGTAGATACCGAGGGAGAGAGGGAGGAGCTGGCGGTGAGCTCACCACGGCCGTGGAAGGAAGCAGAAGCTCTCGTCGGCGTCAGCAGCGGCGGAGCAGTCGTGGATGGCGGCGCGGCTCTGGCCCTCCTCCAACTCCACGGAGGTGTTGACGACGAAGGGGTTACCGAGGCCAATCCATCCCCGCCGCTGGAACACCGTGACAGCCACTGGAGACGGCACCCTCGTCGGAGTTCAGAGAGGCGCGGCGAGCTTCAGAGAAGAAAAAGCAGAGCTTGGGGGGGAGGAAAGGGAGTTGGCGGCGCCGGGATTAGGGTGGAGCTAGGGTTTAGGCAGGAGTAGGGTGCCGCGGTGCTTTTTAAGGACTCGGGGGTTGGAGTACGGCGGCCATCGGGGTGGCTCTGTGGCCGATCAACGGAGGGGAAAGCGTCGTACGCCATTGACGTCAGAAAGGGAGAAGACGACAGCGACGTGAGGGAGTATTGGGCTCAAGGGAAAAAACGGGCTGGGCCTAGGTTGGACCAGCTGCTGCTGCTCTCCTCCCTGCTGCTTTATTTTTTTTTTGTACACTGTTTTTTTTTGTAGTTGAGTAAATTGGAAACAAACAAAGGTTTTGTTTAAGAAAAATTTGGATTACAAAGTAGGATAACTTTATTAGTGGAAAAGAAACCTTTTGGCAGTCTTTGTTTTCCAAAATGTTATTGTTTGTTTGTTGTTTTAAAATTAACCAATTGAATTGGAAAATGCAATAATACTTAATATTGAAAATAAAGCCACTCCCACTAGGGTTTCCCCTAGGGTTTTGGAAGGGTTTAAAAAAATTATGGATACCAATTAGTTATGAACTTCATGGCTCCAAAAGATTAAAGGTTTGGAGAGTTGGTTTGAAATTGGAAATGATTTGGAATTACTTGTTTTAATTGAGTAATTGATTTAAGCAACAATTTAATGGATGAATTACAATGGATTGTTTGGAAACAAAAGAGGTTTTCAAATTGCAATTCTTTGTTTGAAAGAAAGTAACAGACAAGTGTGAAAACAATGTTTGATTAAGCTTGAATTTTATTATGAAAACAATGCAAACAGAAATGAAAATGAGAATGATGCCATGATGCATTGCATAAATTAAACAAATAAATAAAAACAACTAAGGTTTTCATACTTGGATGTTACACAACTTCTTGGGTGCTCACACCTTGGAAGCTCTCAACTTTGCACAAAGTTTAGTTGGAACTCCTCCTATTGATGGCACTAAAACTAAAATTACTTTGGAACACATCATAGAGATGTTTGACACCGTAGGAAAAATATGCCGAGCATGGTTAAAATAAATGAGATTGATAAGAAGTTTCATGTGAGTATTGGTAAACTTGATAGTTCCATAAATAATATCACTAAAAGAATTAAGACTTTGGAAACTATTGAAATTAAGGGTAGTCAATCTTCAAGAATTGATAAAATTGAGGAAGTTATTGATACTTTGGGAACAACCTTATCTTCACTCTAAACTAAAAAAAAAATAGAAACTCCAGTAGGAAAGGGAACCAAGTTCATATATGTACCAAATATTCCTAAACCACAATTTTATACACCTACTAATAATTGGAAATAAACTCTAAAAGTAATGAAGGAAGTGCCTATTATGAGAAAAAAATAAAAGTAGCCCTCAATTTAGTAAAAGTACAATTTTGATTCCCTAAGTGTGATAGCTAAATTGGTTTCTGAAATGCCTACCAAAAGGGCTAGTTGTACCATTAAAGAAATATTTGATGAACTTCACAATGGTAATATTGGTAATACTTGATTTTGCAATTGTACGTAGCTAAAAGGCATTAAATAAAAGCTCTTATGAGAGGCAACCCATTTTTTCAGTTTTACTTTTATTTTTGTTGAGTATTGGAATTTGTTACCTCTGTAACAACCTCTCCATATTTTTTTTATTTTCGTTCTTGTGCCAAGAGTTGCCTCTAATAGTTTGATAGTGATAAGTTTGATTTGTTGTCCACAAACAAATTTCATGTGCTTACATGCAAAATAAGTTAAAAATCACCATAATGTATTTATTTTTATTTGATCTTTTTTGATAGAAAGACGTATACTTTTATCTATATTTCATTGGTTTCGAGTTTTATGATTTGAGCTACGTAAGTACCTCGAAATAGCTAATCTGTACACATAGTTCTGTTCTAGCAGATTTGTGCCTTTATTTGCATTTTGCTCATTGCGAGCTTAATTTGCGGTTCATTTGATCAGATATCTTTAAGTAAACCTTACTAGTAGTAGATAATTTTATTTGGAGTGTTTGCAATGTTTTCTTACAGAAGCTAAGTGGATTTATTATATTGAGTACTAACCCCTCTAATAAAGATTATGTGATATTTTTGAGTGAAGGAAGTTTTCAAGTATCAATTGAGAGGAGAATAAAAGGAGATCAAGAAGGGAGAAAAGATAAAACTTGGGAATTACCCTAGCACCCCAATGAAATATTTAAGAAGTTTCAAGCATCTATACTTGGGGATTCCCAGGGCATCACTTTCTTCATCGACAATTATCGGTTCGTCTCCGTTGAAACTATATTTTTTCCGCTTCACGCATTATGTGCTATTCTTGGAGTGTCATTTTATTTAGATTTCAGTTTTGTTTTTGTATTGTTTGCTAATTGATGGGGCATGTCTTGCACTCGTTGGGAAACCCCAATAGGAAGGTGTGAAGAGTGCAACAACAACTTTTTCCTCAGAAAAAAAACCAAGGTTGAATCGACCAGTAGGAGGAAGGAGTAACTTCAGAAGGTTGATGCAGTTGAGATGGTAGGGCGCACTACCGGTTCAGCAACAACGTGGAACCTACCCAACACAATCGATTCACTTTGCCCCAACTAAGCAGTGAGGTTGTAAATCTCACTGCTTTTTCTGATAACAAAGAGGTTAAATGTATGGTGTAGAAAACAGTAGTAAAATATGAAAACTGTAGTAGCAGTGTGAAAATGGTGGAAACAGTAATTGCAGCGATTGTATTATCCGTATGAGAAAATGGACCGGGGTCCACAGTTCACTAGTGGCGTCTCTCCATAGAAAATAAATAACATGTGTGGTGAACAAATTACAGCCGTGCAATTGATAGAAATGAAGGATGCACCGTAGTGCATATGCATGACATGATGATTACTATGTGATTCATGCGGGAATTGCAACAAGATACATAGACCGTCATCCAATTGTGTCTATGACTAATAATCCATCCTCCGAATATCATCCGAACAATCGTTGGGTATTAAGTTGCAAGCAACAGATAATCACATTAAGCAAATTGTGTAATGTAAACAATGTAAACGAAGTAAACATCGTTGTTTTACCCCCAATGGAAACATCACATCCTCCATCCGTCACGTTTCTGTCACTCGAGCACAGATGCAAAGGAGGCATGAACCCACTATCGAGCATAAATACTCCCTCTTGGAGTCACTAGCATCTACTTGGCCAGAGCATCTACTAACAACGGAGAGCATGAAAGATCATAAATAACATATGCATGAAGATAACATGATAGATTGATAATCAAGAGATATAGCATTCAACATTCATCAGATCCCACCAAACACAACATGTAGCATTACAATAAGATGATCTCGATCATGTGAGGGAGCTCACGAGATCTAAACATGAGGCATAAAGTGGAGAATACAACCATCTAGCTACTGCTACGGACCCGTAGTCCGGGGATGAACTACTCACCCATCACTCCGGAGGCGAGCATGGTGGTGTATAGCCCCCCGGTGATGATTTTCCCTCCCGGCAGGGTGCTGGGGAGAACTCCAGAATCCTCCAGATCTCGGGTTGACGATGACGGCGGCCTCGGGTGTTTTTCTGTGGAAAAGTTGTCTCTGTTTAGGGTTAACGTATCGAGGGGAATAAATAGGCAAAAGGGCGATGGCGGTGAATGCCCGAGGGACCCACACCACCCCCAGGCGCGGCCAGGGGCCACCCGCGCCCGGGCATGGTGTGGGGGCTCCAGGCCCCCCTTCGAGTCTCCTTTGGACTTCCTTGACCCTCCGAGAATTCAAAGACTTGTGGATTTTGAATCGTCCAATTCCGAGAATATTTGCAGAACAAGTTTTCTGAAACTAAAAACAACAGAAAATAGGAACTCGCTCTGTGGCATCTTGTCAATAGGTTAGTCCCAGAAAATCAATAAAAATGGCATAAAGTGTAAGGGAAACATGTAGCATATGGCATGAAAACAACATGGACCATCAGAAATTATGGATACGTTTATGACGTATCAACATCCCCAAACTTAGTTCTACACATAATTTCTGAGGTGACATGCTACCAACATAAACTTGATCATCAATATTGTAAAATCATATGGAAGCTGAGATCATAGTACTTTAAACACAAGCATGATAGATATAATTATAGCAATAAAACATAGCAATCACTTTGCATCATGAGAAGTAACACAAATAAAAGATCATGAACAAATAATGCACTCGAAAGTTATACGTTTGTTTCAAGTATAGAGAAAACATAGCAAAGTGATATTTCGCTTGTCCTTAAGAGTGGGGCAAAACATAAATGCCAGGACACCTTCAACGTTTAAGAGGAAGGGTAGACCAAATAATTTGAGAGCAAGTAATAACACATCATGAATCAATTAACAATGTTTCTGGGACAACTATGCTCTCTCAACTGTGCATAAAGTTAGAAGATGGAGACTCAACATAAAAGTAAAAGAAAGGCCCTTCGTAGAGGGAAGCATGGATCACTCATGTGCTAGAGATTTTTATTTTATTAAACTGAGGTATAAAATGTTTGACACTCCTCTCAACCTTTCTTACAGAAACCATGGCTAACCGAATCCTCGGGTGCCTACCAACAATCACATACCATGGAGGAGCGTCTATTTTTAGAGAGGTGTATTCTTATGTCACCGAATGGTAAACAGAAAATACAGTATGTCACAAGACAACTAGACTTCACAAGAGCGGCTCACATTGAAGGACGCAACTGGGTAGAAGGTCATCCCTCTTTCTCTTTTGTTTACAAAATTATGCTTTGACTAATAATCCAAAGGCAAAAATAGTGAAGAGAACTTGTTTGCATTAATTTGGAGCTGGGCACCCCGCTGCCAGCTCTTCTATAAATTGGATAAGCGGATGAAGCCACTAGTCCAGGGTGTGAAATCCAATCAACAAGTGAGATAAAGATTCTCTATTTATGTCCTCATGAGCTAAAACAGGAACACGAAACAAGAGTAATTTTGGAAGTTTTAAAGGTAACACATCAGATATTTACTTTGGAGTGGCGGTTAAATACCACATGTAGGTAGGTATGGTGGACACATTTGGCATACTTTGTTTTTTGGGAGTTGGATGCACGAGTAGAGCTCATACTCAGTACATGTGTCGGCTAGCAAAAGACTGGGAACAACAAATCAAGAGAGCATAATGGCCATAATCTTGCATAGCGACAAAAACATCATTAATCAAAGCATAAGTGGTACTACAAGTTAAAAAAAGTGATCGTAGAGGCTATAGGTGACTGGTTGTATTCATAAACATGGTGTAAGCATGCGCCAAGTCAACCAAATAAAACATTCAAAGGAGAACACCACAAATTTATGCTTCAATATGACAAGAACAACTCATGATTCTTTCAAAGGAACATTAAACACTCTCATCTATTTGAGACAAATCATGATACAAAAATAACACTAGGTTTTAGAATTAAAATAACATATATCATGACATGAAGAAGTCTAGCAACAGTCTATACAAGCTTCTATGTGCATTGTTGTAATTTCTACCACATGCAGCAATTTCGTTTCCCAACAAGCACCATATAAAATATGTTTTAACAAAAATTATCTAAATGATACATCAAGAAATAATGAGAGTAATCACAAATATCTACTAAAACTAACATATTTTAATAAGAGATGCATGAAAACAAAATAGGAGCTAAAAGGATTGCAGTAACTAGAAGAAAAACTAAGAATACGAGCATAACAAGTATTCAAATGAAAAAGCGGAGCATGTCTCTCTCCCAAACAAGAATATTAGGTTCCAATGATGTTTATTTAAGCAATGTAACAAAATAAAACAAAAGAAAACATGACGAAAAATAACAGACGCTCCAAGTAAATTTCATATGATGTGACCGAATAAAAATATAGTTTCACTAGAAGTGACCTGATAATTTGTTGATGAAGAAGGGAATGCCTTGGGCATCCCCAAGATTAGACGCTTGAGTCTTCTTAGAATTTTATGGTATGAACCACGGGTGCATCCCCAAGCTTTGACCTTGCACTCTTTTTGATCACATTATATCACCCTCTTCTCTTGACCCTTGAAAACTTCTTTCACACCACACTCCAAAGTAATTCGCATTAGAGGGTTAGTAAATCAATCAAAAATTCATGGGTTCTGCATAGGAACAAGTTATATTGATACTTTTCAACATTATCTACAGACAATGATGTTTCTTGAAGCAAAGAAATCCACTTGGCATCGTAAAAGAGCAAATGCAAGAAAAATGGCAGGATGTGCCAAAAACAGAACATTCTGTAAGGACGATTTTTTTCGGGCACTTAAGTTGCTCAAATTGAAAAACATAAAAAACTAAAAAGTTTCAGAATTAGCGGAGGAATAAGCACAAAACATTTCAGGTCATTTGATCTTCCTGGATTTTATACGATTTTTTACGGTGGACAGCAGAAATCTGTTTTCTGCGCAGAAATCCAAAACCAACTCCAACTTTCATTAGAAACTTTACTTGGCACAACTAATACATGAAAATAAAGATATAGAGGATTTTATACAGAATTATACAGCCCTTGACTCAAAGAATATAGAGAAAAACAAAGCAAAAATAGAACCATGGGTTATCTCCCAAGAAGTGTTTTTCTTTAACGCCTTTTAGCTAGGCATAAGAAGAGAAAATCAAGTGTTTTAAAATGAAGAAGCATCCAAATTTTAATTTTTTTCAAATAATAGAATTAAAAGGCAACTTAATTCTCTTTATAGTAAAGTATTCCATACCTTTATTGAGTGGAAATTGATATTTAATATTCCCCTCTTTCATATCAATAACAATACCAACAATTCTAAGAAAAGGTCTTCCCAAGACAATAGGACAAGAAGCACTGAATTCAATATTCATGACAGCAAAATCAACGGGGAAAAGGTTATTATTAACCATAATAAGGACATCACCAACTCTCCCCAAAGGTTTCTTTCTAGCATTGTCAGCAAGACGAATATCCAAATAACAGGGTTCCAATGGTGGTAAATCAAGCATATCATAAAGTTTCACACTTCCACTCTCTTTCTTTTGTTTTGTTCTTGCTTAGTTTACTTTTGTTTATTCTTGTTTTATCTTTATAAAAAATCCCAAAAAAATTAGTTCTCTAGTTTCTAGTCTTTTACTTGCTTTAATGCTTTTGCTATGGATGAACTTACTAGAGCCTCTATATTATTGGAGGCAAGATAATTATATATAAAGTATATAAAATAAAAAGGAGGGAAAATCTTGAGAGGTATGTTAAATAAGTTGAATGAGATTGCTAAACTTTTTCCTTAACTTCATGATATAAATTATTGCTTCTTACAACATGATAGACATTTTAAATTCCAGTGTCGTTTTAGTAAAGAACCTTTAATTGCAACCTATCATTGGGTTAATTATATTCATCTTGGAGCTAAACAAGTAGAACAATTTATTACATTTATGGCAGCTTCTGAGATAGATTCCTTCTTGGCTGAGAATTATGAAACTTGCATTTCTTCAAAAGGACTTAAATTTACAAGATCTTTCAATCTTAATTATTGTCTAGAAAATTTCAGCAATAATGTGTATATCATTGATTATAAAGAGAGACTAATTTCCTCACAAGAGGGCACTCATATTTTGAAGTAGCCTATGGAAGAAGAAATTGCTGAAAATGGAAGCTCATTGGATGGAAAAAATGAGGAGAATGATGATCAAAATGAGGAAGAATGGAGTAGCTACCCATACCTACCTTCTAATGAGAGTAACTTTTTAACTCATATATTACTTTATTGACCTCCATGCTTACCAAAGGAGGACGAGTGCCATATTTATGAATGTGATGATCCTATGGATTCTTATGAAATACCCATGTTTGATGAACTTGATACATGTTACCGAGGTAATGACCTCCAAGGCATAATAGAAAACAAAGAGAAACAACTTGAAACTTTTCCTACTATTATTTATGATAATCGATGCTATTTCGATAAATCTTATGATAATCCTCTATTTTGTCATACTATTGATATGCATGATAATGAAGATTGTTGCTTAGAATGTTTGTATGATAATGCTTTAGACGATGGTCCTATGTTACTAGATGACATAAATTATAGTTGTTCTGAAAATGGGATTGGAGAGGTCTTTACTTTAGCTAGAAGGAGTCTCATACATTTGGAGAGTGATCAATCATGTTGTTACAATATTGCCAAAAGTGGGTTTGGAGATGTCATGATTTTAGTTCATTTTGATCCCACTATTTTGGAGGTTGATATGAATTATGTGCTTGTAGATCATGAAAAACATGCTTTGTGTGATTGTTATCTTGTTAAGTTTGTTCATGGTACTACTGAAAATTATTATGAGAGAGGAAAATATGGTTGTAGTAATTTTCATGTACTAAAACACCTCTCTTTATGTTGAAAGTTTTAAGTTATTCTTGTTTTACCTTCCTATGCTTGCTACTTTGAGCTTCTTTGATTTATTTGTTTACAAGATTTCTATGCATAGGAAGTGGGTTAGATTTAAATGTGTTTCATATTTTCTTCTTGTTGCTCAATTTTGCTTCAATTCTTATTTTTTTATGTGAGCACTTTAAAATACTGAGCCTATCTTAATGGCTATAAAGAAAGAGCTCTTGGGAGTCAAACGTTGTTATTTTTTTTATTTCAGTTTTCCCTTTAATTAGGAAGTTGTTACCTCTGTAATAGCCGCTCCTTATCCTTTTTATTTCATTTTTGTGCCAAGAGTAACCTCTAATAGAGAGGTAGAGCGATTTAGGGAAGTTGTTGTCCTGAAACAGATTTCTGTGCTGCTACCAAAAAAAAAAAATTTCTCTCAGCCAAAACTTCGGATTGCTTTGAAACAAAATAGACACATGGACCAGGTTGTTATCTAACTTTCATTAGTTTCACATTTTTTTATTTGAGCAACAGAAGATTTTCTAAAAAAAACATCTTTACCAGTTGTTCTATTTTGACAGATTTCTCCCAATATTTGCATTTGCCTCTTAATCTTTTTCTTTTGAGATGCTTTGGGGGGGGGGCTTAAAACAAGTTGTGACAGCAGATAATGTTTTAAATGGACTATTGACTTGTGTTGAAACTGGACCAAGTGGATTTTTTTTTTTGAAGCACTAACGTTGTTAATGAAAATTGTGAGAAGTTTTGGGTGGAGGAAGTTTTGAAGTGTAGGGCGAGAAGTATGATGTGATGAGATGAAGGATGGAAAAAAAATCTCAAACTTGGGGATGCCCTTGTCACCTCAAGACTTATGCAAGAAGTACAAGCGTCAAAGCTCGGGGATGCCTTGATATCAGGTTTCTTTCAAAACACTGTATTTTTATTGCTTCACATGATATGTGTTATTCTTGAACCGTCATTTTATTTTGCTTTCAGTTTTCTTTGTTTTCTTTGTTGTAGTTTATGGTTGGATCCTATCAATTTTTATTTTGGAGATAGACACGCTCCGTTTTCATTGCCTAGAACACTATAGTTTTCGCTCTTATTGTTCTGTGAGTGTTGAGTTTTTGCTAGTATTGCGTTTAACTCTTGTTTTTGGTTTGCTTCAGTTATATATGATTAGTTATTTAGTCTTTGATGATTATTTGCTTTGAGAGTTGTTTTAAATAAGTCGGTTGGTGTTGGGTAAGAGTAAAATGTTTCATACTTATAGTGGTGCAAAAGGAACCTTCTTTTGACGGTGGCTTAGACTTTGGCATGTCATGTTAGATGTTATTTTAATTGTGTGCTTAGTAGTATATGATGTATCATGACTAGTCCCAAATAGCCGAGAGTGCTTAATGTGTCATTGAAATTAAAATCATGTGTTGTTCCCTCGTATTAAGCATGGTATTGTGGTATTTCTCATTTGAATAATTTATCTGGATTTATTTGGCACATGCTCACACCATGTTATTTTTACTATTAAGTCCGTCTCCATGCCATTGTCCGATCGCCCCTCGCGCCTAGTACACCTACCGCTGACCTATGGCCCGACCCAGTAAGAACCATCGCACGACCTTCCCTCCTCTCAACCTTCGTCTCCCCTGAAACCCTCACCGTCATCGCATCAGGGCTCCTAGAGACAACCTTCTCCCGGCCTCCCACACTCGTACGCAGCAGCGCCACCCCAACCACCACCATGTGTCCAGGCCCCGCCGCGGGAGAGGGCTCCAAAGAACCACAACAACAGAAGACGGGCGCGTGGGCGGTGGGTTGCACAATCTGTGCCTGATCGATGGCGACCTCGCCCCTACAACACCTTCTCCTCACCCAGTTCCATGTCCATGCCTCCCACGCCGATGGCTGTGCCGGCGCATGTGCCTACCTGATCCCCGCCGTGAGAGCTCCACCGAACTGACTTATCCACTCGCCGCCCAGAACCAGCATCATCGGAAGGGCTTCGTCGGTGCCGACCAGGACAGCACCACGCACGCGTCCCGGTAGGCAGCGCCCCTCCACCCTCTCAGTGCTCACATACTGGCTCGCAGAGAGTATTGCCGGCACTGCGGTGCGGTGGAACTGCCGTGCGGGATGGACGTATGGTCGCTCGTGACGGTGGTGGTCCGCCGAGGAGGTGGGAGGGGGCGATGCCATAGCTCATGGTGGAGCTCTAGGGGACAAAGGCCGTTCTGAACTTCCCCCCAAGTGCCTCTATGGACTGACACGCCCGGTGGCATGGACTCCCATGAGCAGGTTGCCGGCACCTGCTCCTGCCTTCCGCTCATGGATTCATGGCTTTGATCCTCCATATGGACATCCTCTCTGAAGGTTCATTTTTTGCTCATCTTTTGGCAGAAGTGGCTCTTGGTTCCGTAATAAATTTGGATACTTGTTCCAAGTAGAAGGCGATGCTACTGCTAATGCCGAACTGCTGCAAAGTTCAATGGTGAACAGTTGTTCCGTTTGTGCTCAACCGCTGGTAACTGTGAGGTGACAAAAGTCGTGTTGTTTTTTTATTTCAGTTCAGACATATTATACTTGGGATTTATCTAACTCCATTTCCTGGGAGAACGCAATTGTTGAGGCTAGGGTTCCGCCCCCGCGCCGCGGCCGCCGCCAGGCTCCCCGCCGCCCGGTAGTTCGCCCTCCACCCACCTCCCTCCTTACCCGCGTACGCCTCTACCGCCGGCCGCCTCTCCCTATCCCGGAGGGTGCTTGGGCCGGGCCCCTCTTCCTCTCCTGCTCCCGTGCGGCCACGCCTGGCCGCACTGGGGCGCCCCGGCGGACTTGAGCGAGGGCATCATCGCCTCCCCTTCCTCTCACCGCCGTCGGAGGCGTCGTCGGGCGGGATGCGGGACGGCGACGACCATGCGCGGCGCTTCGCTTCGAGCTCGTTGTCGCGTGGGGCGGTTGCCGACTTGGTGATGGCGGGGCTCTATTGTCCCGCGCCCATGGCGCAGGAGGCTTCCGACGGCGGTTCACGGTGGCGACCATGGGAGTGTGAATCCTACGGCTTGAGGAAGCAGGGGCGGCGGCCACCACAGAACCCCACCTAGGCGTCGCCCCAACCCTCGCTGCCAACGGAGAAGGCCGTCCCACGGCAGACGACAGCAACTCTCTGCCGCCAAAAATCCCCAAATCAAACCTGCGATTGATGTTGCCCCTGATTCCGTGGGCGCTTGCGCCATGGCTTGTCTCTGCGCGCCGGCAAAGCGAGACTGTGCTCCGCTTCGAGATCCCTTCCCTACTACTGAGTCCACCTTGATGCGGCCTGGCCTCCATGGCCTCCAGGCCGCCGGCGGGCGGCCGTGCTCCACCACGACCCTGCCGCTCTCCTCTGTTGCAAGAAGATTCGTCGACTCGTCGGTGGCCTTCCCGCCCTGGGGATGGCTGGCTGGCTGCTCTGCCGTCCAGATGGTGAGGGTCTCTTGCTCCAGCATTACAGGGTGCCTCGAGATATGTCTCTGGAGAAATCCATGCTCAAACCCTTGGTCTGAGCGGGCCACGGAGGCGCTGCTTGGTGTCGCTTGCCCTGTTGAAGGCGTGGTTGTGAGACACACCTCTGGCCAGCGTAGCAGTTCCGAGCGAAAGCTCGATGACGAACGGCGTTTTCGGCGTCATTTTTTCCTTCTTGAAGGCGTCACGGAGGAACTTGCGTTGCTCCCCTGGCACATGCATTAGTGGTTGTTTTCTTGGGGCTCAATCCAGCAGCGAGGCCATGCTGCCATGTGGTTTCTTGTTTCCCGTCCTTGGTCTTCTGTGAAAGCTCGAGTTCAAGAGGTCTCTATCTTGTTGCTGCGTTCGCTCAAGACCCTCCCATGGTTGCCGTTGTGTTTGTGGAGAGCTTCGGGCTCTTGATGTCGTATCGGCTCATCTTTGCTCAATGAAGATGCAATGAAGCCTCCCCAGCTGGTTAATCGTCCCGACTTCCTGTGGCGGGGCTCCCTGTCAAGGTTCGTGTTAAGCTTTAACACTCGTTGATGGATGCTCCTCTGGTGTGCCGTGGGGTTCGATACGCACGGCGGTGCGGTGCGTTAGGCTGTTTGAAGAATCTTGGTATTGTGATCCCTCGACTGCACCCCTCATCTACTTGTGCCTCTCATGAAGATGGTCATTGTGTATGCTAAGCTAGGTTGTGCCTTTCATGGTTGTCTTTCCCTTTTCTATTGTATCAGTCCTATGTATCCTGACCGATGTCAACCCGCAAAGGTGGACATGAGCCTGGTCTTGTAAGCTCTTTTTGAGGCAATATATTCAGGTGGGGATTCTCTCCCCTCCCCCCCCCCCCCCCCCCCCCCGGTGAAAGCATCAAAAAAAAATACTTGGGATTTATAATTTATCTTGCAGACTTTACTTGAGTAAAGAAATTGAATTTCTTTTTTTACAACAGCAGAGAAGAAAGAGGATTACGCTCTTCTGTGTGTGAAGAAAGCTGGCAAGATCTTACTACCGGAACTCAGCGTCCATGAAGAAGCGTTTATCACTTGGTGATTCATTACGAAGTTTGGAAGTTTTGGTTCACATAGGGACTTTATGCTCTATTCTTGTGAAAATATTCCTTGCATGGTGCCGAATTTTAAAGCTCTTGACATATATTCACGTTATGTGGTCTACTCTTTAAACTTCATATTAATAGCATTATGCAGCAAACAGTAGGTACCTTCATTTTCCTTGGATTATTAATCTGAAGCATTTGTAAGCAGAGGCATACATCGGTCATACCTAATTTTTTTCCGACCTTCCGCTAGTGTGCTTTGGGTTTTCCCCTAGACTATGATTATTTCTTTATGCTTTGTTTGATTGATTCTTGTGTTCCTCCGAACATACCTCTAAATGTACCCTATAATGGTTATTGTTATTGGAATATATTGCCCTCTAAATGTACTCAAAATTACGAATGTTAGAACGCTCCAAAGAAAATGTTATCTAGCAACCACATACATCATGGAACTCATTCTTTGCCACGCGATCTTGTAATAGCTTTATTACCTTGATAGTTTAATCGGGCTTACCTTGATAGTGATATTTTGCCCTTCTTCTAATATTTCTCTTCTGTCTCTCAGGTCCTCATTAAGATTTTTCTAAGTGTGCCAGTGTGGACTTTATATTATATCTCCCAGGGTATATGATCACCTTTGTTATGTCTCCTTTCCATTTATTTATTTCCTTGATTTAATACCGATAAATGTTTGGTGATGCATTCATTGTATAAATAGCAGAATTTAAATGAAGAGTGTTTAGATTTTATTTTTATTTTTTAATAGCAAGGAAGCCAAATAATATAGCAAATTTGATATTCATCAACCATGGTCATGGAAATTTTAGAGCATAAGCAATTCCCTGTCTGAAGTGTGGCACAAAGGTTGGCTACCATTCCGTTTTCATTAGTTTCTTATCTTGTGAATCATATTCATTTTCTCCCAAACTTTTTTCTTCTATTTGTAAATGTTGTTAAGAATTCGTTTGCAAAAAACCTTTTCAGCTATGACCAAGGAGTTTTGCTTAAGAATCATAGACCGGGAACACGAAAATGGTGATGAAGGTAAAGTAATTAAGTCCTGTAGGTATATTCCAAACTGGTTATTGTGTAAGATGTCTTCCACCTTAGGATGTCTAGAAAGCGTGTCAATGCTTATGGTTGATGACTTAGCATCGGATCTTCTGCAGTAGTAGTACTATCCATGGAAAAAATGCTTGTGTTTCCAAGATAATAGTAGAAAAAATGATGCGGATTACATGCCTACATTTTGAGCATTAAAGTCTTGACTCATGTTAGACAATCTTCTCATATTTGTTTTGAACTGTAACATTGTGATGCTTAAATCAGATACTACATGTTGTGCTTGAGTTTTACCATTTACACATTTGTTTCAGCCCTTACATAGTTCATACACTGAGATATAAGGTTTGTCTTCACCCGGTATACACTTCTCCAGATTGTTTCTTCTACGCCCACGCAAATTAGGACATCTCTCTTCTTAAAAGGACAATACAATTCTCTTCACACGAATTGATTATTTTGTTTTTCCAGTGATCAAATGATTACATGTCACCATGAGGCATACAATTCCGTGAGCTTAATTCATGGTTGTATGGTGATTTCATGGAATATTAGGCTTCAAATTTGACTCTTGTTTGGAGATGAGACAAATATGGAAAATGAAAATCTCAAGGTAAATAAAATGCTCCAGTTTTTCCTTTCTAGCACGCTACAACTTCATGTTCTTTTTACGTCTCTCAGTTGGATTATATCTGAAACCACAGAAACTTATGTATAATTTTCATTTGGATTTGGTCATTATTGGCATGAAATGGTGTGCATTGAATATGAGAATAGGGTCAATTATTGGCATGACCATTCATGAATGTTTTTGTAACATCCAAGTATGAAAACCCTTAGTTGTTTTACTTGTTGTTTTTATTTAAGCAATGCATCATATCATCATCCTCATATTTATTTCTGTTTGCATTGTTTTCATATGAAATTTAAACTTGTTATCAACTTCTGTTTTCACACTTGTCTGTTACAACCTTTCAAATAAAGAAGTGCAAACTAAAAACCTCTTTTGGTTCCAAGCAATCCATTATAATTCACCTTTTAAGTTGTTGCTAAAATCAATTGCTCAATTTAATCAATTATTGTCCAAGTCTTTCCCAAACTCAAAACAATTCTCAAATCATCAAATTTTTGAATCCATGAAGTGATCACAATTTGGTATTCTTCAAAACATTCTAAACCCTAGGGGAAACCCTATTGAAAATACCCTATTTTCTAAATATTAAGTGCTATGGCAATTATCACTTAAATTGGTTCAATTTTTGAACAGCAATCAAACATTTGTAATTTTGAAAACCAAAAGTGCCAAGTGGTTTCTTTCCACCTAAGAAACTTATCTAATTTTTTTCAAATTTTTATCTACACCAAAACCTATCTATTTTATCCAAAAGCATTTGCTACAAAAAAAAACAGCACATCTCATATTACAAAAGAAACAAAAAAAAGAGAAAAAAACGTTTAGGTGGGGGAGAAGGCCCAGCCCACCGTGTTGGCCCGATACCCCCCATCTCCTACCTCCGTACAGGAGGGTGACGCCATGGAGACAGCCACAGGCTCCTCTCCCTCCACCACTCGATCCACCTCCCCCTCCTCTATATCTCCCCCTCTCCCCTCCCGAGCCAAACCCTAACCCTAACACGCATCTTCCCCCTCCTATCTCTCCAGCCGCCGCCGCCTCGAGGGAGGACTCCCTCCTCTGCTGGTGCCACGGCCGCCGGCCGCCGGCGCACCTCGCCGCCGCGTCCGCCCGTCTCCGGCCGTCCCGAGTACCCCCACGCGAAGCCGGTACCACCTCCTTTCCATTCCCCTAACTTCCCTCTCCTTTCCCCTGCGAATTGGTCATCAAATTCTTCCATGAAGATCACCTCGGGTGCCTCTGTTCGTTCATGTCTGTAACCTGCTGCAGCACGTACGCTTGCAGGTTCAGGGAACATCTCGTTGGCAGAGATTAAAACCCAAACCGCACCTCATCCATCAACATCCGCAGCGACATCCTACTGGTTCCAGCGGCGCGCAGTGAAGCCAAAGGTCTCGAGGTCGAATCCCCAAACCCCCACCCCTTTTCTGTCTATTTATTTCGAGTTGGTGCACTGCAGTTCTGAACAATAACCACCCCGAGGCCCCCTTCCTAGCACCAAAGTTTAGCCATCCCACTGGTTAGCCCCTGGATGCAGGAAGCAGGAGGTGGGGGGTTCGAGTCCCCCCTCCTGCAACATTACCCAAACTTTTTCTTTCAATTGTTTTGGTACAGCCACTTGTTGGAAATCACACCTAAGCCCCTGGGCCTTATTTCTAACCCCTGAAATAATTATTTCTAAGTCCCCAGATCCATAAAAATGGCAGATTTGCCCTATATTTTGTAAATTGCATAACTAAATCATCCTAAATCCAAATCCAACATTTTTGATATGTTTTCAATACCAAATTAAATGTTCTATCCAAATATAAAATTTGTTTACTGTTTTGAATATTTTAAATTGGTGCAAAATTTGAATTCTTGTCAAATTCCCTTAAATTTGCAAAATTCATAACTTGTTCATAAAAATTCCAAATTTCACAAACCAAATATGTTTTTCAATCAACTTTTCATGTACTTTCCAAATATAAATTTTGTTTTCTGGTTTGAATAATTTAAATTGCCTAAACAATTTAAATCTTGTTTAATGCAATTAAAAATTGTTTAATATTGTTTAATTCATAATTAATTAATCCAAAGTCCAATTTCAAAATGTGAAACATGTAATCCAACTAAAATTTGATAACCTCTTCAAATTTCAACTTTGTTATTTGTTTTGCACCCTTTAACTTGATGAAAACAATCACTACTTGTTTAACACCATTAAGTAACAATAATTTCCAAACTTGTTAATGTTTTCTAAAATGGTTAACTATCATTCCAATTGCATTTAAATTGTTATCTTCTTGTTATTCATCATGCATGCATCATGCTAACTCACCAACACCTGATGCTTAGTGATAGAACAATTAATTCAACTCTAAAACATGGGCTTCCATATGCAACCTTTGCATATGGAATCATTTAAACTTGTGTTTCATATCAAGTAGTTTACTTTGGTGCATCTATTGAACATGACATGCATCATCCCATGTTTGTGCACATATGCCATGTATTGATTGCCGTCTTCCTTCGTTGTTGTTTTGCTTCTTCTCGGTTAGACGACGACGTTGGTACCGACGAGCCTTACGACACCACTACTCAGGACCTAGCCCAGTACGAGACTGAGCTGCCAAGCAAGTTATCACTCACATGAATCATCGAGTTCTCTTCCACACTTGTTGTCGATACTATTCTGTTGTCTACTATTGCTAGCCCTATGTATCGTTGCTATTCTCCGAACCCATCACATGATTCCCTGAACCAATGATATTGCCTCACCTCCATACCCACAACCTTTTGTTTGTGCCTGTTCTCATCTAGCATGCTTAGGGTTGCTTTTGCTCGAGCCTGTTGTCGGTTACTTCTTTTATTATCGTGCTATTATTATCTGTTATCGTTCCGGGGGCTCGATGTTTATCAATCAATCCTGTTAATGCTGCTGTTAATAATAATTTGATGATAAGGCACCGGCAGGAGGCCCTTTGTGGTTTTGAGGCCTGCTAGTGTCGACCCTAATAGGAAAAGGGTCTTGTCTACTGATCCATGATGAGCGCACTACCCGCATGTGGGAAGCGAGTATGGGCGCCCCCCTCAACTTGACTCGATTCGCATCTCGTCCAAATCGCCGTACTAGTTCGGGCTTTCCATTTGCTGCATCATATGCAGGTACGAACCCGAGGCCAGGGTGGAACTTTTGTAGTCGGCATTTAGGGCGGCGTGGTCTTCCAGTGCTATGAGGGTCCTCCTTTTCTTCGGGGGGCTCGATTAGCCGCGCACGCACAGCACGCGGTGCTTTGGGCTTGATGCGAAGAACAGTTGGTTGTGTTGAGTGTCTCGCTTGGTGGGTTTGATTCCCATCTGGCGGGATATTCTTACGTGTACGGTTACTATGGTGCACCCCTGCAGGGATAAATCTTCTCGAGAAGCCGTGTTTTCCGCGGTTATGGATTACTTGGTGAAAGTACTGGCTAACAAGTACTCAGGACAACTTAAACATAATGATAACCATGTTTCACCCAATGACTAATAACTTGACTAGTAATTCACACAATAACTTGTTTCACCTTATTACCACGGTGTGAGTTATCCTCGGATTGCTTCTTCGGATAAGGGGCGAGATCCAGGATGGGTTTGTTTGAAGTTATCTTTCAGTTGGTTACAATTCCTCGATCTTATCTTTTCTATTAGCCGGACACAAGTAGTTATCTCTGTAGTTGGTTAGAGCAGCCCGCTGCAGCTTTTATTATACCTATCTTCTTCCGTTGATCCCAAGCATCAATGCTTGTGTTGACGGGTAACTCCTTGATGAAGTGTGAGTCTTGCTTGCCAGTACTTGGATGTACTGACCCCGTTGGGGCTGTGGTTTACGCAGAGTACGACTACGGCTACGATGATCACCAGGATGGCTACTTTGTGGAGTTTGACGACACTGCAGACGAGTAGTTGGCTGGACCCCGGGCAGGATCCAGGACCTACGTGGATGGGCTTCGTTTTTCGTTATTTTCTCCGGCTTCTTAAGCCTTGGATTTGTCTGTACTCAGACCCATTTGATTGCTTCCGCTGATGTAATGGATGATATGTTGGGACATGTGTCCTCTGGATGAGTGTTTTGCTATCTCTGCCTTAGTGAAGGCTATTTTGCAAACTTATTTCATTCTTTTGTGTCTTAGAGACAGTTTGTGCTATCATTTCGTTCAAAGCTGTTGACGTACAGTGCGTGCTTGAATATGAAGTACGTCGACAGTAGTGCCTTAGGTTCCTAGCGGATAGTTTACTTCGACGGTGGGAGCAGGGCTTGTGTTGTCGCGCATAAGCGCAGGCCTACCAGGAAGCTGGGACGTGGGAGCAGGTATGCCCCATAATCCAAGCACCTGACTTCCAGTTCGTGCGAAGAGTATCCTCTAGAAACCGGGGTGCGACAAATGGTATCAGAGCCTGTCTGCCTGTAGGATCCCTTTTTACTGGTCGCAGTTGAGTCTAGAAACTATTTTGTAGCTATATAGGAAAAATGAAGCGTGAGAGTAGGAATTCTGCCATTTTTCTTCTTTCCCCACCCACCCACCCTTTTCTGGTAAGGAAGTGCAACGTTGTTTTCTGTTCTCACCTAAACTTTCAAGTTAGGATTTCACGTGTTTTGGGTTCTCCTTAGTACCTCAGGACTTTTGGTCTCGTTTTCCCGATGTTGCTTCGATATCATATTCTTTTCAACAAACTTATCGTCCGTTGAACCTTGTTGTTGTTTTCCACGTCCTTTTTTTCATCAACCGGAGTCTAATCAAAACCTTTCCCAAACATCTGCAGATGGGTCTCAGCTACTACCCGCAGGTGGTTCGCATGACTCGCTGTGAGAGCACCGCCGGTTTTCCGGAGTTGCTGAGAGACATGGTTACCTATCTGGGGTTCCGTTGGGCACCAGAGTACCAGGTCTACGAGCACCAGCGGGAGTTTGACCAGACTTGCTACCGGGCTATCGTCTACATTCTGTCGGATGATGGCAGGAGCATTGCACACCAGTACGAGGCAGTAGGGTCCACAGTGGATATGGCAGTGCAGCAGGCAGCGTACGTGAGTATCACCGTTCTCCGTGCTGACTACTGGGGCTTTGATAAGTCCAGTTTTCGTCACATCCCCCGTGGTTACATCACGGCAGCGGGAGTTCACTTCACTGTCCACCGCGACATGGATACCTACGAGACTGATAGCTCCAGGCTCCAGATCACTGCCCAGTTCGCTAGTCACAGTGATGCCGTTGCTTCCGCACTTTCTCAGGAGTTAGCCCCAGTCAGGGAGCAGCTCCACCTTGCTCTCACTCGTCTGGCGACGTACACCACAGACTTTGTTGGAGACGAGCGCTTCGCACGTGTCGTTCAGCCAGCTGGTCTTCCGTTGCCAGATGCTGGAGGTTACGAGCCGATCAGAGGCCCACTTCTCGACCTCGGAGCTGGTTACACAGGGATTCCCCGCTATGGAGCACAGGGAGAGGACGCTTTCTACTTCACCACACCGAGAGTTGCTCTCAGAGCAGTTCCTATCTACATGGATCGTCGTCATACCTACTTCCGTGGGGTTCCTCCTCACCGTATCTCTCGTCGTACTACTCACCGCCGTCCTGCGTGATGAGCATGGGAGTACCGTTGTATCCATTACTAGCTGTGTCTAGTTTATCCTTTCGTTTTCGAACCATGTATTGGTCTGTTGGATATTCTGATGTATTTGAACTCATGATGTACCTGTTGGTTATCTATTCATGCGTCGGAATAATCTCTCTTTCGGTTGCTGAGTTTATCCCTTCCTATTGTTGTGCTAAAATGCATTTCTGTTCAGGATGCCTCCAACAAGGAACACGCCTGAGCCACCGCCGATCGCTGAGCTCTTGACTCAGATGACTCAGGTCATGGCTCAGATGGTCCAGGTTCAGAACCACCAGAACAACCACCACCAGACTGCTCCAAGGGTCACCATCAAGGACTTCCTCAGTGTGGGTCCCAAGGCTTTCGTGGCAACACGCGAGCCGCTGGATGCTGATGACTGGATCCGTGACGTAGCAAGAGCCCTGGAGATTGCTCATGTTGCGGAAGAGGACAAGGTCAACTATGCTGCTTACCTACTGAAGGGTCAGGCAGCCTCGTGGTGGGAGAACTACCAGGCTATGAGAGCTGGCTATCCTATCACTTGGGGTTGCTTCAAGGATGCCTTCCTGAAGTACCACATCCCCGATGGTCTCATGGAGAGGATGCGTGAAGAGTTTTGCTCGCTGAAGCAGGGCAAGCTCGACGTCATCGGCTACCAGAACGAGTTCAATCACCTCGCTCGGTATGCTGGAGACGAGGTGTCTACTGAGACCAAGAAGATGGCAAGGTTCCGCCGAGGTTTTAACCCGGAACTGAAGTACGCTCTCACAAACATCAAGTGCAAGGACTTCGTCGAGCTCGTGAACACCGCGCTCAATGAGGAGAATGGGCGCAAGGCGTTCGAAGAGTCGCGCAAGCACTCGCGTGAGGGTGGTTCCTCCTCCAACATGACCACCCCTCCGCAGAAGCGCCGCATCTGGGTGCCAAACAGTGCTGTCACTAGGGCTCCAAATGCCCAAGCTTCTCCAGGCTTTGGTCCCCGCCCACCCAACCCAGCTCAGATGCATGGGCAGAGGTTTCCAGTGGCGCAGCCAAGGCCAGATCCTCCGCGTGTCGTCACTTGCTTCAAGTGCAAGGAGACTGGGCACTACGCAGACAAGTGCACTCAGAGGATGCTGCCTTCTCAACCACCTCGCCCCAACACCAACCAGGCGATGGTCCGCGCTCCTCCGCATAAGGCCTTCAACGCCAACAACAGGCCTGTTGGGAGGACCGCAAGGGTGAACCACGTCAAGGTTGACACAGCTGAGGAATCTGCCGACGTTGTTCTCGGTACATTACCCGTAAACTCTAACCCAGCTAAAGTGTTGTTTGATACCGGAGCATCGCATTCGTTCGTGTCAAAGATCTTTGCTACAGCAGTTAAACTACCTTTTGTTGGTTTGGGTTCCCCGCTAGTAGTAAACTCCCCTGGAGCAACTATGCAAACTTCCAAGATCAGTCATGAGAATCAGATCTTAATTGGAGGTCACACATTCCTTGCTTCCCTCATCCTGCTTGGAAATTCAGACATTGATGTCATCCTTGGCATGGATTGGTTGAAGGCCAATAAAGCTACAATTGACTGTGCTAAGAAGTCAATAACTCTGTTCCACCCTTCCGGCCAGATAGTCTATTCTCCGAAGGAATCAAGTTCTGTTCAGCTGTACACCCTGGATGCTAAACCTCTACCTCTGCTTGAGAATGTTCCGGTGGTTTGTGAATTCCCTGACGTCTTTCCAGAAGAGTTGCCAGGGATGCCTCCGGACAGAGCAGTTGAGTTCGTGATCGAGCTTGAGCCAGGTACTGCTCCAATCTCTAAGCATCCATATAAGATAGCTCCTCCTGAACTGAAATTGTTGAAGGAGCAAATCGATATGTATATGGACAAAGGTTTCATTCAGCCTAGTTCCTCCGCTTGGGGTTGCCCAACTCTGTTTGTTGCCAAGAAGGATCAAACAAAAAGACTCGTGGTTGACTATCGTCCTCTCAACGAGAAAACCATCAAGAACAAGTATCCACTTCCTCGTATCGATGATCTTTTTGATCAACTAGCTGGAGCCTCAATATTCTCAAAGTTGGACTTGAGGATGGGGTACCATCAGATAAAGATCAGAAAGGAAGATATTCCTAAGACAGCTTTCACCACTCGCTACGGTCTATATGAATACACCGTCATGTCCTTTGGTCTCACCAATGCACCGGCGACCTTCTCTCGACTGATGAATTCTGTCTTCCATGAATACCTCGACAAGTTCGTTGTGGTATATCTTGATGACATCCTAGTCTACTCAAAATCCGAGGAGGAGCATGGAGAACATCTTCGTCTCACTCTCATGAAACTCCGCGAGCATCGTCTATATGCCAAATACTCCAAATGTGAGTTCTGGATTCCAGAAGTTGCATATCTTGGTCATATCATCTCTGCCAAAGGCATAGCCATTGACCCGGAAAAGGTTAAGGCAATTGTTGATTGGAAACCCCCTAAGACGGTGAAGCAAGTTAGAAGCTTTCTTGGCTTGGCTAGCTATTGCCGTCGTTTCGTCCAAAACTTTTCCAAGATTGCCAAACCTCTCACTGATCTCACAAAGAAGGACAAAAAGTTCGTTTGGACTCCACAATGTGATGAGAGTTTCAACCTCCTGAAGACTAAACTCACTTCCACACCTGTTCTAGTTGGCCCAGACACTACCAAACCTTTCCAGATATTCTGCGATGCATCTCTTCAAGGTCTAGGAGCAGTTCTTATGCAAGAACGTCAAGTTGTGGCTTATGCTTCACGTCAGTTGAACCCACATGAGCAAAACTATCCCACTCATGATCTTGAACTTGCAGCAGTTGTGTTTGCCCTCAAGAAATGGAGACAATACTTGTTGGGTAACAAAACTGAGATCTTTTCCGATCATAAGAGTCTGAAATACATCTTCACTCAGCCAGATCTGAACCTCAGGCAAAGGAGATGGATTGAGAAGATTAAAGACTTTGATCTCACCATTTCTTACACTCCAGGCAAGGCTAATGTTATGGCCGATGCTCTCAGTCGCAAATCCTATTGCAATAATCTCATGATCATGGAAAGCCAACCTCCACTTCATGAAGAATTCCAGAAGCTGAACCTTGGTCTTGTTCCTCAAGGCTATCTTGCTAGCTTGACAGCCAGTCCAACTCTCGAGGACAAGATTCGTTCTGAACAACTTCGTGATAATGAAATCAAGAAGATGGTAGAGCAAATCAAAGAGGGCAGTGATAAGTTCAAGTCCTTCTATATTGATGACAAAGGAACTGTGTTCTTTGAAGGACGCATTGCAGTTCCTCAGGTTCAAAGTCTCAAGGATATCATTCTCAAGGAGGCTCATGAAACTCCCCTATCCATTCACCCTGGAAGTACAAAGATGTACCAGGATCTCAAGACTCTGTATTGGTGGTCTGGCATGAAACGTGAAATTGCTCAATACGTTTCTGAATGCGACGTTTGTCAACGTGTTAAGGCAGTCCATCAGAAGACAACAGGTCTACTCCAACCTCTGAAAATTCCTGAGTGGAAGTGGGACATGATTGAAATGGACTTCGTTACTGGGTTTCCAAAGTCCAAGAAGGGCAACGATGCAATATTCGTTGTTATTGATCGTCTCACTAAGGTTGCTCACTTCTATGCTGTAAAGGAAACTATCTCAGCTAGCCAGTTAGCAGAGCTCTACACAGCAAAGGTTGTTCCTCTTCATGGTGTTCCATTGGAAATAAGCTCAGACCGTGGAAGTATCTTCACTTCTCATTTCTGGAAAAGCTTTCAAGAAGCATTGGGCACTAAACTTCTGTTCAGCACAGCTTACCACCCTCAGTCTCAGGGGCAAGTCGAAAGAGTCAATCAGATTCTCGAGGATATGCTCAGAGCATGTGGTCTCTCCTTTGGCATGAAATGGGAGGATTGCCTTCCATATGCGGAATTCTCCTACAACAACAGCTACCAGGCAAGCCTAGGCATGGCACCATTTGAGGCACTGTATGGTCGCAGATGCAGGAGTCCAATCAATTGGTCTGGAGCTGGTGAACGTTCACTTTTAGGCCCTGACATTGTTAAGGAAGCCGAGGAGAAAGTTCGTATCATTCGTGACAATCTCAGGATTGCTCAATCTCGTCAGAAGAGCTATTATGATAGCAAGCACAGGGATATGGTCTATGCACCTGGTGACAAGGCATATCTCCGTGTAACTCCCCTCAGAGGAACTCATCGTTTCGGTGTGAAAGGAAAGCTTGCACCAAGATACATTGGCCCTTTCAACATCCTCTCAAGACGTGCAGAGAATGCTTATCGTCTTGAACTTCCAGAAAAACTATCCAAGGTGCACGATGTGTTCCACGTGTCACAACTCAAGAAGTGTTTCAAAGATCCAGATCGTGCAGTTGATCATGATTCCATTGAACTGCAAGATGATCTGTCTTATGAGGAGCACCCTATTCGAATTCTCGATGAGACCGAGCGTAAGACTCGCAACAAGAGCACCAAGTTCTTGAAAGTCCAATGGTCGCATCATTCTGATAAAGAGGCAACGTGGGAGACCGAAGAGGATCTTCGCAAGTAGTATCCGGACCTGTTCATTTCTCAGTAGGGAATCTCGGGGCGTGATTCCTTCAAGGGGGGGCGTTTTGTAACATCCAAGTATGAAAACCCTTAGTTGTTTTACTTGTTGTTTTTATTTAAGCAATGCATCATATCATCATCCTCATATTTATTTCTGTTTGCATTGTTTTCATATGAAATTTAAACTTGTTATCAACTTCTGTTTTCACACTTGTCTGTTACAACCTTTCAAATAAAGAAGTGCAAACTAAAAACCTCTTTTGGTTCCAAGCAATCCATTATAATTCACCTTTTAAGTTGTTGCTAAAATCAATTGCTCAATTTAATCAATTATTTTCCAAGTCTTTCCCAAACTCAAAACAATTCTCAAATCATCAAATTTTTGAATCCATGAAGTGATCACAATTTGGTATTCTTCAAAACATTCTAAACCCTAGGGGAAACCCTATTGAAAATACCCTATTTTCTAAATATTAAGTGCTATGGCAATTATCACTTAAATTGGTTCAATTTTTGAACAGCAATCAAACATTTGTAATTTTGAAAACCAAAAGTGCCAAGTGGTTTCTTTCCACCTAAGAAACTTATCTAATTTTTTTCAAATTTTTATCTACACCAAAACCTATCTATTTTATCCAAAAGCATTTGCTACAAAAAAAAAACAGCACATCTCATATTACAAAAGAAACAAAAAAAAGAGAAAAAAACGTTTAGGTGGGGGAGAAGGCCCAGCCCACCGTGTTGGCCCGATACCCCCCATCTCCTACCTCCGTACAGGAGGGTGACGCCATGGAGACAGCGACAGGCTCCTCTCCCTCCACCACTCGATCCACCTCCCCCTCCTCTATATCTCCCCCTCTCCCCTCCCGAGCCAAACCCTAACCCTAACACGCATCTTCCCCCTCCTATCTCTCCAGCCGCCGCCGCCTCGAGGGAGGACTCCCTCCTCTGCTGGTGCCACGGCCGCCGGCCGCCGGCGCACCTCGCCGCCGCGTCCGCCCGTCTCCGGCCGTCCCGAGTACCCCCACGCGAAGCCGGTACCACCTCCTTTCCATTCCCCTAACTTCCCTCTCCTTTCCCCTGCGAATTGGTCATCAAATTCTTCCATGAAGATCACCTCGGGTGCCTCTGTTCGTTCATGTCTGTAACCTGCTGCAGCACGTACGCTTGCAGGTTCAGGGAACATCTCGTTGGCAGAGATTAAAACCCAAACCGCACCTCATCCATCAACATCCGCAGCGACATCCTACTGGTTCCAGCGGCGCGCAGTGAAGCCAAAGGTCTCGAGGTCGAATCCCCAAACCCCCACCCCTTTTCTGTCTATTTATTTCGAGTTGGTGCACTGCAGTTCTGAACAATAACCACCCCGAGGCCCCCTTCCTAGCACCAAAGTTTAGCCATCCCACTGGTTAGCCCCTGGATGCAGGAAGCAGGAGGTGGGGGGTTCGAGTCCCCCCTCCTGCAACATTACCCAAACTTTTTCTTTCAATTGTTTTGGTACAGCCACTTGTTGGAAATCACACCTAAGCCCCTGGGCCTTATTTCTAACCCCTGAAATAATTATTTCTAAGTCCCCAGATCCATAAAAATGGCAGATTTGCCCTATATTTTGTAAATTGCATAACTAAATCATCCTAAATCCAAATCCAACATTTTTGATATGTTTTCAATACCAAATTAAATGTTCTATCCAAATATAAAATTTGTTTACTGTTTTGAATATTTTAAATTGGTGCAAAATTTGAATTCTTGTCAAATTCCCTTAAATTTGCAAAATTCATAACTTGTTCATAAAAATTCCAAATTTCACAAACCAAATATGTTTTTCAATCAACTTTTCATGTACTTTCCAAATATAAATTTTGTTTTCTGGTTTGAATAATTTAAATTGCCTAAACAATTTAAATCTTGTTTAATGCAATTAAAAATTGTTTAATATTGTTTAATTCATAATTAATTAATCCAAAGTCCAATTTCAAAATGTGAAACATGTAATCCAACTAAAATTTGATAACCTCTTCAAATTTCAACTTTGTTATTTGTTTTGCACCCTTTAACTTGATGAAAACAATCACTACTTGTTTAACACCATTAAGTAACAATAATTTCCAAACTTGTTAATGTTTTCTAAAATGGTTAACTATCATTCCAATTGCATTTAAATTGTTATCTTCTTGTTATTCATCATGCATGCATCATGCTAACTCACCAACACCTGATGCTTAGTGATAGAACAATTAATTCAACTCTAAAACATGGGCTTCCATATGCAACCTTTGCATATGGAATCATTTAAACTTGTGTTTCATATCAAGTAGTTTACTTTGGTGCATCTATTGAACATGACATGCATCATCCCATGTTTGTGCACATATGCCATGTATTGATTGCCGTCTTCCTTCGTTGTTGTTTTGCTTCTTCTCGGTTAGACGACGACGTTGGTACCGACGAGCCTTACGACACCACTACTCAGGACCTAGCCCAGTACGAGACTGAGCTGCCAGGCAAGTTATCACTCACATGAATCATCGAGTTCTCTTCCACACTTGTTGTCGATACTATTCTGTTGTCTACTATTGCTAGCCCTATGTATCGTTGCTATTCTCCGAACCCATCACATGATTCCCTGAACCAATGATATTGCCTCACCTCCATACCCACAACCTTTTGTTTGTGCCTGTTCTCATCTAGCATGCTTAGGGTTGCTTTTGCTCGAGCCTGTTGTCGGTTACTTCTTTTATTATCGTGCTATTATTATCTGTTATCGTTCCGGGGGCTCGATGTTAATCAATCAATCCTGTTAATGCTGCTGTTAATAATAATTTGATGATAAGGCACCGGCAGGAGGCCCTTTGTGGTTTTGAGGCCTGCTAGTGTCGACCCTAATAGGAAAAGGGTCTTGTCTACTGATCCATGATGAGCGCACTACCCGCATGTGGGAAGCGAGTATGGGCGCCCCCCTCAACTTGACTCGATTCGCATCTCGTCCAAATCGCCGTACTAGTTCGGGCTTTCCATTTGCTGCATCATATGCAGGTACGAACCCGAGGCCAGGGTGGAACTTTTGTAGTCGGCATTTAGGGCGGCGTGGTCTTCCAGTGCTATGAGGGTCCTCCTTTTCTTCGGGGGGCTCGATTAGCCGCGCACGCACAGCACGCGGTGCTTTGGGCTTGATGCGAAGAACAGTTGGTTGTGTTGAGTGTCTCGCTTGGTGGGTTTGATTCCCATCTGGCGGGATATTCTTACGTGTACGGTTACTATGGTGCACCCCTGCAGGGATAAATCTTCTCGAGAAGCCGTGTTTTCCGCGGTTATGGATTACTTGGTGAAAGTACTGGCTAACAAGTACTCAGGACAACTTAAACATAATGATAACCATGTTTCACCCAATGACTAATAACTTGACTAGTAATTCACACAATAACTTGTTTCACCTTATTACCACGGTGTGAGTTATCCTCGGATTGCTTCTTCGGATAAGGGGCGAGATCCAGGATGGGTTTGTTTGAAGTTATCTTTCAGTTGGTTACAATTCCTCGATCTTATCTTTTCTATTAGCCGGACACAAGTAGTTATCTCTGTAGTTGGTTAGAGCAGCCCGCTGCAGCTTTTATTATACCTATCTTCTTCCGTTGATCCCAAGCATCAATGCTTGTGTTGACGGGTAACTCCTTGATGAAGTGTGAGTCTTGCTTGCCAGTACTTGGATGTACTGACCCCGTTGGGGCTGTGGTTTACGCAGAGTACGACTACGGCTACGATGATCACCAGGATGGCTACTTTGTGGAGTTTGACGACACTGCAGACGAGTAGTTGGCTGGACCCCGGGCAGGATCCAGGACCTACGTGGATGGGCTTCGTTTTTCGTTATTTTCTCCGGCTTCTTAAGCCTTGGATTTGTCTGTACTCAGACCCATTTGATTGCTTCCGCTGATGTAATGGATGATATGTTGAGACATGTGTCCTCTGGATGAGTGTTTTGCTATCTCTGCCTTAGTGAAGGCTATTTTGCAAACTTATTTCATTCTTTTGTGTCTTAGAGACAGTTTGTGCTATCATTTCGTTCAAAGCTGTTGACGTACAGTGCGTGCTTGAATATGAAGTACGTCGACAGTAGTGCCTTAGGTTCCTAGCGGATAGTTTACTTCGACGGTGGGAACAGGGCTTGTGTTGTCGCGCATAAGCGCAGGCCTACCAGGAAGCTGGGACGTGGGAGCAGGTATGCCCCATAATCCAAGCACCTGACTTCCAGTTCGTGCGAAGAGTATCCTCTAGAAACCGGGGTGCGACAGTTTTATTAAGAGCTTCCCGGTTGTTTGACAAAGTTATGCCACTTTTTATTTATATGAAAATCTATTGAGTCTCACGTCAAGGTTTTTTGTGTGAAGATGATGATATTCTTATTCTGATATGTGAATGACTACTATTCCGTGCAATTCAGTTCTGGAGGTACTGTTAGGAATCTATTTTGGCTTCTTGACATTTGTGGAATACAAAAATGATAAGGTATTTTTTGTTGTTAATTGTGTTGTTTTCCTTTATTTCTAGCTAAGATGATGCAGTTCTTTCGAGCTAAGATCCTAAAAGGGATGGAGGGAGTACTATTGATGAGGAATCAATATAGCATGTTGTTTTCCTTTCTACTAGCTAAAATGTCAATTGTGTTGTATAACCCTCTGCAAGAAAAATGAACGCGTTGGGCCAAGAAATATGAGTGTTTGTATGAGATACTGAGATTCAGTATGTTGCTTACCAGTTTTTCTTGGGATTTCTGTATGACTCACACCTTGTAGTAATTTATTCAGCTTGGTTAGTCTATTGAATAGTAATTTTTGTATTGTGCCCACATGAAACTTGTGAGATTGCCATCAAAGCAATTTGAAGAGCTCAGTGTACAGGTTTGAATATAAGTAGTCCCCATCATTGAATAGTACTTTTCATTATACATGTTTGAAGAGCTCTATTTTGTCAGAACAGACATAAGCTTCACCCTAACACATGTCGGTGAATAATATGCACTATACTAGGAGCTATGAATATAAGTAGTCCCCCCCCCATTGCACTAATGTTTTAATCAATGTTTCTTATTTTGTTGTTCCGACAATGCATTGGAATTCACCTATTATGTGGTTTTTTCTAAGAAATATTAGAGATCCGTAGCAACGCACGGGCTTTCAACTAGTGACTATAAACAAAGTCACCTCTAGCCTGATGATCATTCAGTTTTTTACTTGTAATATCACTTCATGCTTTGATTAAAAATGTTTTGTCTCTATGCATGATTATGGACGTTATTGCTCTCTTAGTTGGTCACTCCCAGTCTCTTGCTAGCCTTCACCTATGCTGAGTATGAGCTCTACTTGTGCATCCAACTCCCAAAAAGCAAAGTTTGCTAAATGTGTCTATCATATCTACCTATATGTGGTATTTCACCGCCACTCCAAGTAAATTTCTCGTGTGCGACCTTTAAGCCTTCAAAATTATAACATGTTTTGTGTTCCTGTTTTAGCTCATGAGGAAGTAGTTTAAAGTTTATCATGGTTTATGTCAAGCAAAGTTCTTCTCCCTTAGGTCACCCGATTATTATGGAATATGTGCTCATCTAAATTTCAGAGAGCTAATGCCAAATAATGTGAACTCAAATAAGAAAAGGGACCTCCCCATGGTTTGATGAATGCTGGTGGGCACCCATGGATACGGCTAGCTCTGGTTTGTTAAAGGAAAGGTGAGGGCAAGTGCCAACCAAAATAAAGAAAAATGCTAATGGAAACCGTTCTCAAAATTCTAAACACTTTGCTTGGCATGGATTATGATAAGTCTTTCATTACCATTCGTTGACATAGACATACACCTCTCTCAATTTTTTTTACAATACCTCTATTTTATATGATAAAAATCTCTAGCACATGAGTAATCCCTTCTTCCATCTGCAAAGGGCCTTTCTTTTACTTTTATGATGAGTCTTCATCTTCTTACTTTATGCACCACTTAAGAGAGCATAGTTGTCATTCTGCATATAATGTGCATAGTTCCAAAAAAAAAATCTTGATTGATTCATGATTATGTTATTGCTTGCTCTCAAATTATTTGTATCTAGTCACAATTTTAACTTTGAAGGTGTCCTGGCATTTATGTTTCGGTACCACACGAAGGACAAGCCGGATACCACTTTATTATATTTTTCTTTATGATTGAAACAAACGTATCACTTTCAATACATTATTATCCATTGTATTTTATTGTTGTTACTTTTCATGTGCAACATAGTTGCTAAGTTTACATTAGTTCAAATAATATGTATCATGCCTTTGTTCAAGTAATTTGATCTTAGCTTACCATGCTTTTACATAACATTGATCAAGATTGTGTTGTCTTCATGTCACCTCAAAAATTATTTTGTTATCACTTACCTACTCGAGGACGAGCAAGAGTTAAGCTTGGGGATACTCATATGTTGCAAACGTATCTACAATTTTTTATGCTCCATGCTTGTTTTCTATCCAATGCCCTTATGTTTTCTTCGTTTTTCGGATGTTTCATTGACTAACCTATTAACGAGATTCCCCAGGCTAGTTGCTATTTTCTTCTGTTTTTCTATTTCAGAAAAGTTCTTCAAGAAATATTCTTGCTGTTTTCTTAGCAACGCCGGAAGGCTGTCTCTCTTCGTCAATGCCGAGCCCTGGAAGGCGGAGGACTGACGGGTTGACACGAGCGTACACGTGCACACCATAAGAGGGATAAAACATGTGATCCTTGACGAGGGAAGACTTAGCGACATCCTTGCAACTAGGCTTAGTTGTGAGGATCTACGATGTTCATAAATCTTCTACGACTACATCGAATCCTCTGCTCGGTGAGTCGTGATACTGATCCTTACATGTATGGGAATGCCTCTTTATCTACATAGTGATCTTGGCGGACTACGTAGGCAAAAAAATTTAAAATCTGCAACATAAACCAACAATGGTATCAAAGCGTACTATGCATAAATACGATTGGATCTAGGGCACAATTTTATCTTGGTATTGCATAAGATTGTGCAAGTATATTAGAAATCTCTCTAATATTTAGTTTCCTTTTGTTGCTTCCCAATAAGTCATGTTTGTCTTGTTTTCGACGGCATGGTGTGACTTTTTAGAAACTTCTAGAAATCCTAGGACGCTCGAGCTGCCCCTGGCATATCTCGTTTGATCCAAAGATGTAGCGTCCCCACCTTTTAATAAAGGCAAGAACCTCTGTGTTACTATGCTAGTCCCTGGATCAATTGCTAGAACCACGGTACAAGATGAAATATCATGCAATTGCGTCAATACCTTTATTACATCGCATGATCCAGACTTTACAACTTGCATAGCTCAAGGCTAGCGTAAATACAAAGTTCTGCAACAGAAAACATAGCACATCAATGAGCCCCATCATCTTCGTGTGCCACAGGCAAATCATGTTAGTTGTTGGCTCGAGAACCTAAACGAAATCTTCACTCGTCTTCGGAGCCATCTGCAATATTGAATATGCATACACAAGGGGCTAGTACAATTTATTGTACTGACAAGTGACACTATGGTGGATATATGGAAAATGCTATCTTCTACATGCTTATTTGGCTAAGTGGAGTTTGAAGGCTATTTTGTAGAAGCAAATTTTATCCTATCATTTTTGAAAACTTTTTTTTCCATCTAGCTAGAACGGTAGCACTGATGAACATCAGTATCTCGTTATCGTTGTGCTCCCATAAAATCCCATTCACGAATGTGGGGTGAGTAAGAAACTTCAAAGCCTTCTACGTCCAGTCTCTCCAAGGTGTGCTCCAGTTGCACTCTAGTCCAGTTGCTCAATGGTGTCCATGAATAATGTCATGGCTAAGAACCCATACTAGTGTGATCAAGCATATCAATACGTCAGACCAAAGGCCCATATTATGTCGTCGCAAAACTTTATGTGAGCATATCAACAGGTCAGGCAAACCAGCCCCTACTATGTCACTCGCTGCAAAGTGTAATGTGAACATATCAATAGGTGAGGCAAAACAGGCCCTACTATGTCAGTCGTCGCAAAATCTAATGTGAACATATCAATAGGCCAGGGAAACCAGCCCCTACTATGTCACTCGCCGCAAAGTTTAATGTGAACTTATCAATAGGTCAGGCAAACCAGCCCCTCCTATGTCACTCGTGAAATGTAATGCAAACACATCAATAGGCCAGGTCATATGCCACCTAGTTATGTCACAACCACAAAAATCTAAGGTGAACATATCAATATTTCAGGTAATAGACCACCTACTTATGTCACAATCCTTAAAACTCACCTTATTTCACATAGTGAACTCATTGATCTTAAGTTGTCCTCACCAAAAAAAGAATATACCTTTCAATTATATCAACCTTCTTGAAAAGGCCATATATCTTCGTCTAATAAACATAGCTAAGAAATTCTACCAATACGATGGCATCTATCATATGGATGTCATTGTCTAAAGGTAACATATGATTATTCCACTTATATTTTAGTGAAACAATCTAGCATAGACGTATCACTCAATTCTTACACATGCATTACTACAATAAAACACTAATGCATAATACAAAAAATAGTGGGATCATGTGCATCACTTGCCTTTTTGAAGTTGGTGTAGAATCACACTCGCTTCACAAATAGAACCTTACTCTCTATACAATCTAAATAATACAAATAAATAACAATAAAAAAGTAACTCACAAACACAATGCATACAAAGGTAAACAAGCATAGAAGTGTTTCAAAAAAAGATCGATTTAGGTTATTTATTGATAGGTCAGGGTTTTTCATATAATTCAATATGCAAAGAGAATTATGATGATTATGTTCGTGGGTACTCTTTTATGGACAAGGTTTGAGCTTGAAGGATCCAAACTTGAGTGGTTCCTATTTTTCAATAAAGTTCCAAGAGTTCATTTAGATTAGTAAAGAGCTATCACATCACTCAATATTGCAAAAGGAGTGGATGTAATTATAAGTTTTAAGGTTGAACATTTAATTCTATTAACAAAAGGATTAAAGTGTTTGGGTTATACTTTCCATTTTGGTTAAGGTTGGTCTAGATACATCACACAATTACATGGAAAAGAATTATTGTGACAAAATTTTGAGTTTGCCTTTCGGGTTAATGGTTGGTCAAATTCAAACTCGAAACAATTCAAACTTGAATAGGTAAGAGGGTTGTTCCAAGGGTCCAATTTGTTTAGGTATTGGTCTCTCTGGTCCAAGGTTACTAAATGGAACATATTCATAGAAGGAATCATATTAAAATTATTTGCTGAATTCGAACTAATTCAAAATTACTCAAATAGGCATTAGACTTCTCAGTCAGTTTTAAACTAGTTCAATAATTATTTTGGGACAATAGGTATGAAGTTACACATTCTAAGGTTTCAAAAAATATTTTATTTTCCATTTTTGGAATTATAGAATTTAAACTATGTCAAAATTCATCCAAATGACTCATTTGAATTTGGATAAATTTTAAATAGTAAAATTTGAAATTAAACAATGCTAAAAGATTCTACAGGTTAAGGGATTTTCAAGAAGTCTAGGTTTGCTAAATTTGGCCTTACGGTTCAAAAGTTATGAATGTTCTAAGTTGTAAGGTTTTTTATGTAAAACTAGCACACGAATTTTTGTTTGGGGTTAGTCCGAAAAAATAGGTAGTGGCATGAGGTGATTGGATGGTAAAATTGGTTTAAGTGAACTACTTATGGCTGTAAGATTAAAATCGTGTGGGTACAACTACATCGTGTCTTAGTCTAGTTTATATCGCGCAGTGTACGTACGACAAATACTACGCTAGTCTAGAAGTTAAAATAAAGTATACTAAGAAAATAAGTCTACAATACTACAACAACTAATTTCGCGGACTCAAATATATTAAGACATTTATTCTACAAATATACGTATAAAGGAGAGTTTACGTGATACCTTCGTTGTGTGAGAAACGTCGCCGGAAAAGAAAATGAGAAACCCTACAAATTTTTTTATTTCATTTTAGTCAAACCAAAATAAATGGTTCAAACTGAATTGTTTTTTTATATTTTTTCTAAACCATTTGTAGAATTATATAGACGAGAGGTGAGGCAAAAAGTTAATTGGTCGGACCATGTGTGACTAAAAGTATCGGCATGTACCATCTTTTGGGACAAGTCTAGATACACCCACCTATGTCCAACTTTGAGACATTTAATATGGGACGGAGGGAGTAGTATCTTCTATTTTTGTGAGCGCTTTGTCTTTTCCTTTTCTATTTTATTTGTTTGAACAAATATTTAAATTCAAAAGCAAGTAAAATATTTTCAGAAAAGAAATTGATAAAATACTTTTTGGAAAGTTTATTAAAAGCATAGTATGTAGGCACTAATATTATCAACTAATAGTATTTTAAAATTTAAAATATTTTATAGAGCATAAATAGGCCAGGATAGTGATTTCCACTTTAAGGTTTGATGCTTGGGATTCAATTTCCAGTTTATGTGTGAAATAAATGCAATAAGACATGCTAATGATGAATGAATGCATGATTTTTTTTTGGAAATTTGCAAAAACCGGGGATGTTACAGAAGAAGTGCTTCGGTAGCTTTCGGTCGCACCATTCTTGGTCTCATATAATGGCATGGTGGAAGGGGCAAGTGGATTGGATCCACATGTGGGTCATGGTTATAAATAAGTTTAGCTTGAGGCTCAAGACGTATTCGTAATGTCTGTGTTTCAATCACCCCGCAAAGTTAATCTAGCAATGAGAATTAACATACCTTGAATCGCGTAGGTGATGTCAATAGTAAACATTGAACCTACAACCACACTAAAACTTGCAAACAAAAAACATTAGATGCGTCCTACTTGTTTTTTTAGAGTGTGTGTGTGTTTGGTATAGCTATTGCGTTACTGTGTTTTGACATGATGGCTAATGCCAAAGGATTGTCATTGTTCGACACCGACAATCAGGCGTTCATCACGAAGCTTGGAGGAATTACATGATAGGAGAAAGTGGTCGTTCCTCCGTCATGGAAAGACTTTAAGCAATTTTTCACGGGAGCGAAATTTCCTCGGATTTTCTAATATGGTGGAAATAACAGAGATGGAGGATCCACATTGGAGATGCATCAAGAAATCCCCGAACAACAAAGTCTATAACAAATCACACGAATTTATAAATTGCTTGTGATGTTTATACTTTGTTTATTGCACCTTGATTGAATAGTAGTCGTTTATTAGGGCGATTCCTCAATTAAGAATATCAAGATAGTTTGCGTGCTACCAATTGTAGCACCGTTGAACCGACATGGGTACGCGTTCATCACTTGGATACAAGGTTCAACGTGCCTCTTCTTGCCGGGAAAGAATTTATTACCGTCAAACTCAGAGATGTTGGTTTTTACAATAACTCATGAGAATTTATTTTGTGAAGCTTTACAATACCAATGCGAAAGAGTGGCTAGTTCAGATGCTCTTTGCCTTACTCAAGGAGGTAGAAGCTGATACTGAATCCGGAGATCCTACAAGGACTAAGACATGTATCAAAGTTATACAATCAATATTCACATTGTAGCACCATCCAACCGACATGGGTACGCGTTCATCACTTGGATACAAGGGTCAACATGCCTCTTATTGCCGGGAGGCAGGTTATAGTTTTCTCACTTGGTTACAAGGTTCATTCTATATGGCAGAGTCAGTTGGTTATCTTGTGATTCAGGCACGAAAGTCATGAGTTCGGAACACACACATCAAAAGATGAGACTGAATCACATGTGTGACTGGCATGGCGGCCTACTCTCTAGGTTATGGTTGGTTGAGGTGGATACATCCTTCTAATCATAATATATTCGGATCTCGTTTCATTGAAATTTGATCTTGAGGAATATTAGTTTCACTGGGATCAATATCTTAATTTCAATTTTATTGAATTAAGTAGTGCGAATTACTTTTGAACTGTAGAGTCTAAATAAACTTTTTTTACTGTAGAGATGGACCCCTTTGTTAGATATCAATTTAATATGATGATGAGTCATCCGCCTTTGGCTGCAAACGGAAACAATTTTAGGGAATGGTTTCATGCTCTGATGGGGGTTCTTAGGAACTCCAATATGGATCACTTTGTGAGTCACATGCCTAGAGACGAGATCATGATGAACCTCATATCCAATGTGACGTGTGTCTTGTCAAGGAGCTGATGCACACATGCATTGATGGATAGCTGGTTGATTGGTTCCATAACCATCATCCTACTACCTAATAGAGGAGCTGAAAGCTCTATTCTCACATCAAGTATGAATGAGCGTTTTAATCTGGCCAGAAAACTTATGAATAGCTGGCTTGGATTGGGTGAATCCATAGAGGTGTTTGAAATCAGGATGGTCAGATTAGAAAAACTCAGAGATGTTGGTTTTCCAGTAACTCATGAGAATTTATTTTGTAATGCTTTACAATACCAATGCGAAAGAGTGGCCAGTTCAGATGCTGTTTGCCTGACTCAAGGAAGCACAAGCTGATACTGAATCTGGAGATCCTACATGGACTAAGACAGGTATAAGAGTTATACAATCAATATTCACATTGTAGCACCGTCAAACCGACATGGGTACGCGTTCATCACTTGGATACAAGGGTCAACGTGCCACTTCTTGCCGGGAGGCGGGTTATAGTTTTTTCACTTGGTTACAAGCTTCATTATATATGGCAGAGTCAGTTGGTTATCTTGTCATTCAGGCATCAAAGTCATGAGTTCAGAACACACACATCGAAAGATGAGAGAGAATCACATGTGTGATTGGCATGGTGGCCTACTCTCTAGGTTATGGTTGGTTGAGGTGGATACATCCTTCTAATCATAATCTATTCAGATCTTGTTTCATTGAAAGTTGATCTTGAGGAATATCAGTTTGAATGGGATCATATCTTAATTTCCATTTTATTGAATTAAGTAGTGCAAATTAATTTTGAACTATAGAGTATAAATAAACTTGTTTTATTTTAGAGATGGATCCCTTTGTTAGATATCAATTTAATCTGACGATGACTCATCCGCCTTTGGCTGCAAACGGAAACAATTTTGGGGAATGGTTTCATGCTCTGATGGGGGTTCTTAGGAACTCCAATATGGATCACTTTGTGAGTCACATGCCTGGAGATGAGAATCATGATGGGCCTCATATCCAATGTGACGTGTGTCTTGTCAAGGAGCTGATGAATACATGCATTGATGGAAAGATGGTTGATCGGTTCCGTAACCATCATCCCTACTACCTAGTTGAGGAGCTGAAAGCTCTATTCTCACATCAAGTATGAATGAGCGTATTAATCTTACCAGAAAACTTATCAGTAGCTGGCTTGGATTGGGTGAAACCATAGAGGTGTTTGAAATCAGGATGGTCAGATTAGAAAAAAACTCCAAGATGCTGGTTTTCCAATAACTCATGAGAATTTATTGTGTAAACTTTACAATACCAATGTGAAAGAGTGGCTAGTTTAGATGTTGTTTGCCTTACTCAAGGAAGCAGAAGCCGATACTGAATCCGGAGATCCTACAAGGACTAAGACATGTATCAGAGTTATACAATCAATATTCACATTGTAGCACCGTCCAACCGACATGGGTACACGTTCATCACTAGGGTACAAGGATCAACGTGCCTCTTCTTGCCAGGAGGTGGGTTATAGTTTTCTCACTTGGTTACAAGGTTCATTCTATATGGCAGAGTCAGTTGGTTATCTTGTCATTCAGGCATGAAATTCATGAGTTCGAAACACACACATCAAAAGATGAGAGATAATCACATGTGTGATTGGCATGGTGGCCTACTCTCTAGATTATGGTTGGTTGAGGTGGATACATACTTCTAATCATAATCTATTGGGATCTCGTTTCATTAAAAGTTGATCTTGAGGAATATTAGTTTCAGTGGGATCATATCTTAATTTCAGTTTTATTGAATTAAGTAGTGCAAATTAATTTTGAACTATAGTCTCTAAATAAACTTTTTTTTATTGTAGAGATGTATCCCTTTGTTAGATATAAATTTAATCTGATGATGAGTAATCAACCTTTGGCTGCAAACGGAAACAATGTTTGGAAATGGTTTCATGCTCCGATGGAGGTTCTTAGGAACTGCAATATGGATAACTTTGTGAGTCACTACCGTGAGATGAGGATCATGGTGGACCTCATATCCAATGTGACGTGTGTCTTGTCAAGGAGCTTATGCACACATGCATTGATGGAGAGCTGGTTGATCAGTTCCATAACCATCACCCCTACTACCTAGTAGAGGAGCTGAAAGCTCTATTCTCACATCAAGTATGAATGAGCGTTTTAATCTGACTAGAGAACCGATGAATACTTGGCTTGGATTGGGTGAACCCATACAGGTGTTTAAAATCAGGATGGTCAGATTAGAAAAAACTCAGAGATCTTGGTTTTCCAATAACTCATGAGAATTAATTTTGTAAACATTTACAATACCAAAGAGTGGCCAGTTCAGATGATGTTTGCCTTACTCAAGGAAGCAAAAGCTAATACTGAATCTGGAGATCCTACATGGACTAAGACAGGTATAAGACTTATACAATCAATATTCACATTGTAGCACCGTCAAACGGACATGGGTATACGTTCTTCACTTGAATACAAAAGTCAATGTGCCTCTTCTTGCCGGGATGCGGGTTATAGTTTTCTCACTTGGTTACAAGGTTCATTCTATATAGCAGAGTCAGTTTGTTATCTTTTCATTTAGGCATGAAAGTCATGAGTTCGGAACACACACATCGAAAGATGAGAGAGAATCACATGTGTGATTGGCATGGTGGCATACTCTCTAGGTTATGGTTGGTTGAGGTGGATACATCCTTCTAATCATAATCTATTGGGATCTTGTTTCATTGAAAGTTGATCTTGAGGAATATCAGTTTCAGTGGGATCATATCTTAATTTCAGTTTTATGGAATTAAGTAGTGCAAATTAATTTTTAACTATAGAGTCTAATTTTTTTTGTAGAGATGGATCCCTTTGTTAGATATCAATTTAATCTGATTATGGGTCATCAGTTTTTGGCTGCAAATGGAAACAATTTTGGGGAATGGTTTCATGCTCTCATGGGGGTTCTTAGGAACTCCAATATGGATCACTTTGTGAGTCACATGCGTGGAGATGAGAATCATGATGGACCTCATATCCAATGTGACGTGTGTAGATGAGAATCATGATGGACCTCATATCCAATGTGACGTGTGTCTTGTCAAGGAGCTGATGCACACATGCATTGATGGAGAGCTGGTTGATCAGTTCCATAACCATCATCCCTACTACCTAGTAGGGCGCTGAAAGCTCTATTCTCACATCAAGTATGAATGAGCGTTTTAATCTGACAAGAAAACTGATGAATAGCTGGCTTGGATTAGGTGAACCTATAGAGGTGTTTGAAATCAGGATGGTCAGATTATAAAAAAAACTCAGAGATGTTGGTTTTCCTATAACTCATGAGAATTTGTTTTGTAAAGATTTACAATACCAATGCAAAAGAGTGGCAAGTTCAGATGTTGTTTGCCTTACTCAAGGAAGTAGAAGCTGATACTGAATCTGGAGATCCTACACAGACTAAGACATGTATAAGAGTTATACAATCAATATTCACATTGTAGCACTGTCAAACCGTCATGGGTACGCGTCAATCACTTGAAAACAAGGGTCAATGTGCCTCTTCTTGCCGAGAGGCGGGTTATAGTTTTCTCACTTGGTTACAAGATTCATTTTATATGGTAGAGTCAGTTGGTTATCTTGTCATTCAGGCATGAACGTCATGAGTTCAGAACACACACATCGAAAGATGAGAGAGAATCACATGTGTGATTGGCATGGTGGCCTACTCTCTAGGTTATGGTTGGTTGAGGTGGATACATCCTTCTAATCATAATCTACCAGGATCTCGTTTCATTGAAAGTTGATCTTGAGGAATATCAGTTTCAGTGGGATCATATATTGGTTTCAATTTTATTGAATTAAGTAGTGCAAATTAATTTTGAACTATAGAGTCTAATTTTTTTATTGTAGAGATTTATACCTTTGTTAGATATCAATTTAATATGATGATGAGTCATCAGTTTTTGGCTGCAAACGGAATCAATTTTGGGGAATGGTTTCATGCTCTCATGGGGGCTCTTAGGAACTCCAATATGGATCACTTTGTGAGTCACATGCCTGGAGATGAGGATCATGATGGACCTTATATCCAATGTGGCGTGTGTCTTGTCGAGGAGCCGATGCACACATGCCTTAATGGAGAGCTGGTTGATCGGTTCCGTAGCCATCATCCCTACTACCTAGTAGAGGAGTTGAAAGCTCTATTCTCACACCGTGTATGAATGAGCGTTTTAATATGACCAGAGAACTAATGAATAGCTGGCTTGGATTGGGTGAACCCATAGAGGTGTTCGAAAGCAGGATGGTCAGATTAGAAAAAAATCAGAGATGTTGGTTTTCCAATAACTCATGAGAATTTAGTTTGTAAAACTTTACAATACCAATGCGAAAGAGTGGCTATTTCATATGTTGTTTTCCTTACTCAAGGAAGCAGAAGCTGAAACTGAATCCGGAGATCCTACATGGACTAAGACATGTATCAGAGTTATACAATCAATATTCACACTGTAGCACCGTCCAACCGACATGGGTACGCGTTCATCACTTGGATACAAGGGTCAACGTGCCTCTTCTTGCTGGGAGGCGGGTTATAGTTTTCTCACTTGGTTACAAGGTTGATTCTATATGGTAGAGTCAGTTGGTTATTGATATGTCTCCAACGTATCTATAATTTCTGATGCTCCATAATGATATTATGCCAATTGCTACATGTTTTCTCCCTTCTTTATGTCATTTTTATCGATTTTACGGACTAACCTATTGACAAGATGTCACAGAGCAAGTTCCCTGTTTTCTACTGTTTTTAGTTTCAGAAAAGTTGTTTTGGAAATATTCTCGGAATTGGAAAGTTCGAACCCCAGAAGTCCTATTTTCACCGGAAGCATCCAGAAGACCGAAGATGAGTCGAAGAGGGGCACCAGGGGGCCCACACCATGGGGTGGCGCGCCCCCCTTGGCTGCGCCAGGGGGTGGTGTGGCCCCCCTAGGACTCCACCGCCTTTGCCCTTTCGCCTATTTATTCCCCCCGGATGGAAAACCCTAAACACCTGATAAAAAATCCCCGAAAAGTTCCGCAGCCGCCGTCACCGTCAAGCCTAGATCAGGGGGTTCTGAAGCTGTCTCCGGCACCCTACCGAAGAGGAAATCATCACCGGAGGCCTCTACATCACCATGCCTGCCTCCGGAGTGATGCGTGAGTAGTTCATCCTTGGACTACGGGTCCATAGCAGTAGCTAGATGGTTGTCTTCTCCTCATATGCCTCCATGTTTAGATCTCGTGAGATGCCTAACATGATCGAGATTGATCTTATGTAATTCTCTGTGTTGTGTTTGCTGGGATCCGATGAATATTGAACTTATGCCAAGTTGATTATAGTCTTTATTGCATATGTTATTTGTGATCTTGCATGCTTTCCGTTGCTAGTGGTTGCTCTGGCCAAGTAGTTGCTAGTGACTCGAAGAGGGAGTATTTATGATTGATAGTGGGTTCATGCCTCCTCTTCGCCATGCTCGAGTGACAGAAACATGAAGGGCGAGGATGTGTTGTTGCCATTAGGGAAAAACAGCGGTGAGAGTGCCCGTGTGCATAATCATTGCTTACATTACACACTTTGTTTAATGCAGTTATCTATTGCTTGCAACTTAATACCTAAGGGGGTTCGGATGATAACCTGAGGGTGGATTATTAGTCATAGATGCAGTTGGATTTCGGTCTATGTATATTGTTGTAATGCCCGCACTAAATATCATAGTAGTCATCATGTCATATATGTGCACTACGGTGCAACCTCTATTTGTCAATTGACCAGCTGTAATTTGTTCACCCAACATGCTATCTTTTATGGAGAGACACCACTAGTGAACCTATGAACCCCGGTCCATTTTCCTATACTGTTAAATCAACCACCACAATTTTCTGCTTTCTTTACTTACTGCAAGCATACATTATTTTCCACACTATACGTCTAATCTTTGTTTTCGTCAAGACCGGTGAGATACACAACCTCACTGTACTATTGGGACAAAGTATTTTGGTTGTGTTGTGTGCAGGTTCCACGTTGTTGCTGACACCGGTGAGGCGCCATCACCATCGTCAGTGGCATAAACCTTTCGAAGATCCTCTTTCTCCTACTGGATTGATAACCTTGGTTCTTAACTAAGGGGAATACTCTGACCAATGTGCTCATCACACCCTCCTCTTGGGGAATCCCAACGAGTGCAAGATCTGCACCACCAGTTATCTTTTCATTCAGGCATGAAAGTCATGAGTTCGGAACACACATATCGAAAGATGAGAGAGAATCACATGTGTCATTGTCATGGTGGCCTACTCTCTAGGTTATGGTTGGTTGAGGTGGATACATCCTTCTAATCCTAATCTATTGGGATCTCGTTTCATTGAAACTTGATCTTGAGGAATATCAGTTTCAGTGGGATCATATCTTAATTTCAATTTTATTGAATTAAGTAGAGAAAATTAATTTTGAACTATAGAGTCTAAATAAACTTGTTTTATTGTAGAGACGGATCCCTTTATTAGATATCAATTTAATCTGATGATGACTCATCATCCTTTGGCTGCAAACAGAAACAATTTTGGGGGAATGGTTTCATGCTCTGATGGGGGTTCTTAGGAAATGCAATATGGATCACTTCGTGAGTCACATGACGGGAGAGGAGGATCATGATGGACCTCATATCCAATGTGTCGTGTGTCTTGTCAAGGAGCTGATGCACACATGCATTGATGGAGAGCTGGTTGATCGGTTCCGTAACATCATCCCTACTACCTAGTAGAGGAGCTGAAAGCTCTATTCTCACATCAAGTATGAATGAGCGTTTTAATCTGACCAGAAAACTTATGAATAGCTGGATTGGATTGGGTAAACACATAGAGGTGTTTGAAAGAAGGATGAACAGATTACAAAAAAAACTCAGAGATGTTGGTTTTCCAACAATTCATGAGAAGTTATTTTGTAAAACTTTACAATACCAAGGCAAAAGAGTGGCTAGTTCAGATGTTGTTTGCCTTACTCAAGGAATCAGAAGCTGATACTGAATCCGGAGATCCTACATGGACTAAGACATGTATCAGAGTTATACAAACATTATTCACATTGTAGCACCGTCAAATCGACATGGGTACACGTTCATCACTTGAATACAAGGGTCAATGTGCCTCTTCTTGCCGGGAGGCGGGTTATAGTTTTCTCACTTGGTTACAAGGTTCATTCTATATGGCAGAGTCAGTTGGTATCTTGTCATTCAGGCATAAAAGTCATGAGTTCGGCACACACACATCGAAAGATGAGAGAGAATCACATGTGTGATTGGCAGGGTGGCCTACTCTCTAGGTTATGGTTGGTTGAGGTGGATACATCCTTCTAACCATAATCTATTGGGATCTCATTTCATTGAAAGTCGATCTCGAGGAATATTAGTTTCAGTGGGATCTTATCTTAATTTCAATTTTATTGAATTAAGTAGTGCAAATTAATTTTGAAATATAAAGTCTAAACAATTTTTTTTATTGTAGAGATGGATCTCTTTGTTAGATATCAATTTAATCTGATGACGAGTCATCATTTTTTGGCTAAAAACGGAAACAATTTTGGGGAATGGTTTCATGCTCTCATGGGGGTTCTTAGGAACTCTAATATGGATCACTTTGTGAGTCACATTCCTGGAGGCGAGGATCATGATGGACCTCATATCCAATGTGACGTGTGTCTTTTCAAGGAGCTGATGCACACATGCATTGATGGAGAGCTGGTTGATCGGTTCCGTAACCATCATCCCTACTACCTAGTAGAGGAGATGAAAGCTCTATTCACACATCAAGTATGAATGAGAGTTTTAATCTGACCTGAAAGCTGATGAATAGCTGGCTTGGATTGGGTGAACCCATAGAGGTGTTTGAAAGCAGGATGGTCAGATTGCAAAAAAAAACTCAGAGATGTTGGTTTTCTAATAATTCATGAGAATTTATTTTGTAAAACTTTACAATACCAATGCGAAAGAGTGGCCAGTTCATATGTTGTTTGCCTTACTCAAGGAAGCAGAAGCTGATACTGAATCTGGAGATCCTACATGGACTAAGACAGGTATAAGAGTTATACAATCAATATTCACATTGTAGGACTGTCAAACCGACATGGGTACGCGTTCATCACTTGAAAACAAGGGCCAATGTGCCTCTTCTTGCCGGGAGGCGGGTTATATTTTTCTCACTTGCTTACAAGCTTCATTCTATATGGTAGAGTTAGTTGGTTATCTTGTCACTGAGGCATGAAAGTCATGAGTTCGGAACACACACATCGAAAGATGAGAGAGAATCACATGTGTGATTGGCATGGTGGCCTACTCTCTAGGTTATGGTTGGTTGAGGTGGATACGTCCTTCTAATCGTGATCTATTTGAATCTCATTTCATTGAAAGTTGATCTTGAGGAATATCAGTTTCAGTGGGATCATATCTTAATTTCAATTTTATTGAATTAAGTAGTGCAAAAATATTTTCGAACTATAGAGTCTAAATAATTTTTTTAATTGTAGAGATGGATCCCTTTGTTAGATATCAATTTAATCTGATGACGAGTCATTAGTTTTTGGCTGCAAACGGAAACAATTTTGGGCAATGGTTTCGTGCTCTCATGGGGGTTCTTAGGAACTCCAATATGGATCACTTTGTGAGTCACATGCGTGGAGATGAGGATCATCATGGACCTTCTATCCACTATGACGTGTGTATTTTAGAGGAGCCGATGCACACGTGCCTTGATGTAGAGCTGGTTGATCGGTTAAGTAACCATCATCTCTACTACCTAGTAGAGGAGCTGAAATCTCTATTCTTACATTGGGTATGAATGATCGTTTTACTCTGACTAGAGAACTAATGAATAGCTGGCTTGGATTGGGTGAACACATAGAGGTCTTGAAAGCAGGATGGTCAGATTAGAAAAAAAATCAGAGATGTTGGTTTTCCAATAACTCATGAGAATTTATTTTGTAAAACTTTACAATACCAATGCGAAAGAGTGGCTAGTTCAGATGTTGTTTGCCTTACTCAAGGAAGCAGAAGCTAATACTGAATACAGATATCCTACATGGACTATGACATGTATCAGTGTTATACAATCAATATTCACACTATCGCACCGTCCAACCGACATGGGTACGCATTCATCACTTGGATACAAGGGTCAACATGCCTCTTCTTGCCGGGAGGCGGGTTATAGTTTTCTCACTTGGTTACAAGGTTCATTCTATATGGCAGAGTCAGTTGGTTATCTTGTCATTCAGGCATGAAAGTCATGAGTTCGGAAGACACACAACAAAAGATGAGAGAGAATCACATGTGTGATTGGCATGGTAACCTACTCTCTAGGTTATGGTTGGTTGAGGTGGATACATCCTACTAATCATAATCTATTGGGATCTTGTTTCATTGAAAGTTGAGGAATATTAGTTTCAGTGGGATCATATCTTAATTTCAATTTTATTGAATTAAGTAGTGCAAATTAATTTTGAACTATAGAGTCTAAATAAACTTATTTTATTGTAGATATGGATCCCTTTGTTAGATATCAATTTAATCTGATGACGAGTCATCAGCCTTTGGCTCTAAATGGAAACAACTTTGGGGGATCGTTTCATGCTCTGATGGGGGTTCTTAGGAACTGCAGTATGGATCATTTTGTGAGTCACATGCCGGGAGATGAGGATCATGATGGACCTCATATCCAATGTGACGTGTGTCTTGTCAAGGAGCTGATGCACACATTCACTGATGGAGAGCTGGTTGATCGGTTCCGTAACCATCATCCTACTACCTAGTAGAGGAGTTGAAAGCTCTATTCTCACATCAAGTATGAATGAGCGTTTCAATCTGACCAGAGAACTCATGAATAGTTGGCTTCGATTGGGTGAACCCATACAGGTGTTTGAAATCTGGATGGCCAGATTAGAAAAAAACTCAGAGATGTTGGTGTAAGGACCCCAGACCGGCAGTCTGAAACCCTACGTATGCATACATTCACGATCCCAGAAAGATCAGTCGTGAACAACATACACAGTTGGCACACAGATATACATCATCCATTACACGAATACATAAAGGTATTACAAAAATGATCACACGATCAAGTCTAGCACAGCTGCCAAAAGGGCAGGCTACTTAACAAACACAGCGGAAGACAATCCAAACACAACGTAGTTGAGCCCAAGTCACGCCTTAACCTACAGGCTGCTGACCCGGAGACGATCCTAGTTCGCAAAGCCGTCAACTCCGTACTTCTCTGCATAGATATCCTTCGGAGGCTCCTTCTCCAAATCTGATAAGTAGATACCAGGGGCGAAACCATAATGAGTACATTTGAATGTACTCAGCAAGACATCCATCATGTCACTTACCAACATGCAAATATGCTTATATGGTGGAATAGGTAGGCTATAAATATGGTTCACTATCAATGGTGTTCATATATGATGACACCACAGTTGCAGTCAGGTTAATCTGTATCTTCGTTGAAGAAGATACTTCAGAAGAAAATAATATAGTTTTATTTCTCTTGTAGATATCACATGTACAAGAGTTTTTGTAAAACTTTGTTAAGGAATATTTTCTCTTTGCAAAACTTCTTGGAATCAGTTTCCAGAATTCTTGCTTAGAGTAGAAAAGGTTTTCTTTGCAAAACATTTTGTTTTGTATAACATCATCTGGCTTTTCATCATCGACGATACCTCCACGGTATAAGTTTCCATTCCTTTCCGAACTTCACAAGTTCAACACTTCCTTTCCAAAATTTCCCTTTCAAAAACTCCCTTTTTGAAAACATTGACACAATGCTAGCTACATGGCCATTCAACCGTCCATATCCGAGGACGCGGCTATCTCGAAATAGTTTTACTCTGCAGAGGTGTACACATTTCCACCAGATCCAGAATCCGCCATGAAACACCCATGGACTGTTCCCAACCTATGAGAACATCAGATAACTGATCTTGACTATCCACTATGTACAAGCTAGAACATGACTATCTCTTCAATTGGGTTTCCCCCTCCCCGGCAAGCCGTGTCCCACACCGCCCAGACAGGAGGCCCAACTGCTGCATCCGGAGGGAAAATACATCCCACACTTTAGATGTCCCGTCTGCTCACTCCTAGCGACACTTCGGTTCGGAGGATCCAATCCTCTATAGCACTTGAGATAGCTCACATACTAACCATAACAAGTTTTTAATCAAGCCCCTACCCATATTGGGGTAAAGTGGCAGTACGATAAAGGTTGTCCAGCGAAGACTAGGTTATGTGTCATTTTTGAAAACACCACTTTCTCAAAAATGACCACTTCCACATTCCTCCGGAGAACAAGGATCCGCCTTTTCTCCGGGTTTTCCGTAAAGCCTTTGTTTTGTAGAATCACAATTTTAGGGTGTCCACTTAGGGACTAGTATATTTGATGGTAATAAATACCATAGGGTGGCTTATGGGCTTGGTATTACCAAGTTTAACTATTGGCATGATAGTAACCTATATATAGTATAGTAGTAATTTCCACCTCAAAAATAGTTTTGATAATCAAGTTTTTGGTAAAACTTCAGAGGTAAAACATGCATGATATATAATGGTAAGTATTGTATCAGCAAGCAATCAGGATGGCTTGCCTGGTATCTCCTTGTGTCCCTGGTTTTGGAGTGACTGGAACTTGAAACAGAGCTTCCCGACACTTCCTTCCTCTTCGTTTTCTAACGTCGTAAAAAGAATAAAGGACACACATTCAGAACCAATCAAGGCAAGCAACCATACATAACAATACATACAGCAAGGAAATCTAAAAATAACCAATCACACAATTTATTAGGGAGCAAACAATCAAACAAACACACTTGGCAGAAATGCCATTTATTAAGACAGCTTAAGGTTGGAGGGACATAACTCACAACCTTAATATCATGGATTCAGTGGGTGTGCCACTCTCATACCAAGATATTAATAAACCCAAAATAAACTTAGTTTCACAATGGTGAGACTACTAAGAGTATATAAAACATGCACAAAAATAATTATGGCAATGTGTCTCTCAACCACACCACAAAAAGAAAAAGGTAGCTAATCTGCTAAGCCTAAATTCACATCAAGAATAACTAAGACACATGATTTGCAAAAGTTACTTTTACAAATCAGTGAGCCTACACAAGTGTAACAAGGTAATAGACTCATCACAAAACACACAATTTCTCATAGTGAGAACAATAGAAACGATGACTAAAAAGGAGGAATCCTATAGACATGCTTCTACTAAGGGTTTGCTATGCAAGCATGCATAACAAGTAAAATACTAAAATGCAAACAAGGAACCATGTTATCATAATGGGAAATGAAAACATGTCCTCATGCAAGGATACACAAATATCTACCAAACACAAGTTGGCAGGAAAAATAATTCAATACAAAAACTGCTAAGGAATCTAGTACTACTCAAACATGAAGAATCAATGGATGCATTTCAATAAAGCAATTGAAATACAACCAGAGGGTCCATGTCCTAAAAACAGTAGTGAAAAACACCCATACTTGCTATAACAAAAATATCCCATTTAGCAAAACAATGCATCAATTTGCAGGGCAACTCCTACATACTAGTAGTAATAAAAAGGGCATTACTAGGGGAATCAAACAACACTCCAAGAATGTATTTTTCCTAGCAAGCCACACATTATTATAACCACTTACAAACAGAAGCATACACATTTTCATTTAGCACTAAAATCCAAAGCAAAAATACTAGGCACTTATTAGTTATAGAACTATATAAAAGAAATGCATCTAGTTTGGGGAAATAATGTTTCCACCAAAAATGCAATGAAACCAGTGGGTGTTCCACTAGCATAACAAAGCATTAAGAGGTCACAATGCCTCTGGTCATACTTGACAAAAATTACAAAAGCCTAAACTAGCATCTAGTGCATTAACAATACTAGCAGAAAATAACAGGGTGCTAAAATAAGCAAGGTAATGATACTCATGCTATTGTTTTCACACATGTGAAAACTTTAGGTGTCAAGTACTCATAACAACATCATCAAAATGCTACTGGTCTTATGAACATAACACAAAAATATGTGGCCACAAAACCACAAATGATTATGTCAAAATTCCACACATGAGGGAATTTTTCCATAACCATTCTCATAGTCATGACAAAGCTAATAATGCTTTTCTACCAACTCAAATGCAATCTAGCAGAGGTGATAACAACACAAAATAAGTACTAACATGGCACTGGATCCAATCAAAAATCCAAGTGCTAGCACATCAATTCATCACTCAAAAATTATATGCAACTATTAGCTAGAGATTAATCATATGTTACTAATAAAAATCCTATTTCTTCTCAACTCAAGTCCACACATTCTAACATGATAAAATAGCTAAGTAACACTTATAAAACAAGTTCACACAACTTATACATGCTAGAAAACAATATTGCAACACAAAAATATGCTCACACAATTTAATTACTTAAAATGCCAAAATGGCAGAAACATGCAAAACAAAGATCTGTCCACCAAAATTTCTAGGATGCTCTAAAAATTAAACCCTTCTAGGTTTGGATAGTCCTAAACATTTATAAGACCATCCAATTGAGTTTGCATCAAAAATCATTTTTAATAATTTTATAAAAATCACCAAAGTGCTCTCTGGTGTTTTACCAAATTGCATGCCATTTCTAAAATACAATGAATTTGGAAACGAGGTTAAATGCTCCTGTTAGTAAATTTCAAGGGCTTTCCAATGCAATTGGCCTCACTTCATTTGGGGCTGTGAAATAAAAATGGTGCTCATTTTGGTGTTTCTGGTACCTGTTGCCAAATCATTTTTAATTCTTAAAATATACATCCAAATGTAGATCTACAAGTTGGAGGTGGTTTAGAATTACTTGAGGTACAAGTGTGATTTTTGGTTTGGTCAAATTCATTTGTTTGGTTGCCTTTTAGAGCCAAAAGTAACTATACCAGTTTCTGTAAAAATTAATTTGGAAAAAGAACAAAGGATGGGCCAGATCCAGTTTTGGGCCGGCCAGAATCTTTCTCACCGCGGCCAGATCTAGCCCAACGACGCTGACACGCGGGCCTGGCCGCCACGGGGCTGCCACGCGAGCACAGCAGGGCCCCACTGGCCAGTTTGACTCTATTGCGCGCGGGGTCAAGGGCTGACGCGAGCACGACGTCGCGGTGGTGTCATCCGCCGGCGGAATGTCTCCGGCGAGGCCGCACCACTCGTTTCCGGCGACCATTTCGCAAAATAAAAACTTCTACGCGACGCCTACGACGAGGGGAACCGATTGAGTCATGTTTCGCTTCCCGGGAGGGCGCCGGAGAGCGGCGGCATCGGCAATGCGCGGCGGCCGGAGCACACGTACGGCGCTACGACGAACTAAAGGGAGAGGGAGAGGGGAAACGCGACGGGGAGACGTGGCTGCTCACCTTGAACACGTTGCGATGCTCGGCTAGGGAGGAGAGGACGCGAGTCGGCGGCGATAGCTCGCCGGAGCTCCGTCGGGCTCGAGGACGAACTTGGACGGCGCGGGCACTAGGAGGCGATTCGGCTCGATTCCTTCGTCACCGAGGGGCTACTCGACGAGGCGGAGATGATGGCGCTAACGGCTGCCGGCGGCGAGCTCCCGTTTGGCCGAATCGACGACGGCCACCTTCCCTAGGGTTTCGGTTTGGAGGTTTCTTGAGAGAGAGAGAGAGGAACTCGAGTGGGGGGGGAGAGAGAGCTTGAGGGGGACAAGAGCACATGGGGGGCCTCTTTAACCCCCAAGTTTTCTTCCCCTCGAAGGCATGGCCTAGGGCTGCTGTTTCTCCACAGCAAGCTAGAGGTAGGAGATGACTGGGATTTTATTTAGGTCCCTGCGATTTTACAAACAGGTCCCTGTCTTCACTGAAAAAAGATGTTTTCACTAGGAAAACCAAGTCAAAAATTGAAACCCTTTTGCCCAAAATTCTTATTGGTTAATATACACAACATATGTGAAAATTGGCTCCATTGTAAAAACTTGATAATTCAAAGTTGTTCAAATTTGAATTCTTACAGAAATGGACATTGAATTTATTAACCTACTTAGGAGCTTCCAAAAATGATAATTTTTGGCACACATTCTTTATTTGATGTGTTACTTATGTGGTAGAAAATTCAAGTCATTTATAGTTACTTCATAGAACAAACTTGTTCAAATTTCAAAAAGGTGCTGTCAAGAAAACAGGGGTTTTTGGCAACTTAAACAATTCAAAATCTTATGCCCTTTTGGTTTTCATCCTTATTTATGATATAGAGCATGTAGTATTTATTTCATGGCATTTGGAAAAAGTTTGTAGAACAAACTTGTTCAAAATCCCAAATGTTGCTGTGGAGAAAATTCATGTTTTCAGGGCTTTAATGGAATCAATTTTTGGTCTCCTCTTGTGTGTGTTCCTTATTTGTTATAAGGAAGCAATGGTATTAATTTCAGCTCATTTGAGGAAAGTTTACAATAGTAACTAGTTTGAGTTTTCTGTTTCTGAAAATATTGGAATTTCTATTTAATAAAGCACTTGGCTTTTCTTTAGCAAAGCTTTGCCAAAATATTTATGTGACTAGAGATAGCAAGTCAATGCTCTCCAATACCTTTGTTTTTAATCTTGCAAGGTTGGAAAAACATTTGATAATATTTTGGTGAAGCATTTAAGAATGCCTCTTTTTCTGATAATCTTTTTAGGGAAATTTATTAAGTGTTTCCTCTTTCTTAATTTAGGCCTTGGAATAATATTCAACAAGTATGAGACTCATAAGATAGTTTTGGAAAACTCTTTGATCAATATTTACTTTAGAAAATATTGCCAAAGTCATTGGAACAATATGTTGAATATTTTTATTTTACTGCTTTGCTATCCTTTTTAAGTTTGTTTAGTTTATATAATTAGTTTGTTTAGTTGCACTTAAACAACCACAAACAAACACAACCAAGGTTTATTAGTAAAGCAATTAGCAAAACAACTGTGTTAACAGGTATTCCAAAATTGGGATGTGACAGGTCTTCCCCCCTTAAAAAGAATCTCGTCCCCGAGATTCACAAGCGAGGACTAAGGGAGGGCCAACAAACACAATGTTAGTGTTGGAGTGCAGATGCTTCCCCCCTTTGACTTTTCTTGGGAGGTGGGGTACATCCCTAAATTAGCAAATTTAGTTTAAAAATTTCTCTAGCTATCAATTTACTCAACCACCAAATTTTTAAAAATTTCTGATAACGTCACTACTGCCAACTAGTTCCTTTTAGTGCAGAACTACCTGGAAAAGTACCGTCAATTATTACATGAGTTCCTAGCTATATCCCACATATTACATACCACATATGGAGTGGTGTACCACCCACATAATAAGGTATATAATAAGCTAAAAGTATAGCTTGTGGGTGCAAAAAGGTTAGGTTGCTAAGGTAAAACAAACAGACAGAACAATACCCATGGCAGTGGTTATTACCCACCACAAGCAACTATCACTTCATATGTTCATGATTTTAGTTGGATGTTTTAGATTCTTAAGATACTCTTAAGCACAATCATAACACAAGTATAAACTCATGCTAAGGTAAAACATTTAAACAAAATCCAATAAGCAAGCAAACAACACCACAGATGAATAGACTATTTATTCACTAGGTTATTGTTTATTAGATGTTTTGGAATCCATCAATCATGAACAATTAGCAAACAACCAGTATCTAAAAACCAATGAATACAATCATAAAGATAATCTAAAATACCATCTTCACACAAGATTAAACTCCTATTACACAGGCATAAAAGCAGGACTGCACGAATAACACACTAGTATGAAAAAAAAAAAAAAAACTACACCAGCATGCTATAAGAGATAATCATATCCTATAACCATAGAACATGAAACTAAAATAATTCATGGCATGATAACAGAATTAATAACTTCCTAAACATGCTATATCAACATATATACTTATAAAATAACAAGAGGGTAATACTAGAGCAAAAATCACCATTTTCTAGTGGTGAAACTAGCTTTCGTGCTAGAGAAGCAAACAATGCTATCATGATGTTTAAACTTAAACAAGCAAGTCATGAATATAAATGTACCTAATAACAGTACACAAAACTTACTCATGCTAGTAAGCACAAACATCAAAACAATCCCATGAAACAACTATTAAACATGCATAAATTAATTCTAGCAATTTATGTTTTTCTTAAACAATTACTAGCAAACAAGCAAGGTATAATTCACACAACCAGTAGCTATGCAAGTAATGAAAAGTTATCTAAACCTTTTCAAAAATCCATACACTCAATTTAAAATTATTCACAAACAATCTACCAATCAAGAGGAATTTATTTTATTTGCGAACAATTTAATTTTAGCACACGATAGTGAAACATTTCTTAACATGATACCCCTAAGGAATATTATGCTAACAAAAGGATCACATCTAAACATATTAGTCTTTACTAATAAGAAATAAACTTATCACTTGCATAAGTGAAAAGAAACAATTATATTTTCCATGGTGGAAAATAGAAATCAATCACATAGTGAAACATGCTATTTTCACACATGTGTATGGTTGGGGATTTTCATCCTCAAGCCAAAATACAATGGGACCAGTGGGCTATGGCCTACTAATACCAAGTAAAAATAGGTACTAAACCTCTGGTTACTCATGAAAAACTTTGCATAGAAGATAAAAATATAAGGCTATTTAATCTAGTGAAGCTATACTAGTGCATATTGATAGCAATTCTTACACATGCTTTATTATTAAAAGACATGCAAGCTAACATAGGTACAAGCATCAAAATAACAGTACCTAAATGGTACTGGACTCAAGGAAAATATAGCACAAAATTCTACTAAGAAAGTATACACAGATCTAGCTCTCATAATACTTCCAAATAATAAACTGGAAAAATAGCAAATGTTACTCATGCTTTGCTATAAGATCACATGCAAGTTAATGAAGATAACAGCATATAAATAACAGTACCAAAATGGTACTGGATCTATCATAACCCTAACAAAAATCTAGGTACAACAAATCTATAAGGATTTGCCCACTCAACAATCCCAATAATAAAACTGGAAGGTAACAAATGCTATTTCATTTTTATTCGAGTTTCCAATCATGCACACACTTTCTAGGGTAGATTTCTTGTAAGAAAACAACATAATAACAAGTCCTAACAACTCCATATAAGCTAGGAAGCAAGATTGAATAAAACACAAATTCATTTCAATCAAGAGCACACAAAGAAGCAAAAATAGGAAAACTGATGTTTCCTAGATTTATCATAACTATTCCATCGTTCACTTAATTTCTAAACCATGAATTTCATAGCACCTACAATGTATATTAAGATTTGGTTTCCAAAGTAGATGCACACGATATCCTATTGACTAGTAAACGAATAGGTCATCTTTTTATTTTCTCGTGACTTCTCCTTTATACCAACTAGATTAAAAGTTGTCGTAAGTCACTTAATTCCTTGGTTTAGAAAGAGTTGTGAGTAGTTTGCATGCTTTGGTTAGGTGTCAAACTAAGATTAGACAAAACATGTTAGTCTTGTTAGCTTTCTATTTAATCATGTTCGTCTGACAAGATACGACTAGCGTCATCGTACGTCGAATATTGCATTGTGCTCTTTTGATTTGCTTTTGAGGGGGTTGCACATCATGGCATGTGAAGACTTATTTTGCACCTTTCTCCAGAGGAGGGAGGTATATAACTTTTTACAAGGGGAGTTCTCTTGTTTGGTCTTTTAAAAGGGAACATAAAAAGGTGCGACATTTAGCCAACATGGTAAAAAGAGTCTTTTGCAAACAGACAAAACACATAGGTTTTGGTCAGTATGGGTTGGTTTTCTTTACGCATTTTCTTCTTTGAGGGTTGTCGTTGTTGGAATTTTAACTGTTGGAGTGCATCACTGGTAGCAGTGCTATCAGCTCGTGTGGCTTGATGGTCCTCTATTATTAGGTCCAACGGTGCTTTCATTGATTGTGGGGGAGATGGTGGTGGTTCACGACGGGTCGCATTATGAAGCGAAAACAAGTATAAGTCTAAGCAACAAATTCTTGTTTTTGAATGCTATACAAACATTTTTGCTTGCAAAAATTTAACACGAGGCGATTCAAAAACAAGAGCGGGGCAAGCACAATTTTGCAAAATTTGAGCACCCCACAAACATATAGAAGCCTAGATGAACCAAATTCTACACCACACAATAGCACACAGTCCTACGGACACACATAAACAAGCCAAAACACACAAGCAAGGCTCCATTGGAGCTACGTCGGGGGATGATCCAAAATCCTAGAAGTGGCTGAAGAACTATATCTACTTCTGACCATCATCACTGTAGAGCTAGGCAATTATTTTGGTCTTCTCGGGACATCGGCAAGTATAAAAGTTTTTGTATGGAAACAGGATAATAGAAGTAAAGTTTTGATAAACCTTTTTAACTGAGAGAGGTAATAATATGCAACAATCTGTTTTTGAAACCCCAACTATTTTCTGGACAGAAAACTTCAAAGGCGAGAGATGTTTCAAAAACAGAGCGGAGCAGTTGCAAACAAGTAAGAAATAAACTCTTAACCGAGAGAGATACCAATCCTATAAGGCCCGCCCTTCGAACCACTGTTCAAGGACGCCCTTGATATGCATTTAAAATCTTTTGAAAAGATAATAAGGAGGGAAAATATACTAAAATTCCCTTAGATAAAATTAATGTAAATAGTAAATAGGTTTTTACTCAAAAATAGTTTTCTTTCCTATCTGACGTCCATGCTAACTAAGGTCTCCTAAGGTCAGGATGGCTCTGATACCAACTCTGTAAGGACCCCAGACCGGCAGTCTGAAACCCTACGTATGCATACATTCACGATCCCAGAAAGATCAGTCGTGAACAACATACACAGTTGGCACACAGATATACATCATCCATTACACGAATACATAAAGGTATTACAAAAATGATCACACGATCAAGTCTAGCACAGCTGCCAAAAGGGCAGGCTACTTAACAAACACAGCGGAAGACAATCCAAACACAACGTAGTTGAGCCCAAGTCACGCCTTAACCTACAGGCTGCTGACCCGGAGACGATCCTAGTTCGCAAAGCCGTCAACTCCGTACTTCTCTGCATAGATATCCTTCGGAGGCTCCTTCTCCAAATCTGATAAGTAGATACCAGGGGCGAAACCATAATGAGTACATTTGAATGTACTCAGCAAGACATCCATCATGTCACTTACCAACATGCAAATATGCTTATATGGTGGAATAGGTAGGCTATAAATATGGTTCACTATCAATGGTGTTCATATATGATGACACCACAGTTGCAGTCAGGTTAATCTGTATCTTCGTTGAAGAAGATACTTCAGAAGAAAATAATATAGTTTTATTTCTCTTGTAGATATCACATGTACAAGAGTTTTTGTAAAACTTTGTTAAGGAATATTTTCTCTTTGCAAAACTTCTTGGAATCAGTTTCCAGAATTCTTGCTTAGAGTAGAAAAGGTTTTCTTTGCAAAACATTTTGTTTTGTATAACATCATCTGGCTTTTCATCATCGACGATACCTCCACGGTATAAGTTTCCATTCCTTTCCGAACTTCACAAGTTCAACACTTCCTTTCCAAAATTTCCCTTTCAAAAACTCCCTTTTTGAAAACATTGACACAATGCTAGCTACATGGCCATTCAACCGTCCATATCCGAGGACGCGGCTATCTCGAAATAGTTTTACTCTGCAGAGGTGTACACATTTCCACCAGATCCAGAATCCGCCATGAAACACCCATGGACTGTTCCCAACCTATGAGAACATCAGATAACTGATCTTGACTATCCACTATGTACAAGCTAGAACATGACTATCTCTTCAATTGGGTTTCCCCCTCCCCGGCAAGCCGTGTCCCACACCGCCCAGACAGGAGGCCCAACTGCTGCATCCGGAGGGAAAATACATCCCACACTTTAGATGTCCCGTCTGCTCACTCCTAGCGACACTTCGGTTCGGAGGATCCAATCCTCTATAGCACTTGAGATAGCTCACATACTAACCATAACAAGTTTTTAATCAAGCCCCTACCCATATTGGGGTAAAGTGGCAGTACGATAAAGGTTGTCCAGCGAAGACTAGGTTATGTGTCATTTTTGAAAACACCACTTTCTCAAAAATGACCACTTCCACATTCCTCGGAGAACAAGGATCCGCCTTTTCTCCGGGTTTTCCGTAAAGCCTTTGTTTTGTAGAATCACAATTTTAGGGTGTCCACTTAGGGACTAGTATATTTGATGGTAATAAATACCATAGGGTGGCTTATGGGCTTGGTATTACCAAGTTTAACTATTGGCATGATAGTAACCTATATATAGTATAGTAGTAATTTCCACCTCAAAAATAGTTTTGATAATCAAGTTTTTGGTAAAACTTCAGAGGTAAAACATGCATGATATATAATGGTAAGTATTGTATCAGCAAGCAATCAGGATGGCTTGCCTGGTATCTCCTTGTGTCCCTGGTTTTGGAGTGACTGGAACTTGAAACAGAGCTTCCCGACACTTCCTTCCTCTTCGTTTTCTAACGTCGTAAAAAGAATAAAGGACACACATTCAGAACCAATCAAGGCAAGCAACCATACATAACAATACATACAGCAAGGAAATCTAAAAATAACCAATCACACAATTTATTAGGGAGCAAACAATCAAACAAACACACTTGCAGAAATGCCATTTATTAAGACAGCTTAAGGTTGGAGGGACATAACTCACAACCTTAATATCATGGATTCAGTGGGTGTGCCACTCTCATACCACTATATAATATAACCCCAAATAAACTTAGTTTCACAATGGTGAGACTACTAAGAGTATATAAAACATGCACAAAAATAATTATGGCAATGTGTCTCTCAACCACACCACAAAAAGAAAAAGGTAGCTAATCTGCTAAGCCTAAATTCACATCAAGAATAACTAAGACACATGATTTGCAAAAGTTACTTTTACAAATCAGTGAGCCTACACAAGTGTAACAAGGTAATAGACTCATCACAAAACACACAATTTCTCATAGTGAGAACAATAGAAACGATGACTAAAAAGGAGGAATCCTATAGACATGCTTCTACTAAGGGTTTGCTATGCAAGCATGCATAACAAGTAAAATACTAAAATGCAAACAAGGAACCATGTTATCATAATGGGAAATGAAAACATGTCCTCATGCAAGGATACACAAATATCTACCAAACACAAGTTGGCAGGAAAAATAATTCAATACAAAAACTGCTAAGGAATCTAGTACTACTCAAACATGAAGAATCAATGGATGCATTTCAATAAAGCAATTGAAATACAACCAGAGGGTCCATGTCCTAAAAACAGTAGTGAAAAACACCCATACTTGCTATAACAAAAATATCCCATTTAGCAAAACAATGCATCAATTTGCAGGGCAACTCCTACATACTAGTAGTAATAAAAAGGGCATTACTAGGGGAATCAAACAACACTCCAAGAATGTATTTTTCCTAGCAAGCCACACATTATTATAACCACTTACAAACAGAAGCATACACATTTTCATTTAGCACTAAAATCCAAAGCAAAAATACTAGGCACTTATTAGTTATAGAACTATATAAAAGAAATGCATCTAGTTTGGGGAAATAATGTTTCCACCAAAAATGCAATGAAACCAGTGGGTGTTCCACTAGCATAACAAAGCATTAAGAGGTCACAATGCCTCTGGTCATACTTGACAAAAATTACAAAAGCCTAAACTAGCATCTAGTGCATTAACAATACTAGCAGAAAATAACAGGGTGCTAAAATAAGCAAGGTAATGATACTCATGCTATTGTTTTCACACATGTGAAAACTTTAGGTGTCAAGTACTCATAACAACATCATCAAAATGCTACTGGTCTTATGAACATAACACAAAAATATGTGGCCACAAAACCACAAATGATTATGTCAAAATTCCACACATGAGGGAATTTTTCCATAACCATTCTCATAGTCATGACAAAGCTAATAATGCTTTTCTACCAACTCAAATGCAATCTAGCAGAGGTGATAACAACACAAAATAAGTACTAACATGGCACTGGATCCAATCAAAAATCCAAGTGCTAGCACATCAATTCATCACTCAAAAATTATATGCAACTATTAGCTAGAGATTAATCATATGTTACTAATAAAAATCCTATTTCTTCTCAACTCAAGTCCACACATTCTAACATGATAAAATAGCTAAGTAACACTTATAAAACAAGTTCACACAACTTATACATGCTAGAAAACAATATTGCAACACAAAAATATGCTCACACAATTTAATTACTTAAAATGCCAAAATGGCAGAAACATGCAAAACAAAGATCTGTCCACCAAAATTTCTAGGATGCTCTAAAAATTAAACCCTTCTAGGTTTGGATAGTCCTAAACATTTATAAGACCATCCAATTGAGTTTGCATCAAAAATCATTTTTAATAATTTTATAAAAATCACCAAAGTGCTCTCTGGTGTTTTACCAAATTGCATGCCATTTCTAAAATACAATGAATTTGGAAACGAGGTTAAATGGTCCTGTTAGTAAATTTCAAGGGCTTTCCAATGCAATTGGCCTCACTTCATTTGGGGCTGTGAAATAAAAATGGTGCTCATTTTGGTGTTTCTGGTACCTGTTGCCAAATCATTTTTAATTCTTAAAATATACATCCAAATGTAGATCTACAAGTTGGAGGTGGTTTAGAATTACTTGAGGTACAAGTGTGATTTTTGGTTTGGTCAAATTCATTTGTTTGGTTGCCTTTTAGAGCCAAAAGTAACTATACCAGTTTCTGTAAAAATTAATTTGGAAAAAGAACAAAGGATGGGCCAGATCCAGTTTTGGGCCGGCCAGAATCTTTCTCACCGCGGCCAGATCTAGCCCAACGACGCTGACACGCGGGCCTGGCCGCCACGGGGCTGCCACGCGAGCACAGCAGGGCCCCACTGGCCAGTTTGACTCTATTGCGCGCGGGGTCAAGGGCTGACGCGAGCACGACGTCGCGGTGGTGTCATCCGCCGGCGGAATGTCTCCGGCGAGGCCGCACCACTCGTTTCCGGCGACCATTTCGCAAAATAAAAACTTCTACGCGACGCCTACGACGAGGGGAACCGATTGAGTCATGTTTCGCTTCCCGGGAGGGCGCCGGAGAGCGGCGGCATCGGCAATGCGCGGCGGCCGGAGCACACGTACGGCGCTACGACGAACTAAAGGGAGAGGGAGAGGGGAAACGCGACGGGGAGACGTGGCTGCTCACCTTGAACACGTTGCGATGCTCGGCTAGGGAGGAGAGGACGCGAGTCGGCGGCGATAGCTCGCCGGAGCTCCGTCGGGCTCGAGGACGAACTTGGACGGCGCGGGCACTAGGAGGCGATTCGGCTCGATTCCTTCGTCACCGAGGGGCTACTCGACGAGGCGGAGATGATGGCGCTAACGGCTGCCGGCGGCGAGCTCCCGTTTGGCCGAATCGACGACGGCCACCTTCCCTAGGGTTTCGGTTTGGAGGTTTCTTGAGAGAGAGAGAGAGGAACTCGAGTGGGGGGGGGAGAGAGAGCTTGAGGGGGACAAGAGCACATGGGGGGCCTCTTTAACCCCCAAGTTTTCTTCCCCTCGAAGGCATGGCCTAGGGCTGCTGTTTCTCCACAGCAAGCTAGAGGTAGGAGATGACTGGGATTTTATTTAGGTCCCTGCGATTTTACAAACAGGTCCCTGTCTTCACTGAAAAAAGATGTTTTCACTAGGAAAACCAAGTCAAAAATTGAAACCCTTTTGCCCAAAATTCTTATTGGTTAATATACACAACATATGTGAAAATTGGCTCCATTGTAAAAACTTGATAATTCAAAGTTGTTCAAATTTGAATTCTTACAGAAATGGACATTGAATTTATTAACCTACTTAGGAGCTTCCAAAAATGATAATTTTTGGCACACATTCTTTATTTGATGTGTTACTTATGTGGTAGAAAATTCAAGTCATTTATAGTTACTTCATAGAACAAACTTGTTCAAATTTCAAAAAGGTGCTGTCAAGAAAACAGGGGTTTTTGGCAACTTAAACAATTCAAAATCTTATGCCCTTTTGGTTTTCATCCTTATTTATGATATAGAGCATGTAGTATTTATTTCATGGCATTTGGAAAAAGTTTGTAGAACAAACTTGTTCAAAATCCCAAATGTTGCTGTGGAGAAAATTCATGTTTTCAGGGCTTTAATGGAATCAATTTTTGGTCTCCTCTTGTGTGTGTTCCTTATTTGTTATAAGGAAGCAATGGTATTAATTTCAGCTCATTTGAGGAAAGTTTACAATAGTAACTAGTTTGAGTTTTCTGTTTCTGAAAATATTGGAATTTCTATTTAATAAAGCACTTGGCTTTTCTTTAGCAAAGCTTTGCCAAAATATTTATGTGACTAGAGATAGCAAGTCAATGCTCTCCAATACCTTTGTTTTTAATCTTGCAAGGTTGGAAAAACATTTGATAATATTTTGGTGAAGCATTTAAGAATGCCTCTTTTTCTGATAATCTTTTTAGGGAAATTTATTAAGTGTTTCCTCTTTCTTAATTTAGGCCTTGGAATAATATTCAACAAGTATGAGACTCATAAGATAGTTTTGGAAAACTCTTTGATCAATATTTACTTTAGAAAATATTGCCAAAGTCATTGGAACAATATGTTGAATATTTTTATTTTACTGCTTTGCTATCCTTTTTAAGTTTGTTTAGTTTATATAATTAGTTTGTTTAGTTGCACTTAAACAACCACAAACAAACACAACCAAGGTTTATTAGTAAAGCAATTAGCAAAACAACTGTGTTAACAGGTATTCCAAAATTGGGATGTGACAGTTGGTTTTCCAATAATTCATGAGAATTTATTTTGTAAAGCTTTACAATACCAATGCGAAAGAGTGGCCAGTTAAGATGTTGTTTGCCTTACTCAAGGAAGAAGTCTCTGATACTGAATCTGGAGATCCTTTATGGACTAAGACATGTATAAGAGTTATACAATCAATATTCACATAGTTCCAACAAAAGTTAGTTAGTATGAGATACTAATTGACGCTCTTACTTGCACCAGTGGCAGGTACTTTGGAAGGAGCAAATGGTGGAAAGAAGAGGAGGTTCTGAATGACGTAGCAAATGCACTTGAAGTGTAGGTCGTCATATCATGAAGTCCAAAGTCAATAAAGAGGATCAACACTAGGACTTCAAAAAATAGTTATTTTGATTTTCATCATTATGTAATGAATATTTTATATGTGTGAACCCTTTTGAGTTCTAACTATAAAATATGTCTGGGAATTCCAGACTTGGAAATTAAAAGTTTATGATCTTCTTTATTCTATTATGTCAATTAGTTCTATTATTAAGTCTTGAATATTTTGGTTCAAATTATTGCTCAATTTTGAGTAATAGTTTTATGGCTTGTTAAATAAATAGGAAATACGTATTTTATTTTATTTATCAAGGTTAAATGACCACCTCAAAAATATTTAATATGGCCAAAATATATTAAGTGCCAGGCACTTGTGAATTTCGAAATTCACATTAGTCTTGGATGTTTTCTCAATTGACTTAACTCCATTTAAGATTCAATATGATAAGTTAATCATATTGATGAAGTGGAATAGATGAAATGATTGAAAGTTTCAACGTTTCATAAAAGTCAGTGTGAGTTTTTTGAATTGAAAACTGAGATCAAAGAAATTTGATTGAAGTAGAAAAGGAATAAACAAAAAATCTAACATGGCCGACAAAGAATATTTTCTTAATAAATAATTACTCATGATGAATTTTGAGAGATACAAAATTGTCGTGATAATAAAACCTTTGTGAGACAAGGATTTAAGCAATTTTTTAATTGTCAAATGTGGTGTGATAAAGTGATAGCGTGATAATTCTCAACCTGCGAAAGAAAATTAATACTTCAAGAAAGGACTAAATATAATATATTGGTAGAGAAAGTTTGTCCTCCAACTCAGTGTGTTCCTAGTGAACTTTATTAATCAAGGGCACAAGGGAAACGAAAGTCTAACTTAGTTACCAATTAATTATATCCTTAAAATTTATCGTGATAACATAATGATGTCAAACAAGGTGACATCAAAATATTTGCAAAGAACGTACATAACTGTATCGTATATACCGTTGACTAAAACATCTTCCACGAGCAAGCATGATCATAAACACTTATATAATAAGGTTTTATGATTAAGTAAAATGCAACTAGTTTATTCGTACTCTAGTGGAAGCGGGAGACTGGAGGATATATGCCCTAGAGGCAAATATATCATGAGTTTTATTTATTGTATCTCATTAAGTTTATAATAAGTTTTATGTCATCCTATAATTGTATTAATAGGAAACGTTAATACATGTGTGATATATTTAAAAAACTAGAGTCCCTAGTGAGCCTCTATACAACTAGTTCATTTGGGAAATTGATGATCGACGGTTTCATGATCATGTGGCATTTATCTCAGTTGAGAGTGAGGTCATTTCATTGGCTGAATGAGATGATCGACATACCCCAATATAAGTAGTGCAACATGATCGTGTCACAATGTTCATCATTGCAATTTTCACATGATGTAGTATCCTAATCCTTAGAACGTGAGACCATATTTAATCACTGTATTGGAGGGTATTCTGATTGCATCAACGTCACATTATAAAAGGGTGATTATAAAGGTGTACATCAGGTATTCCAAAGAGATGAGTTGAGGAATATGTATTGAGATCGGAATTTGTTCATCCACGTGACAGAGAGATACTCTAGGCCCATTCGTTGACATTACATCCATAAAGGGGCATCATATGACTAGGTCATGGGGTGTAATATCACATTAGCGAGTAATGTAATTCTTGTCGGCAACGAGATTGAACATGACATAGATATGGCAACGATCATATCTTAGACAAGATAAGTATCTGAGTAACAAATGGAATAGGATACCGTCTTATGGTTCAACGACATTTATTCTGGAATGCACAAGGGTCATTATGGGTATACATAATCCCGCTATTGATCATGGATTGGAGAGAGTTCTCGATCAGGTTTGCAGTATTCTCGAACCAGGGTAACACACTTAAGCGCTTCATGACGCTCGAAGATCGTTACAGGAAATATTAGAATTATCGAAATAAAGAATGAGAGAGACCAGAATGGTTTCGGAGAATGGAAAAAAACATCGAAATGGTTTCGAAGAGGACTGAAAGAGTTTTGGGGGTGATCTGGAAGGTGTTCCAGAGTCACATTAATTAAATAATACGTAAATATATTAATTACGAATTAAATCTATTTATTGTTAATTTAATATTAAAAGTTATGAAAATATTAAATTAAATATATTCATTAATAAATTAATATTAAAAAAAAGGAAAAGGAGGCAGTGAACAATGGGGAGTTCGGACCCCCTAATGGGCCCTAGAGGCCCATGCGGCTAGTGGGAGGGTGCGGATCCCTCCCAGTCCCTCTGTCGCATCACAGACTATATTATTAATTGTTTATATAAACGATGGACACCATTAGCTATCGTGTCATCCCTCTCCTCTGCTCTTAAACGTGCGACCATCAATGAAAATTCAAGATTCCGTTGAAAATTAAAGGCAACAACTGTGTAAAAATTATTGCCGATTCACGCGTCGGCTAGTATATATATGTATGAGATCAACCGATCCCCGGTAACTTTTTTCTGCCTCCTTTTAGGTGGCACACCGCATGAGCATCTATTGGCCTTCGGGCCTTTTAGGTGAGCACACCACAGGAGCATCAATTGTCTTAATCATTTGGGGGCAACAAGTTAATGCATCTCTAACAATAATGTTATTCAATACGTTTGGTGTCAGAATGGAAGTAACTAAGACTAGCCATAGTGGGGTATCATATGTACTACCATGCATGCCATGTTAGCAAAAATCTGATGTGGCATACCAATTAATGAAGAAAGAGATGATAGTGGTATCTACCTATATTACGGTATCATAGCACGCAAAATTAGATGTTTTAATTGTAAGTAAATCTTGTACATATATTTGTATGGGGATTCTACAAAACAATAAATACTAAGTAGCTATTATACTATGCACTATATGAGTAGTATCATACTGTATGATATTAGTCTATGATACTTCCCACTATGACTAATCTAAGCCTGTCCGTAACGCTACAGACTCTTAGACATCCACGTAGGAAGTTTTGCCTACCTGGAGGGGTATTTAACGAGGAAAAGAGAGGATGAGTTCAATAGTGACCGTCCAATAACATGCACTGGACATGAACCACCTGCCTCTCGCGTCGCTCCCCCAGGCGCCGCCAGGGGCGACATCCCGCGCCGCCGCAAGCCCCTCCCACCTGCGCACCCCCTGCCGCTGCCGTCGGCGGCCTTCGTGCGCGGCGGTGGAGGCAGCCCACCGCTGCCAAAGGTGGTCGGGGGGGGGGGGCAGTCCGTGTCGGTGGTTGGCCGGCCCGTGGGGGCGGAGGCGGCCAGGGAGGTGGGCGCCGAGCCGGCGGGCTCGCGTGGTGGCTGGTGAGACGCCGGGGGGCGACGTGGTGTTGGCGGCGGCGCCGTCTTCACCCCTGCGGCGTGTGCCCGCGCCCGATGGGCTTCGAAGGGCCCCATCTGGGCCCGTCAGGGCCGGTGGGAGGTGGGCGGAGGCGCCGCGTCCTGCGCGCCTCTGCTGGGTGTGGGCGCGTCCGTGGGTGGCTGCGGGCGTCGATGGTGCCTCCGAGGATGAGGACGCCGGGGCGGCGGCCTCGGGAAGAAGGCTGGGTTAAAAAAAAAGAGCCTGAGCGGTGGGGTTGTCGGCATGTGTTGCGGAGGTGGCTGCCGGTGGTGGACGGAGTTTGGTGGTATTGGAACTCCTGCCGGCATGGTGCTGAGAGGTGCCGTCCTCTCCAACTGGTGCCTCCACGCGGTACGGTGCTCCGGATGCGGAATCGATGGTTTCCAGGGCCCAAACTTTGGTGGATGGTGGTGCAGGTGTCGGTGGTGCGGGTAGGGGAGGAGGAAGCCGGGACGGCGGCCCCGGAGCTGCGGTTGGGGCGGGAGGTGTCGCAGGTGACGCGACTGGCGGTGTTTGGTGGTTTGGCCGTTCCCCACTGGGCGGTTTGCGGGGTCTGTGATGCATCGCCGGGCGAAAGCCCTGCTCCCGGTGTTCGACCAGGCCGACGACACTGACGCCTCCGGGCGCCGCGTCCCTTCTTGAAGGTGTCGTCGAGGCGGTGCTCTCATTTTCCCGCGTCGGGTTCTCCGGGGAAAACCCTAGATCCCTGCGGATCGGGCGAGGCGGCGCTTCTGCGTCGCTTGCCTCTTGGGGCCTCGCCTTGGATGTTCCATGGGCCAGAGGGAGCTGTGGAGTGATGGTGGTCGGCGGCGGCGACTCTTCGTCATCGGCTAGGTGGTGCGTGGCCCCGAGGCCGGCGTGGATGTCGAAGCGGTGGCTCCGGAAGACTTGCGTTGAGATCAACTCCGCCGTGTTTAGTGTCGACTTTGGTTGCTAGGGCAACTTAGTCGTCATCTAGTTTAGGGGCGTGGCCTTGGGGCCGGCGTGGAGGTGAGAGCGGTGGCTCCGCTTGCGTTGAGTTTGTCTCCGCCGTGTTTAGTGTCGGCTTTGGTTGCTAGGGCGACATGGTCGTCGACTAGTTAGGGGTGCGGCCTTGGGGCCGGCGTGGATGTCGGAGCGGCGGCTCCGGGGTTTCGTCTTGCGTGAGGTTGCCTCCGCCATGATAGTGTCGGCTATGGTTGCTAGGGCGACGTGGTCGTCGACTCGAGTTATACCCTTTTTATTTTTTTAGGGCTCGTCCTTCCTGTTTGCTTCTCCTATATCAATATAAAAGGCAAATCTTTTGCCTCGCTTCAAGAAAAAAATGAGGAAAAGGGAGGAGACGTTTCCTACTTTACATACAACTCTTAATATAGAGTCCGAGACAAAAGAGTAGGTTACTCGTAAACTTGCGTACACAAGCTTGAGTGGCCAATTAGCGCCTCGAGCGGGTCGATGGATGGAGTAAATGCATAGTAGCAGTTAAGAAACAATGGACTGGGTGCTGATGACATGGATTAGTATTAGATACGGCATGTCGTTTAGCATTACAGGAGGCCTAAGAGAACATGACAGAGAAGGTCATATGATGCGTATAAAGAATGTTAGTAACATATGTTACCACCTCTATGACACTTACAACTATTTATTGTTTTGCGGCTCCGTTATTTTTTTTGTAGGCTTTTATTTGCAGAAAGAAGTATCAGATATATGTTTTAAGATTTTCTTCCATTTTCTAGCATTCCCACAATTTAAGATTCCATTTTTTTGCGTCCCCGCCATATTTTTTAAATGATAGCGCGAAAAAAAATACCAAATATATATTTACGGTTTTATTCCATGTTGTGGTGTTCCTCAAAATAAGATTATATATTTGTTGGTGCCAAAACAGATTTTCTAAGTTATTTGGTGGAAAAAATAGTACATGTTATTTGTTTTAAATTGTCTTTCATCTTGAAGTGTACCTAGAAATTATTTTCCTTTTTCTAATGGCTACTTAAAATCAAATTGCATTCTGATGTGAAAATTAACTTCATTGATAATACGATTTATTAGGAATCTTTCAGACGCAGGTCACAGTAAAATCCGAAATTTTACATCGGACTATTAAGAGTATTGGCCCTAAGCTCTAGCTAAACCGACCACACACTACTCTGCATTAATGTCGTAATGAATGCGTGAACCCACACTAGTACCGAACCGAGTTTTAGAGACTCGCCAGGTACACATGCCGCAGCCGGTTTCTCAATCCAGCTCCAAGCAATGGTCGCTAATGACCATCTCACGGAGCCGGTAAAAAAAAAACTGTCTGTGATAATCCAATCCCCCAGACGGTTGTAAAATAAAGCCATCTCGAAAAATGTATTTTCAGAGGCGGGCATAAAAACTAGCCGTCTCTAGTTATGTAGTAACAGAGTCGGTCGTAGTTCGCGTCCGGCTCCCATTTCCATATTTTCCAACGTCGTACCGTCCGGAATATTGACCGGACGGTCCGATCATATTATACATCTGAAATAATAATTAGTAATATGCAAATCACAACACATAATTAAGTAATACGTCTACACAATATTGTTCACTTCTCTCGCAAATGTAACATTCGACTTTCACCAATACCAAATATTCCCAATTATTAAGAAACAAATAGAAACTGTACTACTCATAGATCCGGATGACACCCACCGGGTTCGGGGCCGGGTTTGGCACCCCCATACCTGCACCCATCCATCCTCCTCGCCCCCGCCACCCGCCCTGATAACGGCCATCGGGTCAAAATATCCACCAGACCCGCCACCCGCTGGGTTCATAGGACCCGCCGGGTACCTGCCACACCAGTCGCCGATGGAGATCAGAGGAGAGGCGCCAAAGCACACAGTGCTTGCGCGGCCGTGCGCCAGCAGGAAGCAGCGCGTCGGATTGTGGGCAAGCGACAGCGACAGCGGACGATGCAAACAACGCCGACGACAGCCGCGCTAGAGGAAGAGGCGGCGAGGGGAGCTCTGGGCCGCAGCCATGACAGCACGCCGACGACAGCTGCGCGAGAGGAAGATGCAGCGAGGGGAGCTCTGGGTCGCGGCCATGGTAGACGACACCGACGGCAGCCGCGCGAGAAGAAGAGGGCAGGGGCATCGCCGCATCGGGGTCTCCTACTCTCCTGGTCCTGGTTGCATGTGGGTGTGTCCGTGTGGGGACTTGGGCGTGCGTTGTTTTTGTTTAACCCGAGGACGTGCGTGGTAGGTGGGGAGTTGAGTACTAGGGGCTCACGGGTGTGTCAGTGTGTGTGTTGCGTTGCATGTGTGCGTACATGTAGGAGCGGAACCGGGGTTGGGGTATGTACGTGTGTGCTCTCTACCTCTCTCAATAAAAGAAATGTGGGATTTGGCGGGTACGCGGGTTAAAGGGTACGGTTTTACCTCCCCAATACCCGCCTCCGCTAGACCCGACGGGTCTGCTTTCTTACCGGAAGTAGACCCGTGCGGTTTTTTCTCAACCAAACCCTACCCATTTAAGACGGGTACCCATCGGGTTTGCGGGTTTCCGGGCCCTATATTGCCCTCTAGACTCATAGAGGGTCTTGTGCTTCACTCCGAGGCCTAGGAAGTGTCCGAATCATTCGCACCCTCTTCTTCATTGATGCCATAATTCATAACAGCAACAGAGATCCGAGGATAAGGTCCTGACACAGTAAAAACAAGAAGGTCTCCCATGTTGAGATTGTTCTTCGTGACGAAGTCTTCCCATCCTTCGCTGTGCAACTGGGTTCTCCTCCGTCCTTTTGACACAACAATGTTGTATGTGTTCCCGAGCGCACGAAACAACATAGTGTTGCCTACTGCCTCGTTGAAGGAATGGCGAATGTTGCATGATACAAACTGTGTATGCAATAGAGAAAGAAGTAAAAAGAACAGAATTGTAAACACGTTATTTCGTATAAAATACGCTTAACATATTTGTTTTCTTACCGGTGACTTATGTTGAGTCTTGTAGACAAACACTAAAATTTGATCGAATAAAGTTCCTAGTTGTGGAATCATTTTTTGCATACTGGGCATGCCATCTCCTGTTATATAATTTGAAAATTATGAAGCAAAAAATTAATACAAGTTACTCATGTGGTTGAAAAATAGCAAACATGGCCTATATTAACATGCCATCTTTTTTAAAATAATTTCAAAATGAAGCATACGTACACAAAATATATATCCTAATTAACATGCTAAGAACACTACAAATTTACACTACCAAATTTCTGCTGTCAATGCAGTACCGCATATCCTAATAGGCTAGTAAGACTCTAAAATCGACAGATTATACACGAGATCTATTCACACTTTGAATCGTACAAAATCCTATGAATCAAAGGAGGCATAAATCCATATGGCTATCTTCTAAATCCATGTGGGTGATAGAGGAAGAAATACCTCACCGGATGGCCGGAGCGTAGATCGAAGATGTGAGGTTTGGAGATGCGGGGTCGACGATGAACGGCCGCCGGCGGATGAGAGGAGATTTGGCGAGGAATGAACGCGGCGAAGGCGCGGCCGACGCAGGGGACGACCGCGGCGCAGAGAATGAGAGGATCTGGGGAGGAGCGAAGGCGCGTCGGTGACGACGAGGGCAAGTTTTTATGTAGGCGAGGGGGGGAGGACAAGAGATGGAGATTTGTAGATAGGAAAATGGGGGAATCTAACTCTCCGTTACGAATTTTTGAGCAACGAAATTTGTATTTTACTGATAAACAACAAACGTACGGACGGTCCGGATTTACTCGGACGGTCCGGTAGATGCCATGATGAAAAATCATCCTTTATTGAAATTAAAATGAAAATAAAAGGCACACACAATCTTATGAAAGGCAGATCAAGCTGCATGTATTTTGTGCAAAAAAGGACAAATTACATGATGTTGCCGTAATGGAATAGTTTGATTGAAGTGCCCGCTTTTGCAACGATGCACTTCGTCCAAGGATAACTTCAACGCAAAAAATTCGGTAACTGTCTAATGTAATTACCACAACATCGTGTTGTAATTTAGTCACCACAATGCAACTTTTTTTTTTTTTTGACAATTTTAAGATATTTTTTCGTGTAAATAAAATTCCGGAGCAGACTCGGACCCCACGGAGATTTGTTTTGACACTTTACCACCGAGGCTATATAGCCGATGACCGGTGGGTCCACCCGGTGCGCTTTGAACGACGCGAACTTGGAGCGTACCCGGACCCCACGGATATTTGTTTTTATACTTTACTACTGAGGCTATACAGCCGCTGACCAGTGGGTCCACTCGGTCTACTTTGACCGATGCGAACTAGGAGCGTAACCAGAACCTCTGAACGAATCCGTGTGCGCCAGTGCGGAGAGGCGCCTCTGCGCAACAGCCGGCCAGACGCGACCGCTCGTCAAATCTCGCGTCTCATCGCGACTTTATTATAGCGGCCGGTTCCCTCTCCGCGACACATCCCCACACGCGTTGTCTTGCTCGCCGCTCTTTGCTCTCCCAATAAAACCCTAACTCTCGCAAGCACGCAAAACTCCGGCGACATGGTGCGTGAGAGGCATACAACGTGGACCAAGATGACCTATGCGCGCTACACGGGAGGAGTTCCAGGCTGGAGAAGCCTCGAAACCGGCGGCCGTCGGCAATGGCCCAGCGAGGGAGGTGACCGAGGACGTCGCGATGGCAGAGGCCAGTAGCGATGGTGGCCCGTACGTTGTGATGGCGACGGAGGAGGAGCACAGCCAGGCGCCAGAGGAGGAGGATGGCAGAGGAGGAGGAGCACGGCTAGGCAATGGCGCCTCAGGAGGAGGATAGCCCCGGCGCCTGAGGAGAAGGATGACGGTCAGGCGGCCAGACGCGGAGAGCGGCCATTCGCAGGCCATGATGCAGGAGGGGCCGGCGGCTGAAGCCGACATTAACCTTCAGGAGGTGCTGGCGATCTTCGAACTCGAGCAGCAACTCGCTCCATTCGAGGACGGGCACTTCGTCGCCCAGCGGCAGATCACCGACGAGCGCCTAGACGAGGTCGTAAACGGGGAGAGGCTCCAGGACGCCAACCTCGTGTGGGAGAACCACTCCCTCCTATAGAGTTTTGAGGATGCGCGGCTTCGCGGCGACGACGACGAGGAGGAGGACACCTACTCCGATTGGGTGTTCTCGGAGGACGAGGACGACGAGGACGCGGGTGGGGATCATTTCCCTAGCGACGAGGATGCCACTGCCAACACCGGTGTAGAGATTGCGGACGCTGCCTCTGTCAAGGACGCCACCGTCTCGGACGTGGAAATGTCCTCCATTTCGGACATCTAGCAAGAGGTTGATGGCCTGGCCGCCCCCTACATTCTCATCTCCTCCGACGAGGATAACTAGTTCGCCAGCCGTGCGCTGATAGTAGTATTAGTAGTAAGTAGTAGTACTAGTTTCCGCCACCGAAGAAGCCGGCCAGCCGGCCATGATCAGATGTAATTATTTTGATAGTAGTAGATGTAGATGTAAAAACGTAACCCTCCACTAGTACTAGTTCCGTCGCCGCCGGAGAAGGCCGGCGGGCGATGAGATATTGTACGTAATTCACTATATATATTTGTCATGTGATGTGTAAATTAAAAAAGTACGTACCGATCGTACGTAATAATGTCTGTAAATTAAGCTCGGTTTATAATTATTTTCCGGTCAAGAGTGTGTGTATTGTTTGTAAATCAAATTTGCGATCGAGAGAGTGTGTGTTATTTGTCAAATATCCAGGGCATGCAATCCGTTGACGCCAAATAAAAATTAGAACCGATTTGTACTAACAGCCGTCCGTAAACTTTAATATTACGAGGCGGTCGTTAAATTTTGCCGTCTAACAAGTAATTTAAGATGGTCGAAAATAATAGCCAACTCTAATGTCATATTATTGGAGACGATCAGTAATAGCAAGACTCTAATAGTTGTAGAAACAGATATGGATTTTTGACCGTATGAGGTATATAATTACAGGCCGTTCTATTTTTTCTGCTCCAGCCGGCTCTAGTAAACGTCTTGGATGCTAGAATTTGTACTAGTGCCAATTGATGTAAATAGATACAGTATTCGTTGCATATACGGTAACAGTCCTAGATTATAAAAGATTAGTGGCACATATACCAACCAAAACTCATGCGGTGAGATAGCTGTGTGCAGCTACCACTGCGTTCAGATCGTTCCCTCTCGTTGTTGTTGGTTCTTTTTTTCTGCCATTCATGTTTGTTTTGCATCAATATTTTCATAAGCTTCTAGAAGCTCCTTTTTTGTGGTTATGAATTTAAGGCGCACATGAATGCAGCTATCTCATCGTGATCTAGATCTGGAATAATGAATTTCACTGGATCTGGTATTAGACCATGACATAAATGCTTGGAGAATTCTTTTATTAACCTCGGCGTGGTCACGAGCGTGTAAATGCAAAATAACTACCATATTGATGTGGACGCCGATTGTTTGCTTCCTATCGGATTACTCCTAAGCCACACGATTAGTTTGATCTGGAGCGTGCGATTGGCCCCTTAAATGGTGCGTACTAGTTTGCATGCAGGAATTTTGCACCAACTAATGTTTCCTACAACTGCTTCCACAGATCACAGGGGACTTAAACCAATAAATCGGTTTTCCAAAGATTGCTTCCACAAACAACGGTAAATCTGATCAACTTTTTTTTTCATAGCATCCAATATGTTTTCAATCCATAGGACAAAAAATTGTTCGGAAACTTCAGTCTGCTTCCAAGATATAACATTTTTGTTTCCCTCGGCCATAAATATGCTTCCAGAATTCGGCTTCGTTCTATAAAATTGAGAGAACATTGTGCATGGATCCTTTGCACACAGAGATTTCACACTATTTGTTTTGTTTCCTGACTTGCTTCGTCCTAAAACAATATGTTTCCAAATAGGAATGAACTTTGCACCCGGTGCAAGCTTTTCTTCAGGCATAGAAATTGCTTCCATGCAGACGGAAGGTTGCTTCAATCTAGTAAAAAACATATGTCCAACAAAACCACTTTAAAAAAAAGATAAGATGAATTTGGAGAATTCAGATGTAAATTAGTTCGCTTCCAGCGAAACAAAGATTTGCTTACATCATACATTAAATTTGTTTCCAAAAATAATAATATGAATTTGACAAAGACAAGAAGCTTCCATGCACGGAAAATTGCTTACATGCATGCGGAACGTTTGCTTCAATCTAGCATGAAGCAAGTGTCTAACGAAACCATGAGCAGAACGTGCGGGCAGGTTCAAACATCCACGCCTACAAATAACTGCTTTTTTGGGCATAGTCGTGGAGATAGAGGTATACGATCTTATTGACCTCCAGTGCCACGTTCTTGACCACCTCGCAGTAAATCCAGCAGTCAACATCCAGTTGGGATCCATGGAGCATGGAGCGAGATGGGGGAGCGAATTTCTAGAGGAATTGAACAGGGCCTGCGGGTAGGGGGTGCCAGGAGGCGCTTGAGCGCGCCAAACTTGTCGGCGTTGAAGGGAGAGTTGAGCAGCGCCGAGACGAGGTGTCGCTGGGATCATCGAAGACGTGCACGTCCATGCCCAACTGCTACCCACGACGGCACTCCTGCAACCCTAACATCCATTTCCCCTCCTTCCTAGCAGGACGGTGATGCTAGGCTGCGCCGACTGGATCGGCCAGTTGCTTACTGCCGCCGATGCAAGATAATAGAGACGAGGCCGGAGAGAGGTTTGGGGAGTGTTTTGGGGAGGCGGAAATTTCGTGATTTAAGGCAGTCAACCTCACGTGGTTAATGGGGATTTTTTAAATGCAAAACAGGGCCATTGGATGGAAACAAGATGAACGACTCTGGTGAGGTCCGGCGATATGCTTCGCATCGGACTCAGATACATAGTATTTACCTGTTGTGCATTAGATCAGATGGTCAGTAAGATGCAGATGCATGGATACAGACAACACATGCATCTCCCACCTCCTCCCCCTTTAGACCCACATGGGGCACTAGTAGGAAAAAGCTCATTACGAGTGTGTGAAAACCACTCATCAGAAGCGGGGCCAGACACGCTGCTAGTATCGCGCTGCTGGTATTACTACAGAAAGTGTACTGTAAGTGTACGCTGCCAGTAAGTCATATGTATGTAGCATGTACATGTTGCAACCCACTTCTGGCACGTTGTCGAGTCCGCATCGTGCAGCTAGGAGTGCACGCTGCGGGTAACTTATAAACCAGAAGCGTGCTTTCTTCTTCGTACGCTTGCAGTATCATTTTATGGTATTAAAAAATAAATCCGCGATTTATGCTCGTAACCTCATGTTGGCGTTCCCCGGGACCTATTATATATATGTGCAGAATAGTTATTCTACACCCACCTTCTATCTTTTGAACCGTACATGATTTTTACGTCACGTAAACTTTGGTGTATTTCTTACGTCGAGTAGAACATAAGAAACTATTTACATGACATAAACCTTTTATTTACATGACGCCACAAAAAATTAAAACTTACACATTTTTACATTGTTTTTATGACTTTTATGTTGCTATGACTCATTTTTTTTTCATTTTTATGCCGAATATTCTTTTATGGATGAAACATGAATGTAAATAATTGCATACCTAACATAAATTTTTGAATTGGGAACATAAAAAAAATTCTAGGTGCAAAATAAGTTTTCTGCACCCAGGGTGCCGAATAGGGTTTCTATATATATATATATATATATATATATATATATATATATATATATATATATATATATATATATATATATATATATATGTAATGATTCTGTACACCTGGGTGTATGTACTCCCAGCGTTCAATATATCAAATAGGAGAATCAAATATACCTTTTTATCATTTTTAATATACTTCATTATTCAATACTAGATACCCCAAATTGATTTACGTGAAAACATAATTTCGGTCTCTATATTTTATTTTATTTGCACATATACTGATTTTATGTACGCAAAAAAGGTATATTGAAAAAACTGAGTATGTTGGTGATATTTTTTTGTCAAAAATTGTATTGAGGTATCTTAGAATAATGACTAGGTATATAAAAAATAATAAAGATGTATAATATACTCGTACGTGACGTATAATCAATATGAGAGTATGTACACCTAGGAGTATATAATAGGAGTCATATATATATATATATATATATGGAAAATGGTTTCTACTCCCGGGTGTAGCTACACCCACGTCTCATATACTGCCGTACAGAGGTATGTGTCATACTTTTTCGGTCCAAGTATGTTCATATACTATATCTAAGATATTTGAAAACAAGTTTCGTGAAAATTATAAAATTGAGCTTGTACTTTGCTCTATATATTCAAAATACGGGTATATATGTACATATAAAAGGAGTATGTAGAAAAATTACACATACTACGTAGAAAGTAGTATATATACTGCCGAAATAATAATATATACTGCATACTACCTGTACATAATCTCCGGTATGATATATACTACATACATCATACTAAACACATGTGGGTGTAGCTACACCCGGGAGTAGCCTAAATTTATCCTATATATATATATATATATATATATATGTGAAACCCCTAGTCGTCCGCGTGGTGGAGCTCCCCAGTGTGCTGATGACTTGATTGACCAGAAAGGAAACGATCTCCCCTTGAATCATTTCTATAATGACCTCCGGCAGTGACGCCGTATCGATTCACGGAAGCTATATAGTGTAAATTATGTCATGTCAAAACCGGTACAAAAAAGAAGAATATTTTAGTAACCGGAAAGGATGTGTTGCATACCGTAGATGTAGGGTTCGATGCCATGATGGTGAAGTGTCGTGCAACATAATAGTGATACGTCTCCAACGTATCTATAATTTATGATGTTCCATGATGATATTATGCCAATTGCTACATGTTTTCTCCCTTCTTTATAGCATTTTTACAAGTTTTCCGGGACTAACCTATTAACAATATGCCAAGTGCTAGTTCCCTGTTTTCTGCTGTTTTTTATTCCAGAAAATTTGTTCAGGAAATATTCTCTGAATTGGACCCCACAAATCCCGAAGTTCTTATTTTCCCCGGAAGCATCCAGAAGACCGAAGAGGAGTCGAAGACGGGCACCAGGGGGCCCACACCATGGGGTGGAGCCCCCTTGGCCGCGCTAGGGGTGGTGTGGGGCCCAGGGCTCCACCGCCTTTGCCCTTTCGCCTATTTATTCCCCTCCGAAGGAAAACCCTAGGCACCTGATAAAAAATCTCCGAAAAGTTCCACACCCGTCGTCGTCGTCAACCCTATATTAGGGTGTTCTGAAGCTGTCTCCCGACACCCTGCCGGAGAGGAGATCATCACCAGAGGCCTCTTCATCACCATGCCTGCCTCCGGAGTGATGCGTGAGTAGTTCATCCTTGGACTACAGGTCCATAGCAGTAGCTAGATGGTTGTCTTCTCCTCCTATGCCTCAATATTTAGATCTTGTGAGCTGCCTAACATGATCGAGATTGTTCTTATGTAATTCTATGTGATGTGTTTGCTGGGATCCGATGAATATTGAACTTATGCCATGTTGATTATAGTATTTACTGCATATGTTATTTTTGATCTTGCATGCTTTCCGTTGCTAGTGGTTGCTCTGGCCAAGTAGTTGCTAGTGACTCCAGGAGGGAGTATTTATGCTCGATAGTGGGTTCATGCCTCCTTTTCGCCTGTGCTCGAGTGACAGAAACGTGACGGGGGAGGATGTGTTGTTGCCACTAGGGAGAAAACAGCGGTGTGAGTGCCCACGTGCACAATCATTTCTTACATTACACACATTGCTTAATGCGATTATCTGTTGCTTGCAACTTAATACCTAAGGGGGTTCGGATGATAACCTGAGGGTGGATTATTAGTCATAGATGCAGTTGGATTACGGTCTATGTATATTGTTGTAATGCCCGCACTAAATATCATAGTAGTCATCATGTCATGAATGAGCACTACGGTGCAACCTTTATTTGTCAATTGCCTAGCTGTAATTTGTTCACCCAACATGTTATCTTTTATGGAGAGACACCACTAGTGAACCTATGAACCCCGGTCCATTTTCTTACACTGTTAAACAAACCACTACAATTTCCTGTTTTCTTTATTTACTGCAAGCATACACTATTTTCCACACTATACGTCTAATCTTTGTTTTCAGCAATACCGGTGAGATTGACAACCTCACTGTACCGTTGGGACAAAGTATTTTGGTTGAGTTGTGTGCAGGTTCCACATTGTTGCTGACACCTGTGAAGCGCCATCACCACCGTCAGTGGCATCAACCTTCCGAAGATCCTATTTCTCCTACTGGATTGATAACCTTGGTTCTTAACTTAGGGAAATTCTTACCGCTGCACTCATCACACCCTCCTCTTGGGGTTCCCAACACACTATCCAGAGCAAAGAATTTCTGGCACCTTGCCAGGGATTCAAAGTCATCAAGAAGCAACAACTCCCTCTTCATCATAAGAATCAAGAATTTCTGGTGCCGTTGCCGGGGAGAAAGAAGTCTTTTGGCAAGGGGAGTTTCTCACTCTCAACCTCTTTATTTTGTTTATTGTTTTGTTTTGCTTCTTTATATAAAAAACACAAAAAATTTAGTTTACTTTATAGCTGTTATTTATTTGTTTGCTTTTATTTTGCTAAAATGAGTTCCTTTGAGAATACTAAGTTGTGTGACTTCACTAGCACAAATAACAATGATTTTATTTGCACACCTATTGCTCCACCTGCTCCTACTGCTGCTTTCTATGAAATTAAACCTGCTTCATTAAATCTTGTTATGAAAGAGCAATTTTTAGGTGTTAGTATCGATGATGTTGCTGTCCACCTTAATAATTCTGTTGAACTATGTGAGATGCAAAAATATAAAGATGTGGATGGAGATATTATTAAACTGAAATTATTTCCTTTCTCTTTGAGAGGAAGAGCTAAAGAATGGTTGCTATCTTTGCCTAGAAAGAGTATTGATTCATGGACTAAGTGTAAAGATGCTTTCATTGGAAAATATTATTCTCCTACTAAGATTATATCCCTGAGAATTGACATAATGAATTTTAAACAATTTGATAATGAACATGTTTCTAAAGCTTGGGGAAAGAATGAAAACTATGGTGAAGAATTGTCCCACTCATGGACTGACTACTTGGATGATTATACAAACCTTTTATGCGGGACTGAATTTCTCCTCAAGGAACCTATTGGATTCAGCTGCTAGAGGTACCTTTATGTCCATCACTTTGGGCAATGCAACAAAGCTTCTTGATGATATGATGATAAATTATTCAGAGTGGCACACTGAGAGAGCTCCACAAGGTAAGAAGGTAAATTCTGTTGAGGAAACCTCCTCTTTGAGTGAAAGGCTTGATGCTATTATGTCTATGCTTGTTAATGGTAAAGCTCAAGTTGATCCAAATAATGTTCCTTTAGCCTCTTTGGTTGCTCAAGAAGAGCATGTTGATGTGAACTTTATTAGAAATAATAATTTTAACAACAATGCTTATAGAAATAATTTTGGTGGAAACAACTATAAGCCCTATCCTCCTAATAATGGTTATGGTAATTCTTATGGAAATTCCTACAATAATAATGAAAGCTCTACCTCTGATCTTGAAAACATGCTTAGAGAATTTATTAGCACACAAACTGCTTTTAATAAATCTGTTGAGGAAAAGCTTGGTAAAATAGATGTTCTGGCCTCTAAAGTAGATAGCCTAGATATTGATGTTGATTTTCTAAAACTGAAGGTTTTGCCACATGATGTCAAAGAAAGTAAAACTTTGAATGCCATCCAAGTTCGAATTGATAATACTGTTAGGTTGATGTCTGAATTACGTGCTAGGTGGGAAAGAGAAGATGAATTGGCTAAAAAGAATAATATTGCTAGAGTTTGCACTATCACCACCACTAGTAAAACTTAAGCTCCAAGTGTTAGTAAACCTTCTACTATCAATGGTAAAGTAGTTGGTGTTAACAAAGACTCCACCCCTTCGGTGAAACGTGCTAAATTGCCTCAAATTGCTGAAATTGCTTCTGATAAAAGTGCTGAAATTTTTAGAGATGTGGGAGATAATGGTCCCATTACTTTTGATGATAATAATTTTGATTTTGATGATTGCAATATCTCTGAAGTTATTATGTTCCTACAAAATCTTGCTAGAAGTCCCAATGCTAGTTCCATGAATATGGCCTTTACTAAACATATTACCACTGCTCTCATGAAAGTTAGAGACGAAAAGCTGAAACTTGAAACATCTATCCCTAGGAAATTAGATGATGGTTGGGAGCCCATCATTAAGGTAAAATTAAATTATTTTGATTGCAATTCTTTGTGTTATCTTGGTGCTAGTATCTCTATTATGCCTCAAAAATTTTATGATATTCTTGATCTACCACCGTTGGAACACTGTTATTTGGATGTTCATCTTGCTGATAATGCTAAGAAGAAACCTTTTGGTAGAATTGATGATGTTCTTATTATGGTTAACAATAACCTTGTCCTTGTTGATTTTGTTGTTATGAACATTGAATGCAATTCTTCTTTTCCTATTGTTTTGGGAAGACCTTTTCTTAGAACTGTTGGTGCTGTTTTTGATATGAAAGAGGGGAGTATTAAATATCAACTCCCACTCAAGAAAGGTATGAAACACTTTCCTAGAAAGAGGATGAAGCTACCTTTTGAATCTATTATTAGAGAAAGTTATGATGTTGATGCTTCTTCACTTGAAAATACTTGAGTTGCTTTCTATGCCTAGCTGAAAGCGTTAAAGAAAAACGCTACCGGGAGACAACCCGTTTTATTTCTCCGTTTTCAACCCATTTTCCGTCGTTTTATTTTGTTTTCTTTGCACCTAGGTGTTGTCTATTTTCTTAGCAACCCCTCTGTTTCTTTTCTTTTGTGTCTTTGTTGAGCCAAGTAAATCCTCTAGTGGAAAGTTGAGACTATATTTCGAATTTCTGCGCTAGAAACAAATTTCTGCTGTCCACTGTTAAATTTGTATAAAATCACAAAAAATTCAAAATGACCTGAGTTTTTTTGTGCGTAATCCTGGGATATATACGCAACTTTTCTTATCTGAACACTTTTTAATTTGAGAAACAGAAGAGTTTCGAAAAAAATCATCTTTATCTGCTGTCCTGTTTTGACAGATTTCTGCCAATAATTGCATTTGCATCTTAATCTCTTTCTTTTGGTGTTCTTTTGAGAAAAAGAGTTTTAAAAGAAGTTGTGACAGTAGCTAATGTGTTTATGAGTGTTAGGATTGTGTTGAAACTGAACCATGTGAATTTATTATTTCGATTGCACTAACGTTGCTAATGAAGATTGTGAGAAGTTTGGTGTGAAGGAAGTTTTCAAGGGTCAAGAGAAGAGGATGATATGACGCGATCAAGAAGAGTGAAAAGCCTAAGATTGGGGATGCCCCGGTGGTACAACCCAACAAATTCCAAGAAGACTCAAGCGTCTAAGCTTGGGGATGCCCAAGGCATCCCCTTCTTCATCGACAAATTATCAGGTCACTTCTAGTGAAACTATATTTTTATTCGGTCATATCTTATGTGCTTTACTTGGAGCGTCTTTTATTTTTTGATTTCAGTTTGTTTTTATTTTTGCAATAAGGTTGGTTGCACAGCAGCATTCTTTTATTGGAGAGTGACACGCTCCGCTTTTTCATGGGAATACTTTGTATTCTTAATCTTTGTCTGGCTGCTGCATTTATTTAGCTCCTGTTTTGCATGCATCTCTTATTTAAGAGCTATTAGTTTTATTAGTGTTATGTGAGTACTCTCATTTTTTTCTTTCTGTATCATGAAGAGTATTTTTGTTAAAACATATCTTGTATGGTGCTTGTTGGGAAAAGAAACTGCTGCTTGAAGTAGAATTTTAATAGTGCAAGTAGAAGCTTGTATAGACTATGGCTTGAACTTTTTCATATCATGTTAGATGTTATTTTAGTTTTAGAGCCTTGTGGTTATTGAGTAGCATGATTAGCCTCAAATAGATGAGAGTGTTTAATGTGCCATTGAAAGATTCATGAGTTGTTCTTGTCATATTGAAGCATAAATTTATGGTATTCTCTTTTGAATGTTTTAATTGGTTGACTTGGCGCACACTCACACCATGTTTATGACTGTGAACTAGTCACTAATAGCCTCTATGATCATTTAGTTTTTGAACTTGTGATACCGCTTATGCTTTAATCAATTATGTTTATGTCGCTATGCATGATTATGGCTCTTATGCTCTCTTGATTTGTCGCTCACAGTCTTTTGCTAGCCTCCACCTATACTGAGTATGAGCTCTACTCGTGCATCCAACTCCCTAAAACCAAAGTTTTCCCATTGTGTCCACCATACCTACCTACATGTGGTATTTAAATGCCACTCCAAGTAAATTGTTCATGTGTTACCTTTAAAACCTTCAAAATTACTCCTGCTTTATGTTCCTGTTTTTGCTCATGAGGATGTAAATAGAGAATCTTTATCTCACTTGTTGATTGGATTTCACATCCTGGACTAGTGGCTTCATCCTCTTATCCAAATGATAGAAGAGATGGGAGCGGGGTGCCCAGCCCCAAATTAATACACACAAAATCTCTTCACTATTTTGCCCCTGATTTATCAGTCAAAGCATAATTGTGTGAACAAAAGATAAAGAGGAACGACCTTCTACTCAGATGCGTCCTTCATATGGGAGCCGCTCTTGTGAAATCTAGTTGGCTCGTGACGTACTGTATTTTCTGTTTACCATTCGTTGACATTAGCATACATCTCCCAAAATATAGACACTCAGTGTCAAACTTTTAATACCTCTGTTTAATAAAATAAAAAGCTCTAGCACATGACTTCCTGATACGTCATACAAGTATCCTTAATTTCTAATGTTCCATGTTGTTTCGCACATGTTTTCCTTACACTTTATGTAATTTTTTTATCGATTTCCCGGGACTAATCTATTGACAAGATGCCACAGAGCTAGTTCATGTTTTCTGATGTTTTTAGTTTCAGAAAAGTTGTTCTGGAAATATTCTCGGAATTGGACGATTCGGAAGCCATAAGTCTTAGAAGTCCCGGAAGCATCCAGAAGTCTCGAAGAGCCCCGGAGGGGGGCCACAGGGTGGCCACACCATAGGGTGGCGCCACCACCCCCTAGTCGCGCCACCTGGTGGTGTGGGCCCCCTGGCCACCCCCCGGCATCGCCCTTTCGCCTATATATACTCCCCGATGCATAAACCCTAGAGGAATCGACCTTTTCCACAAAATACATCGGTTGCTCCGTCGCTGCCGCCGACAAGTTTTGGGGGACATATCTCTGTTCTGGCACCCTGCCGGGACGGGGAAGTGCCCCCGTAAGCCATCTCCATCGACTCCACCGCCGTCTCCATCGCCGTTGCTGTCTCCTACGACGAGGAGGGAGTAGTTCTTTACCGGGGATGAGGGATCTACCGGTAGCTACGTGTTTCATCTCTCTCTCCCATGGTGTGATCTATATGTGATCATGAGCTTTGTAATCTAGTTGAATCCGTAGATATTATTCTTCATATATTATGCTACTCAAGTGGTTTTTGTTATGAGATCTCCGTAAACACTTTGATCACGGTGTAAAGGTGACAGTGTGTGCACCGTGTGGTTTAGCATTATATTTATATTTTGTGCTGGATAACCCTATGAAATTGTGGTGTTTGTGTGGAACCATCTGGGTCCCACAGTGATAGCGTGGGGGTTACTTAGTTGGGAAAGTGATTACTCTGAGGAGTGATGTTAAAGCTCTACGCATGGATTGGTGTTGTTATTTGACCGGATAGTGGTTTGGAGTAGCATAGTGAAGAGATGGTATTTATTAATTCAATTATATGTTTTCATTGTTGAGAGTGTCCACTAGTGAAAGTAGGATCCCTAGGCCTTGTTTCCAAGCATTGAAACACCATTTTCCGCATGTTCTACTACATGTTTGCTTGCTGCCATATTTATTTCAGATTTCTATTATTACTTATAACCATCCATATTACTCGCATTTCACTATCTCTTCGCCAAACTAGTGCACCTATATACCTGACAAGTATATTGGGTGTGTTGGGGACACAAGAGACTTCTTGTATCTTAATTGATGGGTTGCTTGAGAGGGATATCTTTGAACTCTACCTCCCTGAGTTCGATAAACATTGGGTGATCCACTTAAGGGAAACTTGCTGCTGTTCTACAAACCTCTGCACTTGGAGGCCCAACACTGTCTACAAGAATAGAAGTGTGCGTAGACATCAAGCTCTTTTCGGGCGCCGTTGCCGGGGAGGTAAGATAAAAAGTACTCACATCCTTTATGAGTGCTCGAAGTTATTTCATTTAGATTCTGCAATGGTATCTGTTTGTTTCTTGTTTTCACTAGTTAGGCTTATTTTTACCTTTTGCTTGTTTTTATTTTTACTAGTTAGTCTTAATGGAAAACAACAAAAATATGAGAGAGCTTTATTTGCATTCTAGTAGCAATGTTATTAGCATTAATTATTTGGATACCATTATTTCTAGTACTATGGAAAAGTCTAAGCTTGGGGAAGCTAGTTTCTATAAACTTTTTATTTCCCCGGCTTTAGAGGAGAAAATTTGCTCTGATGATACTTTATCTCCCATATGGGATACATATAATGATTCTTGTGATATTTTAAATCCTCCTGCTAAAAGTGTTCCTTTTAAAATGCCTATGAAAATTGTTGAACGTGTCACGAATAACTGCTATTTTGGAGATGGAACTGTCCATCCTCATGATCATTTAATCTTTATACATGGATTATGCGGGTTGTTCAAGTGTGCAGGTATTTCAATGGACCAAGTTAAGAGGAGGTTATTCTCTTTGTATCTTAAGGACAAAGCAAGGGAGTGGTATGAGCTGCTAGATGATCCTCATCATTTGGAGTGGAAGGAGCTTGAATCTCTAGTTTACTCTAAATTTTATTCCTTTCATCAACTGTATTTAGATAGGAATTACATTTATAATTTTTGGCCTCATGATGGAGAAAGCATTGCTCAATCTTGGGGAAGAAAGAAAGAATTAATACTTAAATGTCCTAACCATGATCTTCCTAAGGAAATAATTGTTACTAATTTTTATGCAAGGCTTTCAGGACATTACAGGGATTATCTAGATGCATGTTCAGAGGGTTCTTTCTCAAGTAAGAAGGTTGAAGATAAATGGGATCTTCTTGAAACAATTAAAACCAATAATGAAGGTTGGAATAATTACAAAGGTAAAGAATCAGGTATAAACTATGAGTATGATTGCATTAAGTCTTTCCCTGAAACTGCTGATTTTCAAGAGCTTAGTTCTAAATATGGTCTTGATCCTCAAATGATTATTGGTTGGTATAGATCCTTTGCTTCTTATATTAATGTTCCTAAATCAAATGGGGACATACATCATGAACCGTTTAAAGACACTTGTAGAAAAAATGAAACCGTTATTAATGATTGTAATGGACATGCTCAAACTTCTGAAAGTACTATTTCTTATAAGCATGTAAATTTTTGTGGAGCACTTAGACCTTGTGAAAAGAATCAAACTATAGAAGAATATTGCATCCATCATAGGAATGAAAAAACTAGAAAGTGGGATAGGGCTCTAAATATTTTGGTGAAAAAGTGTGTGCCCTCTATCCTTTTATTTGTGAACTTTGCTGTAAAGTGGGTCATTTCAATTTTCAATGCTCAAGCCATGATAGTAGCCTTTCGAATCCTATGAATTCTGCAAGTTTGTATTGTGATGACATGATCACCCCTAATGAGCATGATGAATGTCGAGACATCGTGGTAGATTTCATAGACGGGGGTGCCATGAGACTACCGATAGAGAAGTGGGGGGACGTGTTTATACGATGAACAATGACACAGGGTTTTACCCAGGTTCGGTACGATGCAATAATGCGACGTTCCTACGCCTGCAATCTCACTATTCAGGACTAAAGCCTAGGAATACAGAGTACAATGTGAGGTTCTATTAGCTACTCGTCAAGGATCCACCTCTCGGCGAGTTAGCCTTTAGCTTCTTGTCTATCTATCTTATCTCTCGTCCGGCTTTATATAATAGCCGGGTTAGGGAATACAAAGAAGGAAACCTAGAAGACTACAATATGTGCTAACTTGGAAAGCAAGGAATCCGCCTTCTACTCCAAGCCGTATCACGTGGGCCGTGATCCAGGTTCTTCTAGAATCCGGCTTCCGTGCATCAGCTTACTGGGCCGCCCAATGGACCGTAGCCCATTACCATTTAGGCCACCCTGGTAATCCGGCACTTTAGACCACCATCTGATATACCCCTAATCGGTATATATCCGACAGTAGCCCCAAGAAGGATTAAGACTCCGATTTCCCGTCTTTCGTCAAGTGTGCATTCTTTCCGAGAAATATTGGCTCTCTGTCTTGATTCTTCTTTCTATCAAAATAATGTCATAACGCAAAACTCAGATTTCAGAAAATCCGGCTTTTCTTTCACGAATCTTCGTGGAGAAGGAACTTCCCACGTCAGCGCTTTAATCTTGTTGACGTCAGGGACGTTTGGGTGTCGAGCGGGAAACCCTGAAACATATCTCTGACAGATTCTCGCGGGAAACGAGGAGATAGCAATAATCACCCGTCGTTTCATTTCCCGGAATTTCCGGCGAGTGACACGCGTTGATCATCCAACGGCCAAAAGAGCCGTTAGCACGCATTGCGACGGGTTTCCGGCTATAAATAGACGTCTCCATCCCCTCCGGCAAACCTTCTGCTCCCAGTTCTCCTCGCCTCACACAGCGCCCAAGCAGACTGTGAGCAGAGCAACCTTCCAGCGAACGCACGAACCAGCGCCGTCCGCGAACTCACCAGAGCACACTGATTCTCCATCGCGCCGCCAAAAAATGGCCTCTCCAAGCTCCTCTCCGGCCCACTCCGTCGCGGCGGAGATTGATGAAATCATCAACACCATGGATCCCATGGTGGATTCTCCCCTTCACGCAACCGGCGACGAGCCGGAGAAAACTGCCGGCGGCCCAGCAAGCGAGGAAACTCCTCTCGCCACCACCAACCTTGCCGGGTCTTCCTCCGCGCCATCTCCGCCACTCGCGCCCGAGACGGCGGAGGAAAAGATAATCCTTGTCGGAGAGGAGCTCGCGACCGCGTACGCCGCGGCGTCCGCCGCCACCGGTGCGGAAGACGAAGGGGAAACTGCCGGCAACTAGAGCCAGAGCAGTATTCCTCCTTCCCTCCTTCTGACAATGGAGAAGGAGGGGCTGCTGCTGAAGGGCAAATGGCGGAGCCCGGAAGACGAGTCCGAGCCAATTCCAAAATACGGGGAACGCGTTCTCCTTACCTCCCACATCGCGAGAGGTATGGGTTTTCCGCCATCCGCCTTTTTTCTAGAAGTTCTCGACCATTACGGTGTTCAGCCTCATAATCTCCCCCCAAACTCCATTCTATATCTAGCCGGCTTCCAAGCCCTTTTCGAAGGGTATTTAGGAATAGCACCTAGATTAGACTTTTGGCAATGTTGCTTCGGAGTGAAGCGGAACCCTACAGAGGGCGTTCTTCCCATCTGCGGGACTATTTCTTTCACTCTTCGGAGATTTAGGGAAGACTGGTACCCAAAGATAAAAACATCAGAATCCGTCAAGTTTTGGATGGGTTCTTTCTTTTATCATCACGACATCCCATTTCCCGGAAAAGAAAACGGGGTTCCTCCATTCATCAATTCCACCGCCATTCCACAAGAGAGTTGGGCGGTCGATGCGGTGCAGACCTTGCCGGATGATCTATTGAAGATCAAACGGCATATTGCCAAACTTACCTCCTCAAAGCCCCCTCTGACCGGAACAGACACAATTTTGTGCTGGCTCGGTCGTCGTATTCAACCTCTTGCCCTCCGCCCCCGGCTTCTTTGTGAATACAAAGGCCCAGAAGACGGAATGAGGGGGACGGACAAAGCCTTTACAAAAAAGGATTTCAAGAAACGAGTCAACCAATTGGTTGCTACTCGCGAGCAATATAAGGAGAGCTTGGAGATGTATCACGAGGAGAACCCTGTCCCTAAGGTAGTTTTACTTTTCCTTGATTTGGTATTCTCTCGGATTTTTATCTTTCCCAGATATCTCTGACTTAGTCGGATATTTTGCTTTCTCTATAGTTCGACGATCTCACGGAAGCAGATCTTGCATCCGACGCCAAACTTGACGAATTGCACGCCAGCTTTTATGGCGGTCGAAAACGCAAGAGGCAAGTGATCACGGAGGAGGTGATAAATCTTGATGGAGTTCCCATCGCCACATCCAGGTATTTTTCTGGGGTTTTTAATCTCTCATTCCATTCTGGTTCTTCGAGGTATTTACTTCTCGGATATTTCCTTCGTTCTTTCCTATTTTCAGCCTTGCACCAGTTCCTCTGAAGGCAAAGAAACTGAAGAAACATAAAGCTACAGTTGGCAAGGGAATGTCGTCTTCAGCTGTGGCTTCACCCACTCCAACAACTCTCGGTGGGGAAGGTAAAACCACAAACCCGGACGAACGATTCCGGCCGACCAGCCAGCCTATTGCATCTAACGTGGATGCGAAGGAAAGGGAGGAACCGGAGATGGGCGGACCTTCTCGAACATCTGGAGAAGTCGAGCCCATCCCTACTTTTGACAAGGACTTCAAGGTAAAGGAAGAACCTTTTGATGATCTCGGATACATTCGTCCGGTAGCTAAGAAGTTCTTCGCTCCTGCTCCCCTGATCCGTCCTTGGCCACAAGGCGGACTAATTGTCCGAAATAACTTCGTGTTTTCACCTCGTCATGTCATCCAAGACGGCCTGCACCATGTTGGAATTCTTTTTTCTGAATATGTAAAAGAATTCAACAACAACTTGTCAGGTTTGCAGCGGATGAGCCAGGTAATATCTCTAGCCCCCAAGCAATAAGTCAAATGCATGCTTTTAACTTAATGCTTTCAACTTTATTATGCTTGCTGCTAACTTAAGCATTTTGTTTCATTTCTGTTTTTCAGCAAACCGCTGAAAGTATAAACATGGAAGTTTTTGGCAAACTAACAGTCAAGAATAAGGAGGTTAGAAGCCTTCTTTCTATTCTTGAAGTTAAGGAAGCGTAGCTGGCATCGTCTCAACATCAGTTGAAGGAAACAACAGGTATTTTATTTGCCGAGGTTTCACTTTTATGCTTTTTCCCTAAGTACTTTTCCGAGTTTTATAACTCAGGATTTTTTCTTGCTTTTCAGCTACTTTGGCAAAAGCCAAACAAATTGCTGAAGATGCCGGCAATACCGAGAACCTCCGCCGGGAGAACCTGGACCTTCATTAGAATCTTATGAAGGTTCAGAAAGAACTGGAGGCCAGCCAGCTGGCTGTAGGCATTGCTCAATCCAATGCCTCCAACCAAGCTGAGAAGGACAAAGCAACTATCCGGGATCTGGAGAATGCTTTGAATCTTCTCCTGGAGGAAGGCTCCAAGATGTATAGGATCCTCGGTAAGTTTTCAACTTTTACCGGATTTTTGACGTTTTACAATCTTTCCCTGCTTTCTTCATAACCCTTTGGTTATTTGTCTGAAAACAGGAGATGCCCCCGCTCTTACCCAGATTGAAAAAATCCGAGCCTTCGGGAAGGTCTTTACCGCGCTCAAGGCCGCGGGTATGCAGCTGATCGACAAGTTCCTTCCCGCAAGTACTGGGGAATTCTCGGAAGTTGAAAAACTTCCGGAGGCTATCTTGGAGGTGGCGGAGTCCAAGGAGTCCACCTTGCGCTCCGCAGCACGGGGTGGTGCACGCATGGCTTTAGGTCTCATGCGTATGCATTACCCCACTGCCAAATCTTGGCGTGTGGCTTCCGGCATCCCACAAGGATATACGGACACCCAACGGACCAACATCTTTGACGAGATCAAAGGTCACGCAACCAAGATTGCTTCCATGGTCAACATCTCCATCTTCTACCCGGAGGAGGCAATCCCAGACACTCCAGAAGAATCCTCCAGCGAAGATGACTCGGATGCTTGAAGGAGAAATCCGGGTCCTGGGTAGATAGAAAATAGGAGCATTACCGAACTTATGTTGTAAACGTTATTGTAATGCTTCTATCCTTTTGAATGAACAAGTACTCCGCCTTTTTCAGTTTAATGTTATATAATTACTTTGCAAGTTTTTTTGGATTATCATTCCTTTATCTTCTAAATTCTCTGGTTTTGTATGCTTTAACTGTCCTTAGTGCTTGAAATGGCTCGATAGCGTTTTAATCTTCATGTCGAGTGACTGGGTATTACCGATCAGTCGAAAACTCGGAAACATGGATCATGCAAAAGGCATTTTTTGCTTACTAGCTTCAGTGACCCAGCACAAAAACAATCAGATAATATTTAGAGAATAGCTGAGGAATTTTTTATATGAAACTCAAGCTTGCAGGCACAATCTGGGTTTCCTTAAGCCTTTTTTAGGCTGAAAATCGTTCAGTTTTTTAACTCCGAGCACGCAGGCACAATTCGGGTTAACATTGAGTATTTTGAAAGATCATTGGGAAATAGAAAAGGCGGACTATGAACATGTAAAACATAGAAGTATGGATTCCGACAACTTTATTTCATGATCTCAAAGATGTTTACATAGAAATTAAACTAAGTATAGAAGGGACGTAACTGCTGGATACTCCAGGGCCTATTTGTCTCTCCTAGTTCATCATCTATCTTTCTCTTTCTTTTGCGATTAGGCTTCTCGGGATCATCCTCCGTATCTCGAATGTCTACAAGATAGTATGATCCATTTTTCATGGCTTTACTGATGACGAATGGTCCTTCCCATACTGGGGCCAATTTGTGCTTTCTTTGCTGCACCAATCTTAGCACTAGGTCACCTTCTTTAAAAGAACGATGCCTGATTTTCCGACTATGATAACGTCGTAAACCTTGCTGATAAATGGCGGATCTTTGAAGCACAATCTCTCGTTCCTCTTCTAAGAGATCGACGGCATCCTGCCGTGCGCTTTCGGCATCTGATTCGTTGAAATCCTGCACTCTCGGGCTGTCATGGATCATGTCCGTTGGGAGAATTGCTTCCGCACCATAAACTAGGAAAAACGGGGTTTGCCCTGTTGACCTATTTGGCGTCGTTCGAATGCTCCAAAGCACAGAGGGTAACTCTTCCACCCATGCTCCAGCTGCTCTATGAAGAGGGGATTCGAGTCTTGGGCGTATTCCTTGCAGGATTGAACTATTCATTCGTTCAGCCTGTCCATTGGATTGCGGGTGTGCCACAGATGCGAGATCTAGGCGAATTCCCGTTTGTCGGCAATATTTTGCCAACTCTCCAATAGAGAAATTTGTCCCGTTGTCAATTATTATGCTATGTGGAACGCCATATCTCATGACTATGTCAATAATGAAATTTCTGGCAGTTACACCGTCAAGTTTTTTGATGGGTTTAGCCTCCACCCACTTGGTATATTTATCCACTGCAACGAGTAGATGTGTAAGTCCGCCTCTTGCAGTTTTGAATGGTCCCATCATATCTAGCCCCCAGACCGCGAATGACCTTGTAATAGGGATAGTTTTGAGTGCTTGGGCTGGCATATTTGACTGCTTGGCGCAATACTAACATCCAGCACATGTGTTTACTATGTGCTCGGCGTCCATCTTGGCTGTTAGCCAGAAAAACCCTGCGCGGAATGCTTTTTTGACTATTTTTTTTTGACTGAGCATGATGTCCGCAATATCCGGCATGGATTTCTTGCAGGATTTCTCGTCCTTCTTCTGGCGAAATACATCGCAGAAAAATTCCGATAGTACTGCGTTTATATAGGCAACCATTGATTACCGTGTATCCTTTGCATCGACAATGTATCTGTCTTTGCAAGACTTCGTCTGATCCATCTGGCTACTTCTGATCAACTAAGAAGTTTAGATATGGAATTGTCCATTCCGGGTTAACGAGCATAACTTCAATTGACTCTGAAACCAGAGGATAGTCGACATCTCCACCTTTAATCGATGGTTCGTACAAATGTTGGACAAACACACCTGGTGGTAGGATTTTCACCCTTTCTGATCCCATGCGGGCTAGTGCGTCCGCGTTCCAATTTTCCTCCCTTTTGACATGAAGCACTTCAAATCCAAGGAAGCAGATTGCAAACTCGTCCATCGTTCTCCGATATTCGGCCATGATTGGGCTTTTGGCGTCCCAATTTTGGTTGAGCTGGTGCTGTACCAAATCTGAGTCGTCGTAGCATAAGATGCGCTTAACACCTATTTCCTTTGCAATATGCAAGCCATGAAGCAGAGCTTCGTATTCTGCCACGTTATTACTGGCATTGAAGTGTATTTGTAGTACATACTCCATTGTGTCTCCTTTAGGGGATTTTAGGACTACACCAGATCCAACGCCTTCCTTCATCTTGGATCCGTCAAAGTGCATGATCCAGTATTCTGACTCCGGCATTGGTGTTTTTTTTCCATTGCTTCTGTCCAGTCAGCAACAAAATCTGCTAACACCTGGGATTTTATTGCCGTCCTGGGTTGGTACTTAATGTCGAATGCTGCTAGCTCGATGCCCCATTTGGCTACTCGGCCAGTTGCTTCCGCATTGTTTATTATATCCCCTAGTGGTGCTTTATATACCACTTATGGAATCTCCTTGGAAGTAATGACGAAGTTTCCGGGATGCGAAAAACACGCCATATGCCACTTTTTGATAGTGCGGGTACCTTTGTTTAGACTCGGAGAAAACTTCACTTACATAGTATACCGGATGCTGATCTGGTATGCTTTGTTCGTCTTTCTTCCTTTCCACAACTATTACAGCACTAATAACCCGGTTTGTAGCCGTGAGGTACAATAACATAGGTTCTTCGTCTTTTGAGGAGGCCAAAATCGGAGCTTTCATCAAAGTTTCTTTCAACTGGGTTAATGCTGCATCTGCTTCTTCTGTCCACTCGAATTTGTCGGATTTCTTCAACAACTTGTATAGTGGCAGGGCTTTGTCCCCTAGCCGGCTAATAAACCTGCTAACGGCTGCTGCATAACTTGTCAATCTTTGTACATCTTTTACGTACGTAGGCTTGGAGATGTTTAAGATTGCTTTGATCTTTTCCGGGTTTACTTCTATTCCTCTATGAGAAACGATGAAACCCAGAAGTTTTCCTGAGGGAACCCCGAATACACACTTTAATGGATTTAACTTCATCTTATAAGTGCGCAAATTTTCGAAGGTTTCTCGCAAATCTTCAAGGAGTGTGTCCTTTTCCTTGGAAACGACAGCAATGTCGTCCACGTAAACATGGACGTTTTTGCCAATCTGACTATGCAAACATCGTTGCATGCAACGCTGGTAAGTTGCACCGGCGTTCTTCAGGCCAAATGGCATGGTTATGTAATAGTACGTCCCATACGGGGTTATGAAGGAATTTTTGATTTGGTCTTCTTCCTTCATGCGTATTTGATGATACCCGGAATATGCATCCAAAAAGCATAAAAGCTCAGAGCCAGCAGTGGCGTCTATTATTTGATCGATTCGCGGTAACGCAAATCTATCTTTTGGACACAACTTGTTCAAGCCAGTATAATCTATACACATCCTAAGGGAGGTGCTGTCTTTCTTCGGGACTAATACTGGGTTTGCAGACCATTCACTATGTATAACTTCCGGGATAAAATCTGCTGCCAAAAGCCGGATAATCTCCTTGCCAATAACCTTCCGTCTTCTTCCATCAAATCGACGGAGACCTTGTTTGACGGGTTTAGATCCTGGAATTACCTTAAGTTGATGCTCAACAAGTTCCCTGGGTACGCCTGGCATGTCCGCAGGACACCACGCGAAAATGTCCCCGTTCTCACGGAGGAACTTGATGAGCTCGCTTTCCTATTTGTCGGTCATCCCAGTTCCTACTACGACAAACTTTGTCGGATCTTTAGGATCTAGGATTACCTGTCTTGTGCTCTTGGAAGCTTTGAAACTATCTGCTGGCTTACGGCTTTCTTTTCCTGCCGGCATTTCTGTCGGCGATACTTCTTTTGCCAGCTCCTTCAATTCTTCCTTTGCTATCACTTTTTCTGTGCAAAGGGCGGTTTCTTTTTCCAGCTCGTTTGCCAATTTGAAGTCTCCTGTTATGGTGATTACTCCTCCTTTTGGCCCTGGCATCTTCAACTTGTTATAAATATAACATGATCTTGCCATGAATTTGGCGAAAGCTGGTCGTCCGAGTATTGCGTGATACACGCTTTCGAACGGCACAATCTCGAAGGATACTTTTTCCTGACGGAAGTGATCTTTGTCTCCGAAGGTTACATCTAGGAAAATTTCTCCTAGAGATCGTGCTTGTCTGCTAGGGACGATGCCGTGAATACGTATGTTGCTGTGATTGAGTTGGGTCTCCGAGATTCGCAGATGCTTCAGTGTATCCAGGTACATTATGTTAATGCTGGATCCTCCGTCCATCAACACTCTTTTTAGCCTAGTGTTTTGAACAATAGAACTTACAATTAGAGCTTGCGTGCCGGGTCAGGGATATTTCCGGGATGATTAGACTGATCCCAGGTAATTGGTGTATTTGAGTACTTCAAGAATTTCGGGGTTGCAGGGACAACCGCGTTTATTTCTCGAAGCGTTCTCTTTGCCACCTTTGCTGAGGGAGTTGCCAGGAAAGTTAGGTTGCATTCTCCGTCAACTCTCGGAAACTTAGGCTCGACTTTTCGCTGCTGTTTCTGGATTTTTTCGTCAGTGTCTGTTTCACTGTCTTCTTTATCAGATTCTGGCTTTTGTTTGGAGAATTTCCTCTTGGAGTTTTTTCCTTTGTTTCCAGATTCTGCACTGCCTTTCATATGCTTGTACAACCGGCATTGTGCGTTAGTATGGGTGGGTTTCCCAAATTGCGAGTGGTGGACACAGTTTTCCGACTTTATTTCCCCCCTCTCTTCTTTGATGTAATTTATCGGCTCTGTGCTTCTTCCTTTCCACTTGCTCCCATTTTCTCTTCCAAAGGCTATGTTAACTTCTTTGGGATTTTGCGTTGCTTCGGGAGTTGCTTTTTTCTCAGTGCAATGGGTCTTTTTGGCTTGGATCAAAGTATCGATATTGCCGCCTCTCGCTCTGATGTCGTCTTCGGCCGCTGCATGCTCATTGGCGGTTGTAAGAATAGATCCGAGATCTTTGTGCTTTTTGGAACCGATCATGAACGGTACGAGTCCGGGTTTTAAGCCATTGACGAAAGCATGCATTGCTTGAACGTCAGTTACTCCAGAGCAACTATTCTTCATTGCCGTCCACCTTGAGATGAAATCCACGTATGGTTCATCCTCAAACTGGGTGCAGCGGTTTAGCTGGTTGATGCTATTTGGGCGCTTGTAAGTTCCCCGGAAATGCTGAGTAAATACTCTAGCCATACCATCCCAGCTGTCAACAGTCCTTGATGGTAATCCATTGATCCAATCTCTGGCTCCATCCAGTAACATTAGGGGGAGGAATTTTACTGCCTCCAGGTCCGTCCCATTGTTGATCTAAACGGCTGTATAGTAGCCTGAGAGCCAGGTATCCGGGTTTGTGCTACCGGTTCACTTTTGGTATGTTGGACCAACTTTGGCAAAGCCAGAATGCAGAGTTATTCTTCGGATCCTATCAGTGAAACACTTGGGTCCAAAGTATAAATCGTCTCTTTCCGCTCTGTCTATGTGTGCGGAGTATCTGCCGGCTGAATGGACAGAAGGGGATCTACTCCTTTCTTTTCCATTGTGGCGCTAACGTACTTTTCCGGGATTGTATCTATTTACTCCGTGATCGTGCCCTTTGGGATAAGGTGCAGTTCTACTCCTGTATCTTGTCTTCTAGCATTTTCTGCAGGGCGTCTCGGAGGCGGCATTGATTTTCCGTCCTTCCGGTTTTTCTCTTCCCGATCACGGGGATTAATTCCATCTTTCGGGAGATGGGATCCGGTTCTGGACGCTTCATCCCTATTGTCGGGTTTCTTCCTGTCGTTTCTCGGATCTGATTTCTTCTCTTTCGAATTGTTTGAATCTCCAGGTTCTTCAGGTCCAGGTGCTCCAGCGGCGCATGTAGCTGTCTTGCATAGGGAAGAGTCGTCATGTAACTTCCCTGATCGCTCTTGCGCTCGCTTTTGTTGTTGCAACGCTTTTCCTAGGAAAGCATACACCCCTTGAAGTTTTTCACCATTGGAGTACATATCGTTGTTGAGGATGGCGAATGCTGCTTCCGCGTTTTCTGCTGCGGTTTTGTATATTGGCTCGCCTCTGGCATCTTTTCCATTTACCTGCTTTTGCCAAGATGGGTTGTGGAACCTTTCTTTTAGCGGTAGTACTTCCGGTTTTGCGATTCCGGGTAACCGCGTAGGTTTAATGCCAAATCTATTCTTTCTCTCGTATTCCTCGATTTCTTCCCGCATGAGCTTGGTGTCAGCCTGGGTTTTTTGGAGGTGTTCTCGAGTTCGAAATAGATGTTGCTGCTGCCTTTGGAGAGCTTGCCTCCGGGCTTCCAGCACTTCAGGGGGCTCGTGTGGTCCCACTGGAGTTTGGAGTAATTCATGTTCGTCCTGTTCTGTCATTGGCGGAACAAGGATTTCCTTCATTTTCTTCTCCGCAGATTTAACTCCGCTTGCATCTCCTGCTTCTGGGCTTTCATTGGCTGGATCAACCAATTTCTTCTCCCGGAGCTTATATTGGAGCTTTTTAGCAGCTTTGTGTTTCTTCTTGGAAGAGGGAGGTTTTCTACAGGGTTCTTCCTCTGTCAATTCTTTGACATCAGGGAATTTTGGAGAGGTTTATCCTTCTTCTCTCTCTTCCTCTGGTGGAGGCGTTCTAGGGCTTTCCTGACTGTCGGCATCCGTGTTTTCAGCCGGTTTTGCCATCAGTACTTCGTGGAATCCCTCTTGGAAGGATTTCACCTTTCTTTCAAAAGCGTCTTCATCTTCGTCTTCGGTATCGACGTGATCCGATCCGGGTTCCGACTCTAATCTCGCCTCGATGGCGGCTAGTACAGACTCAGCTTCCGAGTGCGTTGTGATGTTGACGGATGTCGGATCTTCCACCTCTGTTGTGGGAGTGTTGTTTTCTGCCTCTTGTATGTGATTGCTTTCATCCGTGTTTTCGGAGATCTCGGACTGCACCATGCCGATAAAGTGCGATTTAGCAGTATATCGACGATCTGAGCAAAATCTGGCGTCATAGTCGTCTTCGACTGGGTATAGGGCGGGTGGGATAAATTTGCTCCCACCACAGAATCCCATTGCTTCTGCAGTTAATCCGATAAAGATGTTTGCAGATCCAATCGGTAACACGCATGCACTTACCAGGTGATTCCGCGCCGGCATGTACGATCCGTTGTCGAGGAAGCGCCTGACGTCGTTGTCGAATTCCAGGCTTCCGACAGTTATTGTACTGCCGATTCCGCCGAGTATCCCCGATCAAAACATAACGCCTGACGTCGATGGCCCCACGGTGGGCGCCAACTGTCGAGACATCGTGGTAGATTTCATAGACGGGGGTGCCATGAGACTACCGATAGAGAAGTGGGGGGACGTGTTTGCAATCTGCTTCCTTGGATTTGAAGTGCTTCATGTCAAAAGGGAGGAAAATTGGAAGGCGGACGCACTAGCCCGCATGGGATTAGAAAGGGTGAAAATCCTACCACCAGGTGTGTTTGTCCAATATTTGTACGAACCATCGATTAAAGGTGGAGATGTCGACTATCCTCTGGTTTCCGAGTCAATTGAAGTTATGCTCGTTAACCCGGAATGGACAATTCCATATCTAAACTTCTTAGTTGATCAGAAGTACCCGGATGGATCAGACGAAGTCTTGCAAAGACAGATACAACATCGATGCAAAGGATACATGGTAATAAATGGTTTCCTATATAAACGCAGTACTATCGGAATTTTTCTGCGATGTATTTCGCCAGAAGAAGGACGAGAAATCCATGCCGGAGATGGTGGACATCATGCTCAGTCAAAAAGCATAGTCCAAAAAGCATTCCGCGCAGGGGTTTTCTGGCTAACAGCCAAGACAGACACTGAGCACATAGTAAACACATGTGCTGGATGTCAGTATTACGCCAAGCAGTCAAATATGCCAGCCGAAGCACTCAAAACTATCCCTATTACATGGCCGTTCGCGGTCTGGGGGCTAGATATGATGGGACCATTCAAAACTTCAAGAGGCGGACTTACACATCTACTCGTTGAAGTGGATAAATACACCAAGTGGGTGGAGGCTAAACCCATAAAAAAACTTGACGGTGTAACTGCCAGAAATTTCATTATTGACATAGTCATGAGATATGGCGTTCCACATAGCATAATAACTGACAACGGGACAAATTTCTCTATTGGAGAGTTGGCAAAATATTGCCGACAAACAGGAATTCGCCTAGATCTCGCATCTGTGGCACATCCGCAATCCAATGGACAAGTTGAACGAATGAATAGTTCAATCCTGCAAGGAATACGCCCAAGACTCGAATCCCCTCTTCATAGAGCAGCTGGAGCATGGGTGGAAGAGTTACCCTCTGTGCTTTGGAGCATTCGAACGACGCCAAATAGGTCAACAGGGCAAACCCCGTTTTTCCTAGTTTATGGTGCGGAAGCAATTCTCCCAACGGACATGATCCATGACAGCCCGAGAGTGCAGGATTTCGACGAATCAGATGCCGAAAGCGCACGGCAGGATGCCGTCGATCTCTTAGAAGAGGAATGAGAGATTGTGCTTCAAAGATCCGCCATTTATCAGCAAGGTTTACGACGTTATCATAGTCGGAAAATCAGGCATCGTTCTTTTAAAGAAGGTGACCTAGTGCTAAGATTGGTGCAGCAAAGAAAGCACAAATTGGCCCCAGTATGGGAAGGACCATTCGTCATCAGTAAAGCCATGAAAAATGGATCATACTATCTTGTAGACATTCGAGATACGGAGGATGATCCCGAGAAGCCTAATCGCAAAAGAAAGAGAAAGATAGATGATGAACTAGGAGAGACAAATAGGCCCTGGAGTATCCAGCAGTTACGTCCCTTCTATACTTAGTTTAATTTTATGTAAACATCTTTGAGATCATGAAATAAACTTGTAGGAATCCATACTTCTATGTTTTACATGTTCATAGTCCGCCTTTTCTATTTCCCAATGATCTTTCAAAATACTCAATGTTAACCCGAATTGTGCATGCGTGCTCAGAGTTAAAAAACTGAACGATTTTCAGCCTAAAAAAGGCTTAAGGAAACCCAGATTGTGCTTGCGAGCCTGAGTTTCATATAAAAAATTCCTTAGCTACTCTCTAAATATTATCTGATTGTTTTTGTGCTAGGTCACTGAAGCTAGTAAGCAAAAAATGCCTTTAGCATGATCCATCTTTCCGAGTTTTTGACTGATCGGTAATACCCGGTCACTCGACATGAAGATTAAAACGCTATCGAGCCATTTCAAGCACTAAGGACAGTTAAAGCATACAAAACCAGAGAATTTAGAAGATAAAGGAATGATAACCCGAAAAAACTTGCAAAGTAATTATATAACATTAAACTGCAAAAGGAGGAGTACTTGTTCATTCAGAAGGATAGAAGCATTACAATAACATTTACAACATAAGTTCGGTAATGCTCCTATTTTCTATCTACCCAGGACCCGGATTTCTCCTTCAAGCATCTGAGTCATCTTCGCTGGAGGATTCTTCTGGAGTGTCCGGGATTGCCTCCTCCGGGTAGAAGATGGAGATGTTGACCATGGAAGCAATCTTGGTTGCGTGACCTTTGATCTCGTCAAAGATGTTGGTCTGCTGGGTGTCCGTATATCCTTGTGGGATGCCGGAAGCCACACACCAAGATTTGGCAGTGGGGTAATGCATACGCATGAGACCTAAAGCCATGCGTGCACCACCCCGTGCTGCGGAGCGCAAGGTGGACTCCTTGGACATGATCACCCCTAATGAGCATGATGAAGCCTGGAATTCGACAACGACGTCGGGCGCTAATGAGCATGCCAAGATGGGTTTCTGCAAGTTTGTATTGTGATGACATGATCACCCCTAATGAGCATGATGAACTTACATTATTTTTGGGGCGTGAAGAGTTATTAAAAAAAACTTCTTTGATTGATATGAGTGCTTTTGATATGAATAGTGTCTTGCATGAATGCCATCTTTATTGTGTTGAAAATTGCCATGCAAATACTTACATACAAAATATTCTAAAAGAGGACACTTTACCAAAATATGACAGGGTTAATATTTGTTTTCATCTTATTAATGAAGAGGAGGAATCCTCCAAGTTTTTCTATTTTTTCTAACAATAAACCAGGGTATGTGGAGAAGCTTCCTTTCAAGCCTCTCCCTCCTATATAGAGTAAAAAGAAGAAGAAGAAGAGTAAAAGGAGAGAGGTAACGCTATCTTTCCCTAAGCATGTTGCTCATATTACAACTTTTGCTGATGAGTCTGAACTCGATGATTTTCCTATGGATGTTATTTATGAGAGTGACCGTGATTGGGAGAAACACACTACTTTTGGTATTGAAAATCTCTTTGGTACCAATTTTGAAAATGATGATAATTGTTGTACTATTAATACCATCCATGTTCCTTCCAATGATGATAAAGAAATCTCTGAGCTTGTGGATGATGTGTTTGAAAATCCTTTTGCTACTGATGATTATATGCTTGATACATCTCTTTCTAGTAAAAATGATGATATTGCTTGTGATGATACTATGCCTCCAGTCTTTGATAACTATTATAAACGATGCTATAACATAGGCTATGATTACAATTATCCTTATGAAACTTGTCATAGTTATGGAGGGATTACCCCAAACCATCTCCCTAATATACAACTTGTCTATCATGTTGGAGTTCTTTATGATGATTGCATTGATAAATATGATATTTTCAGTCCACCTACTATTGAGGAGAAAATTAATAATGATTACAATAAGCCTCCTATGTTTGATGATTATGGTGATGAGAATGATAATGGTATCTATTTTGTTGAATTTTCTCCCACTGCTATTAATAAGAATGACTATGCTTATTTGGAGAGTATTAATTCTTTTATGCATGTGGCTCATGATAAGAATGTTTTATGTGATAACTATATTGTTAATTTTATTCATGATGGTACTGAAAGTTATTATGAGAGAGGGAAACATGGTTTTATGAATCTCAACAATATTAAGTTTCCCCTCTTTATGTTAAATTTTTGATGTTGCACTTATTTTGTCTTCCTATGCTAGTCACGTTGTGCTTTGTTGACTTGTTTTTCTACAAGATTATTTTTCATAGGAAGTGGGTTAGACTTAAATGTGTTTTATATTTGCTTCTTGATGCTCTCTTATTGTGCTTCAACTTTTATTCGGATGTGAGCATTTTATTAAAAAAAATCATTGTGCCTAGCTGGAAGGCGTTAAAGAAAGCGCTACCGGGAGACAGCCCATTTTATTTCTCTGTTTTCAACCTGTTTTCCTTCGTTTTATTTTGTTTTCTTTGCACCTGGGTGTTGCTTATTTCCTTATAAACCCGCTGTATCTTTTCTTTTGTGTTTTTGTTGAGCCAAGTAAAGCCTCTAGTGGAAAGTTGAGACTATATTTCGGGTTTCTGCGCAGGAAATATATTTCTGCTGTCCACTATTAAATTAGTATAAAATCACAGAAAATTCAAAATGACCTGAGTTTTTTTGTGCGTGATCCTGGGTTATATATGCAACTTTTATTAGTTGACCACTTTTTGATTAGAAAAAATCAATCTTTATCTGTTGTTCTGTTTTGACAGATTTCTGCCAATAATTGCATTTGCCTCTTAATCTCTTTCTTTTAGTGTTCTTTTGAGAAAAAGAGTTTTAAAAGAAGTTGTGACAGTAGCTAATGTGTTTTTGTGTTTTAGGCTTGTGTTGAAACTGAACCATGTGAATTTATTATTTCGACTGCACTAACGTTGCTAATGAAGATTGTGAGAAGTTTGGTGTGAAGGAAGATTTCAAGGGTCAAGAGAAGAGGATGATATGACGTGATCAAGAAGAGTGAACATACTAAGCTTGGGGAAGCCCCAGAGGTACATACCAGCAAATTCCAAGAAGACTCAAGCGTCTAAGCTTGGGGATGCCCAAGTCATCCCCTTCTTCGTCGACAAATTATCATGTCACTTCTAGTGAAACTATATTTTTATTCAGTCACATCTTATGTGCTTTACTTGGATCGTATTTTATTTTTGCTTTAAATTTGTTTTTATTTTGCAATAAGCTTGGTTGGACCCCAACATTCTTTTATTGGAGAGTGACATGCTCCGCTTTATCGTGGGAATACTTTGTATTCTTAATCTTTATTTGGCTGCTGCATTTATTTAGCTCCTGTTTTGAATACATCTCTTATCGGAGCTATTAGTTTTAGTAGTGTTATGTGAGTACTCTCATGTTTGCTTGCTGTAGAATGTAGAGTATTTTTTAAAGCATGTTTTGTATGGTGCTTGTTGGGAGAAGAAAGTGCTGCTTGAGGTAGAATTTATAACAGTGCGCGTAGAAGCCTGTATAGACTATTGCTAGAACTTTTTCATGCCATGCTAAATGTTATTTTAGTTTTAAAGCCTTGTTGTTGTTGAGTAGCATGAATAATCCTCAAATTTTGAGAGTGTTTAATGTGCCATTGAAAGATTCATGAGTTGTTCTTGTCATAGTAAAGCATAAATTTATGGTATTCTCCTTCGAATGTTTTATTTGGTTGACTTGGCGCATGCTCACACCATGTTTATGACTATGAACCAGTCATGAATAGCCTCCATGACCATTTAGTTTTATTTTAACCTGTGATGCCACTTATGCTTTGATCAATGATGTTTATGTCGCTATGCAAGATTATGGCTCTTATGCTCTCTTGATTTGTCGCTCCCAGTCTTTTGCTAGCCTCCACCTGTGTTGAGTATGAGCTCTACTCGTGCATCCAACTCCCTAAAACCAAAGTTTTCCCATTGTGTCCGCCATACCTACCTACATGTGTGTGAGATCCCGGCGCAGGGCTCAGTAGGATTAATAGGATACTCATATCAACAAGTTGCAACTTCTTTTCCGGAAGCTCATCTTGAAAGAACTCTAGTGTTAAGCGTGCTTGACCTGGAGCAATTTGAGGATGGGTGACCGACCGGGAAGTACTTCCCGGGTGTGCATGAGTGAGGATAAAGTGCGCAGGAAAGACTAGTGTTGGTCTGTGGGGCCCAGTCTAGAGATCCTAGAGAGCTACCAGGGGTGACAGTCGCCGGCTATGAGGTGGTCGGGGTGTTACATTTGGTATCAGAGCCGACCCTCACGGTTACACGGGCGTGTGTGGGTCAGTGGGTGGACATGTGGGACATGTGCCGACACTAGGCGCACAAACGAGTGCCAGGAGGGGAAGTTCCTGGACTGTAGGTTGACCGACGAGGGCGCCGGTCTTCTAAGGGGGGAAGAATGTGAGATCCTGGCTCATGGCTCAATAGGATTAATAGGATACTCATATCAACAAGTTGCAAATTCTTTTCCGGAAGCTCATTTTGAAAGAACTCCAGTGGTAAGCGTACTTGGCCTGGAGCAATTTGAGGATGGGTGACCGACCGGGAAGTCCTTCCCGGGTGCGCATGAGTGAGGACAAAGTGCGCAGGAAAGACTAGTGTTGGTCTGTGGGGCCAGTCTAGAGATCTTAGAGAGTTACCAGGGGTGACAGCCGCGGGCTACGAGGTGGCCGGGGTGTTATAACGTGGTATTTCATTGCCACTCCAAGTAAATTGCTCGTGTGCTACCTTTAAAACTTTCAAAATTACTTCTGCTTTATGTTCCTGTTTTTCCTCATTAGGACGTCAATAGAGAATCTTTATCTCACTTGTTGACTGGATTTCACACTCTGGACTAGTGGCTTCATCCTCTTATCCAAATGATAGAAGAGCTGGCCGTGGGGTGCCCAGCCCCAAATTAATGCAAACAAATTCTCTGCACTATTTTTGCCCCTGATTTTTCAATCAAAGCATAATTGTGTAAACAAAAGAGAAAGAGGGATGACCTTCTAACCAGAATATAGACACTCCTTCATGGTATGTGATTGTTGGCAGGCACCCCGAGGATTCGGTTAGCCATGGTTTGTGAAAGATGGATGGGAGGAGTGTCAAACTTTTAATACCTATGTTTAATAAAATAAAAATCTCTAGCACATGAGTGATCACTGCTTCCCTCCGCGAAGGGCCTTTCTTTTACTTTTATGTTGAGTCTCCATATTCTAACTTTATGCACAGTTGAGAGAGCATTTTTGTCATTCTGAGTTTTATGTGCATCTGTCCCATAAACATCATTAGTTGATTCATGAAGTGTTATTGCTTGTTCCCCAACTATTTATTCTAGTCTTCCTCATAAACTTTGAAGGTGTCCTGGCATTTATGTTTTGTCCCACTCTTTAGGACTAGCGAAATACCACTTTGCCATGCTTTCTCTATACCTGAAACAAACATTTATTTTTCTTTGCATTATTATTCATGATCTTTTATTTGAGATACTTCTCATGATGCAAAGTGATTATTATGCTTTATTATTAAGGTTCTATTTATCATGTGTGTATTTAAAGTTCTATGATCTCAGCTTGCATATACTTTTACATTACAATGATCAAGATTATGTTAGTAGCATGTCACCTCAAAAATTATTTTGTTTTATCGTTTACCTACTCGAGGACGAGTAGGAACTAAGATTTGGGATGCTTGATACATCATAAACGTATCCTTAATTTCTGATGTTCCATGTTGTTTCCCACATGTTTTCCTTACACTTTATGTCATTTTTTTTATCGATTTCCCGGGACTAATCTATTGACAAGATGCCACGGAGCCAGTTCCTGTTTTCTGCTGTTTTTAGTTTCAGAAAAGTTGTTCTAGAAATATTCTCGGAATTGGATGATTCGTAAGCCAGAAGTTTTAGAAGTCCCGGAAGCATCCAGAAGTCCCGAAGAGCCCCGAAGGGGGGCCACAGGGTGGCCACACCATAGGGTGGCGCCACACCCCTAGCCACGCCACCTGGTGGTGTGGCCCCCTGGCCACCCCCCGACATCGCCTTTTCGCCTATATATACTCCCCGATGCATAAATCCTAGAGGAATCGACCTTTTGCACAAAATACATCAGTAGCTCCATCGTCGCTGCCGACAAGTTTCGGGGGACAGATCTCTGTTCTGGCACCCTACCGGGACGGGGAAGTGACCCCGGAAGCCATCTCCATCGGCTCCACCGCCGTCTCCATGGCCATTGCTATCTCCTATGATGAGGAGGGAGTAGTTCTCCCCCGGGGCTGAGTGCTCTACCGGTAGCTATGTGTTTCATCTCTCTACCATGGTGTGATCTATATGTGATCGTGAGATTTGTAATCTATTTGAATTCATAGATATTATTCTTCATCTATTATGCTACTCAAGTGGTTTTTGTTATGAGATCTCCGTAAACACTTTGATCACGGTGTAAAGGTGACAGTGTGTGCACCGTGTGGTTTAGCATTATATTTATATTTTGTGTTGGATAACCCTATGAAATTGTGGTGTTTGCGTGGAACCATATGGGTCCCATGGTGATAGCGTGGGGGTTACTTAGTTGGGAAAGTGCTCACTCTGAGGATTGATGTTAAAGTCCTACGCATGGATTGGTGTTGTTATTCGAACGGATAGTGGTTTGGAGTAGCATAGTGAAGAGATGGTATTTATTAATTCAATTATGTTTTCATTGTTGAGAGTGTCCACTAGTGAAAGTAGGATCCCTAGGCCTTGTTTCCAAGCATTGAAACACCGTTTTCTGCCTGTTCTGCTACATGTTTGCTTGCTGCCATATTTATTTCAGATTGCTATTATTACTTATAACCATCCATATTACTCGCATTTCACTATCTCTTCGCCGAACTAATGCACCTATATACCTTACAAGTATATTGAGTGTGTTGGGGGACACAAGAGACTTCTTGTATCTTAATTACATGGTTGCTTGAGAGGGATATCTTTGATCTCTACCTCCTTGAGTTCGATAAACCTTGGGTGATCCACCTAAGGGAAACTTGCTGCTGTTCTACAAACCTCTGCACTTGGAGGCCCAACATTGTCTACAAAAATATAAGCGTGCATAGACATCACTTCCCTCTGCGAAGGGCCTTTCTTTTACTTTTACGTTGAGTCTCCATCTTTTAACTTTATGCACAGTTGAGAGAGCATTTTTGCCATTCTGATTTTTATGTGCAGTTGTCCCCGAAACATTATTAATTGATTCATGATTAGTTACTGTTTGTTCTCAAATTATTTTCTCTAGTCGTCCTCATGAACTTTGAAGGTGTCCTGGCATTTATGTTTTGCCCCACTCTTAAGGACTAGCGAAATACCACTTTGTCATGTTTTCTCTATACTTGAAACAAACGTATATCTTTCTTTGCATTATTATTCATGATCTTTTACTTGAGATACTTCTCATGATGCAAAGTGATTGATATGCTTTATTATTAAAGTTCTATTTATCAAGTTCGTGTTTAAAGTTCTATAATCTCATCTTACATATGCTTTTACATTTTTATGATCAAGATTATGTGGTAGCATGTCACGCCAGAAATTATTTTGTTTAGCCTTACCTACACGAGGACGAGTAGGAACTAAGCTTGGGGATGCTTGATTCGTCTCCAACGTATCTATATTTTCTGATGTTCCATGATGATATTATGCCAATTGCTACATGTTTTCTCCCTTCTTTATAGCATTTTTACACGTTTTCCGGGACTAACCTATTAACAAGATGCCAAGTGCCAGTTCTCTGTTTTCTGCTGTTTTTTATTTGAGAAAATTTGTTCTGGAAATATTCTCGGAATTGGACCCCACAAATCCCGAAGTTCCTATTTTCCCCGGAAGCATCCAGAACACCGAAGAGAAGTCGATGACGGGCACTAGGGGCCCACACCATGGGGTGGCGCGCCCCCTTGGCTGCGCCAGGGGGTGGTGTGGGGCCCCGCTCCATCGCCTTTTCCCGTTCGCCTATTTATTCCCCTCCGAAAGAAAACCCTAGGCACCTGATCAAAAATCCCTGAAAAGTTCCGCAGCCACCATCATCATCAACCCTAGATCAGGGGGGGGGGGTCTGAAGCTGTCTCCCGGCACCCTTCCAAAGAGGAGATCATCACCGGAGGCCTCTTCATCACCATGTCTGCCTCTAGAGTGATGTGTGAGTAGTTCATCGTTAGACTACATGTCCATATCAGTAGCTAGATGGTTGTCTTCTCCTCCTATGCCTCAATTTTTAGATCTCGTGAGCTGCCTAACATGATCGAGATTGTTGTTATGTAATTCTATGTGATGTGTTTGCTGGGATTCTTATGAATATTGAACTTATGCCAAGGTGATTATAGTCTTTATTGCATATGTTATTTGTGATCTTGCATGCTTTCCGTTGCTAGTGGTTGCTCTGGCCAAGTAGCTGCTAGTGACTCCAAGAGGGAGTATTTATGCTCGATAGTGGGTTCATGCCTCCTTTTCGCCTGTGCTCGAGTGACAGAAACGTGACAGGCGAGGATGTGCTGTTGCCACTAGGGAGAAAACAGAGGTGTGAGTGCCCACATGCACAATCATTGCTTACATTACACACATTGCTTAATGCGATTATCTGTTGCTTGCAACTTAATACATAAGGGGGTTCGGATGATAACCTGAGGGTGGATTATTAGTCATAGATGCAGTTGGATTACGGTCTATGTATATTGTTGTAATGCCCGCACTAAATATCATAGTAGCCATCATGTCATGAATGTGCACTACGGTGCAGCCTTTAATTGTCAATTGCCTAACTGTAATTTGTTCACCCAGCATACTATCTTTTATGGAGAGACACCACTAGTGAACCTATGAACCTCGGTCCATTTTCTTACACTGTTAAACAAACCACTACAATTTCCTGTTTTCTTTATTTACTGCAAGCATACACTATTTTCCACACTATACGTCTAATCTTTTTTTTCAGCAAGACCGGTGAGATTGATAACCTCACTGTACCGTTGGGATAAAGTATTTTGGTTGAGTTGTGTGCAGGTTGCACGTTGTTGCTGACACCGGTGAAGCGCCGTCACTACCGTCAGTGGCATCAACCTTCCGAAGATGCTCTTTCTCCTATTGGATTGATAACCTTGGTTTTTAACTGAGGGAAATTCTTACCGTTGCACTCATCACACCCTCCTATTGGGGTTCCCAACACACCATCCAGAGCAAAGAATTTCTGGCACATTGCCAGGGATTCAAAATCATCAAGAAGCAACAACAACTCGCTCTCCATCATAAGCATCAATAGCCACATAGGTTGGTCCCTATAGGCTGCTGGTGGCACCGAGACAACATAAAATTAACCACATTATTAAGAAAATATAGAACACATATGTATGCATACATGTTTAACTGTTGTTGGAAACAAAGCAGAACATTGAAGTGATGAGTAAGCTATGTGTACTTGTAGTATTTAGTTCCTTGTCTCGAGCAACATTTTTCAAACGTTGTGAAGAATATGGATGACAAAAAACGAAGATATATAATTTTGTGGTATTACAAATCCGGAGTAATCCTCGATCAAAGTAACTTTTATTACAAAGATGAAAGTAATAAATCATCTGTCAATAAGATCCTTTATGTTGTCAAATTTTATCTTCTGATTCATCGACACATAAGAATCAAGATAATAGATATTGCCTTGCGGTATGGCGATGGCGAGACAAATAAGAATCCAATGAAACCTACAAATTAAAATAATTACTTTGGTGAACGTGTAACAAAAGTTGTAAATGAAGATGGGGCAGTACTAGCTTACTCTTTATGAAAAGGCCATAGGATTAAGTCCTTATCTCCACTACTCTCCATCACATTGAGGATGTATGCCTCGACATTGTCTTCACTTTTGCCTTGATTTACCATTTCCAGCGGGGTCGACAAAAGCTAGTGGATACCCATATTTTGAGGATCGAAGATAAGTGTACCTACATATATAGAAACAAACATATATGAAAAAATTGTATACGTAGTTGCTAGTACCATAGATATTGATGAAATGATTGCGAAATATTCACAATGTAATACATCTCACTACGCTGACGTCCATTTCTCTCAAGTTCAGTAAATCAAACAAGTCATCCCAATTGATCAGGAACGAAGTGACCGGAAAGCAATGGTGAAAGGCTTCACTTTTGTAACTAACCATGAATCCGGATTTTCGCTTTCCTTCCGGAAGCTTGAAATTATTCATATAGACCTTTTCTAACTCTGCACACGCAGAGCCTAACTCTTCGGACACATCCTCAACAATCAATACAAGTTTATCCCGGGCCACATACTTCCTTGTTTCTACAACAGGCGCAAAAAAAATCATATTCTAGCATCTTATTGAACTGTTCATCGGTCATTGCAGATCTCGGATACGTTTGCGGAATCTGCTTCTCAGTGGACTTTTGTTTCTTAACTCTTTTGGTCTTGCCCTTCAATCCGTAGTAAGAGATACCGGTGTCTCTATTCCTTTGGGCTCTTTTGAGTTTGTTATCCTAGAAGGTTGAGTTTGTTCATTCATGGGCTTCTTAGCCCCGACAAGCTTTGGGGCGGCCGCTACAACCTTAATGGCCGTCTTTATAGCGGTCGTAGCAGGCTTCTGGGCGCTCCGAGCTGGCGGCTTTGAGGCGGCCCCAGCTGTCGGCTTCGGGGCGGCAACTGTAGGGGCAGCTATACTTGCCGGTGTCGCACTAGGAGGTGCCCCCATGAGCCGTCAAGGCGGCCCCAGTATACATAAAAACTAGCGCCTTCGTGGGAGGGGGCGGCCAATGTAGCGGCATCCACACTCGCCGGTGCCGCAGTAGGCGGTGCCACCCCATGAACCATCAAGGCGCCCCAGTATCCATAACAACTAGCACCTTCGGGGGAGGCCAATGTAGTGGTAGCCGCACTCGTCGGTGCCGCAGTAGGCGGTGCCCCCCTATGAGCCGTCAAGGCGGCCCCATGAGCCGGTGCCACAGTAGGCCCCCCAGTCTTCGGGGAAAGAAGCCACGGAGTTGTAACCATGGGTAATCTTTGCGGGTACATTAGCGGAGTTGTTCGATGCTTCGATTTCTGTAGACTTGGTATCCACTGAGGCCGATCTTTTATGAGATGTAGGGGAGAGCGGAACATGTACATTCTCTCGGAGAAACTTCACGAGGTTGGGCACTATGGAACCTATCAAGTCAGCACATTCTTATCTGACCGCTACTGTAAGCCTCGATCTAAACGCTTCGAACTTTTCTTCAATAATTTCCAAATCATATTTCCTTTCCTCTTTCGTACGGGCTTCAAAGACTTGGGCTGGTTTCCCGACATTCCTATAGTTAGTAATATAATTAAATATGTCATATTTTTCAGCACAAGCCGTGCCAAAATTCACAGAAAATTCCGGCACTGACCTTTGCTAAAAATTGGACATATGGAGTAGTGCGCAAAATTCATCCGAACGGAAGTTAATCAACATGCTGGCATAACATAGGCTACTCTTGACAATTCAAACATATGTTGTGCACAGTTCAAGCTGAAAATTCGCATCGATGTTTCATCGAACACCTCTTGTTCGTATTTTCTACAAACCTAGAGGAGACAATGGGAGGGGGATTCTCACCGCTGGGAGGAGGCGGACAGGACGACGACATGTCAGCAGGGGCATGCCGGCGGCGGAGCAGAGGCGCTCAGTAGGAACGGTCAACAGCGGCGGCGGCGGGCTGGCGTGGATGCAGACATGCTGGGCAGGCGAGGCAGGGACGGGGCTGGATGGAGGCGGTGGCCTTGCGTTCATGGCAGAGCACCGACGAGAGATGAATCTAGAACAACTCCTCTCAAATTCGAAAAAAGCAGTTGCGTGCGCGACTTATTCCCCCCAAATGACATTAGTGGCAGTCGTGAGCTCCGCGGCGCTCGCTTCCGATAATTACTGGCAGCGTGCGCGCAGTGACACGCGCTGCCGGTAATTTTCGGAAGTGAGCTGCCAAAGGCGCACGCTTCCACTAATATGCAACTACGTTTTTTTATCTTTTTCTTTTTTCCATGGTTGTTATTGCAATAATTATGTACTGTATAGTCAATAAATGCATAAATAAAAGAAGCGATATATATATAACATATCGATGCAATATAATGCTAGCTACAATGGAAGTAATAATAATAGTACACAAGTTCAATATATTATTGTGATCGACCATCTCAACAATAAAGAAAGTAATAATAATAGTTACATATTAAGTTTAATATATTATTTTGACCATCTGAACAATGTGAGACCATCTCTTTATATGTAGAGGATCTCCATCATCTTCTCCAAGTTCCGCATGCTAGTTATCCTGAAGGTGATGAGAATAGCTTGGCCAACCGGGAACCCTCTAGGCTCATGGAACTTCCTCCACACAATCGAGTTTTGGATGACACGAGAATCAATGGTAGACGTGGTGTATAGGACGGTGGTGACTTCACCAATGTTTCCAAGACGTACTCCTTCCTCTCATTTAGAAGGCCAACACTTTCCGCTACCAGTTTAGGTATTTTCTAATACAACATAGCATATCATATGCGAAACATAAGAACCCACCACATATACGGATGATAACACATAACTAACATACATATTGGAAGACAAAATATTTTAGGAAAATACCATGGAATGCCCACCGGTGACATTTGTGTTAGTCAGGCGATGCGCGTAAGGCACCCTGACATACCTATGACTCGGGGGTAGACTCTGACGGAGACGCTGCACCTCATTCTCGCTTAGGTTTCCTCCTCGGGGGATGACCAAAGAGTTCATACGCTCATCCACATACTCGCTCATATCCTCGTCACTATCGTCATCCACATCCTCACTCGTATCCTTGTCACCCTCGTCATCCTCATGCTCCTCCATCTCGACATCCTCGGAATAGTATTCGTCAATATTGTTCATGCACGAAACACTGATCCGGAGTTGTGTTCGGGATTCCATATCAAAGTGGTTCATATCACCTTCTCTTAGACCAGGCACAGAGTTGGCGATCAATTTGGACAGTCGTTTCCCGTATAAACTTGTCTTGTTTCTTCCTCTTCTCCATAATCCAGTATGTAGTCCCGTGAACATCGAAATCCACGACATTGCAGACTAACTCGTTGAACTGCTCACGAACATTGCATGGTATAATCTATATACGGAACAAAAATAAAAATAAAAAACAAGTTAACCAGATATGATAAAATAAATATGCAAGATACAATAGTGTATGAATAAAAAATCTTTTTATTTAACAATGATTTCAGTGGACCCTCTCGCAGATGAATCCAGAACGACGCTCCAGTTACATATCGATTTCCGCACTGTTAGTTGCATACTTCACATTGAGAAATATCCTATATATTGCGTTAAAAAGATACATATGTAAATAAACACACTGAATACTTTTATAGGAAAGTCATGCCATGCATAATCCATAGAAAAATTTCGGCATGACAATTTTCGAAAATAGAATATATTCTATGCCCAAAATTTATCGCAACAAAAGTGAATCGACATTTCGGTAAATACAATAAAGGAAACATTTAACCAATATAATACCTAGCTATATATGGATCGGAGAGGGCGCCAGGGGAGAATATGGTTGTGTGAATGCTCATTGAGGGAGACCGAGGGAGGCCACCAATATCGTGGAAGAGAGGCGGCACACACGCACATCGGCGGCGATGAGGGTGTGGCAGCCGGCGTCGGGAGAAGGGAGATATAGATCACAGAGAGAGAATATATATCGGTAACTGCCCAAGATTAAACATGTTCTGGTGTTATATGGCTACCAGGTAATACTAGAAGCGATCGGTTAAATGAACACTTCTACCAGGAGGACACTCGGTGCTATGAATCGTGCAGCTAACTAGAGGCATGTGCCAATATTCGCACGCTTCTGGTAAGCCCCATACTCGCAGCGTGTATTCTGAACCACACGCTGCCAGTAATACCTGGAACCCTGAAGTTTGCCCGCCGAGTTACACATAGCGCGTACCCTAAGAGCGTACGCTTCTAGTAAGAAGTACTAGAATCATGTCATTTTGGCCACCGCTGTTAGTAGATATTTGCAGTGTGTAACTATACGCAAACGCTGCTAGTACGAATTCCCCTATAGGCTTTTTCCTACTAGTGGGGGACCTAAAGGGAGGTGCACTCCTCCTCCTCCTATATAAAGAGAAGCATAGGTGAACTTTTGAACACAGAAAATTGAGGAAAATACCCAATAAAATAGGCGGTCGAGGTTTCCCCTCCACCCACTATATATCTCTCTCCTTGTGTGTGGCCCCAAAGTCTAAGCCGTATGCGGGTGACTTCTCCCTCTTCAGACCACCGACATTCTGTGAGAAATCCGTCCAGGAGATGTACTTCTGCAACCTCTGTTGGGCCGAAGAATAGGAGTTGACGTCAACCACTGTACTTTTGCAAGTACTTGGAGGCATTGTAGTTTTGGCGCTAGAAATTCTGTCGTTGCACCATGGTCGTCATCAACTCGTAAAGTTCTTCACGACCTTGAGGTCGGCTTTCACATCGTCCCTGGGGCGAGGAGTCGATTCACATCGTCCCTGGGGCGAGGAGTCGATTCCTCACCCGGCTTGCGCCACTTATTCTCGTCGGCGGGAAGCTTGCTTTCTTTCTTCACGGCAGCCTGGACCTTCCCGGTGACGGAGGACTTCGACCATACGAGTTTGCTTTTCTTCAGCGCGGATGCGCCAACACCGGCGGTGGCGCACGCTGGTTTTCCCATGGAGGTGAAGAGCTTGGCCGGAGTCATAGATGCTCTTGTGTTTCGCCAGAGAAGGGACAGGCTTCGCAAGGAAGAAGAAGGTAGAAATGGAGGTTACATCTAACCTTTTTTCACCTTCATCTTTTATAGGCTGAACCTCTATGATCGGACGGTCGATCACGCCCTATCACTTTGTGTCCTTCAACTGCTCACACCACATGGCGGTGAGAACCCAACCGTTCTCCTCACATTTAATCCTGGTGGCATGGAAATCGGGGAGTTACGGCAACACACGCCTCCCACTACGCGTACCCTGCCACCACGCCGTAGTCAAAAGGCTGACATCGGGCCCCGTTCCGTCACATGCCGACATTCACTCTGCTCAAAAATATCGGTGCGTTATGATCTCATCCCTGACGTCATCAGCTTCTTTACATGCTTCGAGTCACGCATAATGCTTCAACATAGTCGCCAAGCAGGCTCCGACATTGCTCGAGTCGATGAAGCCCATTCACTCACTTTGGGGACATCGAATTTCATTCGGTTCCCGGATTTGTACAAATAAAAAATTCATTCTGGGTGCCATGTTTACGACATAATGATTAAGCCCCGTGGCTCTGTGTTGCGGGCTCGGAGGGTGCACATTTTGCACTCTCTCGTAAGAATATATGTCTATGACATGATGAAAATCTTAACAGACGCGTTGGGTACTCATATTGTGGCTTATTATCAAATCGTTAAGGCCTCCGCGGCATGAGTCGAGATCTCCAAGATCGTTCCGAATTCGAGTCTGGGGACTCAAGTGTGAGAGGACTACATCATATTTTCCCTAGAGAAATTAAGCAGCCTCGATCCGTCGAGTGAGCTAGGAGTGTTAGCCATATCTCTTGAACAAAAATAATGGGGATTGACTGAGACCCGATGTACTTCCATGTCGAATGCTCACCCTGTTACATGTATCGAATAAAGGCACCTAATCTTCGTAGTCGAAGGTTTTCACATCAATGCTATCGACTGTGAAATCCTTCATTCTGGACATTTGTAGAGTCTCCACCTGACTCTTTGACTAATATGGAGACTCAGCAGCTACTGACGTGGGCACACCTACCTGCGTTCCCTCAATTGGGCTATCGAGTGCCGGCCTAACTTAGGGCCTACTCGGAGGTTCCTCATGATCCAAGATGCAAGCCCAGCGAGCCTGGGGAACCGACCTATAAGCTTGTCGTGCAAGGAAATCTTACGGCTGCAACCTAGTTTGTATCGAACTCTATCTGTACCCTGTGAATCATGGAAACACTAGAGCCGGCCCCTCATATAAGGACTGGGAGGGGACTCGAAACACAAGCAATAATCAACCTATAACCTAGACACATAGAGAACCTATGGTCTTACACGAGATCCAATCTCTCTGCCGTAGCCATTGTTTCACCTTGTAAACCTCTCAATCAATACCAATTAGACAAGCAGGAGTAGGGGTTTTACATCCACGAGGGCCCTGAACCTGGGTAAATCTGTCCCCGAGTCATGTTATCCTTTCGAGTTCACCAACGTGCAACTGTCTCCCTCTTCCATAAAATCTAATACCTCATACAAGGGATCTTCCGAGTCAAGGTCTCGACACCAATGTCATATGTATGAGCACTTTTATCTTGTTTTTTTTTTGCACTTCATGGTCATTATCTTGAAATTTTGATGAGTACATCACAAAGTGAATATTACATTAAATTCCTCATATGACCCTTATTTAATATAAATTTCAACATTTATGTATCTCATGCATAAATTCCTGGATAAGGTGGTGAATTGGTAACCATTTGCATGTTGCCCCTTCCATTCAATCCTTTCTCCAAAGATTCGCAATCTTATTTTAATATAATTTCCACCTTTCTATCACGAGAAACACTTTTCTCCTTAATTAAATGTGTTAAAACACTTGGAGTTAAAGTGAAAATTTACTACCAATAAATATATTAGTTTTATGCAAAACCGTTTAATAAATTATGCATCATAATTTGAGCAATATTGATACTAGGAACTTATCATTAAAATAACTCTAAGTCAACTAATGACAATGTTCCAACTTTAACAAACAAACAAAATGTGGTTTCTTCGCTGGTTTGAGAATTATTTTCGTTTCACGCTTTTACTTATCACACCAAGACTTTTGACAATTTCATTATAACATTGCTTAAATCCTTATCTCGCAAAGATTTTATTATCACGACAATTTTGAGTCCCGAAAATTAATCATGAGTAATATTGACCAAGAAAACTTTCTTTGTCAACCATGTTATAATTATTATTAATTCCTTTCTCTACTTCAATCAAATTTCTTTTTTTTTTCCAGTTTTTCATTCAAATTGCTCCAATTGAATTTCATGAAATATTCAAACTTCAATGATTTCATCCATTCCATTTCATCAATGTGATCAACTTATCACATTGAGTCTTCAATGGAATTAAGTCAACTGAGAAAACACCCATCCTTTATGTGAATTTTAAAATTCACAAGTGACTAGCACTTTATGGATTTTAGCTTTAATATATAATTTGGAGACAATCTGTAAACTTCAATAAATCAATAAAAGAAGTATCTTCAATTTATTTAACAATCAAATAAAATTATTACTCAAACTTAAGTAATAATTTGAATCAAAATTCTCAAGACTTAATAATAAAACTTTATCACATAAAACAATAAATAAGATCATAATTACCAAGCTTGGAATATCCACACATATTTCATAATTCAAACTCAATAGGGTTCTTGAACATAAAATATTCATTACATAATGATCGAACCCAAAATAACTTTTATTTTGAAGTCCTAGTGTTGATTCTATTTATTGACTTGGACTTCCTAGATGATGCATCTTGTGTGGCTCCATTAAATGCGTCTTCCACCGCGCCTTCCACTCTTTCCACTTCTTGCATCTTTTACTTCTCACTCTGCAATAAATAGCAAGTTGAGAAATTTTAGTATCCAATACCAAAATATTTTTGAGACAAGAAAACGCCAATAACTGGTATAACTCTTATACCTCACGTGGACTCGCCACTTGTCTTTCTTAATTGGTGTATTCATCACGGCATGGATGAAAACTTCCATCTCAGCTGACATGAGCATCTGAAGGACTTCTTCAACTATCTTCTCCCCTTCCATCAAATTGTAGAAAGACACAAAACCAAAGTAATATGATGGAAGTAACATGAAGATTATATCAACAGTTCAACCTATGAACTTGTCTTTGTGCTCCCTCAATAACCAAGGCACATGATTTTGCAGTTCAACAGTTCAACATTAAGCTTGTGGTGACCATGACAGACTTGCATGTAGAACCGAGCCATTAAAGCTTACATGAGACGGAAGGGTGATAGGGTGGGTAACAATCACCTAGCTCAGAACTCACCCTGTCCAGCATGATCGCATAGACTTGATACTCTTCATCCCCCAACAGAGAGAATTCCCCATTAGGTGTCGGGACTTCAGTGTTCAGCACATGCTTTACCTCAAGACTTGTGAGAATAGCTCTCACGTCGTGAACCCAATCACATAAGTTCACACTTTCCTTAGTTAATTTCTTTATCCCCAACAACTCATTCAAATTAATGTTTTCAACGGGATCCATCTATACAATAAAAAAAGATTATTTAGACTCCATATTTAAAATTTTATTTGCACTACTTAATTCAATAAAATTAAAATTAAGATATGCTCCCACTGAAGCTGATACTTCTCAAAATAAACTTTCAGTGAAACGAGATCCCAATAAATTATGACAAGAAGGATGGATACATCTCAACCAATCACATCCTAAAGGGTATGCCACTATGCAAATCACTAGATGTATGTGTTATGAGGTCATAACTAGTTATGCATGAACGCCAAATCAAACATCTGACACCATGTGTATGGAGTGGTCCTTGGATACAAGCCATCAATCCATACCCACGGTAAGGACACGTTGACCCTTGGATACGAGTGATGAATGTGAATCAAGTATGTTATGACGGTTGCTACAGTAGAGAACACGAACAACCTTAGTAGTTTAAGTGATGAATCACCCTAATAAACGACCACTGCGCAATCAAGGTGCAACCAACAAAGGATAAACATCAACGGAAATTTATAATTCGTGTGATTCGGTATAGACTTTTTCTTCGGGGATTCTTGATGCATCTCCAACGAGGATCCTCCATCTCCTTATTCTCACCATAGCAGAAAATCCGAGGAAATTACGCTGCGGTGAAAATTGCTTCAGGCTTTTTAGCGATAGAAAAACAACAATTTTCTCTTATCGTGTACTACCTCCGAGCTCCGCGATGAACACCTGATTGTCGATGTCGAACAATGACAATCCTTTGTCATTGGCCATCATGTAAAATCACAGTAACAAGATAGCTATACTAAACCACACGCACACCCTGCAAAACCAAGTTAGATGGTTCTAACACGTTGTTTACAAGTTTTAGCGTGGTTGTAGGTTCTATGATAAACTATCATCATTATCTACGCATTTCGAGGTATGTTTATTCTCGTTGCTAGATTAACTTTGTGGGGTGATTGAAACATAGACATTACAAAAATGTCTAGAACCTCAATCTAAACTTATTCATAACCATGACCCCTATGTGGATCCAATCCACATGCCCTTTCCATCATGCCGTTATATAAGACCAACCATGGTGCGACCCAAAGCTAATGAAGCACTTATTCGGATCAACCGAGATATGCGAGGGGCAACTGGAGTATGCTAGGATTGCCAGAAGTTTGTAAAAAGTCATACATGTCATCGAAAAAAAACACATCTTAATGGTAAGTGATACGTCTAAAACGTATCTCCTTTCCCAAACACGTTTGTTATTGTTTGCCTCTAAACTTGTGAGTTTTGGATACAAATAACACAGACTGACGCTGTTTTCAGCAGAATTGCCTTGGTGTCTTGTTTTTCTGCAAAAAAATCAACTTTCGAGAAAATGCCCAGAAAAGATCCCAAAGATCTTAAAACACCCGAAGACCCCCGGAGCAAGAAGGAGTCCCAGAGAGGGGCTAGGAGGGGGCCACACCACCCCTGGGCGCCCCCTAGGCCGCTTCACTTTGTGGTGTGGGGACCCAGGCACCCCCTCGGGCTCCCCTTTTGACTACATATCCCCCATAACCCTAAAACATCAGCGGGTTCGTCATATTCTAGTAAAACACCACAAAGCGTTGCCGCCACCTCAAAACCCAATTCGGGGGCCAGAAGTTCCTGTTCTGGCACCCTGCCGGGACGGGGATTCGAAGGAGATCATCGCCATCGTCACCGCCACTCCTTCTCCATCAACCCTCCATGATTCCCCCGCCCATGTGTGAATAAACCCCGCTGTAGGATAAGAGGGATGGAAGGGATTGGATGATATCGTTCATGTAATCATGCCAGATCGTTAGAGCATAGTTCCTACTATCCGTTGTTAGTGCTATATACCATTGTTGCAACTTGTTATTCTTAATGCTTGTCACTTTGGGCCCGAGTGCCATGATCTCATATCTGAACATGTTATTGTTTCATGAGTATAATTATGTTTCTTGATCATATCTGCAAGTCGTTTACACACGTTTTTGTCCGGAACCCGAGGCCCCAAAGTGAAAGCAATTGGGACAACCGGAGGGGATGGCTGCGATGTGAGGATCACATGTGTTCACGGAGTGTTAATGCTTTGCTCCGGTGCTTTATTAAAAGTAGCACCTTAATTACCAGTAGTTTCCCTAGAGGCCCCGCTGCCATGGGCTGGTAGGACAAAATATGTTGTCCAAGTATCTCATTGCGAGCATGTACGACTATATTGGAACACATGCTTATGGTTTGCCTAGAACTTGGATGCTTTACTATTACTATCCGCAATGCCCACACTATAATTATTACATGAACTATCTTATGCATGAAACGCCCGTTCATCCACCCTCTATGCGTGCGGTATTTTCATCAGGTTGTTTTCGGGATTGCTACTGTTGTTACTATTTTACTATTTCTGTTACTTCACTACTGATGCTGCTATAAAACTGTTACCATTGATAAATTGTTGCGAGCAAGTCTACTTCCAGGTGTAGCTGAATTGACAACTCAGTTGTTAAGGCTTATAAATATTCTTTGGCTCCCCTTGTATCGAATCAATAAATTTGGGTTTTACTTCCCTCGAAGACTGTTGTGATCCCCTATATTTGTGGGTTATCAAGACTATTTTCTGGCGCCGTTGCCGAGGATTATAGCTTTATTTATTAGCTCACTTGAATGTGATATTGTTCGCTACAAGATTTTCATCATGGGCAAGACTCGTGATGGGAAGGTTCCAATATTACCATCCACTACAAGGGGAGGTACAACTCTGAACACCTCTGTTGCTTTTGATTCACCGTCTTTTATGAGTAAGCTTCTTACACCACCACATGCTACACACACTGTTACTTCTGCTGAGTCTCAAAATGCTTATGATACTTTTGATGATGCATCTATTGTGCTTGATGATACTGGGTCACTAGGTCCTTTCCTAGATGCTACTATTGCTAAATCCAAAGAAATTGAAAATGCTAAAATTCCTGTTGAAAATGCTAGTACACATGTTGATTCACCTAAGTTTATTGATGATCTTGATGGAACTTATATTTAACTTAATGATGACTTTATTGAAGAAGCTCGGGTTACTACTGGTGAAGTGCTCTTAAGAGTCTTCTTGCAAGACATGTTGTTAAATAGAAATCTTCTCTTGATGCTAAGTTTGCTACATCTCCCATACACATTAGAGACAAGGATTATGATTTCTCTCTAGATTTATATTATATATGTATTGTTGAGAAGGAACCTTTTTGTGGAACTGAAAGTAAAAGTGCTATGGAACACATGAATGAGCTTTCATCTTTGAGTAGTTTATTTTCTGATGATACTAAGCTGCATACTTATTTTGTTACCAATATTTTCCCTTTCTCATTAAAAGATGAAGCTAAAACTTGGTTTAACTATTTGTCACCTAGATCTATTACTAGTCCTATGGATTTGGTTAATGCTTTCATTCAAAAAAAAAATCTTGCTAGTGCGCAACATGCTGTTGTGTAGGATATCTTTAACTTTGAACAAATTGAAGGAGAAAAATTACCTGAATCTTGGTCAAGATTTTGTTCTTTAATAAGAGCTAGCCCTGGCATTCCATTACCTAAAAATGAGCTCCTAGATATATTTTATAATGGACTTATTGTTGAATCTAGGACATACCTAGATAGTTGTGCTGGTTGTGTTTTCGGGAAAAGAACTCCAGAAGAATCTATGGAATTATTGGCTAAAATAACAAAAAAATAATGATGATTGGAATATGGTTGAGCCTACACCTACACCAGAGCCAACACCAATACCAACACCAAAGAAGAGAGGGATGATTGAATTAAATGATGAAGTGATGAAGGAAGCCAAGAAATCTCTTAAAGAGAGGGGTATTAAATCTGAAGATGTGAAGAATTTACCTCCTATAGAAGAATTATGTAAGCCAATTCCTCATCCATCAACAGTTGAGGTACACTCTCTCCAGTATTTCGATAATAGAGATATTCCCTATTCTAGACCACCTGATCAATGCTTAGATGAATTTGATAATTATGTTGTTAAGCAGAACAACTTTAATATGAAAGTGCAAAATCATGGTATGGAAAACTCTAGAGCTATTGATAATTTGCATGGTATTATTGAGAGAACCTCTAATGATGTTAAAATGCTTGTTAAACATTTTCATATGGTTCAAACTCAAATTGATCAACTCACTTAAGTGCAAAAAGATATGCTAGCTAATGCTTCTAGAGAAAAACATGTTTGTGAAATAATTACTAGAAGTGGTATTTCTACTCAGGACCCCTTGTATCCTGAAGGACATCCTAAAAGAATTGAACAAGATTCTCAGCAACCTAAAAACAATAGTTCTCCTTCTAAAAAAACAAGAAGATACATAAAAATGTTGTAGAATCTCCTAAACCTGCTAAAGATCCTAATAGTATATCTATTTCTGATGCTGAAACTGAAAGTGGTAATGATAAAAGTGATGCTTCGGATAAAGAAGAAACTGTAGCTAAACCCGAAAAGCAACCTAAAACTGTGAAGTATACTAAGGAGGATTTCATTTCTAATGAACATGGTAAACAACGAGAGTCTTGGGTACAAAAAGCGATCCGTTTTCCTAATAAGAAACACAAATCAAAGGAAGAAGAACATTATAATAAATTCTATGAGTGGATGAAACCTTTGTTTTTGCAAATTCCTTTGACTGATGCTATTAAATTGCCTCCTTATTCAAAATATATGAAAGATAATGTCTCAAACAGAAGAAAGATCTAATGAGGAAATTTCTACTATGCTTGCTAATTACTCTTTTAATGGTAAGGTTCCAAAGAAGCTTCGAGACCCTGGTATTCCTACTATTCCATGTTCCATTAAAAATAATTATGTTAGAACTGCTTTATGTGACTTGGGAGCAGGAGTTAGTGTTATGCCTTTCTCTCTTTATAAGAGACTCTCTTTGGAAAAACTAATACCTACTGATATATCTTTGCAAATGACTGAAAAATCTACTACTATTCCTGTTGGTATATGTGAGAACGTTCATGTTCAAGTGGCTACTAGTTGTTTGATATGAACTGACTTTGTTGTGTTGGAAATGCCTGAAGATGATAATATGTCTATTATTATTGGGAGACCTTTTCTTAACATTGCAGGGGCTGTTATTGATTGCAACCAAGGAAAAGTAACTTTCAATGTTAATGATAAAGAGCATACTGTTTATTTTCCCAAGAAGATTGATAGAACATATGGTATGAATTCAATTGAAAAATTGTCCCATTCCAGTACCACCAAAAGAATATGAAATCATTATGATTGGGACTATGTCTATCAAGGTTGAGGTAACATAATTATTTAGTGTTAAGCAAAGTTTTGCTTCATATAAAGATTATTCTGGTAACAAGACTTGATCAACCTTGTTAACAAAGTGATTTTGAATGAAGAGGACAATGTTTTCACCATGGTTACTTACGTTATCACCTTTCTACTTTAGTACAATTATGTTTTCCATCATCCATAGGCATGTTTTCATCTTGAATATTATGGTTATGCATGTTTTCACCACCCATAATTTTGTTTTCACAACTTCCACCTTTGTTTTCTTTGGTTATTTACCTATTGGAGTGTCATAGAACCTCTGTAGTTCTGGTTTTGGTTTTTTTTCACCTTTCCACATTTTTTCTGGTTTTAAATTAATTACTAAATTCTGAAAAAACCTCGAAATAAATTTTTCTCAAAAAATTCCAGAAAATTTATAATAAATTTTTATGTAAAAAATGAGGCAGAGATCCACCTGGGGCACCCCAGGGGGACCCACCAGTCAGGAACACCATAGAGTGCCTTGGCCAGCCCCCTGGTGGCGCCTGCGCATGGTGTAGGGCCCCTGGCCCTCCACTTACTCTCTCTCTCTCCTGCCCAAGATTCCTCTCTCACCCCACAAACTCAAAATATTTCCTGGAACCCGAGTTCTTGCTGTTCTTCCTCGATATTTTTCGATCTCTTTGCTCAGCCCACTATTGTTGCTGAAATTTGGTGCATTTTCTCTCTGGTATGTGACTCCTCCGATTATCTAAGTAGAATTTTATTTGGTGGTGTATTTCTTGAGTATTTTGGTACTGTAGGTGGAAGCTTATGTGAGTTTACATGCTTGATTTAGATGCAAATAGCGTAGTTTTGATGCATATTTAGCTCTCCTACAAGTCTCTATAGTAGTTTCCACTGTATAGTTGCTTGAAATCAATTTTTGTGATGATTGTTGAAATTTTTTCAGAAATGGACAGCCACAACTTTGGAGAAATATTTAGGAGTGATGCACCTAGAAGAACAAGGTCCTCATGTTCATATACTCTATTGAGGCCATCCTATAATGAGGACCTTATTGCACCTAGAATTGATGATGCGGGAGAAGATGGAATTGCTAATCCATCTAGTTTCCCTTGCTATACATTTCTGAGTGGTGCAGGTATATATGATGACTTCTTGATGCTTATTGAAAGGGTTGGTTTAACCAATTACATGTATGATGAAAATCCCCAATATGTTATTCTGACAAAAACTTTCGTTGAGAGTTTTAGATTTCATAACTCACCATATAACCCAATTGTTGCTTTTAAGATATATGGTAGTCCTTTTTCCCTATCCTTGGAGAGTTTGTGCAGCATTATAGGTATCAACGCCTCCGGGACAATGTGCAAGATTCAGGAGAGACCCGCTGATCTTATGGAGCTCTATCGAGGAGTTACCAATGATGATTGCCGCTCAGCTCAGCGCGGGAAGATAAGAAATATTCAACATCCTGCTATAAGATATTTTACTTACTATCTTGCCACTGGTATCCTTGGTAGGGAGAACAATAGCAACATTTAAAACTATCATCTTGCTTTTCTTGCTGCTGCACTTAACCATAGAAACAAGTATAACCTTGGTTCTCTCATTGCTCGCCGCCTAGCTGCTAAGAGACCCATTTATGGGGGCATTATTGCTACACGTATAGCAACTGCTCTAAACATTCCTATTGCTCCCAATGATGAAATGATAGCTCCTTATAGACTTAATCTTGCTGCCATGAAGTCTAATCATTTTATTACTGCCAACTCTACTGCTTAACATTTAGTATATAGAATTTTATTTATTTACGGAGATGAGAGGAAAGTTATTTTGCCGCAGCCTGTTTTGTTCAAAGTTGACAGGGCACCATGGTCACGCCCGAAGAGTGATCTTGTTGAGCTGCTATGCTTGATGGAGTTCCCTAGGCATCAGATGAGGCGGGATGCGCCATCCGATGACTACACCATGCAATACACAAGGGCGTCCTCGAGCACATATGAGGAGGATGGCTCATCTTCGGCGAACTACGGGGGCGCCACCTCATGGCCCGCTTGGGATTTATCTCCACTTAGGCAAAAAGCCTAAGCTTGGGGGAGGTATACTGATATCACACGCTCATCTATATATCATTTTCCGTTGGTTCTTTGTATATCCATGTTTTCGTTTCTTTCGTTTGTTTTGGTTTCTTTCTCTTCTTCCGCTTCTTTTTGTTTTATTGTTTCGTTCTTGCTTTCCAAAACACAGAAGGACCAAAAATATTTCTGTTGTTTCTCTTTATTTGCCTCTTTAGTTTCTTTTTTGGTTTGATTTACTTTCTCGTTTCGGTTTAATATTCAAAAATCCAAAAATATTCTGCTTTGTTTTTTTGTTTCTTTCTGTTCTCGTTTTAATTCGAAAACCCAAAAATATTTGTTGTTCTTCTTTGGTTTTGTAAACTTTGTTGCATAGTTCACTGGTCTTCTCTGTCTCCATTGGAGCTTGATTATCATTCTATATTATTCAATCCACAGAAGTGAAGATCAATAATGATGATTTACGACAATTCAAGTTGTGGTGAGAGGCTGGTATTAACTCTATTTGTTTTATTTTTGTACATATACTCATCCATGTGAACATGCTTAGTTTTTTCATGTAAGGTGTATGTTATTTAATTGATGCTTAGTAGTTCGTGCTCTCTCATGTTTAGTTCCAACTTATTAATATAAGATAGCTTGTCGTATAAATGTTTGCTTGCATTGTTTTATTCATAGAAGGGTATGACATTGTGGTATCTCCCTCTGATTGCTTCAGTTGAATCGACTTGGCACATGCTCACGCATGCATGATATGTCTCCAACGTATATATAATTTCTGATGTTCCATGATGATATTATGCCAATTGCTACATGTTTTCTCCCTTCTTTATGTCATTTTATCGATTTTCCGGACTAACCTATTGACAAGATGTCACGACCCCGGACCCAGAGATATACATACTGTTATGTGCTCCTAGCCATGGACTCGCAAGGGCTTCAGGGTTATCAGCCCCGGCCGCAACAAACAACGGCAGGCAGACTGGATTCATCGGCCCGTGGTCCGGATCCCCAGTCTACTACTCCTTGTATCCATGCTAGTCATAACCAACTATGCATATCAAAGCGTCCACGAATCGAATGAAACTGAAGGAAACGGGACCAAAGCTATACAGAGATGCTATGTGTCCAGAAAGTGCAACAACAATCGAGGGTTACTGGGGTTACCTCGCCCCAGGCCGATCACATCGACAGGCGGGCTCGGACATGGATCATCGGCTCCACAACCCCTCGACTGCGACAACTATGCAGGCATAGCCAAAAATGTATAACGATGAGCTCGAAACCAACAACCGATCAAAGCAGTACTCTAAACATGAAGCTTTATTAAACAAGTGATACTAGAGTATAGCTTACAAGAGAGGTCACATGACCCAACATTACATCAGACAACGGAAGGCAAATTATGTTGCTAATCAACAAGAACCAAAAAGGCCTAAGAGGCCGCAACATAAGGCGACGTCCCAGCCCATAGATTCCAGGCTGCTACCTGGGAACCCCGAACTACTCGTCGATGTCCATGTTGAAACACCACCGAACTGAGGAACTCCACCTGAACCAAAATTAAGCAAACCTGAGTACGGGAGGTACTCAACAAGACTTAGTTAACCTATTATATATCTGCTTACTTCAGAAAGGGTTTTATGAAGGATGTTTTGCGTAAAGCAATCTTTATTTTCAAATAGAGGAGGAATAGCACGTCTCTTAGAGGGTTTTCAAAACAGATGAGAAACTCACTACTGTATCATCATCCTTTGAATCCACCAACATCATTACCAGCACCTCACACGCTACAAGGATCACCCCTCCCGGCATCTCCGGGGAGGCACCCTTCATCTATTGCCTCCATGCCTTGTCAACATCTTTTACGTCACGTTCAAGTTATCTATGACCTCGTGGCTTTCACCAAGTCGTCCTTAACCGTGGACACGGCTTTCCGAAAGATTTATCCCTGCAGGGTGGTACACTTTACCCACACGTACCATCCGACTCTTAACGCCACATGTACGCTCGTCCATGGAGCGCGGCAGAGGGTGGTTGGCCACGACCTTTACCTTGTCGAGCCCTATCCATGAGTCAACCCAAACAGGGCCACCCCGTCAACAGGGAGTTGGCCACCTCCTGACGGCACCTGTTCTGTGAGTCGGGAACAAGATTCGTGTACGTCCATCACTTGTCCCGATCACGCCCTAAACACCTCCAAAAGGTTTTTGACTCACACGCAGATGGAAATCCCAAACTACGTGACTCACGGATAGAACCAAACAAGTTAGTTAGTCGAGCGCGGTCTGTTAGGCCTCGCGTGTGGTTGCACGCTCAGTCTTGGTTTCCACGGCGAGACCTTACTCCTAGGGTTGGCAAGTACGGGACCAAGAACCACTTCCCAAGTGGCCTCCCGTCCTCGCCTTAGTCAAGTTAACCACACAGTGCTCATCTCACCACGTCATCATATCATACTAGATTATCGCAGATCTGATTCATCAACCGGATGGAGCAGAGGTAACAAACATGTAAAGCTAAGCGAAGCAGATATGAGGCTCTGGCGATGCGCACAAGCAAATCTATGGCGGCTAGGAGCAGTGGATCAGGATATTGAGGCAATGCAGTATATAGGTGAACTATGTCTACTAGCATCAAATAGTTTGGAATCGAATGCAACGTACGAGATCAAATGTTGTTCGAAAGCATATATGAGCAGATAAGAGGTTATGCTTGCCTTGGTTATAAGAAAACCAGATAAAGTCTTCAGGAATAAGTGCTTGACTTGTCGGTTAAGATCAAGTATTCGTCGTTGGAGTTGATGGCCTTCTCTTCGGAGTCACGTTCTACCGAGGGGGAAACAAACACCAAAAAAAAGAAGAACAATCAACCATGGCATCGACGCAATGCGCAATATGTATGCATGAGCAAATTAATGCACTGAAATAAAGCCCTAGGCATGATCGTTGGGTTGCTAGGGTTCGTATGGTAATTATGCATTTTTACTGGAATTTATCCCGAAATAGACCCCGGAGGGGGTTTCGGGCGATTATGAGTACCATTTTAGTTGCTCAAATGGGTTTGAAAACATAATAAACATGTTGCATTTGTCATTTTGAGCAATTTGGTATATAACTTTTAATTTTCTAATTTTAGTGAATAAAAACTTATTTTTCTATTTTAAATGATTAAAAAATATTAAATAATGTCCAAAAATGAAATGTGTCCAACATGTATGAAAGTGACATTTTTGGGTTCCAAATATTTTTCTGAACATAACCATATTTTTATTTTATTTTTCTGAGTAACAGATAAAAAGATATTAATTACTCAAATTTTATCCATTTCTGGAATTATTAAAAACAGGAATTATGAGGTCACTGTGACACAGGCGTGACATCACGTGGCCTGTTCTTCACAGATGCCACCTCCAATCAGAGGATTTCGCGCGCTAAACGCGAATTAAAAAGCACCACGAGCTAGAGGGGCTCACGGGGAGCAATAAGGTGGCGGCGGACTGACCGTATGGTCACCGGAGCCTTGCCGGCGACCATGGAGGCGGCGGCGGGCGGCGGCCGGTGGTGACAGGAAGAACCGGAGGGGGAGGGAGAGGATGGAGGGCACCCGCGGGTAGAGGATCTCACCACGAACGTTTTGGAGGGGTTGGGAGGCCGGGGAACCGGAGGTGGCGCCGGAATCAACCTCGATGGCCGGCGGCCGGAGTTGGGAACGACGACGAAATTCTCCTCCGTGCGGCCCTCTTAGCACCCACCCGCACTCGAGGAAGGATAGGAAGACAAGGCGGTTCGGATGGTGGCCTCGGCTCGTCGCGGCGTGGCCGGATGACGGCGCCATGGAGGATAACCCTAGCTAGGGTTTCGGCCATGGGAGCCACAGAGAGGGAGAGAGAGCGAACGGAGCGGATAGGGAGAGGGAGGAGGTCGGGGGAGTCCTTTCGCCCCTATCCACTCGAGGAGGGACGCGCGCACACGAGCAGGAGCTGGCATCGGGGGGAAGTGGACACGCAGGTGCCTCTCGTCCAGAGGTAGAAGACAAAGGAGCATCTTGCAAAAACCCCCTAGAATTTTAGAAAACCACAATTAAGTCCTTTTCTCTTTAAAACCAGAACAGAAAACAACCTTTTGAGGGCCTTTTTGAACTCAGAAAAATTAGCAAAAATACATTTTGGAAAGCTTATGAAATTTCCAACCTCACCATGTATTTCTTTGGTGAAATTGAAATACTTTTCAGTACAAAATTTTGGAACCCTTTTTAAGTACTATTTGCTGGAATTTTCTCAAACCATTTGAATTCACAAACCAAATTGTTTAAAACATCGTTTAAATTTTTGATTCATGCATGTATGAGATGCCAACAACACCACAACCCTAATTTAGCAAAATTGGGATGTTACAAATCTACCCCCCTTACAAGAATCTCGTCCTGAGATTCCCGAAGGAGAAAGAAGAAGGAACACCAGTTTTGAACGATCTTCTTGAACCTTGCGGTTCCTTTCTCGAAGAGGTTGATCCGTAGCATCGTGAAGTATTGAGCGGATACTCCTTAGGTAAGAGGGAAACTCTTAGGAACTGATCTTCACGAAGATCGAGTGTCTCATGGCTAACTCATGATAGGATGTTCATAAAGAACCTTTGGAGTTAACAGGCATGAAGCACATCAAGGCAACGGAGTGAATATAAGATGGTTTCAAGTTTACGGACGATTGGTATTGAAAGGATTTAGAATATGAGCTTTGCACAAGACTTTAAATCCTTCTGGAAAAGATAGGTTGAACAAACTTTGACATAGAGGTTTCTTCAAACAGAACACCAAAATGAGGGGGATGGTCTTTGATACCACGATCTAATATCCGTAGACGAGGGAAAACACGAGAAAACACTGTAATTCGTGCGTCGGAGAAAAGTTGATACATAATCATGTTCACTCTTCGGAGTGGACACAGAAGATGAAAGGAACTTTCATTCCATTCCATAAAATTTACTCGAAATCTTTGTCAAAGATCAGGATGTTACTGCACAACGGAGGATGAGTAACCAAAGGACGTTGGAACACCGTAATGAAGAAGGTATTCTTGGTCACACCATAAGAATGGATAACCAACGAGGATTGAAACACCGGAAAGAGTAAGGAATCTTTTCCTGTTGTGGATTTGACGTAGCAATACGTTTACCACATGGTTAAGATCCCATGGCTGAAGTGACTGGCAAATTCACACAATGTGTGAGATGAACGGAAATTCAAGTACAAACAACTTGAGAAAGGGAACTGATCAACGACGGTTACGAAACACCACGAGATGATTCTCATGCTGAACTTGTTTTCACGAGAACGAGGATTTGATAGGATTGATAGAGGGAGATTCAGAAGATCAACTTCCAAGTTATCCTGGATGTTAAAGATACCAATAGCAGGCTCACAACAAGCCTTCTATAGGTCATCAAGTGAACGGGAAACTTTGGTTCGGAAGGACGGGGAGGAAACTTGTTAAAAAGAGCCACACCAGAATTCTCACGGAAAGTGGATGTTCTTACGGATTCAAAGGATTACAAAGTTAGGCCTTCCGGCTAGTTGTGTCAACCACAACATCAACCATGTCAGATTTTGAAAAGACCTGATTCAATACCCTTGAGGAGACACCAACCATCATTGCTGCTTGAGATTCAGCTCTGGTTAGCGGATAGACAACTCAGACTTGGTATGATTGATCGAAGAGGATGCACCGGTTACCAACGAGATACATCTACTAGATTCTCAAAACATGAACTACGATGCCACACTCGAGAAGATAAGCGAGATCGCAGAACTCATGTATTAGCAACTTGCGAAAGACGGTTGCACCTACATGAACTACTTGCAAAAGAACACATCGGAGTCCTTGTGGGAAAGATGATACAAAGATAACGAAGTTCTTGGATTTCTTATCTTTCACGAACAACCAATCAGTGGTTGGGTGTAGATACAGAACTGATTCAATAAATGGAGGTAACAACCCACCATCTCAAGAATAGTCCACACATGCATGCCCGACTTGGGGTTATTCCCGAGGGAACAAGAAAACTTTTCTCGAATCCATGGCGACAACTTTCACCATAAGCACATGGACCAGAGAAAGTCACTTCGAACATCCAGAACACAACTTCGTGATGACACAAAGATGGTTCTCGAAGGTTTCCAACATTAGTGCCATTGTTCAAAATGAACCTATTGCAACTTGGAGAAATAGGGATGTCATCGATGGGCTCGACAACACCCTTATCATGATACTCCAAGCAGAGGGAAACATATGATCTATGAACAAGGCTGAATATTGGTCAGACTAAAGAACATGAAGGTATACTCAGGAAAAACACCATGAGTGAAAACACCATCAGGATAGTCCTTGAATCTGGACTTGATCTGACGATAGCCCAAATCAAATCAAGGTAGGATGATAGCATGTCCACTAAGAACAGACTATCATGCTTCAACAAGAGGAGAACTAGACATCCCTTAACAGAGGATCAAGTTAGGCGGAGCTTTTGCCTTTCAACTCTCCAAGTTGTTGTTTAAGCTCAACCACTAGTCCAAGGTGTCTAGCATAGTTTCTTGGAGAAAGGAGTAGTTCAAATACCCCTTGTGTAGACATCACGGTCAGGTAAAACCTGGTGATACTTCTAGAAAGACAACCAGAATATCACAACCTACTGGTATGTCTTAGAAATCGAAAGGAGGCATGCTTTTCAAAGCAACCGATATGGTCTTGAGAGCTTTGGTATGAACCTAACTCTCTGACCAAAATTGTGCACCGGAAAGAACGGATTTGGTGACTCAGTCAACTTCAACCAGAGGCTGGGTGACCGGTAGTGCTAAGAAGGATACAGATGTTTTCTTAGAGTTTCAAAGCAATAAGAATTGCTAGGAATAGCAGATACACATGTCAATGTACAGACCCATCATACTCCAGCATTCAAGCTTCGAGGAAGGGGGAGTGAGGACGTGTGAGAGCATCACTTCATCACTAAGGCCATGAAATTCAACACGACCTCTTGATATATAAGAGTGTGATACTCGAAGGTGGAACAGAACAGAAGCTAATGAAACTTCTTTATTCTGTGAATTACAAAACTTTGAACTGGTCCTAAAGATGAACGAGGTTCTGGAGTTTGTTTCTCCTGACATTCCAAGGTGGAATGTTTTGACATAAAACAAGAGCAAATGCATTGGAAGAATCCAATACACATATGCAACTTGGTGTCCGAACAATGGACGAAGTTCGGGAAGCAACTAGAAGATAGGAACATGCTCAGGAGAGTTCCTAAGATCATGTTGGTTGCACGGGGTAATACTCATTTGTATAACCCATGCCGAAAGATTGGTATATACGAATCAAGAACAAAGATGTGGGGTTCACGATGATCACTCTTGTCGTGATCCTCTTTTGTTCTAAAAGAGAACCTATGGCTATTGGAGTTGGAATTGCCTAGCCATCCCGAAGTAGAACAAATTCTTTAGGATCCAAAGAAACAGAACTTGGGTTAAAGGTCAGCATCCTGTACTGATGGCATGAGCATCACCTGGTTACGAAACCACATGACTCAACTCACCGCAATTCAGCACATTCCGGGACCTTCGGTTCAAGTCCAAGTTTAAAAACCAAAACAAAGGAGTAACTACTCTCTTAGTGTCTTAAGGAACACTAGGAATAGCAATCACGGAGTATCTTTCCAAGAGGACAAACTTAGCTCCGGAAGTATTTGAGCAAAAGAGGAAGAATACATTCGAGATGAAAAGCAAATCTCGAGGTTCAGGATTTCAGACTTTAGAACATGTAAGAATGTGGAATCCATACAACTTTGAGAGATTAGGATGGAAGGGAAACTCCTAGTTTGAAACGAAACAACGGAGTAAGGAACACAAACGACTCTAGAAACTTTAACACTAGGTCAACTTGGGTGAAAACGTCATTGCCAAAGAAGGCACCTGAGTTTTGAATGACTAGAAGAGATAGCAAAACCTTTTCAAATCAAAACAGGTAAGGAGACCCAGAGTTAGAGCGATACCAGATACGGAGTAAAAAGAATCCTAAGAAGGTTTTCACAATCCATTTGAAGTTTCAAAATAGTTTTCACAAATACTAGACTCAACATCGACCAAGCAGTAAGGTTTTCCTACAGGCAGTCCTGCTCTGATACCATGACTTGTCACGACCCCGGACCCAGAGATATACATACTGTTATGTGCTCCTAGCCATGGACTCGCAAGGGCTTCAGGGTTATCAGCCCCGGCCGCAACAAACAACGGCAGGCAGACTGGATTCATCGGCCCGTAGTCCGGATCCCCAGTCTACTACTCCTTGTATCCATGCTAGTCATAACCAACTATGAATATCAAAGCGTCCACGAATCGAATGAAACTGAAGGAAACGGGACCAAAGCTATACAGAGATGCTATGTTTCCAGAAAGTGCAACAACAATCGAGGGTTACTGGGGTTACCTCGCCCCAGGCCGATCAAATCGATAGGCGGGCTCGGACATGGATCATCGGCTCCACAACCCCTCGACTGCGACAACTATGCAGGCATAGCCAAAACTGTATAACAATGAGCTCGAAACCAACAACCGATCAAAGCAGTACTCTAAACATGAAACTTGTATTAACAGATGTTACTAGAGTATAGCTTACAAGCAGAGGTCACATGACCCAACATTACATCAGACAACGGAAGGCAAATTATGTTGCTAATCAACAAGAACCAAAAAGGCCTAAGAGGCCGCAACATAAGGCGACGTCCCAGCCCATAGATTCCAGGCTGCTACCTGGGAACCCCGAACTACTCGTCGATGTCCACGTCGAAACACCACCTAACTGAGGAACTCCACCTGAACCAAAATTAAGCAAACCTGAGTACGGGAGGTACTCAACAAGACTTAGTTAACCTATTATATATCTGCTTACTTCAGAAAGGGTTTTATGAAGGATGTTTTGCGTAAAGCAATCTTTATTTTCCAAATAGAGGAGGAATAGCACGTCTCATAGAAGGTTTTCAAAACAGATGAGAAACTCACTACTGTAATCATCATCTTTTGAATCCACCAACATCATTACCAGCACCTCACACGCTACAAGGATCACCCCTCCCGGCATCTCCGGGGAGGCACCCTTCATCTATTGCCTCCATGCCTTGTCAACATCTTTTACGTCACGTTCAAGTTATCTATGACCTCGTGGCTTTCACCAAGTCGTCCTTAACCGTGGACACGGCTTTCCGAAAGATTTATCCCTGCAGGGTGGTACACTTTACCCACACGTACCATCCGACTCTTAACGCCACATGTACGCTCGTCCATGGAGCGCGGCAGAGGGTGGTTGGCCACGACCTTTACCTTGTCGAGCCCTATCCATGAGTCAACCCAAACAGGGCCACCCCGTCAACAGGGAGTTGGCCACCTCCTGACGGCACCTGTTCTGTGAGTCGGGAACAAGATCCGTGTACGTCCGTCACTTGTCCCGGTCACGCCCTAAACACCTCCAAAAGGTTTTTGACTCACACGCAGATGGAAATCCCAAACTACGTGACTCACGGATAGAACAAAACAAGTTAGTTAGTCGAGCGCGGTCTGTTAGGCCTCGCGTGTGGTTGCACGCTCAGTCTTGGTTTCCACGGCGAGACCTTACTCCTAGGGTTGGCAAGTATGGGACCAAGAACCACTTCCCAAGTGGCCTCCCGTCCTCGCCTTAGTCAAGTTAACCACACAGTGCTCATCTCACCACGTCATCATATCATACTAGATTATCGCAGCTCTGATTCATCAACCGGATGGAGCAGAGGTAACAAACATGTAAAGCTAAGCGAAGCAGATATGAGGCTCTGGCGATGCGCACAAGCAAATCTATGGCGGCTAGGAGCAGTGGATCAGGATATTGAGGCAATGCAGTATATAGGTGAACTATGTCTACTAGCATCAAATAGTTTGGAATCGAATGCAACGTACGAGATCAAATGTTGTTCGAAAGCATATATGAGCAGATAAGAGGTTATGCTTGCCTTGGTTATAAGAAAACCAGATAAAGTCTTCAGGAATAAGTGCTTGACTTGTCGGTTAAGATCAAGTATTCGTCGTTGGAGTTGATGGCCTTCTCTTCGGAGTCACGTTCTACCGAGGGGGAAACAAACACCGAAACAAAAAAGAACAATCAACCATGGCATCGATGCAATGCGCAATATGTATGCATGAGCAAATTAATGCACTGAAATAAAGCCCTAGGCATGATCGTTGGGTTGCTAGGGTTCGTATGGTAATTATGCATTTTTACTGGAATTTATCCCGAAATAGACCCCGGAGGGGGTTTCGGGCGATTATGAGTACCATTTTAGTTGCTCAAATGGGTTTGAAAACATCATAAACATGTTGCATTTGTCATTTTGAGCAATTTGGTATATAACTTCTAATTTTCTAATTTTAGTGAATAAAAACTTATTTTTCTATTTTAAATGATTAAACAATATTAAATAATGTCCAAAAATGAAATGTGTCCAACATGTATGAAAGTGACATTTTTGGGTTCCAAATATTTTTCTGAACATAACCATATTTTTATTTTATTTTTCTGAGTAACAGATAAAAAGATATTAATTACTCAAATTTTATCCATTTCTGGAATTATTAAAAACAGGAATTATGAGGTCACTGTGACACAGGCGTGACATCACGTGGCCTGTTCTTCACAGATGCCACCTCCAATCAGAGGATTTCGCGCGCTAAACGCGAATTAAAAAGCACCACGAGCTAGAGGGGCTCACGGGGAGCAATAAGGTGGCGGCGGATTGACCGTATGGTCACCGGAGCCTTGCCGGCGACCATGGAGGCGGCGGCGGGCGGCGGCCGGTGGTGACAGGAAGAACCGGAGGGGCAGGGAGAGGATGGAGGGCACCCGCGGGTAGAGGATCTCACCACGAACGTTTTGGAGGGGTCGGGGAGGCCGGGGAACCGGAGGTGGCGCCGGAAGCAACCTCGATGGCCGGCGGCCGGAGTTGGGAACGGCGACGAAATTCTCCTCCGTGCGGCCCTCTTAGCACCCACCCGCACTCGAGGAAGGAGAGGAAGACAAGGCGGTTCGGATGGTGGCCTCGACTCGTCACGGCGTGGCCGGAGATGACGGCGCCATGGAGGATAACCCTAGCTAGGGTTTCGGCCATGGGAGCCACAGAGAGGGAGAGAGAGCGAACGGAGCAGATAGGGAGAGGGAGGAGGTCGGGGGAGTCCTTTCGCCCCTATCCACTCGAGGAGGGACGCGCGCACACGAGCAGAGCTGGCATCGGGGGGAAGTGGACACGCAGGTGCCTCTCGTCCAGAGGTAGAAGACAAAGGAGCATCTTGCAAAAACCCCCTAGAATTTTAGAAAACCACAATTAAGTCCTTTTCTCTTTAAAACCAGAACAGAAAACAACCTTTTGAGGGCCTTTTTGAACTTAGAAAAATTAGCAAAAATACATTTTGGAAAGCTTATGAAATTTCCAACCTCACCATGTATTGCTTTGGTGAAATTGAAATACTTTTCAGTACAAAATTTTGGAACCCTTTTTAAGTACTATTTAATGGAATTTTCTCAAACCATTTGAATTCACAAACCAAATTGTTTAAAACATCGTTTAAATTTTTGATTCATGCATGTATGAGATGCCAACAACACCACAACCCTAATTTAGGAAAATTGGGATGTTACACAAGATGCCACAGAGCCAGTTCCCTGTTTTCTGCTGTTTTTAGTTTCAGAAAAGTTGTTCCGGAAATATTCTCGGAATTGGAAAATTCGAAGCCCGGAAGTCTTAGAATTCTTGAAGATTCCACGGAGTCCGGAAGAGACCCGGAGGGGGGCCTCGGGGGGCACACCATAGGGTGGCACCCCCCTTGGCCACGCCGGGGGTGGTGTAGGGCCCCTGACGTCGCCCTTTCGCCTATTTATTCCCCTCTGAAGGAAAACCCTAAGGACCTGATAAAAAATCCCCGAAAAGTTCCGCAGCCACCGTCGTCGTCAACCCTAGATCAGGGGGGTTCTGAAGCTGTCTTCCGGCACCCTGCCGGAGAGGAGATTATCACCGGAGGCCCCTTCATCACCATGCTTGCCTCTGGAGTGATGCGTGAGTAGTTCATCCTTGGACTACGGGTCCATAGAAGTAGTTAGATGGTTGTCTTCTCCTCCTATGCCTCACTATTAAGATCTCGTGAGCTACCTAACATGATCGAGATTGTTCTTATGTAATTCTATGTGCCGTCTTTGCTGGGATCCGATAAGTATTGAACTTATGTAAAGTTGATTATAGTATTTATTGCATTAGTTATTTGTGATCTATCATGCTTTCCGTTGCTAGTGGTTGCTCTGGCCAAGTAGTTGGTAGTGACTCCAAGAGGGAGTATTTATGCTCGATAGATGGGTTCATGAGTCCTTTTCGCCTGTGCTCGAGTGACAGAAACGTGACGGGGGAGGATGTGTTGTTGCCACTAGGGAGAAAACAGCGGTGTGAGTTCCCACGTGCACAATCATTGCTTACATAACACACATTGCTTAATGCGATTATCTGTTGTTTGCAACTTAATACCTAAGGGGGTTCAAGTGATAACCTGAGGGTGGATTATTAGTCATAGATGCAGTTGAATTATGGTCTATGTATATTGTTGTAATGCATGCACTAAATATCATAGTAGTCATCATGTCATGAATGTGCACTACGGTGCAACCTCTATTTGTCAATTGCCTAGCTATAATTTGTTCACACAGCATGCTATCTTTTATGGAGAGACACCACTAGTGAACCTATGAACCCCGGTCCATTTTCCTACACTGTTAAACAAACCACTACAATTCCCTTCTTTCTTTATTTACTGCAAGCATACACTATTTTCCACACTATACGTTTAATCTTTGTTTTCAGCAAGACCGGTGAGATTGACAACCTCACTATACTGTTGGGACAAAGTATTTTGGTTTTGTTGTGTGCAGATTCCACGTTGTTGCTGACACCGTTGAGGCTCCATCACCACCGTCAGTGGCATGAACCTTCCAAAGATCCTCTTTCTCCTACTGGATTGATAACCTTGGTTCTTAACTGAGGGAAATTCTTACCGCTACACTCATCATACCCTCCTCTTTGGTTTCCGAACACGCCATCACAAGCAGCAAGAATTCCTGGCACCATCGAGGTGTAGCAAAAGAATTTCTGGCGCCGTTGCCTGGGAGAAAGAAGTCTTCTGGCAAGGGGAGTCTCTCACTCTCAACCTCTTTGTTTTGTTTATTGTCTTGTTTTTATTTTTGTCTTGTTTTTCTTGTTTATATCAAAAACACACAAAAATTAGTTCTTATTCTAGTTATTATTTTTGCTTTATCATGCTTGCTATCAATGTTTGATGCCTTTGAAACTAGGTCTTATAGGCAAGTTGGGTTCACAAATGAACCAAAAAAAATATTATAAGGAACACCGCTTGTCACAAAAAGGAATACACTTATGGGAGCAAATTAATAAATTGCATGACTATGCTACAAAACTTATGCTCTACTTATAATGTTACTTATTTCTTTGATAAATCTTGCTGCATAATGATGATGTTACCATATCTTCTTATGTTAAGGGAAATTATGAATTATATGATGTGGAACAAATTGAAGAATTTATTGCTTGGAACGGTGCATTCGAAATTTCCTATTTACTTGAAAGTATTGATGATGCACCTTATAAATACGAGATTTATGCTATACTTGAATATTGCTTTTATAATTACATGGATTGTAATTACTACATAATGGAATATATTAATAAATGCTCTCAACCTAAGGAAGATACTAATGCCTTGCAGGAACCTATGGAAGAAGAAATTGCTGAATCTGGAAGCTCATTGGATGAAAAAGAGGAGCAGAGTGATGATCAATAGGAGGAAGAATGGAGCCCATGTCTACCTCCCAATGATAGTAACTCTTTAACTCATACATTATTTGATGAAATTGATACTTGATATACTTGTGACCTGGATACTACTATGAATGAAACTTGTGATAATGATATTGCTACTGTTATTTATGATAATCCATGCTACTTTGATAAATCCTACGAGAATCCTCTATTTATTCCAACTATTGATATGCACGATAATGAGGAAGTTTGTTTAGAAAATTCATATGATAATGCTCTTGATGATGGTCCTATGTTACTTGATGTTATAAATAATAATCATACTAAAAATAGGATTGCTATAATGTGTAATATAACCTCTATGAGTGATCAATCATCTTGTTTTTCTATTGCTAAAAGTGGGGAAAAAGAGGAGCTGATTTTAAATTTTGATCCCACTGTTTTGGAGCTTGATATGAATTTTGTGCTTTTAGACCATGAAAAACATGCTTTATATGATAATTATGTTGTTCATGATGCTATTGGAAATTATTATGAGAGAGGAAAATATGGTTGTAGGAATTTTCATGTTACTAAAACACCTCTCTTTTTGTTGAAAGTTTTGAAGTTTCTCTTGTTCTACCTTCCCATGATTTCTATTTTGAGCTTCTTTAGTTTATTTCTTTACAAGATTCCTATGCATAGGAAGTGGGTTAGACTTAATTTTTTTTATAATTGATTCTTGATGCTCTCTTTTGCTTAATGCATATTTCTTATGTGAGCATCTTCTTGACTTGAAAACACATGAATCCATTTTTCGGGCCTAGCTAAAAGGCGTTAAAGAAAAGCACTTCTTGGGAGATAACCCATGTTTTTTACTTTTGCTTTGTTTTTATCTATTTTCATTGATTCATGGGGTTATATACTTCTGTACTAACTCCTTTGTATCTTTTATTTTTTGTCTTTGTTGATTCAAGTAAAGCCTCTAGTGGAAAGTTGAGACTATATTTAGGATTTCTGCGCAGGAAATAGATTCCTGCTGTCCACTGTTAAATTCGTATAAACTCACAGAAAATTCAAAATGACCTGAGTTTTTTGTGCGTAATCCTGGGATATATACGCAACTTTTCTTATTAAAACACTTTTTGATTTGAGCAACAAAAGATTTTCAAAAAAAATCATCTTTACCTGTTGTCCTGTTTTGACATATTCCTGCCAATAATTGCATTTGCATATTAATCTCTTTCTTTTGGTGTTCTTTTGAGAAAAAGAGTTTTAAAATAATTTGTGACATTATCTAATGTGTTTATGAGTGTTAGGCTTGTGTTGAAACTGAACCATGTGAATTTATTATTTCGATTGCACTAACATTGTTAATGAAGATTGTGAGAAGTTTGGTGTGAAGGAAGTTTTCAAGGGTCAAGAGAAGAGGATGATATGACATGATAAAGAAGAGTGAAGAGCCTAAGCTTGGGGATGCCCCGGTGATACATCCCAGCAAATTCTAAAAAGACTCAAGCGTCTAAGCTTGAGGATGCCCAAGGCATCCCCTTCTTCATCAACAAATTATCAGGTCACTTCTAGTGAAACTATAGTTTTATTCGGTCACATCTTATGTTCTTTACTTGGAGCATATTTTATTTTTTCTTTCAGTTTGTTTTTATTTTTGCAAATAAGCTTGGTTGGACCCCAGCATTCTTTTATTGGAGAGTGACGCGCTCCGCTTTTTCATGGGAATACTTTGTTTTCTTAATCTTTGTCTGGCTGCTGCATTTATTTAGCTCCTGTTTTGCATGCATCTCTTATTTAGAGCTGTTAGTTTTAGTAGTGTTATGTGAGTATTCTCATGTTTACTTGCTGTAGCATTTGTAGAGTAATTTTGTTAAAACATATCTTGTATGGTGCTTGTTGGGAAAAGAAACTGCTGCTTGAAGTAGAATTTTTAATGGTGCAAGTAGAAGCTTGTATAGACTGTGGCTAGAACTTTTTCATATCATGCTAGATGTTATTTTAGTTTTAAAGCCGTGTGGTTATTGAGTAGCATGATTAGCCTCAAATACCTGAGAGTTTTTAACGTGCCATTGAAAGAATCATGAGTTGTTCTTGTCATACTGAAGCATAAATTTATGGTATTCTCTTTTGAATGTTTTATTTGGTTAACTTGGTGCATGCTCACACCATGTTTATGACTATGAACCAGTCACGAATAGCCTTGATACGTCATAAATGTATCCTTAATTTCTGATGTTCCATGTTGTTTTCATGTTGTTTCCCACATATTTTCCTTACACTTTATGTCATTTTTATCGATTTCCTGGGACTAACCTATTGACAAGATGCCACAGAGCCAGTTCCTTTTTTCTGTTGTTTTTTGTTTCAGAAAAGTTGTTCTGGAATATTCTCGGAATTGGACGATTCTAAAGATAGAAGTCTTAGAAGTCCCAGAAGCATCCAGAAGTCCCGAAGAGCCCCGGAGGGGGGCCACACCATAGGGTGGCGCCACCACCCCCTGTCCGTGCCACCTGGTGGTGTGGGACCCCTGGCCACCCCGCGGCATCGCCCTTTCGCCTATATATACTCCCCAATGCATAAACCCTAGAAGAATCGACCTTTTTCACAAAATACATCCGTAGCTCCGCCACCCCCGCTGACAAGTTTCGGGGGACATATCTCTATTCTGGCACCCTGCCGGGACGGGGAAGTGCCCCCGGAAGCCATCTCCACCGACTCCACCGCCATCTCCATCGACGTTGTTGTCTCCTATGATGAGGAGGAAGTAGTTCTCTCCCGAGGCTGAGGCTCTACCGGTAGCTATGTGGTTCATCTCTCTCCCATGGTGTGATCTATATGTGATCGCGAGCTTTGTAATCTAGTTGAATAAGTAGATGTTACTATTCATCTTGTGCTACTCAAGTGTTTTATTAATATGAACTTTGGAGTCACCTTGTCCCGCGGTGTGAAGGTGACAGTGTGCACATCATGTGTGTCTCCGGTATGAATTGTGGTGTTTGTCTAGTACCTTCTAGGGCGCTCATAGTGACAGCGTGGGGTTAACTAGACATGGGAATGCCTACTTTAAGGAATGCTTTTTTGCAGCCCTACGCAATGATTAGTGTTTTTTATCCAACCGTAGAGGGTTAAGAGTAGCATAGTGAAGAGAAGATATTTAGTTATTCAATTTTGTGATCATTTTTTAGAGTGTCCACTAGTGAAAGTAGGATCCCTAGGCCTTGTTTCCAAGCATTGAAACACCGTTTTCCGCCTGTTCTGCTACATGTTTGCTTGCTTCCATATTTATTTCAGATTCCATATTACTCGCATTTCACTATCTCTTCACCGAACTAGTGCACCTATATACCTGACAAGTATATTGGGTGTGTTGGGGACACAAGAGACTTCTTGTATCTTAATTGCAGGGTTTCTTGAGAGGAATATCTTTGACCTCTACCTTCCTGAGTTCGATAAACCTTGGGTGACCCACTTAAGGGAAACTTGCTGCTGTTCTACAAACCTCTACACTTGGAGGCCCAACACTCTCTACAAGAATAGAAGCGTGCGTAGACATCAAGCTCTTTTCCAGCGCCGTTGCAGGGTAGGTAAGGTAAAAGGTGATCACATCCTCGGGTGTGAGTGCTCGAATTTATTTCCTTTAGATTCTGCAATTATATCTTTTTGTTTCTTGTTTTCACTAGTTAGGCTTATTTTTACTCGCTTCTTGTTTTTATTTTTACTAGTAGTCTTAATGGAAAACAACAAAAATATGATAGAACTTTATAATATTTATCTTGAATTAGGACATGATGCTTTTGAAGAGAAAATTAAAAAAACCTATGGAAGTTTGTTTGCATAATAGTGATAGCAATGTTATTAGCATTAATGCTTTGCACCCCATCATTCCTAATGCTAGGGAAAAGTCTAAGCTTGGGGAAGCTAGTTTTTACGATCTTTTTAGTTTTCCATCTTTAGAGGAGAAAATTTGCTCTGATGATACTTTATCTCCCATATGTGATAAACCAAATGATGCTTGTGATATTTTAAATCCTCCTACTGAAAGCATTCCTTTTAAAATACCCAAGAAAATTGTTGAATTTGTCATGGATAACCGTTATTTTGGAGATGGAACTGTCCATCCTAGTGACCATTTACACTTTATGCATGAATTATGCGAGTTATTCAAGTGTGCAAGTATCAACGAATAAAGTTAAGAGGAGTCTATTCCCTTTGTCACTTAAGGACAAAGCAAGGGAGTGGTATGAACTACTAGATGATCCTCATTATTTGGAGTGGAAGGAGCTTGAATATCTCTTTTACTCTAAATTTTATCCTTCTCATGAACTATATTTAGATAGGAATTACATTTATAATTTTTGGCCTCATGATGGAGAAAGCATTGCCCAAGCTTGGGGAAGACTGAAAACATTAATACTCAAATGTCCTAACCATGAGCTTCCCGAGGAAATAATTGTTACTAATTTTTATGCAAGGCTTTCAGGACATTGGAAGGATTATCTAGATGTCTGTTCAGAGAGTTCTTTTTGTAGTAAGAAGGTTGAAGCCAAGTGGGTTCTTCTTGAGAGAATTCGAATCAATAGTGAAGATTGGAATAACAACAAAGGTAAAGAATCAGGTATAAACTATGAGTATGATTGCATTAAGACTTTTGCTGAAACTGCTGATTTTCATGAGCTTAATGCTAAATATGGTCTTGATCCTCAAATAGATGTCGGTTGGTATAGATTCTTTGCTTCTTATAGTAATCTTCCTAAAAATGGGGACATGTATCATGAACCTTTTAAAGACACTTGCATGAAAAATGAAATTTTTATTGATGATTGCAATAAACATGCTCAAACTTCTGAAAGTACTATTTCTTATAAGCATGTTAATTTTTGTGGAGCACTTAGACCTTGTGAAAAGAATCAAATCGAAGAAGAATATTGTATCCATCATAGGAATGAAAAAACTAGAATGTGGGATAGGGATCTAAATGGTCTTGGTGAAAAAGTGTGTGCCCTCTATCCTTTTATTTGTGAACTTTGTTGTAAAGTGGGTCATTTTAATTTTCAATGCTCAAGCCATGATTGTAGCCTTTCGAATCCTATGAGTACTACAAGTTTTTATGGTGATGACATTATCACCCCTAATGATCATGATGAACTTACATTATTTTTGGGGTGTGAAGAGTTGTTAAGAAAAACTTCTTTAATTCATATGAGTGCTTTTGATATGAATAATGTCTTGCATGAATGCCATCTTTATTGTGTTGAAAATTTCCATGCAAATACTTACATACAAAATATTCTTAAAGAGGACACTTTACCAAAATATGACAGGACTAATATTTGTTTTCATCTTATTAATGAAGAGGAGGAATCCTCCAAAGTTCTTTCTATTGTTTCTGACAATAAACGAGGGTATGTGGAGAAGCTTCCTTTCAAGCCTCTCCCTCCTATAGAGGGGAAGAAGAAGAAGAAGAAGAAAAAGAGGAGTAAAAGGAGAGAGGTAAAGGTATCTCTCCCTAAGCATGTTGCTCCTATTATAGTTTTTGATGGGTCTGAACTCGATGATTTTCCTATGCCTGTTATTTATGAAAGTGACCATGATTGGGAGAAACACACTACTTTTGATATTGAAAATATCTTTGGTACAATTCTGAAAATGATGATAATTGTTGTACTATTAGTACCATCCATGTTCCTTCCAATGATGATAAAGAAAGCTCTGAGCTTGTGGATGATGTGTTTGAAAATATTTTTTCTACTTATGATTATATGCTTGATACATCTCTTTCTAGTAAAAATGGTGATATTGCTTATGATGATACTATGCCTCCAGTATTTGATAACTATTATAAAAGATGATATAACATAGGCTATGATTACAATTATCCTTACTAAACTTGTCATAGTTCTGGAGGGATTACCCAAAACCATCTCCCTAATATACAACTTGTCTATCATGTTGGAGTTCTTTATGATGATTGCATTGATAAATATGATATTTTCAGTCCACCTACTATTGAGGAGAAAATTAATAATGATTACAATAAGCCTCCTATGTTTGATGATTATGGTGACGAGGATGATAAATTTTGTTGAATTTGCTCCCGCTGCTATTAATAAGAATGACTATGCTTATGTGGAGAGTATTAATTCTTTTATGCATGTGGCTCATGATAAGAATGTTTTATGTGATATCTATATTGTTAATTTTATTCATGATGCTACTGAAAGTTATTATGAGAGAGGGAAACATGGTTTTATCCATCTCAACAATATTAAGTTTCCCCTCTTTATGTTGAAATTTTTGATGTTTCACTTTTTTTGTCTTCCTATGCTAGTCACTTTGTGCTTCGTTGACCTGTTTTTCTACAAGATTATTTTTCATAGGAAGTGGGTTAGACTTAAATGTGTTTTATATTTGCTTCTTGATGCTCTCTTATTGTGCTTCAACTCTTATTCTTACTAGATAATACCCCGCGCGTTGTGGCAGGACTTTTCAAAAATTAAATGGTTATGCATGGCACATGCATAAATTTAGATTATAATCTATGACTTCTACAGAGTGTAATCCCACTTAGATAAAAAAAAAATGACATACAAATATTGTCGTAGAATTGTGCAATCTCATGAGCACATATACTTGAGAAATCTTCTAGAAATAAATATATCAAGTTGGACCAATTAATCTCTTCACCGTCAAATTCAACTAAGCAATTTATGGTTCGTGCAAATAGGCAGGTAGCAGATCAATAATTCCTTAGAAATGCAAAAGCTCAATATGTTTATTCATAACAATAAATTAGTCCATAGATATTAATATTTTGGAATTACTTAATATTGCCACCATGTGGCCCCGTGTCTGTCATATGTAAAAAATCATGGTCTTCTAACCTGCACATACAGAAAAGTAAGTATATTTTTTCTTCAAACCGGCCAGAAAATGGAGTAGGAACTTCTATGCTTCGACGCTTTTTAATTTGTTGGGCAATATCAACCTATACCCAATACGGCAAGATTTCCTGATTGCCTCGGCGTGGGTGTCTGAATTGTTTTCCTGGAGAGAGTTTAGCTAATGCCTCCTTCAAGCCTTGCAAAAAGATACCACCAGAAATTTGTAGGAGAATTGGATTCCAGTATGAATGTACAACTGGATGGAGAAATAGATGTGCCGCCAGCATATCATAGTGGTCAATGCAGAATCTGAAAATCGACAGAGATGACACCGAGAGAAGTTAACTGCGGTCAAGTTCAGTAATATACAGTATGATTCTAAACCCAAATAATTTGGTACGGAATAACAATTAAAAAATTTGAACAGTGGAAAAGGAAGATGGCATGCTAGGGAATGTAATCAGGGAAAGAAGGGATTTTAAGTACTCTAACAAACCTGTAAAAGTATCTGGAATTGACATTCAATTGTACACAACTGCACATGTTTACATGTGTTTAATTGACCAGCTGCTTCTAGTCGAGTTTAATCTGAAGCAGAAGTTAACCGCTCATTAGAATAGTACCACACAGAGGCAAAAAGGAATGTGGCTCATTAAACGACATCTTCTTTGAAGCAGGCACCACATGCGGCTGCTTTCACTTGCCGATAGGAGAGGACGTGATGAAAGATGAAGAGCCGGCAGCCAAAACGCGGTAAGATTCTTATCCGGTAAGAAGAATAAGAAGGAATGCTAGCCTCATCTCGCTGATGTAGCAGTTGGTAAAAATGGCGCCTCACATAGATGAGTGGGGATGATGCTGAAGGAAGAGCACGGTGAGCTGGGTGTGTTCTCGAGATAGATGGTGTCCATGGTGGTTCAATGGCCGTAAACAAAATATGTACAGACTGAAAGCTGAGACTGAGTGAAAATTATATAGAAGAGAATGGGAGGGGAAGGGATCGATTAGCATTAAATGCCCACTCAACCTTAGCTGCACCAAAAGGATTGCAAAAGGAAAAACGTTTGATTTCCATGCGGGCCTTGTTTCTAGGTCCGTTCCAGACGGGTCAAGTTAGTAAATCACGTGCGCAGCTAGATGGAGAGCATTTAAAAGAATAGTGATGATATGGTGGATGATGTGGACCAATCAGAGAGTTGCTGATGTGTATAGGTTGCATGTTGAGAGAAATAGTTAGTGGTGTTGATCTACTTAGTTATTTACAATGTGAGCATTTTTTAAAAATCATTGTGCCTAGCTGAAAGGCGTTAAAGAAAAGCGCTACCGGGAGACAACCCGTTTTATTTCTCCGTTTTCAACCCTTATTCCGTCGTTTTCTTTTGTTTTATTTGCACCTGAGTGTTTTCTATTTCCTTAGCAACCCCGCTGTATTTTTTCTTTTGTGTCTGTATTGAGCCAAGTAAAGCCTCTAGTGGAAAGTTGAGACTATATTTCCGATTTCTGCGCAGGAAACAAATTTCTGCTGTCGACTGTTAAAATCGTATAAAATCACAAAAACATCAAAATGACCTGAGTTTGTTTGTGCGTAATCCTGGGTTATAGATGCAACTTTTCTTAGTTTACCACTTTTTGATTTGAGCAACAGAAGATTTTCGAAAAAATCGATCTTTACCTGTTGTTCTATTTTGACACATTTCTGCCAATAATTGCATTTGCCTCTTAATCTCTTTCTTTTGGTGTTCTTTTGAGAAAAAGAGTTTTAAAATAAGTTGTGAAAGTATCTAATGTGTTTATTAGTGTTTTGATTGTATTGAAACTGAACCATGTGAATTTATTATTTCGATTGCACTAACGTTGCTAATGAAGATTGTGAGAAGTTTGGTGTGAAGGAAGTTTTCAAGGGTCAAGAGAAGAGGATGATATGATGTGATCAAGAAGAGTGAAGAGCCTAAGCTTGGGGATTCCCAGGTGGTACATCCCATCAAATTCCAAGAAGACTCAAGCGTCTAAGCTTGGGGATGCCCAAGGCATCCCCTTCTTCGTCGACAAATTATCAGGTCATTTCTAGTGAAACTATATTTTTATTCAGTCACGTCTTATGTGCTTTACTTGGAGCGTCTTTTATTTTCGTTTTAAGTTTGTTTGGTTTTCTTTGATGTAATTAATGCTTGGATCTTATCATACTTTTGTGGGAGAGAGACACGCTCCATTTTCATTGCTTGGAACACTCTAGTTTTCATTCTTATTATTATGTGAGTGTTCACTTTTTGCTAGTATTGCGTTTAGCCTTTGTTCTCATGCATCTCTTATTCATAGTTGTTAGTTTTAGTAGTGTTATGTGAGTAATATCATGTTTGCTTGCTTTATTTTTGTTAAAACATATCTTGTATGGTGCTTGTTGGGAAAAGAAACTGTTGCTTTAAGTAGAATTTTTAATGGTGCAAGTAGAAGCTTGTACAGACTGTGGCTAGAACTTTTTCATATCATGCTAGATGCTATTTTAGTTTTAAAGCCTTGTGGTTATTGAGTAGAATGATTATCCTCAAATAGCTGAGAGTGTTTAATGTTCCATTGAAAGATTCATGAGTTGTTCTTGTCATGTTGAATCATAAATTTATGGTATTCTCTTTCGAATGTTTTATTTGGTTGACTTCGCGCATTCTCACACCATGTTTATAATTATGAACCAGTTTTTGAACTTGTGATACTTCTTATGCTTTAATTAATGATGTTTATGTCGCTATGCATGATTATGCCTCTTATGCTCTCTTGATTTGTCGCTCCTAGTCTTTTGCTAGCCTCCACCTGTACTGAGTATGTGCTCTACTCGTGCATCCAACTCCGTAAAACCAAGTTTTCCCATTGTGTCCACCATACCTACCTACTTGTGGTATTTAACTGCCACTCCAAGTAAATTGCTCATGTGTTACCTTTGAAACCTTCAAAATTACTCATGATTTATGTTCATGTTTTTGCTCATGAGGACGTAAATAGAGATTTTTTATCTCACTAGGCCAGTAAAAAACTAATTGCAAAACCTTATGTGTGTTCTTTCACCACTATGATGCCCTCCATAAGGACTATTATGATATTTCCTCAATATTTCTTCTTGCTCATGCTCAGGTATGCATCTTCTTAAAATTCCATCTACACCTTCTTTATATAAATGTGGCTCATCCCAAAAGTAATGCCTAAAATCATAAAATAATTTCTTCTTCTTTTGATAAGTAAAGCTTGGAGGCAAAAACTTAGAAACAATAAAGTTAGCATAATCAGCATACCAACGATTTTCACGTGAGTTAACCTTAATAGAAGCAAGTTGTTCATCAGGAAAACTATCATTAACAGGAATAGGATCATCAGGAATGTTTTCCATTCCAGATAAATTAGAAGCAACATGCTTATCAGCTCCTTTCCTATCAACAATATGCAAATCAAACTCTTGTAACAAAAGTAACCATCTAATAAGCCTAGGCTTAGCATCTTTCTTTTCCATAAGATATTTAATAGCATCATGATCAGTATGAATAGTGAATATAGAATCCACAATATACTGCCTAAACTTATCACAAGCAAAAACAACAGCCAAAAACTCTTTATCAGTGGTAGCATAATTCCTGTGAGCACTATCTAGAGTCTTTCTAGCATAATGAATAACATTCAACTTCATATCTATTCTTTGTCCTAAAATAGCTCCTACAACATAATCACTAGCATCACACATAATTTCAAAAGGCAAATTCCAATCAGGTAGTTGAACAACAGGAGCATTTATCAAATCTTTCTTAAGAACTTCAAAGGCTTCTTAACAATCATCATATAAACCAAAAGGAACATATTTTTAAAGAAAATTCTTTAATAAATCTCCTATAGAAACCAGCATGACCAAGAAAACTACGTATACCTTTGATGTCCCTAGGATAGGGCATGTTTTCAATTGCATCAACTTTGGCCTTGTCAACTTCAATGCCTCTTTCAGAAATTTTATGACCAAGAACAATTACTTCATTCACCAAAAAGTGGCATTTCTCCTTGTTCAGAACAAGATTAGTATCCTCACAATGCTGCAAAACTTTGTAAAGATTATGGAAGCAAATATCAAAAGAAGTTCCATAGACAGAGAAGTCGTCCATGAATACCCCCGCAATTTCCTCGCAAAAACCATCAAAAATAATAGACATGCATCTTTGAAAAGTAGAAGGTGCATTACATAAACAAAAAGGCATGCGTCTATAAGCATAAGTACAATAAGGACAAGTGAAAGTCGTTTTCTCTTTCTCTTGATTTTTTAACATGGATTTGAGAGAAACAAAAATAACCATCCAAATAGCAAAAGTGAGTGTTTTTAGACAACCTCTCTAGCATATGATAAATAAAAGGTAAAGGAGAACGATCCTTCTTAGTAGCTTTATTCAATTTTCTAAAATCAATTCACACTCTATATCCTACTACGGTAATTTGAGAATAAGTTCATTTTTATCATTAGCAACAACGGTCATACATCCTTTCTTGGGAACACAATGGACATGAATAACCCATCTACTATCAGCAATAGGATAAATAATACCTGCTTTGAGAAGCTTTAATATTTCACTTCTCATCACTTCTTTCATCTTTGGAATTAATCGACATTGATGATCAACCACGGGCTTGGCATCAGGCTCGAGGTTAATTGAATGCTGGCATAGAAAAGGACTAATTCCTTTAAGATCATCCAAAGTATAACCAATATATTTACGGTATTTCCGGAGTGTTTCCAATAACCGATCTTCCTCATAATCTTAAAGGTTAGCATTATCAATAATAATACATATTTTCTTTTCACCTAAATAAGCATATTTGAGTGTGTCAGGAAGAACTTTAAGATCAAACACCAGGTCTCCTCTAGGTAGTAAAGGTGTCCCTAAAGATCAGGAAAATTGCGTTTGATAATAGCAGACTGATTGAGGAAAATATCATCCAATTCATCTGTTACCTGCATATAATGTCATTCTCATGTTCTTCCATGAATTTCTACAAAGGATCATCAGGTGGAATAGAAATAGAGACAGTTATTTCAATAACTAGATCTTCATTAGGTAACTCTTTATCATGACGTTGTCTAGCAATCTTACTAAAATTAAAGTCATAATGTTCATCACCAAATTTGACATACACTTTCTCTTTCTTACGATCTATAACAGCACCACGGGTATTAAGGAAAGGTCTATCAAATATAATAGGACAAGCTTTATCTTCAAATTAACCAAGTATTAAAAAGTCAGCGGGGTATTTTACCTTACCACAAAGAACTTCAACATCTCGTACAATACTCACAGGTGAAATAGTCTTTCTGTTGGCAAGCTGAATAGCAACATCAATGTCTTTAATTTCACACTGAGAAATTTCATTCATTATTTTTTTATAGAGATAACAGGGTATGACACTTGCACTTGATCCTAAAGTCCTGAATAATTATGTTTACCTATTTTGATAGAAACAACAGGTGTGCCAACAACATGTCTATGATGTTTATTAGGTGCCACTAGGTTAGAGGAAGACTCACAGAAATATATATCACAACCATCAACATTTTCAGCAACAAGATCTTTCACCATCGGAACCGTAGGTTCCATAGTTATTTGATCTTCAGGTTCAATAACTTTCTTACAAATTTTGTTGACGACGTCATTGGAAAAAGAATGTTCTTTTACTCTAACAGGAAAATGTGGTTTCTCAAAGTGAACAACAGGTAAAACGGGATCAACGTTGTTAACAAGTACTTCACTATTAGAGAATTGTTTCTCTTTAATATTATCCTTATAAGGTTCAGTTACTTTTCCCACTTAACTTTAGGAATACTAACATGAGAGGCAAAGGTTTTGAAAATTTCAACAATTACTTGAGAATCGAGACCATATAGCATATTAAAATTTCAGTTTCAGCAAAAGATTTAATGCAATCATATTCATAGTTTATACCTGGCTCTTTACCTTTGTCCATATCCCAATCTTTAGTATTATGTTGAATCCTTTCAATAAGATCCCATTTAGCATCAATCTTCTTGTTCGTGAAGGAACCATTAGAAGAGGTATCAAGAAGGTTCTTGTCATGACGTGAAAGCCTTACATAAAAAATATTAATAATAATCTCCTTGGGAAGCTTATGATTGGGGCATTTAAGCATTAATGTTTTCAGCCTCCCCCAAGCTTGGGTAATACTTTCTCCATCACGGAGCCAAAAATTATAAATAAAATTCCGATCTTGATGTATTTCATGAAGAGGATAAAATTTGAAATAAAATAGAGATGTAAGCTCCTTCAAATCCAGCAAATGTGAATCATACAGTAACCTATACCATTCCCATGCTCTTTCTTTTAGTGATATAGAAAATAATTTCCTCGTGATTAAATCTCTTGGCACACCTGCAATATTTAAAAAGCCCACACAATTCTTTAATGAAGTGCTCACCGAGATGGACAGTTCCATCACCGGCATAACGGTTATCCATAATACGATCAAGAATTCCAATAGGTATTTCAAATGGGAAAATTTTGGTAGATGGGGAACTTCTCTCTGCCACATGAGTGGTGGAGGAGTCATTCCCGAACATATAACCAGCAGTAAAGGAATCCATGATTCAGCAAAATAAACATACAATGATAAAAACAACACTTACACTAAAAGGTTTCCTTACCACTTCCACTTACCAATAGCGGTACACTCCCCGGAAACGGCGCCTGAAAATAGTCTTGATGACCCACAAGTGTAGGGGGTCGATCCTAGCTTTTTCAAAAAATAAGAGTGTCAAACCCAACGAGCAAGGTTTCACTGTAAAGACTGGAGAACAATTGTTTAGGGATTTTTGTAATAGTAATAAAGCGATAAAAAGGTAAATAACAATAAAGATAAATAGTTGCTGCAAGTGGCCTAATCCTTTTTAGCACAAAGGACAAGCCGGTGGTACTTCTTATAATGGCTAAAATGTTCCTGAGGACACACGAGAGGTTTTGTTTAGTTATTTTCATCACATACCGGTTATTAATATTTATCGTTTTGGTAAGTGTTATGTAGGTAGACCTATGCTAGTACACCATCCTATCCAAGACTAATTCACAATTACGATTGCACTACTTACAAGCGTCCGCAAATACAAGAAGGTAATTAATAAACAAATCTAATCGTAGCAATAAACTCGTGGTATCTATTACTCCCTTATGTGAAGTATTGCAAGCTGGGGTTTAGGTTTCTTTCACTCCAGCAACCCACCGCAAGCAATCCAACACACAATGCATTCCCTAGGCCCTTAAAAGGTGAAGTGCTATGTACTCAACATTCACATAACACCACTTGAGAAATAACAACATAACTTAAATATCAAACCGATAAATATTACTCCACGAAACATGACTACTAGTTACTAGACGTATCCCATGTCCTCAAGAACTAAACGATCTACTCACAACACATCATATGGTACATAATCAGAGGTGATAAATGGATGAATAACAATCTGGTCATAAAGTGCAAACGTCGATAAATCTCATAAGCATCAGGTACAAACAAGTAATTCACAATAGGAGAGAGATCTAGTGGAAAACAACGATATAGAACCATAATTGTTACAGCGGGACGGATTTGAATGGTGAGGATGATGGTGCTGATGGTGATGACAATCAAGATGATGATCTTGATTATGCCTGGTGCGATGATGGTGGTGACGATTCCACCCTCCGGGAGGGAATTTCCCCGGCGAAATCTCCCTGCCAGGAAGATGTTTTATTCTCTTTGTCATTTCCGTCGCGAAGAGGCGGCAGAAAAATTCTACGAAGTGCCTCTCTCGATTTTTTTAGGTCACGGAGGGTAAGTACCCTGAAGGAGAGCCGGAGGGGGGTCAGGGCCCCCAGGAGCCACCAGGAGCGGCCAAGGAGGGGGCGCCTGGGGCCCACTTGGCTTCCCCCTGGCTCTCCTCTAGCATGTCTTCTGGCTCCCCTGGTGATTTCTGATGAAACTCCGTTTTCTGATTTATCCCTTCTCACAAGTGCCTTTTCCAGCTGATTTCTGACTCTGATAAATAACTTTGTAAAACTATAAAACACAGAAAAAAAAATATAAGTATAGTGCTCTAATAGAGTAAATATCAATGAATAAGGGAAATTATCATATAAAATAGTGATGCAAAATGGATGTATCAGTAGGCGTGATCGCCCGCTCTTCGTCCATTGTATCCATGACGATATGGTGCCGCCATTCTCCTTCTTCCTTGCATCCATCCTCTCGCACCATGGGATCCACCTCTTTCACCTTCCCGACAACTCCGTCACCATCCTGGCAGTTTTTGCCTACTTTTGTGAGGCGTTCCTGGGAGTGGAACCGTCAGTCGCCTTCCTTTGCCACTTCTTCTGCTTGCTCTCTCATGCGAGGAGCGAGCTAACGTCTTGCGTCTCCTTCCATTCCGACAGTCTTGCATCTTTTATCAAGTTGGACTAGTCGAAGAAGGTGTAGGACTGTCGCTTCCGGTGGGTGTTCGTGGGTCTTCGCGAGGAGAATCCCTTCTCCGAGGTTCCCGTTGAGCCAGTTGTCCCACAACCCTACAGGTGCCAGAGAAAGATCTGCGGGCCGAGGGTTCCTGCCCTCCTGGACTGGATCTCATCGTTGTGCAAGACTGGGTTGACCGGTAATATGGTGGTGAAGGAATTCATGTGGAGATCCATTGCCCCTCGTCAAATTCACAAGAGGCGTGTTTGGGAGTACTCCGGTCTGGAGGAAACATGACACTTGACGACTGGGAGCGCAACGAGGGCGACGTCGATCCTCTCACGAAGAGTTTGGTCACAAATGCTGAGGTGGAAGATATTCCCTAGGGGTTTGATCCTTTGTACTGCCTGGAGGATAAGGACGTGAACGAGATCCTCGCGGGGACGCCCCGCTTCGAACAGTGGGGCTTGCTGGAGGTCGGGCCCAAGAGGAGGACCACGAATCCTGTTTTCAATGACCATGATAATGAGGAGAAGGAGGATGACACCTCCAAGACCTCCACGAGTGTGGTGGAAGTTTGCAACACTAGTCACCTCCCCGAGGAGAGCTAGTCCAAAAATAGAGCGGACGCAAGCTCCTCCAACAACAATGAAGGGGGAGACCCTTCCAGAGGCGAGCATGAGTCTCGAGCCCCTTCTCCGCATTTGGATTGGGTTGATGATGAGGAGGCCCCCACCCCAAGCGCCCCATACTCAGGGTAGCGAAGAGGAGCGACAGACGAAGGCCGCCACCGAGATACCCAGCAAGCTCCTTGGGGAGAAACGGGCCAGGTCCCTCGTGGAGGAGACGCAGATCCAGGAGGTCTCAACTTGCCTAGTTTGTTCCATGAGTCCCCTAGTTCGGGTGTTCCTTTTGGATTTGCGGGGATGTTAATAACGTTTACGAAACTACGACGTGGCAGTGTATGGGCTCTCTATGGCGAGATAACCGTCGAGCATCGCTCACAACGATAGGGAGCGTTAGGAGGTGGCCAACTCCCTATTGGCGGACCATCTCTTAATCATGAAATAGACGAAGCAAGGTAAAGGTCATGTTCGACCACCCTCTGCCGCCACACCATCGAAAGTGTGTCGATAGCTTGGCATTAAGATTCAGTTGGCAGGTGTGGATAAAGTTGTACACTCCTGCAGGGTTAAATCTTTTTGAAAATCCGTGTCCACGGTTAAGGACGACTTGGTGATGGATTCTGGGATCATATATAGCTTGAATCACTATGAATGGTTGATATCAACAGGTGGTTCTCGTGACAAGAGTTGATCATGATTTTTTGGAGGACCGGAAGATGATGGAAGAAGCTAGTGTGTCCCTGATGCATGTAAAATGCATAGATGAATTTTGCATATTTTCACATGGTTTTCTATTACATATTGCATCATATAAGGGTATAATTCAATGTTTTATAGTATTTTGGGGTTAAATTACAAAGTCCCCCAACTTTTATGGAATTAACCCTGCCTGTCAGAAACCTCGTTTTCTATATTTTTGACGTTTCAGGGGGCAAACTTCCGCGAAATCACCATAAAATCTGCGGGGGTCATTTTCTTGGAAGGAGAAGACTTGCGGGCGAAGGATCCACAAGAATTGGGCAAGGAGGCCCAAAAGAGGACCCTCCACGCGGCCAGATTCCTTGGCCGCGTGAGAGGCCCCCTTTTGGCCCCTGTGGCCCCAATTCCTTCCATCTTCGACTTACCGACTCCGTCTTGACCTAAAACCGACTATAAAAAGGGTCCCCCGTACCCTTACGGAGAGGAGCGCCGCCGAAACACCGAAACAGAGACCAGAAGTTCCAGATTGGAGGGGGGAACTCCGGCGGCGCGCCGCCGGTGTGATCTCCTACCCCTCCAACGTCATCTCCATCGACATCTCCATGAAGAGGGAGTAGTCCACCCCAGGGCTATGGGTTTGTGGAAGTAGCACTTGTATCTCTCTCTCTATGTGCTTCACTAATTAGATCCGTATGAGCTGCCTCACATGATTACGGGCACCGTTGTAATTCCTATGTGGTGGATCTTTTCTATGAGTTATTGAATCTGATATTGCAATTGTTTCTCTTGAGTTATTTGAGTAGATGTATCTTATGTACCCCGTTCTTATTTGCTAGCTTTGATCAATCTAGTTCTTGAGAGCGTGTGTGGGGTGATGGGTGCATTAGTTGGAGTAACGGGGGGTGGCTAGTGCTGTGAAAGTGACAGAAGTTCAGCGATCCACTTAGATTTTGTTAAACCTTTCTTAGTTACCTCACTAGGGATAAAAAGGAGTACCTTGTTACCGGGGATTTGAAGTGACACTAATCAATCTCCATGACTAGATCTAGCAAGTTCTTACTTCAACTTCATGTCACATTGATTAAAGCTATACTCTGGTTTTTCCTTAATTATCGAGGTGTTATGATTTATTTCGCATCTTGGTGGAGTATAAGAGGGATCAATATGACCGTAGAGATCTCTATGCTAGGACGTGATGCACATATGAAAGTACTCAATGTTAAACATGTTATTGTAATCTCACATGTAATTCTTTATGTCCACCGTCTACTACTTTATTTGAGAGAATGCAAGTGTGAAACCATGAACCCCGGTCCTATTTTAATTATAAGAAAACACTCTAGTTACTTTGCTGCAATTTACTTTACTTGCACTTTACTTTACTTGCATCTCCAATTCGAATTTACATTATCTCCATCACCACTTGCATCACAAAAATACAAAAACAATCCATTGCATATTTATTTTCTCATTTGCATTTAGTAGTAGATTTAATTATTGCACATTTACTTTCAGTTTTGCATTGCAATTTAGAAGTCTCACACCTTGTGCTTGACAACCACTTGGTGAGGTTGAGGGCACAAAATTCTCTACTTGTTTGCAGGATCCTGGAGGAAGCTTGGAAGACAACTGCTGAAATACTGGCTCCCCAAGAGTTCGATATAAACCCTCGAGTCACCCTAGTGGGGAAGAAGGCTTGCCACTAGCTACACACTCTGCACTTGGAGTCTCAACCTAGCCATCAAGCGTTTTTCTGGCACCGTTGCCGGGGAGCCATAGGTGAAGGAGTTGTCCAAGGGAGCTCACAAGAAGTCTTCATCACCAACAAGGTGTGCAAACACCTAAGCTTGGGGAGGTTGCACCTACGTGAGTACCGTCCTTTCTATCTCCACCTTCTTTCAAGTAGATTGTTTTGTTTCTTGTCTTGTTTTTGTTTTTGTTTTGTTTTGTTTTTGTTCTTGTTTTTGTTTTGTCTTGCATATTTTATTTTAGTTTGCATTTTAGTTTTGCATTTAGTTATCTAGTTTATTTTAGTATTTCGAATTTTCCTAGTTACTTTACTTTTCAGTTTTGCATAAAAAATTAAAAACTGCATAAAAACTGTTAAAATGGGTGATAGAACTGAATTAAGTGACTACATAAATACACCCAATGACCAATTCATTGCTAGGACAATTACTACACCTGAAATACAAGCTGAAAGCTATGAAGTAAGTCCTAGTTTATTGAATTTAATTACTAGAGAGCAATTTGGTGGTAGTGCTATGGAGGATGCCTCTATGCATCTTCATGATTCATGGAAATATGTGATATGCAAAAATTAAAAAATGTGGAAAGTAGTGTTTTAAAACTGAAATTATTTCCTTTTTCACTTAGAGGAAAGGCTAAAGAATGGTTACTTTCACTACCTACAGCTAGTATAAAGTCTTGGGATGATTTAAAAGAAGCTTTCATTAAGAAATATTATCCTCCCGTTAAAATTTTGCAAAATAGGAATAATATCCTCTCATTTAGGCAAAATGATAATAAACATGTAGCCATGGCATGGGATAGAATTAAATTAATGATTAGAACATGCCCATCACATGGAGTAAATGAATGGACCATACTACACTCTTTTTATAATGGTCTAAACTACATGTCTAGAAATATACTTGATTCTGCTGCTGGAGGTGCCTTTATGAGTAAAACTGTAGGTGAGGCTAAGAGCATATTAGAAAGCATATTGCAAAATTATAGTCAATGGAATACTGAAAGAGCACCCAATTCCACTAAGAAAATAAACTCAATTGAAGAAACCAATGATTTTTCTTCTAAAATGGACACTATTCTTGCCTTTATTAATAAACAAAATATGGAGAATGTGCCTTTGCAGGAGCTAGTTGGTAGTAATTCTGAAACTGTGGATGTTAATTTTGTTAGGAATTATGGTAGCAATGGTTTTGGTAATGCTTAAAATTCATATAGTAAACCTCCTTATGTGCCAAATAAACCTTTTGTTCCATATCCTAATGGTAATGAAAATAAGTGCAAGCCTTCTAGTGAAATTTCTGAATCTAATAAATTGCTTATGGAACAAGTTGCTAGTCACAATGCTATGATACATGAGTTAAATAAGTCTATTGCATCCATTAGTAGTGATATTAAAGGATTGCAACTTCAATCTTCGAATTTAGATAAAACATTGTCAAAATTAGCTAATAATCAAGCAACTCTATTAAGCATGTCAGCAGGAAAGCCACAAGCACAACCTAGTGTAGGAATGAATTCTATTACTATTGCTGCTCCTATTATTGAAAATATTGATCATATTGCTGAGAATACAAGTGAGCATGTCCCTACTAGCTTAGAAGAAACTTTGAATGAAATAGTGAAGTACCCTGAATATTTACTTCCAGATATGTCTTATCTTACTAGCAAAGATGAAATTAGTCCTCATGAATCAAGCATGCTAGCTAAATTAGAGGGTAAAGTAGATGAAATTATAATGCTTACTGAAATTAAGGATCCATTGCTTGATTTAGAAAAAAGTAGCTTGCAAGAACTTATTGCTACTCTACAAAAATTTGCTAGTGATCCCACTATAAATGTTAATCAACCTGGCTTTGGATCTTATATTGCTAATCATGTCTTGCAAGAAAAAATTGCTAGGTACAAGAATGAGGCCATGATACCTCCTAAGCTTGGGGATGCATGGATCCCCAAGGTGCTAGTTTCAATTGGAAAAGAAATTCACCATGCTATGTTAGATCTAGGTTCTAGTGTATCGGTACTCTCTAAAGAATTATATGAATTGCTAGAACTAGAAAATTTAGAAAAGTGCTCAAGTGAATTTGTCCTTGCTGATAACTCTACTAAACATACTGTAGGACAAGTAAAAGATGTTATGATTGAATTGCACATGACTTTTGTACCCGTTGATTTCATTATTATGGATATGGGGGATAAATCCCCTAGTCCTATTATTTTGGGTAGACCTTTTCTTCGTACTACAGGTGCAATCATAGACTCCAAGGAAGGGAATGTCAAGTTTCAGTTCCCTCACAAGAAAAGCATGGAGAACTTCCCAAGGAAGAGGGGCACGCTGAAGAACAAGCTCCCTCATGAGCTTTATCCCTCTTGATTATCAAGTAAGTAAAGCCTAGCTATATGGCTATAAAGAAAGCGCTTTACGGGAGGCAACCCGGTTGTTTTTGTTTGGATTTTCCTAGTTTCCTCTTGCTGTCTCAAGATATTATTTTTTTTGTTTTAATTCTGGAGTTTTCAATAAAGAGTCAAGTCAAACCCATTTGGACTTGTAAGTTGCTATCCTAGTGCATGAAATTTCTGTTTCAGCACGAGTATGCTCACCGTATGATTTTACGTTTTTTACTGGTGTGTCGGATTGAGCTAATTTTTTAGTATGTTCTGTAACTTTTCGTTGTCTGTAATTACAAAAATTGGCTTGATTTTTTGACGAGTCTAGCTTAGGGAAAAACTTTCGTTTTTCTGCTTCTGCTTTTCTGGACAGATTGTGCCTTCTTTTGTTTTATGCATTCTTTGGGTTTGGGAATCGAATTTCCATGATTCTTTAAAGCAAGAGAGTGAACATAAAACATAATGAACCTTATTGTATATCTACTGGAGCATTTTATTTGGAATTTTGCACAGCAAACATGTGATTTGTTTGTCCTTGCTAATCTCACCCCACAGAAAAAGAATGGGAGAAACATGTTTTGTGAAGTTTTTTCACAGGGAATAGAGGAGCTGCGCCTCAAGACATCCAAGAATGGTGAAAGCCATAAGCTTGGGGATGTGATGAACACCCCACTGGAGCTACACTCTTTTGGTTATCACACGTCTACTTTCTGTTTTTCTAAGCAAAGCATTTATCGTAGAGACTTGAAGCGTCTAGTTTTTATTTTTATTTTTGTTTTGATAAGACCACCACCATCATTTTATATGAGATTGAGCTACTGGAGTTTGGGGTTGGAATATATTGGATGCTAGTATTATGACTTGGAATAGGGATGCCATGGTTGATTTGAAGAGCTACATATGTTTGCATGATTTATAGGCTTTTTATGTGTAGAAATTTGCAATAATGTTGTCTTGAGCTATCTCTTATTCATGCCCATGATGTTAATTGCTGGTTTATTTAGTTTGTCATGAAATTAGTAGTTCTATGGACATATGCATGCATAGTAGCTGGTCAACTATCTCCCTCTTGCTAGCCCAAAAATTTAAAAATTCCAACAAGTAAAAACTTGTTTCCAACACTCCTTAGCCAAGTATTTCCAGTGAGTCCACCATATATTCTCATTAGCTTCATTGCTATTCCGATTATGTTCACCATGTTATTGTGTTATTTATGTTCTAAATTAAGATATTCACTTTATTAATTGTCATGGGTTGAACTTGGGATAGGACTCTCACGAACTTTTGAAGGCACACTTTACTTTTTATGCATCTAATAAACATGACCCAATAATGGGAGCCACAAGTTTTGCGTTTGACAAGTGTGTGGTTGGGAGCTAGCTATAAACGTGTATCACCGAAAAGCTTTCAACATTGCACAAAAAAATTTACATTTGGTTCATATCATCTACTTTTGTTTTTGGACTCCTGCCATGCCGAAATGAAATAGAGGAATAGTAAGTTTTGATGAGTAAGTATCTATATGACTAGAGAAACGCATTGGGCCGCTAACCCAAGCCATGCTTTATCATGGTGGAAATTTACTTACAGCTTGAGTGACTCTACAACACATCCTATAATAAAATAAGAAGCTATGCATAATAGTGAACGAAAATAAAAAGGTTGATGAGTCTACTCCGTTTGTTCATCTTGTCATTGTAACATGGGCTTGTTTCCATGTCATGGGGCAAGAGGTACCTCTTTGCGGTTCTCTATGATGTCATTAATACTTATTATGATTGTACAAAGCTTATTAGGAATCTTAATTTGAGTAATCATGGAGTAGGTTTTCACACTCACGGGGCATGAGGCTTTCAACCACCTTGCCACATTTAAATTAGTAATTTTAGTTGAATAATTTAGAGGCTAAATAAGACTTGATCATGTTTTACCTCTACTCAATTTTCTCCAAAGTGTCCACCATATTTTCTATTCTCCATTATGCTATTCTTTGACCAATATAGGATTTTATTTTTCATTTTATGTATGCATTTGGTCCATAGTGCTTTTATTTCATTATACACTTTGTGAAATTTCATGAAGCATCTTTCCTTGCATATTTGATATTTCTTACAACATGAATTGTATATTGCTACTCATTTCTAGCATTAATCATTTGATTATATGTAGCATGAATAATCCTCCTTGATATCACATGATTGTTTCAATATGCAAAACTCATCTTAGTTCTATCACCTTCACACTCGAGGACGAGCATGGGTTAAGCTTGGGGATGTTGATGCATGTAAAATGCATAGATGAATTTTGCATATTTTCACATGGTTTTATATTACATATTGCATCATATAAGGGTATAATTCAATGTTTTATAGTATTTTCGGGTTAAATTACAAATTCCCCCAACTTTTATGGAATTAACCCTGCCTGTCAGAAACCCCGTTTTCTATATTTTTGACGTTTCAGGGGGTAAACTTCCGCGAAATCACCTGAAAATCTGCGGGGGTCATTTTCTTGGAAGGAGAAGACTTGCGGGCGAAGGATCCACGAGAATTGGGCAAGGAGGCCCAAAAGAGGACCCTCCATGCGGCCAGATTCCTTGGCCGCGTGAGAGGCCCCCTTTTGGCCCCTGTGGCCCCAATTCCTTCCATCTTCGACTTACCGACTCCGTCTTGACCTAAAACCGACTATAAAAAGGGTCCCCCGTACCCTTACGGAGAGGAGCGCCACCGAAACACCGAAACAGAGACCATAAGTTCCAGATTGGAGGCGGAAAACTTCGGCGGGGCGCCGCCGGTGTGATCTCCTACCCCTCCAACGTCATCTCCATCGACATCTCCATGAAGAGGCAGTAGTCCACCCCAGGGCTATGGGTTTGTGGAAGTAGCACTTGTATCTCTCTCTATGTGCTTCACTAATTAGATCTGTATGAGTTGCCTCACATGATTACGGGCACCGTTATAATTCCTATGTGGTGGATCTTTTCTATGAGTTATTGAATCTGAGATTGCAATTGTTTCTCTTGAGTTATTTGAGTAGATGTATCTTATGTACCTCGTTCTTATTTGCTAGCTTTGATCAATCTAGTTCTTGAGAGCGTGTGTGGGGTGATGGGTGCATTAGTTGGAGTAACGGGGGGTGGCTAGTGCTGTGAAAGTGACAGAAGTTCAGCGATCCACTTAGGTTTTGTTAAACCTTTCTTAGTTACCTCACTAGGGATAAAAAGGAGTACCTTGTTACCGGGGATTTGAAGTGACACTAATCAATCTCCATGACTAGATCTAGCAAGTTCTTACTTCAACTTCATGTCACATTTATTAAAGCTATACTCTAGTTTTTCCTTAATTATCGAGGTGTTATGATTTATTTCGCATCTTGGTGGAGTATAAGAGGGATCAATATGACCGTAGAGATCTCTATGCTAGGACGTGATGCCCATATGAAAGTACTCAATGTTAAACATGTTATTGTAATCTCACATGTAATTATTTATGTCCACCGTCTACTACTTTATTTGAGAGAATGCAAGTGTGAAACCATGAACCCCGGTCCTATTTTAAATATAAGAAAACACTCTAGTTACTTTGCTGAAATTTACTTTACTTGCACTTTACTTTACTTGCATCTCCAATTCGAATTTACATTATCTCCATCACCACTTGCATCACAAAAATACAAAAACAATCCATTGCATATTTATTTTCTCATTTGCATTTAGTAGTAGATTTAATTATTGCACATTTACTTTCAGTTTTGCATTGCAATTTAGAAGTCTCACACCTTGTGCTTGACAACCACTTGGTGAGGTTGAGGGAACAAAATTCTCTACTTGTTTGCAGGATCCTGGAGGAAGCTTGGAAGACAACTGCTGAAATACTGGCTCCCCAAGAGTTCGATATAAACCCTCGAGTCACCCTCGTGGGGAAGAAGGCTTGCCATTATCTACACACTCTGCACTTGGAGTCTCAACCTAGCCATCAGTCCCTTTAAAAGATATGTTTTTATAGCTTCTCTATTTCCCTTGATTTGGAACAAAGATGGCTTTACGCAAAATCAACCTTCATAAATTTATATGAACAAGAAGATATATAATAGTTTAATTAAGTCTTGTTGAGTAACTCAGTACTCAGCTTTGCTCCTTTTGCTCCAGGTGAAGTTTCTCACTTCGTAGGTGGTTTCTACGTGGAGCGACAAATAGCTTGGGGTTCCTAGGCAGCAGTCTGAAATCTATGGGCTGGGACGTTGCCTTGTGTTGTGGCGTCTTAGGACTTTCGGTTTTGTTGACTAGCAACATAATTCGCTCTCGTTGTTTGATGTAATGTTGGTTCATGTGACCTATGTGTGTAAGCTATACTCTAGTAAGACTTGTTAATACAGCTTCATGTCTAGAGTTAATGCTTTGATCGGTTGTTGGTTTCGAGCTTATCGTTATACAGTTTTGGCTATGTCTGTGTTAAATGTCACAGTTGAGGGGTTGTGGTGCCGATGATCTATTCAGAGCATGGTTGCTGATGTTTACTCGCCCTGGGATTGGTAACCCTAGCAACCCTTGATATTTGTAGCACTTCCTGTGACATAGAATCTTTGCATAGCTTTGGTCCCATTCCGTTAGCTTCATAAGATTCATGGATTCTTCGATATGCTGACTTGGTTATGACTAGCATGGACATGAGGAGCATTAGTACCAATGTCTTCCGGCCTGTGTGCCGATGATTTCGGTCTATCTTACGTTGTGTGTTACGGCCGGGGCTGGTAACCCCGAAGCCCTTGTGGTTCCATGACTAGTAGCACATAACACTTATGTATATATTTGGGTCTGGGATCTAACACGTCTTGGTATCAGAGCAAGACTGCATGTAGGAAAACCCTTACCTTTGGCCGATGTTGAGTCAAGTGGTTATGAAAACTGTTTCAACCCTACAAATGAGTTGAGAAAACCATCTTAGGGTTATTTTTAATCCTCACCTGGTACGCTCCAACTCTGAGTCATCTTCCCTTATTTGTTTTCAAAAAAAAAGGTTACCTCTCATCTGTTACCGTCAAAACTAGGATCAAAATCTTTATGTGTTTTTCCTAGTACTCCATGTCAGGTTGCTAATGTTCTCACAAAGTTACCTCCAATTGATTTCAATTGACTTTAGATGGTCCATATCAAGTCGTGGATATGTTATCCGTTCTCAAGTGATGTATAGGACGTGATTTGAGGTTATGCATCATCATTACACTCCATTGTCATTGTTTGTAAATCAGTTGGTCGGTGTATATGTTTCTATGCCTTTTTACTACCAAGACTGATGAGATGAGATGTATTGTACCACATGTCTTGTTCTACCTGCAATGTTAGCTATCATGTTTTCCTTTGAATCAGTTATGAATCCTTACGTTGTATTCTTTCCATGGAAGTGTTTTTCATGGTTCTAATTTCTTGTGCTCAGGATGTCTGAGAGTACTCGAGATTCCGTTGAAGGTGGTCATTGTCGAGGAAGAACCTCTGTCATCTTCCCTAATGACGCGAGTTCTCCAGGATATCGAGACCAACCGCCTGAGAAATGAACGTTTCCTTGAGCGTGTGATGCAAACAATGAACGTCGTTCTGCCAAATGCGCTATACTTGGGGATTTAATTCATGCTAAGCTTCCATCTTACAATAAATTCAAGGACTCCCTTGATACTGATGATTGTCTTAGCACCATCGAGCGCAAAATTTAACGCTCTCCGTGTTCAAGAAAGTGACTGTGTGAACTTCGCCACCTATAAGCTGGAGGGTGAGGGTAGTTCATGGTGGGAAGGTTTCTTGGCATTGTAGTCTCCATGACATAAGGTTACTTGGGAGGAGTTCCGTGATGAGTTCCATGTGTCCCATATCCCTGAGGCGGTTATGGACATCAAAAGAAAAGATTTCCTGGATCTAATCCAGGGATAAATGGATGTTGAAACTTACGGGCTTGAATTCGCCTGATTGGCTCGGTATGCACCCCGAGATGTTGTAGATGATGCGGACATACAAGAGTTGTATCGCAAGGGTCTGGATTCCAGATTTCCCTATGAGATATTGTCTTTCCAATTCCCAACCTTTGAGGACCTTTATAATCATTCTTTCACCTTAGAGCATGGGAATGAGGAAATGGAAATCTCGTTGAAGCAGGCCTTCGAAGATTCACGCGCGTCTTCTTTTGGTTCCAAGAAGCATCGAGTGTTCATTCCATATAGTGCTACCACATCCACCAGTTGTTCAACAAGGCCACTTCGGTGGGCATTCTAGTGTTGCTGGTAACAAGAAATGGCTGGTGACATGTTACATATGCAGTGAACTTGGCCACTACTCCAACAAATGTCCTCAGAGGGTACCTCGTGCAATTCAGCACGTTCCTACACGCGTTGTTAATTAAGCGTGGTCGGTTGAACCATGTTTTTCTTGAAGAAGCTCAGAAAGCACATGATGTCGTGTTGGGAATGCTTCGTTGTTAAGCGTGGTCGGTTGAACCATGTTTTTCTCGAAGAAGCTCAGAAAGCACTTGACATCGTGTTGGGAAGAAGCTCATACTACACATGGACCGGTTGTCAACACATCATGCTATGATTGACTGTGCAGGCACGTCTGTCACCCTTATTCATCTGTATGGTCAGACAACTCGGTTATTGTTTCCGTGTGAGATAGTTGAAGCCCAACCACATCCTTAGCTTAATGCAATCGAAGGTCGTCCACCTCTCGATATTCATGAGGTAGTGGTGGTGTGTGAGTTCTTCCCGGGAGAGCTCCATGCATCATGATTATTCAGTAGAGTTTGTTGTTGAACTGATTCGTGGAGTTACTGAAACGACAATTTTACATATAGAATAGTAGTATGGCTCTGTTGGTCAATTAATCAGTGAATTAAGTTGAGATGCATGCTCCCAATCACATGGAACACGCCCCGTGCCCTGCTGCATGCCAGGCTTTGGTCTTTAGGGCTGGTGTGGTCCGTTGGATGGACGCATGCATGATCCAATCTCAGGGATGAACGGAGTTCTTGCATAACGGCCAGGAGTTTCCTCCCAACCGCTCGTCTAATTAAGCGCCCCGTCGCCCTTATAAGAAAGACTCCATGCCGCTCAACTAAAGCTCAAACACGGGCACATCAACTAATCATGGGTCCTATTGTCCACGCCCAACTAGCTCTCCCCTGCTCTCCTTCCCACGCCCATAAGCCCAACTCTAAGCTCTGCACCATCCGCCCACAACATGCAGCAGCGGTACGTCGATCGATCCCGACTCTCAGAAAGATGAACACAACGTACGCCGCGGCCACTGCTGCCATTGCGGGATTGGAGGTGCCCGGCTTCCCCAGCACCGACCGCTTCGAGGTTCTAGACTTCCACCACGTCGAATTTTGGTGCACCGATGCCGCCTCCGCCGCCGGGCGATTCTCCCTCGGTCTCGGCCTGCCATTCGTGGCGCAATCCGTCATCACCACGAGCAACACTGCGCACGCCTCCCACGTACTGCGCTCGCGCTCGGGTTCTCTAGCGTTCATGTTCACCGCCCCATATGCGCGGCACGGCGCCGCCGCGGCAGTGCCCTCCTTCTCCGCCGACGCCGCGCGCCGCTTCACGGCCGAGTACGGTCTTGCGGTGCGCGCCCTCGCCGTACGCGTGGACGACGCCGCCGAGGCATTCTCCGCCAGCGTCCAGGCCGGAGCGCGCCCGGCCTTCGCTCCCGTGGAACTCGGCCACAGTTTCGTCATGGCGGAGGTCGAGCTCTTGGGGGACACAGTCCTCCGTTTTCTGAGCTACCCAGACGGCACGGACGTAACCTTTATGCCCGGTTTCGAGAAGGTCTCCAACCCGGGATCTCTGGACTTCGGGCTTACCCGGTTCGACCACATCGCCGCCGGCGTCCCGGACTTGGATTCCGTCGCCTCGTACATCGCCGGGTTCACAGGGTTCCACGAATACTCCAATTTCACCGGCGCCAAAGTCGGCACGGAGGAGAGCGCGCTCAACGGCATGGTGCTTGCCAACAACGCAGACACCGTACTGCTCACGCTCCTCGAGCCGGTGCACGGCACCAAGCGCCGGAGCCAGGTACAGACGTTCCTTGACTACCACGGCGGCCCCGGCGTGCAGCACCTGGCCATGGCCAGCGACGACCTGCTAGGCACGTTGAGAGAGATCCGGGCGCGGTCCCCGGTTGGCGGCTTTGAGCTCCTGCCACCGCCGGCCGCCAAGCTACTATGACGATGTAAGGCAGCTCGCCGGTGACGTCCTCTCCGCAGAACAGATTGATGAGTGCCAGGAGCTGGGCGTGCTGGTGGACAGGGATGACCACGGAGGAGTTCTGCTCCAGGTCTTCACCAAAGCGGCTGTAGACAGGTAAAGCCACATTAATTTTGCTCGGTCATTGACTTTTTTTTTCGAAATGGAGGTAAAAACATTTCTTTGTATCTCAACAAAAAAAAACGCCTACTTACTACGTAAAAACCAAACAAATTATTGAATTTTGCTGACGAAACCAAACGTTCTATGCAGGCCAACCTTGCTTTTGGAGTTTATCCAGAGGATAGGGTGCGTTCAGAACCCTGAGGAATACCAGAAGGGTGGCTACGGTGGGCTATCCAAGGGCAACGTCAATCATATCTTCAAATCCATTGAGGACTATGACAAGTCCTTTGATGCTCCAGCACCGGTTTCTTCCTAAGAAATCGAGACGTATTGAAAAAACAATATTTGAAACATTCATGATATATTCTAACTGAATAAGCCCATGTACGTACGGGACCATGTATCATTATATGACCTACTACTATTGTAAGGAGTACTGTATTTCCTATTTTCAAGTAACTTTATAATGCACCCCTGTAATGTAAGCCCTTTGTATAATACTAGCCGCGCCCTCATGGTAGCTATGAGCTGAAAAATAAATGCTATTATGTGATATATTGTATCGTCTAGACAAGTCTGTAACCTCTAAATTTTAGCACACTCTGACATGGATAAACTGTTTAACACATGTTGAGGCCCAGTAATACGAAAAGTACCTAAGGAGACCGAACTACATGTAGCTCGGTATCTCGTTAATTCGACTCCTGGGCGACAAAAAAAATTGTCTCACTATATATACATTGAATGAGATATTTCTGTGCAGCACAGACCTACAGAGCACAAGTCAAACAGCTGAATCAAATATCTTAACATCAATTCTCATGTTACAAAGAACAGAGAAATTTGTCTACGACAATCAAACTGACATTCATTTTCGTTGTCCAGAATGTAACACAGTCAGGAAACCAGAGGTTTAGTCCAAGTGTTTTTCCGATGTTACACTGCACATTGAACACCTAAGTGGTGATCAGCTGGGAATTGGCAGAGTAATTTTTGAGACAGACTGCCTCAATCTGGAACATGCCATGACGACGTCGGATTTCTTCTCTTCGCCGGTCGGCATCCTGATTAATGACATGAAGTTTAGACTTCAAATATTTCATAGAGGCTAGAGTGGTGTATGTCCCGAGAGAATGTAACAAGCCTGCGCATGAGCTTGCTGCTTTGGGTTTGGGCGAGGTTTAGGGGCGACATGTTATATGGTCGTCGAACTTCCCCAGTTCTGTAACCCGTCTGGTGATCGGCGATCATGCCGTGTCTTAATGGAATACCAGTGTTCCATATCAAAAAAAATATATGCATGAGTTATATAAGGAGGTCACAATAAATATGTAAATATCCAGCATCAACATTGTTCTATGCTGCACCTACAATGTTGCTCTGAATATTCAATTCTGAAATTGCAATGGCTTACATATAGAATCATAGATCTGAACCGAGCCAAAGACCTACCTTACGATTATCCACGTTGTTGCCAGATGTTTGTTTCTTATATGCAGAACCAATTATAAGGCCTACATAGAAGTTGACATCAGCATAGCTCGAGTCATATATTCAGACTAACATTCTGCTCAGCTAAAAGAGAATTTTACCATCAGTAGCTTACTGCATTTGCTAGTATAAGAATACATTCATAGGTGAACCATAAACCATGTTCATAGCAAAGCATCTACAGTTTTGCTCCGAATATATAACTGGCTTGCATATAGAATACAAGTGTCCAATCAGGGGATACACATTGCGCTTGAAACGCCTCCCGGATGCAGCATCAGGTTGGCCGCGCACGGAATGAAATAAATGAAAAATGACATAAAAGATCACTTAACAAAACAATGACAGGGAGCATCAGGTCGTAACCCTTTACACTGTTGAATGATCAAGCACTTTGCTCTTATCAGTGGACGATAATAATAGACAGACCTTTCTACGCAGCCTCCGTCGACAGAAGAAAGAGGGAAGTTTTGACTGCTCGAGGCAAATCGGATTAGTTTGAAGGCACTTCAACTGGTCATGTAATCAAGGAGTGGCCTCACTCTCCAATGGATGCCACTTATATGTGAAAAAAATTGCATATCTCATTCATGATGTTGAAAATAGAACACATGGCATGGTAAGTACGAAAATGTATAGTAGGATGTGTTCAGGAGGTAATTCAGTACTATTAGTATGAACTATTTCCTTCAACCCAGCAAAACCATTGTTTTTTTTTTTGAAAAGGGAAACCCAGCCTCTGCATCTGGTTGATGTATACGGCTTTTATTTAAAAAATTATCCAAAAACATCCAACATCATTTTACAAACCAGAAGCACTCACATAGGGACTCAACATCACCTATAGAGTTTACAATCTGCAATAAACATGACGATCACTAAGATGGCTAAGAAAATAACTCCATCGTCATGAGACTATCCAGCACCGATACGTTTGCTAAGCAACCAGCCACCCTTGCTGAAGATAGCCTGAACGACCGCCATCATACGAGTGCAACCACCATCCAAACGAGCACGCTGGTCCTCCGGAAGAAGCAGAGACCATTGATGCATCCAATAGTTGGCCTGATGAATAACCTGCAAAAAATTCCCAATTTTCTCATTGTTAAAAATAATATCATTCCGATGTTTCCAGAGAGCCCAAAGCAAAGCACATACTCCTATGCGTATTAGTGCTTTCGAAACTTTATCCACACCACACAACCAATTACCAAACAAATTTGGAATGCTAGATGGAGGTGAAATGCTGAAAGTAAAATGTACCAACCTCCAAAGTTTCTTAACAAAATCACACGAAATAAAAAGATGATTTACTGTTTCAGGCTCTCCACAAAACACACACTTTTTACACCCATCCCAATTTCTCCTAGCTAAATTGTCTTTAGTCAGCAATTCTTTCCTAGATAGAAACCACATAAAAATCTTAATTTTCAAAGGAACTTTCAATTTCCACAAATATTTATGAAGGAAGCTAGCCTCTTCATTCATTATAAATGCGTAAAGAGATTTTACTGTATAAATGCCAGAGTTGGTGAGAGACCAGACACAACCATCTTCGTTATCAGAGAGAGAAACGTCCATTAATCTTTCTATTAGATGCAACCATCTTTCCCATTTATCTCCGGTAAGAGCACGTCGAAAGTGCAAAGCAGGAGGTAAATGTCCAAGCACATTAGACACTAAGGTATTCTTATTACTCACAATTGAGTATAGGGAAGGATATTGCACTGCCAGAGGTAAATCCCCTAGCCAACGATCTTCCCAAAATCTAGTCTTCTCACCATTACCAACATTGAACCTAATATGTTTAAAGAAATCATCTTTACCATGCATAATACCTTTCCAGAAGGGTGAATCAGTAGGTTTAGCTTCCAATTCAGCCAGACTTTTTCCACCCAAGTATTTATTAGTTAACAATTCGAGCCATAAACCTTGTTCAGTTAAAATTTTGAACAGCCATTTATTCAAAAGACATCTATTCTTAACTTCCAGAACTTCTATACCTAGTCCTCCTTGATCTTTTGGACGACAAACAATATTCCACTTTGTCAAACGATATTTCTTTTTGACATGAACACTCTGCCAAAAAAATCTTGATCTATAGAAATCAATTCTTTTCCGAACCCCAATAGGAACCTCAAAGAAAGAGAAGAGGAACATAGGTAAACTGGACAACACTGAGTTAACTAACACAAGTCGATCCCCATAGGATAACAACTTTCCTGCCCAAGAGCTCAATTTATTCTCAAAACGGTCCTCAACTATCTTCCATTCCTTAAGAAGAAGTATCCTATAATGCATAGGTATACCAAGATAGGTAAAAGGTAGATTACCAACGTCACATCCAAAGATAGGACGATAGTCATCCATATGCTCACAGGCTTTACCAAAACAAAATATCTGACTCTTATGAAAGTTTATTTTTAAGCCAGATAACGGTTCAAAGAAAGATAGAATGAGTTTCATATTGACAGCTTTATCTAAATCATGTTCCAAAAATAGAACCGTGTCATCCGCGTATTGGAGAATCGATATTCCCCCCTCCACTAGATGTGGCACTAAACCACCAACCTGATTGTCCTCTTTAGCTCTATTAATAAGAACTGCCAACATATCTGCAACTAAATTAAATAAAATTGGAGACAATCGATCACCCTGTCTCAGCCCCTTTAGAGTTTGAAAGAAATGACCAATTTCATCATTAACTCTAATACCAACACTCCCTCCTTGCACAAAGCGTGCTACCCACTCACACCACTGAGGATTGAATCCTTTCATTCGCAAGGTTTGTTGTAAAAAAGCCCAATTAACCTTATCATAAGCCTTTTCAAAATCTATTTTGAAAATAACCCCATCCATCTTCTTCCTATGAAGCTCATGGATTGTTTCATGTAACACTACCACACCCTCTAAAATATTTCTACCCGGAAGAAAAGCTGACTGTGACGGATTAATACATTTTTGGACAATAGATGTGACCCTATTAGTACCTACTTTAGTAAAAATCTTGAAACTAACGTTTAAAAGGCAAATTGGTCTGTATTGCTCAATCCTACACGCATCTTCCTTCTTAGGTAATAGAGTGATAACTCCATAGTTGAGTCTAAATAACGGAAGATCACCCGCATGCAATTGAGCAAACATACCCATCAAGTCAACCTTGATGAACTCCCAACACTGCTGATAGAATTCAGCAGGAAACCCGTCAGGACCAGGTGCCTTGTTGTGTTCCATCTGAGAAATGGCATCAAAAACTTCTTTCTCAGAAAAAACGGAAGTTAAAAAAACATTTTCTTCCGGTGATACCTGAGGTAAGTCCTCGGTAAAAGATTCCACCAAAGAAAACGTGGATGGGGCCGACGCCCCAAAAAGACCTTTGTAATACTGCGAAATAAAACATTTCAAATTTTCTTGGCCCACAATAGTTCCCTCATCCTGCTCAAGTTGATAAATTTTCTTCTTCCTATGTTTCCCGTTTGCAATTAAATGGAAATACCTAGTATTACTCCCACCCTGCTGCACATGCCTCACCTTAGCACGTTGAGCCCACTTAGACTCCTCTTCTCTACGAAGCTTAGTCAAAAACTCATCGGCATGCTTCTTAACCTCACATTCCTCCTCGCTAAGAGGAGAAGACTCTGCTTTGATATCTAATTCATTAATAAGTAGCAACAAGCGATCTCGTTGCATCTTATACTCACCACTAATATGTTTAGCCCAACCTCTGAGAAAACTCCGCAGGTGTCTTATTTTAGATTGCCAAATATCAATGGGATTAGACCCAATGGTCACTTCATTCCATTTTTCTTTAATCATGTTCAAAAAAACCTCTCGCGCAAACCAAGCCAACTCAAATGAGAATGCCGATGTATTCCCAACATGAGCCGGTAACCCAAAGTCAATAAGAAGAGGGACGTGGTCAGACTCAGTCCTAGTTAGAGCCCTAACCGTTGCAAGAGGATATTTTTGTTCCCACTCAACAGAAGCCAAAAATCTATCTAGCTTTTCTAGAGTAGGATTGGGGTGTCTACTCACCCAAGTATACTGACGCCCCGACATTTCTAATTCTTTGAGATCCAAACTCTCAATAATAGCATTAAAAATGACAGGCCAACGGGCGTTAAAATTATCATTATTCTTTTCTTCTCTTCTTCTAATAATATTGAAGTCACCACCAATCAACATTGGTAGTGACTCTCCCTCGCAAATGCGCACAAGCTCTGCTAGAAAAGCAGGTTTTTTATCATCTTGAGCTGCCCCATACACCACAACGAAAGCCCAATGGAAGCCATCTTCCTTAGATTTCAGATGAAATTTAACACAGAAATCACCCGAAACAACCTCAACAACCGAAATAGTGGTAAGGTTAAAACCTGCTAAAATACCCCCGGATCTGCCATGAGGTGGTAAACAGTACCACGTAAACTCTATCCCCCCAACCAGATGTTTTAAGAAGTGAGAAGAAAAGTTTGATCTCCCTGTCTCCAATAAGGCAAAAAAATCAATACCATTTTCTCGAACAGTCTCATTAATAGCAAGATGCTTAGCCGTATCGCCAACCCATTTGAATTCCAAATAAAACCTTTCATCTCACTCACTTCTTTTTTCTACAAGTATTAAGTCTGGCACTACGCCGAGGAAATAGTCCAGCAGACACAACTGTCTTGGACATCTTTGAATGCTTTAAAGAAATAATAGGAATATCCAAACAAGTCTCATCATCGAGATCATTCTCAATATCTAGGTCCTCACACAAGTTAGCAGCCTTTTGAAGGACCAAACTAGAAGAGGTGGATGGCAACACTGCCTCTAAATTATTTTTTAGAATAACACAATTCCTCAATGTTTCAGTATGTTTAAGAGAATCCACTGCCAAGTTAATTTCCTCTACCGAATTACCCATAGCAATCCCCAATTTACCCGCACGAGAAATAATAACTTCATTGGGTAAAGAAGCAAAAGTAAAATTACTTTTAGTAATACCTGAGTTCAGATCATCACGATAAGCCGCCCGAAGAGAGGCCCTCTCCTGAATAGAGACATCCGCATCTGGCTGAGCTCTAATCCGTGCACTCGAGCGTAACCCCATCGAAGAGGGGTCAGAAATCCCGCCAAATGCAATAACCTCCTCCCTGGAATGCGTAATAGGTGACACAATAGTCTGTGTACGCACCCGATCCTCCTCTTCCGAAAATAGCCGTCGTGCAGTTATAGAATCCCTCTGACCGCCAGACACATGAGCAGAAGACCTCTGGTTCTTCATAACGGATGCAACATCCATGCCAATATCAGTTATCGGAGGCAGAACAGCACCAATATGTTGTCCATCCCCACTGTTTTGAGAGCCAGTCACCTCCAGAATCCCAGCACCCTCGACCATACTGCTGTTAACATCAGTGCCCAACGTAATCAGAGCAAAGTCCGTGGCACCAGCAAGTTTATTAAGCAGCGGCACCGAGGCTTGGCCTTCCCTCCCGTCCAGAACGCCTGCAGCAGGGAAACTGCGAGCGGCAGTGTGCCGTGAGGCCAGGGCAGCCTGCTGCGCTTCCACGGCAGGCAGAACCTCCCTCGAGGAAGACAGAGAGGGTGAGCAACCCCTCCCCTCCACGCTGCACCTCACCGAGACCCCACCATCGATAGCCGAGGAAAAACCATCTTCCAGTGATTTAGAAACCCGAGACACTACTGTCCCTGCCTCCACATCAACCCCACCACCCGAGGCATTAGAAAGGGAAAATGCATCCACTCCCTCCTTGTCTTCCTCGCAACCAAGACCAGTATCAACCAAACCGTCAACATTCAATCCGAATAAAAGATTAATCTCCTGATGAGCCTTAGCAAAGAATTCCTTGACCTGTGGTGAGAAAAACACACCCCCATGTTGCTTATGAGTGCTCCCAGAACCATTACCTTGATCAAGCATCGGATCTATACCCGAATTCACATTAGACCCACCCCCTCTTGATTTCTTTTGGCTTGCTTCTTTGTCAAGTGCCTCTTGAAAATCATCTCCAAGACCATCATCATCATCTTTACCATCATCACTATCATCCATAACAATATCAGGAGTAGAATGATCCTCTCCCTCCACCTCAAATACAAGTCTGTATAACCCATCTTTAATAAAAAGAGGGAAAGTAGAAGGAATCTTTGTGAAGTCAAGACAACCAACAAGAATTCTCAATACTTTTTTTTCGCGAGTGAACTCCATATCAATACTTACTGGCTTCCCCAAAAGAAATCCAACAGACCACATAGCTAAATAATCCCCAAGATGATCCTCTGGAATGCCTGAAATTCTCACCCAAAAATTGGGTAGAGTGTCCTCTGGTTCCACCTTCTTAGACCAAGTCTCAACAGTGAGTTTACATGGACTATTGGGCACACAAAAAGTGCCAAAAACCTGCAATCTCTCTAGTTCTTGCTTAGAAGGAAATTGCACTTGAAAAATATTGTGACCCCTCCTCGAGACCACCCAGTGAAAATTATCCCTTGGAACCAACCTTTGGAGTTGAATAATAATCTGAGGTATGCTTAACTCTCCCCCTGTGACCACCAATGAGGCCAAACGATGATTTAAAAGCCTAGGCATGTAAGTTTCAGAGCATTGAACCCCAAAGAACATCAACTCTTCATGCGCAAAACCGTATTGAATTAGAGGAGGTTTAGGAGCAGACAACAATTTGCAAGACCCACTGGTATGTTTCCTATTCTCACAAATAAGACACATCTCCGTATCACACTCTCCTAGCGCATGACCACTCAAGCCACAGCGAAAACACCTATTTCTGTCCACACTTTTAGCTTTGACAATTGCCTCCGAAAGCTGATCAGAAGAGACCAATTGAGACCCAGAACCTCTTGCTTGATCAATCACTGTAACAACAGCACCAATGGCTTGAGAAGAAGATTGAGTGGCCTGCTGATCATTCACCAAAGCTCCCCCCGCCGGCTGAGGAGCATTCATCTGGACATTAACAGCAGGTACTTGCTGAACTTGATTAACACGAACAGGAACTGGAGCAGAGTTTATAACAGGTGCAACCACCTGATTGGGTCCAACAACGACCCTAGCTTGGGCTCCATCTCTTCTAGCATAGCCATACCCATAACCTCTGCCTGCTCCACCCCTACCCCGAGGGAAACCCCGCCCCTGGTTCTCAAACCTCTGCCTACCGCGACCTCCAATGAAGCCATTGTTAAACTGAGCCGGAGCGCGCTGACCTTGATTAAAATTCCCCATTGGCGCCGCGTTGAAGGCAAACGGTGCCGCTAGAGGGGCGATTGGAGCAGCAGCCACCCCTCCCAAGGCCCTAGCACCTCCACCTTGCTGATCAACAGGCGGCACCGCCGCGCCTTGGCCTTGAACAAAGTTGCCTCGATCAGCATAATTGCTCGGCCCACCCTCTTCGTAAACACCTCCAAAGCCATGGTAAGGATTGCCGCCGTACTGTCTACCACCACGGCCAGCCATGGATGCCTCCCGCCGGACACACTGTACGGGAACAGAGGCGGCGGCGCACTTCCAGACGTGAGAGAGGATGGAGCGAACCCCTCTACCACTCGGATAATGGCCTGATCCCGAAATCACAGAGGCTTTGATAACACGGCCAAAATCACGGATCAAATCACGTTGATTACTTGCCAAATCGCAGCCCAATGGCCGTGATTTACGAACCTTCCAAACTGAACGGCGAGAACCAATGCTCCCAGTTTGAAAATCCCTGAAATCGCGCTCATACCAATTCTTGGATCGGGAATCAACATTCCTAATCGAAGATGTACGGGATCCAGTTGAATTAAACACACTAGCCGATCCTCCCTCCAATTCTCTGACTGGACGACTTCTTCGCTGCACCAGGGTCCAGCCCTCCTCATCCCCGTCGAAAGCACATGTCGACGGCGACATGACAGGGAGCTTAACTGACGAAATCCGTGGCTTCCAAACCTGCGTAGTCACAACGAGAGGAGTTAGTGCAAGTACCTGCCTCGCTGACTCCCGCTGCGCCTTGATCTTGGCCATCCTCTTCGCTGCCCTCCCATTAGACAGAGCCGGAAGATCACGCCCATGACTGGACGGCGGTGTCGCGCAGAACTGCGAGAGATCAGCAGCAGAATCGCCCTCCAAGATCGCCCCCTCGCTGGAGTCACCATCGCTGTCGGTAGAGAGCGCCCAGAACCGGCCTCCCACCGCCGGCGGAGATCCACGAAAAGCCGGCGAGGGACAGTCGCCATTCCCCCCGGAAACGCCTCCCTCCGGAAAAAACGTTTCCATTACCAAGAAAAACCATTGTGAACAAACTTATTATTAGAGAGAGTGTATACATCTAAGTAACTTGAACTGGTAGATCCTTGGCTGTCCACTTGCATCCAAGCCAAAATCAGATGTCCTGTAATAAGTAAACTTCTGATCATCCATCTCATATAGGAAATGTGCAAGCTTACATTCGTATGTTAAGGACCTTAAGGTATAGTGATTAAACTATGTATACCAGCTCACATATCGGGTTGAGCTATTAATGTGAGTTATAGGTCTATAGTTAATGCCATAGTAAAAAAAAACATATATTCAGTGTTCTTATGTCCATAAAGCGCTCCAAATTTCAATTAAAGCATATGTATTGTAGTACTCAAATAATAAAATAGAATAGACCGAAGCATATATATTGTACATAATGAGTAGCAAATAGGATGTTTAATCCTTCCGAGAAAAGCACCCATTCTCCCGTAGGTATTTCGATAAATATATGCCAGACAATGTACTTACAAAATGCAGCTTCCTTGTCCCTAAATATGAATCCTAAACTAAGAGTATACGTTCTAATTAAGAAATATTTTGGTAAAATAAGAGAAGCTTGCTAATCTACCCAAAAAAGGAGAATTTTGGTAATCTATTGTGTGCACTCAAATCGTAATCGTAGGATCAATCTCACCCTAGATCAACAAATTTGAACCGAATTGAAAACCTGAAAAAAAGAGCAAATATGTATCCATATTAGAGATGAATAACTGATGCAGCTTCTACGATTTCTGTCTTTTCTCTGCATAGTTACAAAAAATTCTCAATGGCATCAGAAGACCACACCAATGTCAGCTGCAAAATAAAGAGCCCGTCGAATGAAAGTTCCGCTTTTTTGGAAGTAGGCAGATTGCTCACTAGCAGTTCTTACCCTCTACGAAGGATGATGAACGGCACGGCGGGCGGTCGTGGAATCAATGCGGGCACTCAGCCTTCGACCCGCATATAGCTCCTCTCCAGCCAGTTTGATCCCATGGGAGGTTGCGTTATGGGCGGAGTGCTGCGGCCGCCGCGAGGCTAAGGCAGCTAGGCTACTCTAGCCGATCCCATCCAGGAAAATGGCAACACAGAGAAGAATGTGAGGAGCAAAATCGAACATATGTAACACCAAACTTCACAGGCCTATGGTGCACCGGCAGCCACAACGCCTAGGAGAACCTGAGCAAAAGCAGGAGGTGGTGGAGGGTCCTCCTGGTCGTTGGTGTTGGGCTGGCATGGAGCCATCCTGGAGATTTGAAAAGGACACATATTAGTATCTACCTCCGGATGGACACGACGTGGAAACGTCGGAAATATTTACAAGTCCAACAAGCATCGATTAAAACTGTAAGCACGCATGCAGTCAGCAAGAAAGCGTGTAACGATTCACCACTCGGATGGCGTATATTACTCAAGGAAAACAGACATAAACGAGTCGACATCAGAGCATCCATAGCGGCGACGCAAGCATACAAGCTTTAGTACACATTACAGGAATGTAAGGAGCGATGATACAGATCACCGAGTCTGATACAAAAAGTCTTGCTCCTCAGAGCTAATAATACTACGGATACAGGAGTACTTCGTTCATCACGCAGGAAGGCGAGGGTACTCTCCAAATACTATACTCTGGAAGGACTAGTAGTAGCCCACGTCCTCCGACAGGATAAACCCAGGTCCGGTGAATACACGGACACCCCGCGGCTGGTTGATGTAGGGAGGCTAGTGGATATCACCTCGTGGGTCTCTGACTGGGCCAGTCGGTGGCCAGACGCCTCCAACATCTGGGGTCACCATCACAGCCAGTAGGGTCAGCGGAGTGGGCTGCAGAAACTCGGGTCCCAACAACCCGCTGCTCACGTGTGGCTCTAGCGCCATCAGCGTCTGCCAGTAGCTCTCCCTGGAGCGGACAGCGTACATGTACCACTGCCACGCGTGTATGTCCATAGCCTGGACCAGGGCAGCCAAAGCACGGTACCCCGGGCTCTCGTCCGGGTTGGGACTAGTGTAGGTGGCCATGTACACTCCCTGCTCACTGCTCTCCGCAGCAGGAAAGTCACAGAAGGCTAAATCAGGTGAGGCCAGGTAGGGGTCGAACCCGCGGTAGGAAACCAAGCCACGGTAGGCCTCCTCCTGCACGGCCTGGTCCACTGTCAGGCCGACACCGTGGGAGTGGTAGAAGTAGCACGGTCCGACTCGAGGTTCACCTCGATCCTCGCGGTTATCCCTGATGAGGTTGACCATGCAGATAAACTGCCCCTGTCCGTAGGGATGGTACTCCTCGTAGACCACGTACTCGGGGTAACAGGTTGCGCCTCTCTCAGCCAGCATGGCCGCAAACATGGCCGGGAAACCAGCAACGTTCCGGCAACTGGTGAGATGAACGACACGTCCTGGAGGAGGCATCTGTATCAAGAGGAATCAAGAATCAGGATCACATGGTAGAACAACTCTAGGTATAGCAACCTGAGACGACTCGCAGAAAGAACCAACCCCATAATCCTAATTGTTTGAAGTAACATGTAAGTAAGAAAACATTTAAAACAAATAGGATAAGATGCCACCGAGAATAGAGGGTAACCAGATAAGGAATAAAAGTGTCCTAAGCAGGTTTTCACGACTCATTTGTAGGTTAGAAATAGTTTTCACAATACTAAACTCAACATCGAGCAATAGAAGGGTTTCCTACGGGCAGTCCTGCTCTGATACCAATTTGTAACGCCCCGACCTCAAAAGTATGCAAAGTGCTGGGTGTCACCGGTTACGATACCCGTGTTGGGGCGCGTAGAGATAAACGAAAACTTTTTCCTACGCGATACTACCAAGATCTAGCCGAGGTAGAAGGCCACGAGTATTACCACTAGACGCGCAGGTGCGGATTATCGATGTAGCGCGTCGGGTCGGGGCAGTGCAGTCCCACGGTCCGGTCCGGCCGATCCAATCCCTCGAACGTCGAAGTGCTGAACGTACAGCACCTCTGCCGGTATCCACACGTACGAGGAGGAGCTCCGACGGCGGACTGCTAGGTCCGGTGCGGCGGCTGGACTGAGTGGGGCTAGGGTTCCCAACGCATGGGAGAGTGGACTAACGTGCCCGCTGGGCAACCTGCGCCCCTCTTTATATAGCGTATGGTAATGGGCTTCACAACACTTGTGGCCCATTCCCTCCGTGAGTCCGACTCACTAACTCAGTCCATTTCCGGTTCGGGTCCAACCCAACCAATTCTTGCTCCCGCTCTTAAGTGTGCGACCCTGCAGGCTCATGGCGACATGGACACGATTGGAGTCCTACTCCCAATCGATCAATCGGTAGCGGCTCCTAGCAGAACGTGCCGACTCCCAAGTCCCATTGAGTCATGACGACATACCTTTCAATGCGATATTCATCTTAGTCCCTTTTGCCTCACGATATACCTTGTCGAGCTATAGGCGATTTATCGTCATCCCTTAAATAGCTCAACTCTCTTCTCGATCCGTGATATGTGATTCATCTGACTAACTCTTTAGTCAATAGACACAGTTAACACTTAACTGAGTCGCGCATGGCCATGCTTCCTGAATCATATCACTCGAGAGGGCCCAGAGAATATCTCTCCATTCGGAGGGGCAAAATCCCATCTTGATTATCCACATCACGCAGCTTGCTTCTCATTCGACCCGAACTCTGCCTTTATAGTTGCCTTGTCACAGAACAACGTTTGACAGAACCTAAGTCGGTGATCCACAATTCGGATTGTGCGACAACCTCAGGTCTAAGGATTACATTGATTGAGACATGCAAATGACGACTTGATCGTTGCATCTCAATGTGGGTCAGTCCGACTTGCTAAACTCTTTAGCCAAGTCCGTGAACGTTGGAATGGCATCACCATGCCCATGACAAGTGGAACCGTGTCATCAGCCAACACTCACATTAGTCTAGGGTGTGTGTCCAGCACAACCTAAAAGACTAAGGACAATCTAGTATGAACAACATGAATACATAGTTCCACAATCGAATCACATATTCAATGACATGTATCAGATGTTCAAAACAAGGACAGCTTAATAACTTTATGAATACAGTGGGAATTACATCATACATGATTGCCTCTAGGGCATATTCCCAACAACCCGACTAAAGGTTACCAGGGTTACCATCCCCTAGGCTGAATCACATCAGCAGGCATGGCTCGGTCATGGATCATCGGGCCACAACCCCTCAGTCATGACATAACGTCGGGCCCAGCCAAGTTGCATATTAAAGAGATTAAGACTCGGAACAATCTGGCACATCACGGTCTCTACGACACAAATCAAATATAGTTCAACTCTTAGCAGAGAAAATATACCAAGTACCACAACAGAGGTCACTGACCCAACATTACATCAAGAGGAAGCAAATTTAGTGTTCTAAACCCCATAATCCTAATTGTAAGGGGGAGATTTGTAACGCCCCGACCTCGGAAGTATGCAAAGTGCTGGGTGTCACCGGTTACGATACCCGACTGAAGGCTGCCAGGGTTACCATCCCCCAGGCTGAATCACATCAGCACGCGTGGCTTCGGTCATGGATCATCGGCCCATAACCCCTCAGTCATGACATAACGTCGGTCCCAGCCAAGTTGCATATTAAAGAGATCAAGACTCGGAACAATCTGGCACATCACAGTCTCTACGACACTAATCAAATATAGTTCAACTCTTAGCAGAGAAAATATACCAACTACCACAACAGAGGTCACTGACCCAACATTACATCAAGCGGAAGCAAATTTAGTGTTCTAAGAACAAGATCCAAATATGGCCTAAGAGGCCTACAATAACATAACAGTGCCAGCATGTTCCGTGTTAATCTAGGCTGCCACCTGGGAAACCCAGACTACTCGTCGACTTCGATGAAGAACCCACCTTCGACTTCGGAGAAGTCCTCAACTATAACAGAGAAAAGATTCAACAAAGCAACGGTGAGTACAGGAGGTACTCGCAAGGTTACTAGACCTACTAGCTCGAATGAGGCTTTAGCAAGACTATTTGATAGTTGTTTTGCAGAAAGCCAGTTTTCTTTTAAAAGACCCAACTTGGCAACGTCTATAAGAGAGCTTTGAAATAAGATAGAAATTGTAACTCTCTTCACTTCTGATCATTGCATCCACCAATCCAGCATCGCATCTGTCTACTCAATTTTTATTCTTCAGGTTCTCTATGATCTTATCGTCCATTCCCAAGCGTCCATAACCGTGGACACGGCTTTTAGAAAAGAATTACCCTGCAGGGGTGTACTATTTTAACCACCAGTACCGTCCGGCTCCTTGACTGATCATGCCAGATCACATCCTCTTCGTGGGAGGCCGGCAGAGTGCGCGCGGTTACAACCTTTGGCTTGCATGAGTCTATCCCGGGATCATTGGTGAAGCGTAGTCTAGGTTCAGTGCCTCCGACACCCTGGACCGAGGCCACCTCCTAAACACCACCGTCCTCGTTCGTGGCTTGTCCATCGTCTTCACGCACACGCAAATGGAAAGCTCAAACTAAAGGACCCCGGGCTACACCCTCACAATTTAGTAGTCGATAGGGAGTCCATATGTCCCACCGATGGAAGCACGCTCATTCTTGGTTCAAGAGGTAAAGAACTCGCTCCTAGGGGCGTGAGTGGGGCAAAACACCATCATTCACCGATGGCAACTCATCCACGCCAGTTAGCATTTTAATTGAAGACAACCGGTCTCCAACACATCCGGACATGACATAATATCTTCCAACCACGATCCATCATCGGACGCAAAGTATTCAACTAAGCATGTCTAGGCGATTAGTAGCATATAGCAGTATATTGGCCACGCACAAACTATGGATAATAGGAAGGGAAACATGTATTGGTGTCCGGAACAAAATGCAACTACTAGGAGAGTATAGCCAAAACATTTGAATCGAATGCAATATTATGGTGGATAAAATACTTGAGGGAAAACATAGGTCAAGAGAGATGCTCAAAGAAGTGGATTTACGCTTTCCTTGGTGATAGGGGTGGTAGTACGATCCGTCGAGGTATTGTGGTGTAACCTCGACTTCTGGATCTACCGATACACAACAAAGAGATAGAGCAAATAAATAACACGAAGATAACTACTGCAATGCTCACTCATGATGACATGACAAGTTAATGCAACTAAACAATCATTTTGAGAAGAGCAACAAGTTTAATGGAATCCCAAAATTATTTAGGCAACCATTGGAATAGCCCCATAATTATCTTAGTGCTCTACTGTTATTTTTCCTTAGGGACCAGTACTAAATTATGGTGAACATATGCATGCAAATGATGATTTCTGAAGTACATTTTCTTGCTGATCATTTTGGTATAATACTTGTAATTTTTGGAGCAACCATTTTTATTTGGTGACATTTTTAAGTGGCATTTAAATCTGTCCCTTTTGGGAAATGCAGAGCATCATGTTAAGTCAATTTTTTTCTTTTGGTCCAGCAAGGTTCAAAATATCTAGCAATTGTTCCACTGAACATTTTAAGATATGAACCATAATTTTTGGATAATTATTTAACTATTTATGCCATTTTTTTTCCTCTCTCTTTTCTGATCAGAACAGAAAAGGGTTGTTTTCTTGGTCAAATTTTATCCAAATCTGCCCAAATAAAATACTATGGTGTAAAGTTTGTTAATACAAAATTTTAGATCCCAAGTTTGCTCAATTTGGAAAAACATAACTCAAGTTATAATTATTGCAAGATTTCAATTTTTATTCCCTTTTCTGTATTTAATTATTTAGTGCAAAATTTATTACAGAAACATGTTGGAATTTTTAAATATTTGGAAATTTCTCACAGTGCTGAATCTATGGAAATTTGAATCATTCCATTTGGAGCATTTTTCAATTTGTTATTGATTTTACAAATAAACATTTTAGTTTGTTTCTGTTTTAGAAATTTTAACGAAAACACACCGAAACATTTTCTACTGCGGAGGAGCTAGCCCCAGTCGCTGACATAAGAGCCCGTGGCCACGCAGGCAGCCACGCGGACGCAGAAGGGCCTAGCGTCCGGTTTGACTGGGTCAAGGCGCGCGCTCGCGTCAGCGTTGCGTCAGTGTGACGCCACGCCGGCGTTGACCACTCCGGCGAGGCCCTAGCGGCGGATCCCGTGCAATCTAGACGTAACGGAGGGAGTTCTTAGCATCTACGCGACAAGAAGAACAAGCAGGTGGTGGTTCCGCTTCTGAGTGGTCGCTGGAGCGACAGTGATGAGCTCGCGTGGCGGCGGAGGCCTCGGGCGACGGCGATTCTTCGTTCCAGAGCGCGCGCGAGGGGGAAAAGGGTACGGGGAGATGCGCGTGCTCACCCTCGACGCATGCGCAAGATCGATGAGGTCGGAGGAGGACTGGAGCGGCCGGTGCAGGCTCCCCGGAGTTCGTCGGGGCCAAGAAGAATCCGGTTGGCAGCGGCGTTTGGGGAAGACTCGTGTCGATTCCTTCACCGAGGAGGAAGACGGGCGACGAGGCGAAGCTCGTGGTGCGCTTCGATCTGCTCCGCGGGCTCCCAATCGCCGGCGACGAGCACGGCCGTGGGCTTGGGTTTCGGTGAGGGCGAAAAGTGAGTGAGAGAGAGAGAGGAGAGAGAGAGAGAGTGGAGGCGAGCACTAGGCTCGAGGAGGGAGTGAGGAGGAGGAGCAGCGCTGGGGGCCTCCTTGACGCGGAGACGAGCACGGCGGGGGTCCCTGGGGGCTGGAAGCTCGGTGTCACCACGGCCGCACCCGCCGTACATGGAGGAGAGATAGAGACATGAGAAATTTGCGAAAAACCCCTCGGGCAATTTTTCATTATTTGATTTTTCTCATTTTCCTTCTTCTGGAATTAATTCAAAGCAATTAAATAGACCACCAAACCAACTCCAAAGTTTTTGAAACTTGACACGTAATTCTTAATTGCCAAGAGGCACCTCTGATAATTATTTTTAAGATTTGTGGATAAAGTTTCTAAGACAAACTTGGTTTAGTTTTATTTCTGCATAATTATTTCAAGTTTTCAACAATTATTTGAGGCACTTAACTAACTCAAAACTTTGTGATATTTGGTGGTAAATTATTATCTACCATTAGGAAGAACTGGTAGAAATTGTAGATTATTTTGAGAAAGATTGTAGAACAAACTTGATTTAATTTCATTTCCGCCAAAAATGCATTTTACTTATTGAAAATAGTTAAACACTTTCAAATTTCATGTGCTCTTGCAAGAATTCATTATTTTCCATCAAGGGACCATGGTAATTTTTTCAGAGAAATGGGATAAAGTTTGTAGAACAAACTTGTTTTAGTTTTGATTTACTACTTCGAAGGAATTTGGTGTTTTCAGGGCTTTACCCAATTCAATTATTGGTTCCCTTTCTTGTGTGGCCCTCATTTAACATAAATAAGCCTTGGTCAAGTTTTTAGCTCAAGTGGATAAAGTTTATAGAAGTAATTTGTTTGATTTTTTAGTTTCTGGCATTTTAATTAAATAATAACATGTGTCAATTTGTTTTCTTTTGTTTTCTCCTTGTTTTCTTCTTCCAACTTTGAATGCCATTATTCATGAGTGCACTTAAGTTTATCATTAGCTAAAAATTCATAATACAAAAGTGGGGCTGTTACAATTTAAGTCTAACCCACTTCTTATGCAAAATAATCTTGTAGAAAAACAAGTCAATAAAGCACAAAGCGGCTAGCATAGGAAGACAAAATAGGTGCAAATTCAAAAAGGGGAAAGTTAATATTATTGAGATACATAAGACCATGTTTCCCTCTCTCATAATAACTTTCAGTGGAATCATGAATAAAATTAACAATATAACTATCACATAAAACATTTTTATCATGGGCCACATTCATAAAAGAATTAATGCTCTCCACATAAGCATAGTCGTTCCTATTAATAGTATTGGGAGTAGGATCATCATAAAGAACTAAAACATGATAGAAAAGTTGTATATTAGAGAGATGCTTTTGGGTAATCCCTCCATAATCATGACAAGTTTCATGAGGAGGATTGTGATTATAGCCTATGGCATAGTATCCTTTATAATAATTATTAAAGACTGGAGGCATAGTATCATCATAAGCAATAGAATAGTTATCTTCCAAAGTGTGTTCATTCCTAAATATATCATCATTTTTACTAGAAATTAATGTATAAAACATATAATCATTAGTAGCAAAAGGATTTTCAAACACATCATCCACAAGCTTAGAGCTTTCTATATCATCATTGGAAGGAACATGGATAGTACTAATAGTACATCAATTATTAACATCATCATTTTCAGAATTGGTACCAAAGAGATTTTCAAAATCAAAAGTAGTGTGCTTCTCCCAATCATGATCACTATTATAAGTAATAGGCATAGAATCATCATCGAGTTCAGACTCATTAGCAACAACTATAATAGGAGCAACATGCTTAGGGGAAGATATCGTTTCCTCTCTCCTTTTACTCCTCCTCTTCTTATTAGTATTCCCCTCTTTAAGAGGAAGAGGCTTGACAGTAAGCTTCTCCATATACCCTGGTTTATTGTCAGAAACAATAGAAGAAACTTTGGAGGATTCCTCCCCTTCATTAATAAGAACAAAACACACATTAGTCATGTCATATTTTAGTAAAGTCTCATCTTTTATAATATTTTGTGTGTAAGTATTTGCATGGCAATTACCAACACAATAAAGATGACATCCATGCAGGACGCTATTCATATCAAAAGCACTCATATCTACCAAAGAAGTTATTCTTGATAACTCTTCACACTCCAAAAATAATGTAAGTTCATCGTACTGATTAGGAGTGATCATGTCATCACAATACAAACTTGCAGTACTCATTGGATTCGAAAGTCTATTATCATAACATGAGCATTGAAAATTAAAATGGCCCACTTTATAGCAAATTTCACAAATAAAAGGATAGAGGGAACAAACTTTTTCACCAAGATCATTTAGAGCCCTATCCCACGTTCTAGTTTTTTCATTCCTGTGATGGATACAATATTCTTCTTTGATTTTATTTTTTTCATAAGGTCTAAGTTCTCCACAAAAATTAACGTGCTTATAAGAAATAGTAATTTCAGAAGTTTGAGCATGTTTATTGCAATCATTAATAATAATTTCATTTTTCATGCAAGTGTCTTTAAGAGGTTCATGATACATGTCCAAATTTTCTTTAGGAACATTAATATGAGAAGCAAAGGCTCTACAGTAATCAACAATAATTTGAGGATCAAGACCATATTTAGAACTAAGCTCTTGAAAATCAGTTGTTTGAGCGAAAGACTTAATGCAATCATACTCATAGTTTATACCTGATTCTTTACCTTTATCGTTATCCCAATCTTCATTATTGATTTGAATTGTTTCAAGAAGATCCCACTTAGCTTCAACCTTCTTATTTGTGAAAGAACCCTCTGAACATGCATCTAGATAATCCTTACAATGTCCTTAAAGCCTTACATAAAAATTAGTAACAATTATTTCCTCATGAAGCTCATGGTTAGGACATTTGAGTATTAATATTTTCAATCTCCCCAAAGCTTGGACAAGGCTTTCTCCATCACGAGGCCAAATATTATATATATGATTTTGATCCTTATGAATCTCACTAGGAGGATAGAATTTAGAATAAAAGAGAGGTACAATTTCCTCCCAGCCAATAGATCGGCCATTCTTCAGCATCTTATACCATTCTGCAGCTCTGCCCTTCAGTGATAAAGAGAATAGCTTCCTCTTAACTTGGTCCGTTGAAATACCTGCATACTTGAACAACTCACATAATTCATGTATAAAGAGTAAATGATCACCAGAAACGGAAGACACAGAAACGTCAGGTGTGAGCATTCGTGAGAGTTTCACCTAAGGAGATGGGGAAAAGTGAGTAAAACCTTCAACCGTGGGGAAAAGTGAGCAGAACTAAGGAATCAGGGGCACATGAGTAATAATCCCTTCTTTCAATGGCACATTAAACACTCTCAGCTATTTGAGGATAATCATGATACTAAATAACGACAAGGCTTTAGAACTAAAATAACATCTAGCATGATGTGAAAAGGTCTAGTCACAGTCTATACAAGCTTCTACTTGCACTGTTAAAAATTCTACCTCAAGCAGCAGTTTCTTTTCCCAACAAGCACCATACAAAACATGCTTTAACAAAACTCTCTAAATTCTACAGCAAGAAATCATGATAGGACTCACATAATACTACTAAAACTAACAGATCTGAATAAGAGATGCAATGAAAACGAGAGCTAAACAAGAAATTTTGCAGCAATTAGAAGAAAAACTAAGAATACTAGCACAGCCAGTATTCAAACAAAAAAGCGGAGCGTGTCTCTCTCCCAAACAAAGAATTCTAGGGTCCAACTATATTATTTCAGCAAGGAAAACAAAAGAAAACAAAGGAAAACAAAAGAAAATGAAAGAAAAACAAACAGACGCTCCAAGTAAACTTCATTTGATGTGACCAAATAAAAATATAGTTTCACGAGAAGTGACCTGATAGATAGTTGATAAAGATGCCTGAGTCTAATATGCTTGGATGAACCACGGGGGTATCCCCAAACTTTTACCTTGCACTCTTCTTGATCCCATATATCACCTCTTCTCTTGACCCTTGAAAACTTCCTTCACACCACACTCAAACAATAATTCGTATTAGAGGGTTAGTGCAACAATTAAAAATACATTGGTTCTTTATGGAACAAGTGCTATTTATACTTTTAAACATTATCTACAGCCACTGATGTTTCGTGAAGCAAAGAAATCCACTTGACATCGCAAAAGAGCAAATGCAAGAAAAATGGCAGAATCTATCAAAACCCGAACAGTCTGTAAAGACGAATTTTTTCGAGGCACTTACGTTGATCATATTGAAAAACTTAAAGAACGAAGAAGTTGCGTAATTATCCGAGGAATAAACACAAGAAATTTCAAGTCATTCTGTTTTTTCTATTATTTATACGATTATTTACGGTGGACAGCAGAAATCTGTTTCCTGCGCAGGAATCCGAAAACCAACTCCAACTCTCGTCAGAAACCTTACTTGGCACTACTAAAACATGAAAATAAAGATACAAAAGATTTGCTACAGAAGTATACAACCCCTTTACTCAAAGAAAACATAGAAAAACAAAGCAAAAATAAAACCATGGGTTATCTCCCAAGAAGTGATTTTCTTTAACGCCTTTTAGCTAGGCCAGAAAAGTGGAATCAACTATTTTCAAGTGAAGAAACATCCAAATTGTAGCTTGTTCGAATAATGGAATCAAAAGTCAACTTCATTATCCTTTTATGAAAGTGTTCCATACCTTTCTTGAGTGGTAACTGAAATTTAATATTCCATTTTTCATATCAGTAACAGAACCAACATTTCTAAGAAAAGATCTTCCCAAAACAATTGAACAAGAAGCATTGCATTCAATATTCAAGACAACAAAATCAACGGGGAAAAAATTATTATTAACCATTATAAGAACATCATAAACTCTCCCCAACGGTTTCTTTCTAACATTATCAATATGACGAATATCCAAATAACAAGGTTCCAATGGTGGTAAATCAAGAATGTCATAGAGTTTCTTGGGCATAACAGAGATATTAGAACCAAGATCACACAGAGCATTGCAATAAAAATCATTCACTTTCATTTTAATAATTGGTTCCCAACCATCATCTAGCTTCCTAGGGATAGAGTCTTCACTGCTTAATTCATCCTCTCTAATTTGCATGAGGGCATTTGTAATATGTTTTGTGGAAGCCATATTCATAGCACTAGCATTAGTACAACTAGCAAGATTTTTTAAGAACTTAATCACTTCAGTTATGTTGCAATCATCAAAGTCAAGATAATTTTTATCAAAGATAATGGGGCCATTTTCTCCCATGTTTCTAAAAATTTCAGCACTTCTATTGGGAACATTTTTAGCAGTTTCAGGCAGTTTTGCATTTTTACTAGAAGAAGTGGGAGTGTTTCCAACACCAATTACTTTACCATTGATAGTAAAAGGTTTTCTAGCATGAGAAGCTTCAGTTTTACTAGTGGTGGTAATGGTGCAAACATTAGCTATAATATTCTTCCTAGCTATTTCATCTTCTATTTTCCATCTAGCATGCAATTCAGCTAACATTCTAACATTATCATCAATTCGAATTTGGATAGCATTAAAAGTTTAATTTCTTTAACATCATGAGGCATAACCTTTAGTTTCAGAAAATCAACATCAAGATCAAGGCTATCAACTTTAGAAGCAAGAACATCAATTTTGCCAAATATTTCCTCAACAGATTTATTAAAAGCAGTTTGTGTACTAATAAAATTGTTAAGCATGTTCTCAAGATCAGAAGGTACAATTTTATTGTTGTTGTAGAAATTACCATAAGAGTTACCATAATCATTGCTATTATTAGGAGGATATGGCCTATAATTGTTGCTACCAAAATTATTCCTATAAGCATTGTTGTTGAAATTATTATTTTTAATGAAGTTCACATCAACATGCTCTTCTTGAGAAACCAAAGAGGCTAAAGGAACATTATTTGGATCAATAGGAGCATGGACATTCACAGGCATAGACATAATAGCATCAAGTCTTTCATTCAAAGAGGAGGTTTTTTCAACAGAATTTACCTTCTTACCAGTTGCAGCTCTCTCAGTGTGCCACTCGGAATAATTTACCATCATATCATCAAAAAGCTTTGTTGATGCCCCCAAGTTCATGGACATAAAGGTTCCTCCAGCAGCTGAATCCAGAAGGTTTCTTGAAGAAAATTCAGACCTGCATAAAAGGTTTGGATGATCATCCAACTAGTCAGTCCATGAGTGGGACAATTCTTTACCAAAGATTTCATTGTTTCCCAAGCTTTAGCAACATGCTCATTATCAAGTTGCTTAAAATTCATAATGCTACTTCTTAAAGATATAATCTTAGAAGGAGTACAATATTTTCTAATCAAAGCATCTTTACACTTAGTCCAAGAATCAATACTATTTCTAGGCAAAGACAGCAACCACTCTTTAGCTCTTCCTCTCGAAGAGAAAGGAAACAATTTCAGTTTAATAATATCTCCATCAACATCTTTATATTTTTGCATCTCACATAGTTCAACAAAATGATTAAGATGGGCAGCAGCAGCATCAATACTAACACTAAAAAATTGCTCTACCATAACAAGGTTTAACAGGGCAGGTTTTATCTCATAAAAATCAGTAGTAGGATCAGGTGGAGCAATAGGTGTGCTAATGAAATCTTTGTTGTTGGTGCTAGTAAAGTCACACAACTTAGTGTTCTCAGGAGTAGTCATTTTAACAATACTAAAAACAGGAATAAAACTACAGCTAGAATAAGAACTAATTTTTTTGTGTTTTTTATAAAGAGAAGCAAACAAGACAAAATAAAATAAACTAAGCAAAACTAAAACAAAGAAAAGAGATTGGAAGTGAGAGACTCCCCTTGCAATTCTCTTCCTCCCCGGCAACGGCGCTAGAAAACTCTTGATGCAAACGTTGGTAAACCCCAAGTGGACGGTTATGAAGAGTGCAGCGACAAGTTTTCCCTCAGAAAAGAAACCAAGGTTGAATCGACCTGTAGGAGGACAAGCAATCTCTGAAGGTTGATGCAGCTGAGGTGGCAGGGCGCACTACCGGTTCAGCAGCAACGTGGAACCTACACAACACAATCAAATCACTTTGCCCCAACGTAGTAGTGTGGTTGCCAATCTCACCGGTTTTGCTGAACACAAAGAGGTTAAACGTATGGCGTGGAAAACAGTAGAAAACAGTATGAAAGCAGTAGCAGAAGTATGAAAGCAGTAGGTGTCTTATCAGTATGAGGAAAAAGGACCGGGGTCCACAGTTCACTAGTGGTGTCTCTCCAAGAAAGATAAATAACATGCGTGGTGAACAAATTACAGCTGGGCAATTGACAGAAACGAAGGATGCACCGTAGTGCATATGCAAGACATAAAGATTACTATGTGATTCATGTGGGCATTACAACAAAATACATAGACCGTCATCCAACTTCATCTATGTCTAATAATCCACCCTCCGAATATCATCCGAACAAACGTTGGGTATTAAGTTGCTAGCAACAGATTATCGCTGTAAGCAAAGTTTGTAATGTAAATAATGTAAACTAGGTAAAAGAACGTTGTTTTCTCCCTAATGGCAACAGCACATCCTCCATCTGTCACGTTTCTGTCACTCGAGCACAGATGCAAAGGAGGCATGAACCCACTATCGAGCATAAATACTCCCTCTTGGAGTTACTAGCATCTACTTGGCCAGAGCATCTACTAATAACGGAGAGCATGCAAGATCATAAATAACATATGCATGAAGATAACCATAGTTGTCAGAATCATGATTCTACTATACGATTCTACGACTTTACGACCCAAATTGACTGGAACGATTCAACGATTCTACTAGGTAGAATCTAAGATTTTACGATTCTGAAAGTTGTGATTCTACTATTTGTGATCCTACCATAAAGGTTCCGATCCGATTCAGAATCATGATTCTAACAACTTTGAAGATAACATGATAGATTGATAATCATAAGAAATAGCATTCAACATTCATCAGATCCCAGCAAACACAACATGTAGCATTACATAAAGATGATCTTGATCATGTTAGGCAACTCACAAGATCTAAACATGAGGTACAAAGTGGAGAGAACAACCATCTAGCTACTTCTATGGACCCGTAGTCCAGGGATGAACTACTCACACATCACTTCGGAGGAGGGCATGGTGGTGTAGACCCCTCCAGTGATGAATTCCACTCCCGGTAGGGTGCCAGGAAGAGCTCTAGAACCCTCCCGATCTCGGGATGACGATGACGGCGGCCTCGGGTGTTTTTCGGGACGAAGTGGAATATCTTTAGGGTTTACGTCTCAGGGGTATAAATAGGCGAAAGAGCAAAGGCGATGGAGGCCGGGGGGGCCCACACCACCCCAAGGCACAGCAGGGGGTGCGCCGCCCTATGGTGTGGTCCCCCTGAGGCCCCCCTCTGAGTCTCTTCGGGACTCCGTGGAACCTTCGAAATTCTAAGACTTCCGGGCTTCAAATTTTCCAATTCCGAGAATATTTCTAGAACAACTTTTCTGAAACTAAAAACTGCGGAAAACAGGGAACTGGCTCTGTGGCATCTTGTCAATAGGTTAGTCCGGAAAATCGATAAAAATGACATAAAGTGTATAGCAAACATGTGGGAAACAATAAGAAAACAACATGAAACATCAAATTAAGGATACGTTTATGACGTATCAGGGATGAATAAGAAACTACAAATTTTACTTCTTTTATTTTAATTAGGGATTTCTCAAATATATGTTCTCTAGATTATGCAACTATGTGAACACTCCTATATGATGAGAAGTTGATTACAAACGCTAGATATGAAAGTAAGTAAGCTAGTAACAACAAGCAAAGGTAAATTGAGAGATAACCAACACAATGACGCAGAGATGTATCCCGAAGTTCACTTCCCAATGGAAACTAGTCTCGGTTGGAGCGATACGGTGTCATCAAAGTGAAACGCCGAATAGCCGTCAAATGGCACACCATATATCCTTCGTGAAATACCACCAAAGTGGAGACGCATGAATCACTATGTTGCCAGTTGAGGTTGATAAAGAGAACATTCGCAAGGATTAGCCACACTCACTAACTTGGAGGGTCCTCTCCAAATCCCACGAGCCGCCGAGACTCCGAGCTTCAAGGTCAGGATACACTCACAAATCAATTAGAGGCCTCCCGACAATAATCTGTGGCTATCAAAGTCGTGAATATCCACAAGCTCGTAGGGTTCCAACCAACCCGGAGAATAACAAGTTCTTCAATGGAATCAAGTGGAAATCAAATTCCTTTGGTGAAAGGGAAGATTTAGAGCTCCTCTCTCAAATCCTAGAATGAAAAGGTGTTTGAGTGATTGGATAGAGGGATGGAGTGATTTGAAGCTTTGGCACAATGGTGGAATGCTTGTAGAAGTCGTGGTACCTCTCGAGGAAGAAGAGATCCCTTTATATAGTCCACCAAAAAAACTAGCTATTTTCAGTCAGAAGCCGTGGAGCTCGGAATGCATCCCGGAATATTCCAACCCATTCTGGGATATTCTGACTGACTAACAGAAGGTTTCACGGCCAAGTCGGAAGGGACATTCTGACTACTTAACAGAAAGTTTCATGTTCATGTCAGAATTCTTCCGGAATATTCCGGTCATGCCGACTCAATTTCAACTGTCGAATAGAAACTGATTCTGTTGGGAAACATGTGGATATCTCTGATGGAATAGTTTAGGTTGGTTTTAGGGTGTATACGGTGTACGCGAATGATTTCCACAGTGCTTTTAAAGAGCAACCACTCCCGATAGAACCACTACCCTATTAGGTAAGCTATGATGCCATATCTACAAGGGTAACATCTTTGATCTTTTATCCTTCACGGAGGGTCTATCACCATCTTGTGCTTTTCATCAAATGATCCTTAAACAACTTAGCACACGGTGAGATTTTACTTATATTGTTAGATTAGGGACATAAATGTCCTTTCAGATACCGTTTGCAGTCCATAACCACTGAATGGTGTCCTTTTGGTCATCAGCAAGATGGATTTTGTGGATGATGTTGGCAAAGTCCAAAAACTCCGCAAACTAAGAGGATCTCTAGCCGTGACCGAAAACCGCGGAACCGGAAACGCGGTTTTCTAGTTCGCATTTTGGGTGCTTTATAGTCCAAAAAACCGCCACCCAGATTACAAATTGAAAATGAAAACTGTAAATTTAAATTTTGGGGGATTTCGAGGGAACGAACGGACAAGCACGATGATCTTTATTGTTCGTTGCAAACTAGAGACAAATTAACTACAAACTACATAGGTGACTATGAACCCTAGTTCCTAGGCGAAGCCTAAACCTAGATCACCAAAAGTTCGTCGGGAATACTCCACCGGGCCTACATCGTCGACGTCCCCGTGTCGTACTCACTCATGGGGGTCGAGGAGTGGCCGATGAAGTCGAGCTGAGTGGTACCTTGGCGTCCCACTCGCGACGATTGGCTTGATGCTCTGCGTCCGTACTAAGGCCGCGCCCGAGCTACGCGGTGTTGTAGGCCTCGACCGTGTCCTCGAAGTGACGGCGACGCTTAGTTTCCCGGCGCTCACCGCGCACCGACTCGGCCGCCACGACCTTGATAAGCTCTTCGTCGCTCTCGGTGCTCTTCTCCTCCTTCCTCTCCTCCGCCTGAAGGACCACCAATACCATCCTCGGCGATCGAGGCGGGACGGCACCCTGCGAGCCCCCAGCCTCGTGATCGTGGGTGCCGGGCGGAGCCCCACCCACCCGCGCGCCGGTCCGTGGCGAGCGTCCACCTCGTGGTCGTTGTTGCAGCCCCGCTGCTCGTCGAGAGCGCGAGGCCCGTTCAAGGACGTTAGGATCCGTCTGATGTAGCCAAGGCCATCGCCTAGGCCTGTAAGTGGGCAAACCCATTTAGCCCACTTATGTCCACTTAAGTATAGTTAGTTCAACATTTGGCACCAATTCATCTAATATTGAACTATGTACACTTAGCTGGACATAAGTGGGCTCAATGGTTTTGACCACTTACACCCATAGCCCATCGGACGCGAAGAGCCCGGGGCGCCCGGCTGAAGCGGTCGAGATCTGCCATGCGTACAATTTTTGACATTTTGAAATCCGACGAAATATCATGTGTTTATTTGTGCGCACACAAGTTTCGTAATATTTTTTTATTTTTTAAATGCGTTTAATCAACCGAAGCACTCGCTTCTGCGCGCAAAAACGGCGCGTCCACGTGTGCTGTGCATCACTGTTGACTCCACTGAGCTCTCAGTCCGAAGACTAGGCAAAAACGCCATCCCAACACCTGTCCATCCTTGGTCTGCCAACATAGTCTCCGGTTACAGCACCTGTCAATCCCCACTCACTCAGTCACAAGTAACCACTCCTCCTCCCACCCTCATCAAAGCGGCCTCTTCTCGTTAACATCAAGGAGAAGAGTTCAGACCTTATCTGAGAAGCCTCCCTTCTTCTCCTTCATCAGGTTAGCTGCATGTAACACTCTGCTTTCATTTCATTTGCATCCGCCATTGATCTGGGGTGTGGCAACTGACGAAGCTCCAACGGCGGCGGCAGGTGAGATGAGTGACGAGAAGGGAAGCTGCGTGACCTGCAGGGAGTGGCAGGAGCACTACTTCTGGGAGCACATGGATGTGAGCAACATCAGGTTTTTCAAGCTCATGACAGGAGATTTTCAGCATCGCATTGTAAGTATCAACTACTCTGTATCCTTCACGCCATGTTCAGGGATCTTCAGGTTCTGCATGCAGGCGGGATTAGCTCCACAAATACTTGTGGCAGCTGTGTAGTATTTCTGTGTTTGTGGTCTTAATTGATCTTATATGTGTTTGGATTTCTGGGGAAAAAATATGAGATTGGAGATAGATCCCCAAGTAAGTAGGGCTGCCAGAACAAGATAAATGTGATCGCAACAGCATTTGAGTTCATTCTTTGTTACCTTTTTTTCTTTCTAGATGACCGGCCATTGACTGGTTAGGTGAACTAATTGGTTAGTTCATGCCGGCTGAATGAAGTTTGTTCCATAATATCATCCACTGAGGCAAACTGATTATACGAGATGTCTGTCTGTTACCGTGTTCGTCTTATAACAGAGCATTCCAGAGAAGATCGCCAGCAATTTCGCCGGGCATCTAGCCAAGGGAGGGTTCACCCTCAAAGCACCCAGCGGCGAGACATGGCGCGTCGGTGCCGAGAAGATCGATGATGAGCTGTTTTTCGTGCCGGGGTGGGAGGAATTCGCCAAGGCTCATGAGCTGCAGGAGAATGACCTCCTGATCTTCAAATGCACGGGCAGCAATGGCTCCTTCGATGTACTCATCTTTGACTCGAGCGGCTCTGAGAAAGTGTCCTGTTTTTTCACCGATAAGAAGGGTACCAACATGCGCAAACTGTTTGACAACGTTATCGGTGAGCAAGCTGAAGGACACTGTCTTTTGAGCGGTCCGGGCAATGCCATCATGCCGCTGTCGCAGCCGGTAGGGTCTCCTCACAAGGCCTCTACTTCAAAGAAACCAAGTAAGTAGAGCCAATACAAGTTAATCGCATCCTGTCCTCGCAACTTGCACTTTTGTGGCGTCGATGTAGTAGAAAGCATGTACTAATTTGGTAAACGTAATATGTGCATTTTCCAAAGGAAAAGAAGCTGAATCTCCAAACAGTAGCGACTATCAAGATAAGCGTGTGGTGGATGATGAAGAAGAGGAAAATGACGATGAACACACCTACTCCAGCTACCATTACTCAAGGCTTGCAAGTCAACTGACCGCGGACGAACGAGAGCAAGTATTTGGGTTGGCGTCAGTTCAACCAGGCAATCCTGCTTTTGTGGTGGTCCTGCAGAAGTCTCATGTTCGTCGTGCGAACAACTTCCTGGTCAGTTCATCTGCCATAGGACGAAATTTTACTTCCATGTAGCTTTTCCCTCTGTCAGTTTGTAGCTTCTTTTATCCCTAAATCTTAGAACTACCTAAATATGTTGGTAGTGTTTTTTCCTGCACATGTTAATATGCTAGTATCTTTGTGATACACTAAGAGTTGCAGTTAAGAACAACTGAACCAACTAATACTCTGCCTGCCTGCCTGCCTGCAGATCTTCCCCAGCAAGTTTGCAGCCGAACATCTCGAGGGAAGATCACACGAGATGCTGCTTCTGAGGCCAAACAGGAAAGAGCAGTGGCTTGTCAAGTACTACCACTCAAGCGTCACCCGGGGCTTCAACGGCGGGCGCTGGGCCAAGTTTGTCCATGACAACGGTCTGCGTCAGGGCTACCTCTGCATCTTCGAGCTGATGAAAGGCGCGAGGAACGCGACGATGACGGTTCATGCCGTTCGGAAGGTCGATGATAAGTTTGTTCTGCTGGGATAGGTTCCTGCTCTGGCTGAAGTACTGTGTGATATGCAGGTGTTTACTCTGCAGTTATAATTAATGTGTCTGGACTGGTCTAGAAGTAGCTTCTATGTGCAGTGCATCTGAATATGATGCAAGTGAACTGCGTTGTAACCTAAATCTATAACTTCTTAATGTAGTACTAGTACGGTTCCAGTGGAAGTGCACAATGTAGCTATTTCAAATCTAGTACAAATAGTAAGCATGCAAAAAAGCATTGACCTAGAAGATGAGTAGATAGCAACAGGCAAAGGACTAATCAGGGACACACAACGGGATCTCTCAACAGAAAAAAAGGATTCTATATAGCTTTACTTTGCCAAATAGTACTAATTACAAAAGAAATACAGTGGGAAAATGACTAAATGAGGAGACCTACATCATCGTAGGATGAAGTCCTCGTCTTTCTGTGCGGCCTCCAACTGCAACCATCAAAACCTAATTTTAATCTCCTAACATCAGTTTCCACTCGGCGTTACTAAAAAATACAGTACAAAATATATCATACATTGCACATAGCCTGTGTATGTTTGTTAGATTTTCACCACGGCTATAATACAACACCTATTGCAAGACTTATAATCTTTCTTCTTTAAAGTTTATGATCCTAAATGCAAAGAACCAGCCTTTGAAGTAACTTAAAATGTGCAGGAGGCAGCTCCGGGCTAGGGTTGAAACTGCGAAGGTGGTAGGTGTGGCAAGACATGATAGAAACAACACAACTGAAGAACTGAACTGCTAGAATAAAAGACGCGCCACAAATTATTATCCTTGGTTGCAAAAGCTTACAGATCCCAAACACCTAGGTACAATTCCTAACGCCATCCCAAAACACCAAGACATCTCTGCCTGGAAAAGAACCGACCACTACTCTCCTAGCCACCACCCAAAGTAACCATAACTCCAGCGAAACGAAAATACTACTGTACAGAATAACGATACCGGAAAGAAAAAGAAAAAGCATCTAACTGAATCCTGAATCGCCTCAGACTTGCAACTTTCTGCGACCTAAAAAGCACATACTGAACCCACCAGCATTTCCTCCAATGCCTTCAACCAACCACAGCCAGCTTCCGAACGGCATGGATGCTCAAATGACTTGAGCCGCCAAAAATTAACAGCCAGCTGCAACCGCCGCTGCCGGGCTTGCGTATGCTGGGGCAACACCGTTTCCAGCTACGGTCGCCACACCATTCTCCACCACAGCATTCTGCTCCCCTAGAACTGCAAGCTCTTGCGGTGCCTGCTTTCCATCAGCATCTTGACTTTCAGTGTTGGATGCGTCTCACCTGTCGTGTGCCCGATGGCGAGGAAACTCTGACGGAATGGTGGTGCAAGGCACGTCAGAGCACGGCAAAACCGATGCACAAAGGGCTCGCTTCTGCGGCGCTGCTGATCCCGTGGACGACATGGAAACATCGAAACGACTGTGTGTTCAACGCTGCAACCCTATCAATCAACGACTTGGTGAACAAGATCAAAGATGAAACTGCATTATGGGCAAGAGCGGGTGCATTGGGTCTGCGCGCCATTCTCCCAAACACTTGGGATGTACACTGATTTTGTTAGCTTTTCGTGGGCCTGAACCTCTCCATGGAGGATGTAATAACTCTATATTTCCAATTTAAAGAAACGCAAAAGTCTTCTGCATTTCCTCTAAAAAGTGTTGCTGGTAGCAAGCAGCTTTCCGTTCACAATCTGCATCATAAGTAAAGGTTGTTTCAAGTAAGTCTTTCATTCACTAAAGATGAACAGGGTAGATTGTACTGAATTCACAAGGATCAAGCTGCCATATGAATACTTGCATTATATTATAAGAAAAAACGATAGACTAACAGTAATTTGCATAGGAATTCACTAAACATATTCTAACAGAAATTTTCAAGATAGCTCTCAGTACCTTCTCCAGAGGTTGCTGTCGCTTGGACTTCTTCTCCTGCACTATCTTCTCACGGTTATCATAGAAGGCAAAGTAGTCCAACATGGATGTCTTGCAGGCATGCTCCTTGAAAATCTTGAACACCTGAAGGCCATGATCAAGCTTAACCTGTAGACACCATGAGAATGGAGGTCAAAACCCTATTGAGTACAGCATTTATATAGCTAAATATGTAAGTAAATTTTTTAACAACCAGTTGTTGGATTTTAATACATCACAATGCGCTTAATTACTGTTAAGAATTGGTGACGCAAGCACGCTGAAAAGACTGGCATGTTGTCCCACCAGCAACTTCATTTAGAAGGAAGTTGGCATAAGAAAGAATCCGAGTCCACAAATCTCCACTCCTGGGTGTCTCTGCTGCTGGTCACTGGTTTGTTTTCCTTGTACTCAAGAACAATGTGCTTCAACAAATTGTTCGGGATGTCCTTCACAATGTGCCACTTGACAGGGAAACAACCAGTCCACTTGTCTGCCAGTACTCAACTGTCTTGTTAAAATCAACCAGGCCAACCATCTCAGCAAGTCCAACAAACTGGCCGCTTGTGTTGACCTGAAACAAAGAGGATGAGCGGAAGCCATGTAACATCAGCAACCACTATATATATACTGTTTAGAGAGAAAACAAGCCATTTAGCAGAACAGTTCAGAACTTACAGAGAAGAACAGGAATACAGGCGAATTGCTTGATTTGTCTTTAGCTGCTTGATAAGCAGTGTCAAGCTTCTTATTTCCATTGGAGGTGCTTGCCCAAACATTGTACTTGATGCTCTTGTGAACATCATCCTCGCTGTATGACTTTATAACAAAGAACTTGGCATCTGAGTAAGTTTCAACAAAGTCAGCCTTATTGTACTGATCCTGCACATCAGCATTTGAGGCATCACTGTTAAGAAGCTCCTGTCCTTTTGCAGCAGCAACATCAGCAGCTGCTCCAGTGGCTGGTTTGGTTTTAATGAGATTGCTTCTTGGCCCTCTCTTCAGCTCATTCAAGCCATCTATGTTCTCATTGCCAAAACAATATGATCCATAGGTTTTTCCTCTCGGCTTGTACCTTCCATCTGACAGCCCATTCCACCCATCATACATCCCAGAGCCATAGAGGGGTGATCCATACCAAAAGCCAGGTCCATATGCATTTCATTGTACATTGTGCTACTAGAGTACATCGAACTCATGTACCCAGGTTATGCTGGCGCCATCGGTGAGCTTTGCCCAAGCAATCCCTGCAAGAAATTTCTCCACAGTTAGAAATAGGTAACTTTAGGCTATACAAATGCAAACAACATATGAACTTACAGAGATGCAGAATAAGAAATTCCGAGTTGAACTAGCTAATTTTATCATGGTGTGTTCCTTAAAATAACCCCAATGTACACAGCTAAATGGCAATGACATATTGCAAACCCCCCAAATACATGCTTTCGCACACCATCTCAAACCACATAAGTAAGATCAAGTACTAAACGGCAGTACCGGTAATTGCTGAAAATATATGTTGCCATGCATTTAAACAAATATCAGAAAACTACACATAAACAGATTTATGCCATAACAATATTATGCACCCTGAAAATGATGAGCAAAATTCTGATCTGTTGACTGTACCTTGGTTTTAGTGTTAGAAGCAGTTGAGGTAGGCAGAATTCTGATCCGGCAAAATCTGTAAAGTGCAGACAGTTTAACACGGATTCTACCCTAGTGTCAGACTGGCATTTCAGTCTACGTATAGACTGATGATTCTCAAGATTGTGAAGAAAGAAGTGTAAAGCCATAACAGGGACAGGAATCACAAATCAATAAGGACTGATAAGAAGCATCAGGTAACATACTTGGTGACCAGACATTTCTGCATAAACAAAATGCAGGGACACGAAACCAAGTATCCAGAACACCAAACCCACCATTCATCGATCGATATGCAACAGATTTCCAACACAGCACATTACACGCCATCGCTCCCAAACAACACACGCAGGCACACAACAGACACCCCCAATAACACCAGGCGCACGCCAACGAATCCAAGGGCTCACCGCTAATATTCGACAAACACACCTGATTTGCTTCCACCAGTAATGAGCATGTACTATGCAACAATAAAGAGAACGGAGGAAAATTACCAAACTCTGATTCTGAAGGACAAGTTCAAATAGAAGCATCATGGTTCTGGCAATTAAAAGCAATTTGGTTAGCCTGTGTTAGTTGCAAACCATTTTGACAATTATGAAGCCTAAGCCAATCTCATCAGACTTATAATAGCAGAACTAACTGTTCTGTTGAGTGAACTTTCAGCACCACCAGAATTCAGTTAACGATCTAAGCAATGCCCAAAATCTTGGGAGGATTAAAAGATTGAAACCAAGCATCACAGAACTTGTGACTGAAATACATATATACCTTGGGAATAATACAAACGTGCAGGCATATTAACGATTAGCTTTGAAGAGGGTTGGGGAATCTTTTAATGATTTGATTTGAAGAGGTGCAGATTGGGAATTTTTTTGTTGTGAGGGTTGAAGTGCCGGGGTGAAACCAAATCGTGTATCCAGCAACAACAAATCCATTCATTCATTCATATGCAACAGACTACATGCCATCGACCCCAACAAGCTAAACCCTAACAGCTCTAAGCATCAGCCAACCAAATGAGATAACGCCCGGCGGATCTGGTGCTCAGCCTCCGAAGCCGTAGAGGGTGCGGCCCTGGCGCTTGAGCGCGTAGACGACGTCCATGGCGGTGACGGTCTTGCGGCGGGCGTGCTCGGTGTAGGTGACGGCGTCGCGGATGACGTTCTCGAGGAAGATCTTGAGCACGCCGCGGGTCTCCTCGTAGATGAGCCCCGAGATGCGCTTCACGCCGCCCCTCCGCGCCAGACGACGGATGGCCGGCTTGGTGATGCCCTGGATGTTGTCGCGCAGCACCTTCCGATGGCGCTTGGCTCCGCCCTTGCCCAGCCCCTTGCCTCCCTTGCCGCGTCCCGACATTGCTGGCGATGCAGAGGAGCTCGGAGAAGAAGTTGCGGAGATTTGGGGAAATTTTCTGGTGTGGACCGTGTGGTACAAGCGCGGGGTACGCGAGTCATTTATAGAGTGGCGGAGCCAGCGCGGTGGTGGAGACGGAGGTGTTGCTTCGTGCGTTTGGAGTGGATGGACGGACGGGATTTGTTGGTGAGCCGAGGAGAAGAACAGATCCACGGGACTAGAAACGCAGCAACATCATTGGTTCGCATGGAGAGGTCGGATCGGTGACGTGGCAGTGTTTGTGTGGTGATTCGGCTCGTATTGGGCTAGGCTCGACATCGTGTTGTGGGCCGTTGCGTTGCTCTGGCTCAACGGACCTGGGCTAGCTTTGAAAGCGTCGTGTATTGCCAAAGACCGCACTGAGTGTCCCTGGGGATGAATGGGATGAAATAACTCGATCCCCCGGGTCGGGAGCCGTCCGATTGGGCAAAGTTGGGTCGTACGATCAACAATTAGTCGTACCCCTTCCCTGCTTTTGCTACGAGGACCAAAAAGTCGACGCAACGAAGCAAAACCGGACAGGGACGCAGATCGGGCAGTTCCCCGTGATCTCCGGGGGCGACGCGAGAGGAGATCGATGCGGGCGGCGGGCGGCGGGCGGCGATCGACGCAGCGGCTCGCCGCGAATCAAACGCCATGGCTAACCACATCCGCAACCAGATCCTCTACCCTCCTCCTGGTCAACCTCACCACGTCCCCCCGCACTCCATAGTAGCTTCAAACTCGGGGGCAAATCCGGCGAGCCGGCGGCGGAGACGGAGTTCCAGCATGTACGACGGCGGCCTGGGAGCATGGTTTGCTCCGCGCCGGAGTGAGGGTGTCAGAAATACTCCTGTCCTCTTCAATGAAGATCCGGATGTTGAGGAACCAGCACGCTCTGTGAGTTTTTTTGCTCAACTTGTTGCCTTTCTGTTTTTTTGCTCAACTAGTTGCTCCTGCAAAATTTGCTCCCAAATGCTGTGATGGTTGCTGGAAGTTGAGTCCAGTTTGTTGTGATTGTTGTTGCTACAGAAAAAATTGCTCCACTTGCTGTGATTGATGTGATGGTTTGCTTGTACAAAAAATTGGTCCAATTTTGCTGTGATTGTTGTTGGTACAAAGTGTTTGCTCCAATTGATGTGATGGTTGATGGTATATGTGTCCACTTTATGTGATTGGTTTCTTGAATAAGTTATGTAGCAAATTATTGGTACTGACAGTGGTAATAGCATCGAAATTGTTTGTGTAGAAAAAAGAAATTAGCAAGCTGAGATTGATCCACATATTGAACACAAAGTGTTGGCATCAATTTATTTTTGCTGAAATTGCTACTTATTGACACGGTGGTTGCTCCAAATTCAAAAAAAATAGTGTCTTATGTAGAATCAAAAAGAAGATATTCTTATCTTTGTGGAGCAAATAACCTTCCAATTATGCTCATATACAATGTCCACTGTTGTGAGATGAACCTATTTTGACATGTTGACTTTATTTGTGTTGTGTAGCAAAAAAAGACAGTACCAATAATAATTAATAAGAAGAGCATTTGAACAAAGATAAAAATGCACCGTACAAGTAAATCATGGTTAGAGTAAATTTGTGAAAAATTGCTACCATAACTCGGGAACATGTTCTGTTCATGCATCTACAATTTCTTTTAGTAGTTTGTGAGCAAACTAGATTGATCAGATTTGTTTGTTTTGTTTCAGGGATTTGTTGCTGACAGCATATTGGAAGGATTTGACCTTAACACCACCCCTGGAAGAGAGGATCAGAACCACTTCAATTGTCAGGACACTACTCCGAATTATTTCGTTGATGGGCCTCGTAGCGCGAATAGTGGGACTGTTTCAAATGTTGTTGAGGAAGCTGGCGAGGAAATAACATCACAGCCAGTGGAACCGTTTGTGGGGATGATTTTCGATGATATTGAGGAAACACAAAAAGTTTACAATGACTACGCGATGAAAATGGGCTTCGGCACACGCATTGGAAACACAAAGTACAGCCAAGCGAGAAATGCTCCTCCGGACACTATATTGAGCAGAGTGTTTGAGTGCGTGCACACTGGTAGACCTCCATCTGAGAAGAAAAAGGCTGATAGCAAAAGTGGTAGCAAATCGCCATTTGAAGAAGATAATGACATGAGCATCTACAGCGTGCAAAAGTCTTGTAGCAAACAGGCATCTGAGCAGGTTGACATGTCTGACACAAGGCAACGAATGAAGATCATTCGCCATGACTGTAAATCTCACATGATCGTTGGCATGCGCAATGGAGCTTGGACTGTGACGGTTTTCAGAGCAGATCACACACACGCCATGGTTAAGCAAGTAGGGAGGCGCAGGTTCTACCGTTCACACAGGAAGTTGCCGGAAGAGGACTACCAGTTTATACAGACACTGCATAACTAGAACATAACCACAACACAACTGATGGGAGCTCTTGGGAGTGTGCACGGTGGTGACCTGAGATGCTTGGGGTACGTGAAAAGGGATGTTTCAAACATCCGAACAATGCTACGCAATGAGGTTACATTACGAGACATGGAGATGACATTGGAGTATTTCAAGCAAAGGCAAGCTGAAAACAGCAACTTCTTCTATGCTACCCAGGTTGATAAAGATGGTGCTCTGAGGGCCTTATTCTGGGTGGATGGTCGAACAAGGTCATTGTATCATAAGTACAAGGATTGTGTGTTTTTTGACACAACTTTCTTACAAATAGATACAACATGCCATTTGCTCCCATAGTCGGAATCAATAACCACACACACACGATAGTGCTAGGCTGTGCTCTGTTACCAGATGAGAAAATAGAAACGTTCAAGTGGGTGTTCGAGCAGTGGATGTTTGCAATGGATGGTGTCCACCCGGATAACATAATGACAGACCAAGATCAAGCAATGGCAGAAGCAATATATCAGGTTTTCCCAAACTCGATACGCAGGTGCTGTCCCTACCATGTCCTGCATCTTGCGAGGAAAAAGTTGGGACCAAACTTGGCAGAAGGTAATCCTTTTAGTGATGCTTTCTATGGGTGCATCTATGGAACCGACACGGCGAAGCAATTTGAGGATTGTTGGGAGCATATGCTCACAGAGTTTGGCATGTCTGAAAATACTCATCTACAAAATATGTGGAAGTCTAGAACAACATGGGCCCCTGTTTATTTCAGAAACAGTTTCTTCCCTTTCACGAGCACTACTGGAAGGTCTGAAGGTCTGAATTCGTACTTCAAAACATTGATACGGCCAGGTGACTCGGTGTACAACTTTGTGCAACAATATGAGCTTTGCCAGACATTGATGCTTGACCGGGAGGATAACGCAGGGTTTGCAATGGAGACAACAAGAAGATCGCTTTGGGGAAGGTAAGCAAAGAAGCAGCATTTTTTAATACATCACCCATTGTAGCACACCAAAAAATTACAAAAATGTAAGGTAGTGTGTAGCAACTAGTGCAAAAATGAATGGACTAGAATAATAATCTAAGCTGCAAAAACTTGAAAAGCAAATATCTTCTTTCCACTGTACTAAAAGGTTGAGAGCCAATCTGTAGCAGAAAAGAAATTTCTGCCTGCTGTGTATGTGTAGCATTAACTAACAGTTAAAGTAGCAAAAAAAAACATACTGATGTAGCATTGATTTTCATCTAATGGTGCAAAAAACGTGTTTTGCAGTCATGCAATTGAGAAGCAAGGACAAGAATTCTACACAAAAGAAATATTTGAAAGGTACCAGAAGCTTGTTGCTGCATCAACAAAGTTCTATCCAGTACGGGCAGATGTAGAAGGCATTGCTTTTGATCTAGTTCCAAACCCTGGCCTAGAAGTGAGAACATACCGGGTTCAAGTTGAGTTTGAGGAGGGGCTGTACTCCTGCGGCTGCAATGGGTTTGAAATGTGTGGACTGATATGTCCACACATCATCAGGGTCATGGTCCACCTAAATGTCCAGAAAATACCAGAAAGGTACTCTCTATACAGATGGTCTTCAGTAGCAACAACACCAGCGCCTGATCCCGGGGGCAACGGGCTTAGATTTGGTGTCCCACCAACAAATACACTGAAATACAACTCACTATGCAGAAAAATGGATGAGCTTGCCTAGGATGCTTGTTTTGTGGATGAAGCTTATGAAGTTGTTTCCAGAATGGTGGGTGAGGCTAGCAAAAAGGTTGTTGCAATCTTAAGAGCAAAAAGAAATATTGTTGAAGGAGGTGACGAAGAGGATGCAGGATTGGATGAAGACCAACATAATGGACCACAGCAAAATGAACCAACAACAATGGTTGGTGACAGCGAGAAATTGCTACCAGCGGGCAAACACTGAAAAATCCTAAACGGGTAAAACCTAAAGGACGTCCCACGATGAAAGAACAGAGGCGAAAAACTTTGGTTGAGCTACGCGATGCAGAAACTTTGAAGAGACGCAAGCAAGCTGACGATGCCAAAGCAACAAACAAGAAACCGGTGAAGAAGCCCAAGCAACCTAGAAAGAAGAGAGTAATGAAGTGTCCGTGGTGTCATGAGGAGGGACATGCGGTGAAAGATTGTGTTGCTAAACAGGTGGAGGATGAAAGAATGGTTGCTGGGGCTGAGCTAAGGCTGTAGCTGTTCAATGATGGTGTTTTTTAAAGCAATTGCTACGAAGAAGTTGTTAGGGTGGAAGCTTTAATTGTACATGGCGTTGTTACTATTGGTATAAAATGATTTAAAACATAGTTACCTTGTATTGGAGCAATTATTGGAATTTTATAGCAAAAAATTATTCTGTGGATAAGTTGTATTCTTGCATTGGAGCAAATAAAAAATGTACTCAGCTATATGAAACATAAATTATCTATTTTTGATTGTGGAAAAATGATGGTAGCAACATTTTATTGTGAATGAAGCAGTGAAAATCTGTTATTGGAGCAAATGATTTACTCTGCGTGAGCAAAAAACTGTTCTTGTCCAGGGGTTTCAATATCTTTCTGTAGGATACAAAAAAAAGTTGTTCTGAAGCAACCAGATGTCTCTATTGTAGCATTGAAAAATAACTTTTGAAGCAAACAGATACACCTAATGTAGCAAAAACATGGTCACCACCAGGAAAACAAAAAAACACAAAAAAGGTACCAGAAAAAACACAGAATTCATTTGATATAATTTGTAGCAAAAACAGAGTAATCACCGAGAAAAAGTATAATTCATTTGATACCATCTGAACCAAGCAGGAGAAAAACTACATTCATTCCCATGGTTAAACATAGTCAACTCTCTGTCATTGATAGCCACAATCATTTGTTCGACAAAATGACACAATCCGTGGATTAGTAGATTCCAGCAGGGATAACATATGAAAAACAAAAAACATGTAAGGGTTGTTTCATCCATCAAGGCTACATGAAACTAGATGAGTCTAATGCGAATTTACACGTCGCGGTTGTCACTCCAGGCTACATGAAACTACTAATGGCTACCCCCCCCCCCCCGCCTGAGGCTCCAAGCAAGCCTCCATGACGTCCACGATGTTGCCTTTGTTCTCTCTATCCCGGATGAGCTTCGCTGTGACAGCCATGCGATATGTAGGAATGTCATCCTTGGAGAAGGACATCATGCTTTTAGCGTCGAAGTGTTGAATGAACAACATTGTGAAGAACCCGCAGTCATAGCTGGAAAAAGAGAAAAGAAAGAAATGAACATAGTTAGAAGCAAACTCGTAAAAGATGTATAATGACTGGATACATGAATGTAGCAATAAGTTGAAAATATTGTAGCAAACATAAACTTCTAAAAGAGCATATAAACCTAAGTATGGGAGCAATTCTGCCCAAAAAACAGAAACTTCTACAATTGGCTTGAAACCTATAATTGCATCAAAGAAAAAGGATCTTACAACGTCTTCTGCTGTGGGTGGGCGGGTGTGGAAAGTGTGTAGAGGTCCATGTCTATGTGTGAAACTCCAGACGCTTTGCAAAGTGCCGCAAAGTTAATGAACTGGAATAGCAAAAAATTAGAAATCAGTGTGATACACACAAAAAATGTAATCCTTGTAGACAGTTCTAACAACTAATCAGGTTGTTTGCTTCTTCCTCCAGAAATCTCTTATCCTTGTGGTTCATTGAATCAAACACATGGAACTGGTCGTGTAGCAAGTTGACAGTGCATACCATCCAGTGGTTGTCCTTGACTACAGGGAAGTGTAGCTAATGTGGAGGAACAAAATGAATACAAATTAGCACAAACAGGATTCGTAAACCTAATATCGATGTAATTACAACGTGGCGAAAAAAATGTAGGAAGAGGAAGGCATAGCTCACAAGGTCTTTTTTCATGATCTTGAACTTCCCATTTTGAGTTTTGAACTCTCTCACGACTGTAGCTGGGTTAAACTTGTCTGGATCAACTATGAGCTTTTGCTACTCATGACGAAACAAAAAAAAGAAAAAGTTATATTAGGGGTGAATATGTCAGCTAAGGCATGCAGCAAAAAGTATTAGGACATAACTAACCGTTGTGTAGCAATTGAAAACATATCTTTTCAAAGCAGATGTGATGTTTTCCTCTTCTCTTTTCGCATCCTTATTGAAACTCTCAGACCAAACACACATGACCTGAGTGTCAAGACACCTGGAGCCTAGGGAATTGTGAAAACTCTTGTAGTCACAGTGAGACCCCCCAATTAGAATGAAAGGAGGCCTGAAAGAATACATGAAACATAATCAGAGGTGTCCCGGTTGCTGCAATAACCAAAAATAAAAAGCACAAAAGGAGTAGCTAGTAGAAAAACAAAAATGTCACGAATTACATGACTGTGATAAAAAGGCCATAAAAAAGACTCACGGGTCATCTTTTCCTTTCTTTTGACGGTCAGTCTTGAGATTGCGAGAATGACGCACAAACTGTTCGTACAGTGCAACTACATCTGCAGATGGCTTCTTCATCTTTTTCGCCACTGGGGCCTTAACATCATCTTTCATTGCCCTTTTATACCTAGTCCTCCTTTGAAATGTTAGGACACCAGTGCTACCATCATTGTCTACAACACCTGAGCTGCCCCCATTTTCTAGGAAAACGAAAATAATAAGCTAGTGGATAAGTTTGCAAAAAGAGAAGTGCTCTATAGCAACAAAGAAAAAATGAGGGGAAATTTGTTTGGGAGCATGTAAAAATAGAGAGTAGCTTGAAGGGTTGGGTAAGCTAGCAAAACTACAAAAATAATGTAACATCAGTATGTAGCAGGCAGTGTTATCTAGATAGAAACTAGAATTGTCTAACTTAGCAAATAGAAATTGTCTAAAGTAGCAATCAGAATTATCTAAAAAGTAGAAATCAGAATTATATAAAGTAGCAACCAGAATTATGTAAAGTAGCAGCCAGTATTATCTAAAGTAGCAAAACCCTAACACTAATTTAGCATTTTTTAAAAGCCAACAGAAGCAAAACAATGGGAAGGGGAGAAAGCAAACCTGGAGTGTCCCCATGATCAGTTGTTGCAGCGTCAAGAATCTCCTCCAAGTTTTCCTCGACTAGAAAGCCATCATTCATAGGGATGCGGGTGTCGAGGCATGGTTTGGGAGCTACAAGGTCCATCAGAAAGAATAATTTGAAAATTCTTGTTTTGGGCAGTGAACACAAATCCATGATGAAAATGAAAAATAAATAAAGAGAAAGGGAAAAGGAGAACATACATGTGGGAGCAACCTTGTCTCCACCTATCAGAGCAAAAGCATCCTCCACCTTGTCTGCACACACAACATCGTTCTTGTCAGGGGCTTGGGTAGATTCATTGTCTTGGCTCCACACATTAAATTTCGGACAGTCATCCTAGTAACATGTTGGTATGTTGCGCCGAGGTGTGGGAGAAGCCAGCCTAGGAATGAATGTACTATCTGCAACAACTCTAGGTGGGCTAAGGGCAGTGGGTATGGGTGGAATCACTGCAGCAAAACTGGCTGGACTACCAACAGCAACTTTATCTGGACTACCAACAGCAGCTCTAACTGGACTGCTCACGGCGCCCTGATCCTCACCATCGGCGTCCGTGTGAGAGGAATCTAGAACAATTGCTGGTTGCGGGACATCTTGTGCTCCGTAGCATTGGTCTGTTCATTCTCTGCTGCACCAGCATCACCCTCAACAAAGTTATCTTCACATACATGAGAATCACAATCCATAGGATCCACAGCAGCAATTTCCTCTTCAATATCAAGTTCATCGGACTCCGAAGAAGACTTGTCACCATCCATGTTGCCATGCCTGTCTAGTCCTACACCAGAAGCTGGAAAGACGATACTCGGGCCATCATCTTCCTTCAGGGCAGCTTCAACATCATTCAGCAGCAAAGCTATTTGTTTGGACTGCATTGATTTTAACCCTACACCAAGACTCCTGAGAGTAGCATCCACATTAGAAGCAAAAATGACCCTGTGCTTGTCGTATAGGTTCTTGAACCGAGATGGCACCTGTGTTCAACAAAAAACATGAATTACTGTGTGAGGGAGCAACAACTCTAAAATAAAAAAGCATCATCTAGTCATTAAAAAAGAAGCAAAAACGAGCAAAAATGAGACAAAAACATTGGCAGAACAAAACAAAATAACTGATGGTGCAAAAAAAAATCATTATAGTAGTAGACATTTGAAGCTGTTTATATCAAATTATATAAAAAGACAACTAAACAGAAAAAGGTACGCACGAAATAAAATAATGGAGCAAAAGAAACTAACTAGAACAGCAGTAATTAAACCCTAATGGAGCAAAATGAAATATGTAAAGTAGCAAAATATGGAAAAACACCTTGTTACAAAATGCAGAAAACAAATACTATATGAACAAACAAAATGACCTACAAGAGCACATTAGAAACTATACAAACCTCCATTTGCTCGATGGTGGGGAAAACAAGCCATTCATTAAGCGATGCAGACGGATTTACATCAATATCTTCGGGCATTGAACTGTCCACGTGACACGGCGCATACACTGTTTTGGATAACGGAAGGAACTGCACAACAAAAAAACCAATCAAGGTTGAGTTCAACCAAAATTGAAACGTGGCAGGGGAACACAAACAACGAAAAGCAAAAAGAAAACAACCAGAGAGTCTACTTACAGGACGCCTCCAAAAGATAGTCTTGTTCAACAACATTTTATTGTCACGGTCGATCTTGACAATGAAACTGAAATCTTCACTGGTCACAAAGCAAACTCTAGGAATCCCATTGTTTATAAAGTGCTCATTCTTGGGGATGAGCAAGTGGTCCATGTACACCAGCTATAGATGCAAAAAAAAAACACAAAATCAACCTGCAGCTGATTGGACATTCATGAAAGGAACTGAAAGCTATTACCGTAGCATAAATTGAAAGCTATTATAACAAAATGTAAAAAAAATACAACTAAACAGAAAAATACACACAAAACAAACAATGGAGCAAAAGAAACTATCTAAAGCAGCAAAAATTAAAAACTAATGGAGCAAACAGAACTATGTAAAGTAGCAAAATGTGAAAAAAAGCACCTTGCAAAAACAAAAGTTTAAACAGACACATTGACAAAGCATTACAGGTATGTGCAGTCATAAAAAGGAAGAAGGCAGCAACCAGAATGAAAGCAAAAATGATGAAGCAAAAAGGGTAAAAACTTACAGCTAGAACAGGCAATGGGCCGGACATCCAGAATTCGAACATGTTCTTAATCTTCTTCTTTTTCGATGGACCGGGTGCGGCTGCTACTAGTTCCTCAGACTCAACCCGCTGCTTCCACTTCTGAAGATTAACACCATCAAGCACAAGCGGTTGCTCCTTCTTCTTCTGAATTTTTTGAATGTAATGCATCAACAACTCCAGAATGTGCTCCTCCCAGTCATACTCGTGGGTCTTCTTTGGGTCACTCATGCACCCTATGTACTCTAAGCACATCATGTTGTTAGTGGATGGATTCAGAACAGTCGCCCAGCACAAAAGGTCCCAGGTCCTGATTATGGCATCCTCTTCACCGTCATCAAGCTTCTTCAACATCGTTGCTGCATTTTCTATGGGTAGCCTCGACAACGTACCTTTGTATGACTCTGTAATTTCTGAATGGACACTCTTCGTCAGCAACTCAACTGGCTTTGATCCTGAACGTATACCAAACACCTTCCTGATAATCTCTCTTGTGAAAACAAACCGTTTTGCTCCATAGTGAAACTCACGAAGCTCGACCACAGTGTTCATGGCGACGAAATCGATGAGCTCTTTAGGGGCATTGAAAGGTGAAATGTTGAGTAGTGAGCCAAATGCACCGTGCTCCTCAATGATTTCTCTCTTGCGTGCTGTTAGATCATTTGCGCACTTGAGCAACCGCTTCGCAGCAAAACGGTCCTTGCTACACCAATACTGCCCCTGCTCAGCAAAAACCAGAACACTTAGAACAAAAAAAAGACACAAAAGAAGCAAAAAAAAATGTAAAACAGAAGCAAACACAATGCAGTAAAAAAGCACATCATGAATATATATTGTAGCAAAACACAATTTATTTACGCAAAAATTGAAAATACAGTAAACAATTATAGAGCAAACTGTGGCATACATTATCAAAAGAACAACATGCCAGCAACAAAAAAATGCTACCTAACAAACATCGTAGCCACACAAATAGCTAACAACTTGCTACATAAAAACATAAACAAGAGGATGTGAATCAAACTGAAACTGAATTGAAACAGATAAGGAGTTGAGCTGCTACATCCCTAAGACAAACAGAGAACATCAAAGCAAAAATGAACCACTAAGAGCAGGTCGGGGGGCGCGGATGATGGGATTTGGAAACAAAACAAACCTCCATTGCGGCTACTTAGAGATTGCTAGCAGATATGTTGGCCCAGTCAGTACGCAATTGCCTGCAAAAAGCACAGATGATTTCAGATTTAGATCTACTTGCACATACGGTTCCAACTAAAACAAAATTTGCTACAAAAACGGGGGATATGCACAGGGGGGTGGATTGCAGTGGAACTATGAGGAGGAAGGGCGCACAACAATGAAACTCTGCTCCAGAACATGGCAAGGTAGGAGCGGGAAGGGGAGCACCTAAATCTGCTCGGAACCCCCGAGATAGAGCAAACAGGGCAAAGGTGGGCGCGGGCAGGGGGGCGCCTCAGAGGACGATTGGGGCACGGGGGCCATCGCCGGACTGCGCGCGGACCCGCGACAGCGCCGCCTCTCGCCGCCGCTCGCGGTAGCCTAACTACGGTTAGAGATGAAGGGGGACCTCTCCGGAGAGGAAGAGGGGCGCGAGCGGAACCTCACCAGAGAAACGCGCGGAGACTACGTACGGTCGTCGATGGCGTAGCCTTCGTCGCCGCCCTCGTCGCCTTCGTCGCCGCCCACGCCGCGCGAGCAGAGCGTACCGGCAGAGAGCCGGAAATGGGGAACCACGCAGAACCTAATCGGGGGTTGTAGTAATCCTAGCGAAAACGGGGGGGGGGGGCGTGGGAACTAATCCAACCGCTCATCTCGCGTGGATCGAGCGGCCGCCGACCCGGGGGACGGAACGCAACGTTCCCCCGGGTGAATACAAGCGTTTTTCATTGCCAAACCCTACGAAGGCACCACGCTGCCCTCAAAACAAAAGGAAGGTAGGAGGCTCCTTGTCCGTCCATTGGTTAGGGTGGACGGGAAGCTCGAGGCTCGAGGTCGGGGTCGGCTGGAAGGCAAAACAGGCAAGTCTAAACCTTCCGGTTAACCTTGAAAGCCCGATAAGCCGGCTCGATGAATCTTGCAAACCGGATCGAAGGCTCGAACAAATTTTTTAAAAAATGGTGTGACCTTTACTAAAAATGTAATAAGCTTCACGACATAGCCATAACATAGTCTAACAAGTTCCACAAAATACCAATAAGATATATATCCATGACATAGTCTAACAAGTTTCACAAAGTACCAATAACATAAGAGTGACACACATCACAAGTTCAAGTACAACATAGTGTCATACATCACAAGTTCAAGTCCAACATAGCATTCACAAACACATGCATCTAGTTCAACCAATAAAACTTGAGTCGAAGCTCAATCAAACGACATGTATTAGCACAATGTTCAACCACAAAAGGATCATCGTCCATCCGGCTTCGCATCTGAGAGCTGGCACTTGCGCATCTAGGTAGTCTTGGGTCATCCAGAAATTTTCGCCCTAGGGGGAGCGAAATTCCGGGGTAAGTACCAAATTTCTGGCCCGGACGGTTGTAACGGTCATAATTCGTGGAAAGCTATAAATAGTCTTCCTCTTCCTCAAGAGGAGGTTGCCCAACCAGTTTTATCTCTCCTCCATTGTTGACCTTCCAAAGCTTGGATTTCCATCAATCCCTCTGTCAGAGCGTGGACACTGGGAAGAAGATCGGATCTCCTTCCCCTATTTGTTCGGCGGCGGGGCGTTGGAAGGCGGTAGTGGCGTATGTAGACAATTCAACGATGATGGACATGAAGGAGAACGATGACACTCGTTTTTTACACAGGTTCATGCCATCCAAAGATGTAAAACCATATGTCTAGCTTGTCTGATTTGGCATTGTGGGGGTGCAAATTGGTGTGTACAATATGGATGTCTCTTCCTCGCCGGGGGTGTGGCGCTTCCTGGGACGCCTTGCGGAGCTACTCATGTTGTTCTTTGCTCTATACTCCTCGCGGACGTGCACTAAGCCCTCTTTTTGCTAACCTATACCCTAATGGACTTGGTCCTACTTTTATACTCAATGGGTAGCCACAGTTGTTCTTCTACATGTTCTACCTCTATCCTCGGTTGTGCCACCGAGCTGATGAGGTGGCGCTGGCGGATCGTGGGGCAGAGGCCTTTGTCAGGTCCCGACCGTCGTCTTGAGCAGGGGCGCCACATGTCGGCACAGGTGTTTGATGACCCACAAGTATAGGGGTGGATCGTAGTACTTTCAACAAATAAGGATGTCGATCCCAACGAGGAGCATAAGGTTTTGACAAGCAGTTTGGATAAAGGATTCACGGTAAACACTAGCAGACAATTTTTTTAGGGTTTTGATATAGCAGGTAAATAAAGTACGAGTAAATAAAAGACAGTAATAATAATTGCAACAAGTGGACCAATTCTTTTTATAGAAAATGACAAGCCGGTTTGTTTACTTATGATGACTAGACGTTCTCGAGGGCACATGGGAATTTCGTCAAGTGCTTTTGCTTCATACGATTGACTAATCTTTATTGTTTTTATAGGTGTTGTGTGGGTGAAACTATGCTAATGCATCGGGGTCAATAGATCATTCCTCTTCTTTTTTAACCAAGTTTGGGGCTGGGCATCCTGTTGCCAGCTCTTCTAGCAATTGGATAAGCGAACGTGCCACTAGTCCAGGTGTGTAACGTCTAATCAGCAAGTGAAGTAAAAATCGTCTACCTGCGTCCTCATGAGCTAAAACAGAGCACAAAACAGGTATAATTTTGATGGTTTTCAAGGTAGCACACGAGCAATTTACTTGGAGTGGCGGTTAAATACCACATATAGGTAGATATGATGGACACAAATGGCATGGTTTTGGCTCAAGGTTTGGATGCACGAGAAGCATTCCCTCTCAGTACAGGTTTTTGGCTAGCAAGGTTGGGTAGCAAGCATAAGAGTTGAGGGAAACAAATAAATATACATGTGATAGAAAACAATCATGCAATCTTCCTTGGAAGCATAAACAATCTTAACTTGAGAATACTAAGCTTATGAGCCAATAAGAAAGAAAGATAGTGGAATAATGTATCTACATGCAACTCCCGCTTTTCTACTTAAACCTCAAAGTATTGTTGCTACTGACCAATGCTAAGTTTGCCAAAACCAAATAGATTAACTTCATGCTCCGAAAGTGATACCAATACTAACAAAAAGATCAATCGTATAACAGAAATTGCAAACTAAAATAAGGGGTGCATAAAATAAAGGATAAAACTTCTCATTAATATTCCATAAAGGCAACTCACACCAAGGGATACATAGATAACCAACTAAAGGAGAGATACTTCCACACTGCAAACCATCCTATATGATAACTTCTCTACTCATGATATGACTCTACTAAAAGTAAAAAGGTGAAAGATAAAGGTGTGATACCGCGACACTCCCCCGAGCTTGGAACAAGCCAAGTGGATGCCAATACCAATCACGAATTACTCCTTCGGTGGTGGTGGTGAATCCTTAATAAGCTTATCAACCGGCTCATTAAATTCATCGTTCTTGTAGGTGAGAGTACGAATCAACTCTGTATTGTTCTCAATACGGTTCATGAACCTATCAAACTATGATTCCCACATCTTGGAATTATTCCCCCACACTTCTTCAAATTGATGGCTTCCTTTCCCTGCATTGTTAGATCGTTCCAAATTCCAACAAGAGGGCAATTCTGCCTCAGGCACCTTCTGAAATTGATGCTTATGGATTAAAGTATGGAAGGGGTTTTTGATGCCTGAAGATGGTGTCCTTGAAGCTAAGAAGTAATGTGGGGCCTTCCCTCCAGTGCTCATATGCGCCCCTTTCTTGAGTTTGAAGGGGTTTTCTACCACTCCCATGCTTGCAATGGTGGCGCGAGGGTACACGCGCGGGTCTTCTTCTACTTCTTCTTAAGCTTCACTCTCGATCTCCTCCTCCAGCTTAGGGTCTTGGAGATCATCTTCCATAGGCCCCTTCCCCTTGTTGTTGTTGGCGGAGACCATAGTGCCTCTAAAACTGAGAACAATCCTGACAGAAATAGATCGAAACGAAAACACGACGATAGAACAATATACGGACCTCGGGGGATCCGGTGGATTATATAGCAAAAAAATTCATAACAACAGGAAAGTGTAGGGTGAAAACGGCTCGGGGACGGGATCTGAGGCGCCCACACCATGTGGTGGCGCGGCTAGGGGTGGGCCCGCGCAGTGGCATGGTGTGGTGCCCTCGGGCACCGTTCCCTACCCTTTTTTGTTCATAATTTTCCATATTTACTAAAAACAGCAACAATATAAGTTGGAAATTAAATGCGAACTTTTTCTTACCAAAATTGTTACCTATTCGAAAATGGACTCTGCAGTTTCTGAAGTTTGCTCTTTAATGAACACTTCTGGAGTCACCACTTGAATAATATCAACCTCTTCATTACAAGAATCTTCAGAAATATAATGTTTGATTCTTTGCCCATTCACCACTTTTGTAGTGTTATCATTAAGTGAAACAATTTTGATCGCACCCGGACGATACACCTCTTCAATAACAAAAGGTCCCTCCCATCTCGAGAGTAATTTTCCTGCAAAAAATCTGATACAAGACCTATACAATAAAACCTTCTCACCAACATGGAATTCTCTCTTAAGAATTCTCCTATCATGCCATTTTGTATCTTTCTTTAAAGAGTCTAACATTTTAATAAGCTTCACTTCTCCATTCATCCAACGAACTCAAGTCAAGTAACATTTTCTTACCAGCAAGTTTAAAATCTCTATTAAGTTCTTTCACTGCCCAATAAGCCTTGTGTTTTAATTCTAAAGGCAGGTGACAAGCTTTTCCATAAACCATTTTGTAAGGAGACATACCCATAAGATTTTTGTAACAGTTCTATAAGCCCATAAAGCATCATTTAGCTTACTATCCCAAATTTTCCTAGATTTATTAACAGTCTTTTGCAAGATAGATTTAATTTCTCTATTTGATAAGTTGAAGCAATTCTATGATTAACATCATATTTAGCAAGTTTTTTTTTCTAAAACCACCATGAATAAAGTGAGAACCTCCATCAGTCATAAGATATCCAGGCACACCAAATCTAGGAAAAATAACATCTTTAAGCATTTTTTAATGAGGTTTCACCATCAACACTCTTTGTAGGTATAGCCTCTACCCACTTAGTAACATAATAAACAGAAACAAATGTATGAGTATAACCATTCAAAGGAGGAAACAGACCCATAAAGTTAAATCCCCAACAGTCAAATGGTTCAATAACAAGAGAATAATTCATAGACATTTCATTGCGTCTAGAAATATTACCAACTCTTTGACATTCATCACAAGATAAAATAAACTTCCATGCATCTTTAAAAAGAGTAGGCCAATATGAACCTGATTGTAGAACCTTCTGTGCGGTTCTATCTCTAGCGTGATGTCCGCCATAAGAAATACCATGACATTTTCTCAATATATCTTGGTGTTCATGTTCTGGAACACATCTACGCATAATACCATCTACTCCTTCTTTATATAAGTGTGGATCATCCCAAAAATGATGCCTCAAATCATAACAGAATTTCCTTCTTTGCTGATCTATAAAGGTTGGTGTAGGGTTCATTGCATAGAAAACAAAAAAATTCCTACCCGCGAGACACCCGAAAGGCCAAGATCTAATCTAGGAGATGAAGTGCAACAGGGAGAAAGAGAGTCTTAAGAAACATACCCTCGAAGACTCTAAGCATTACGAGATCGAATCTCGTTGTTGGCGTAGTCGTACTCACACCGATCCCGAGAGCGAGAAGATGTGCACGCAATCTGGCGGTGCCTTTGTGATCGGTCACACGTACGGTTGATGACGACCTCCGTTCCCTCGATCCAGTGGGGCCGCGGAAGTAGAGGATCCCTCGGAACTTCAGCAGCACGACGGCGTGGTTGTGGTGAAGAATCCCACGGTCACGGCTTCGCCAAGCCGGAGACCATGGAATGGAGCAGCGGGTGGAGAGGAAGTGAAGATGACACCAAGTGTGTGGGGAGAGGGAGGTCCAACCCCTCTTTATATAGGAGGGGGAGGCAGCCACGAATTTTTGGTGCCTCCACCTCTCCCCTCATCATGTGGGTGGAGTCTCCACTCAACCCACTCATTCTCCCATCAATTCCCACTCAAAATTCCAAGGGTTTTCTTTAATAAATAAATAAAACAATTTCATTTATTTATTTTAATATTTGTTAATCCTATTAACAAACATTAACACTTACCCCCTTGAACTATTTGTTAATCAAGCATTAACATATACCACCTTGAACTATTTCAATATTCCCCGAAACAATTCCGGTGACTATTTCAATATTCCCCGAAACAATTTCAATGCTGCTCAAAACATTCTTTGTCATTCTGTATCCTCTCAAATGCGTCATCGAACCTTAAGGGTGTCACCCTACGGTTCGTGAATAACATAGACATGATCGAGACTCCTCTCCAACAGCGGGATCTGGAGATCCGTGATGACTCCTATATATTCAACGATGACTCTCGTGATCGTGTGAACCATCAACGTCGTGACTAATTATCTTTGTCTCACGATATTTTACTTGTCCGAGATTCGATCATTGGTATCAACCATACCGTGTTCAATCTCATTACCGACAAGTACTATTTTCTCATTTCCGTGATATGACATCCTTGTGACCTAGTCACGTGCTTGCAAGATGTGTCGATGTGATATCACCGAGAGGGCCCAGAGTATATCTCTCCGTCATTTGGATGGACAAATCCCACTCTTGATCCATGATCCTCAACTAATAATTTCCGAATACCTAACGGAACCTTTATAGTCACCCTGTTACAGTGTGACGTTTGATGACATCAAAGCACCCTTCCAGTATCAGTGATTGGCATGATCTCATGGTCTAAGGAATAAGTTACTTCGTATGCAAGATATAATAATATAAACTAAATGACTTGATCGTATTGTTATCTTGATATTGGGTCTATGTTCATCACATCATTCTACCAATGACATGACCCCGTTATTAACAACATCCAATGTTCATGATGAGGAAACCTTGGTCATCTATTAAACAACGAGCTAGTTAAAAGAGAGGCTTTACTAGGAACCATTGTTTGTTTATCAAACACACATGTATCAATGTTTCCGGTTAATACAATTATAGCATGAGAAATAAAAATTTATCATGAACAAGGAATAAGATAATAACCACTTTATTATTTCCTCTCGCGCATATTCCCTTCAGTCTCCCACTTGCACTAGAGTCAACAATCTAGTCTGTAAACACTTAACACATATGGCGTTCCAGTGTTATTACCATGCTTCGCATGTGGTAAACATCATCAAAAAGATCTGAACTGTTCAGGTCCTATTGTATTTGCATGTTCTTTGCGTCTACACACATCACTCATTCTCTAATGAGATGGCTTTGTATACATTTGGTCAACCGATGAAACCTTAATTCCTCAGCTTAAACAAATGTTACTAACATTGTGAAAATGTAGCTTCATAGTGTCAGCATTCTTGGAAATTCACCAAGTTCAATAAAGAACTCCTTGACACAAAATACTCTTATTATTTGTTGTCAACACAATGATATACTTAGCCTTTGTAGTATCCGTCACAATACTTTAATTTTGGAACTCTTTCAAATCCATCATGGAACTTTCTTCCAACCTATTGTGATACCCTTCGTCACATATTTTAATTGAGATAAAATTATTTGAATATATGACAAGACTATTAGTGTAACATATTACAACTAATATTTTGTCATTAATACATAGGAAAACATATCCTTAGCATTTCTAAAATGGCATAAGGATCTCTCCCACTGTTGTCTAATCATCATATGAATTATCCTGCTATAACATTTTATAGCATAGGACTCATCTGGTTGTGTACATAGCATGGAACACATGACTTAGAAATCTTAATTTCAATTATGCTCATCATGTGTCAAAACACAAGAATCTAGCTCAATTATTTTCCATGTGGCAAGAACTCCTTCTTGTCATTTCGATATTGACTTACTTCAATATTTCATCTATGTAATTTGGCTTCAATCATATCAGGCGCTTCAATCCATCTCTTATAGATATCGATGCCCAATATTTCGTAAGCCTATCATCAATATGAAAATCTTAATCGTGTTAATTTAAAATACATATTTTCCAATCAACCATATGTCATTTACATAAATCATTGAAAATATGTCTTAGCGCTCCCACTTAATTTCTTGTAATTCTACAAGCATCTTTATCGTTCATGATGGAATCAAACTCTTTTGATAACTTCATTAAGGTAAAGATTCCAACTTCGTTATGCTCACTTCAACCATTGAAGTGTGCATACCTTTCTAGCAACCTTTTGAATTTTACAAAACTCTCAGACTGTGTCAAGTACACATCCTCGATCAAACTTCCTTGAGAGGAAAGTTGGTTTTTGTTATTCAACTGCCATATCATAATATGTAACTTTTTGCTAGAACTATCCGCAAAGACTAAAGCATCACTACGGAAGATCAAAATCTTGCAGTAGTCAACTCTTTGAACTTCGTCGAAAACATCTTTTCAATAAGTACAACTTTCAAAGGATATAAAATCCATGTCTTTGTTGCTATATAGACCCTTTTGCTATCGTTAGGCATCATGCTATCGAAAGGACTACCAAGTCACATACTTGATATTCATACAAGGATACTATGGCGGATATAATGACTCATAGTCAAATTTACGAAGTCAGGGCCCATCATTTGCTTCCTTTATAAGGTCCAGGTCCTTTGTTGTCAAAACAACACTTCACACTTAAACCACAAGTTGGTCTAAGTACAAAGTTTTAGGACTTTTGTGGTTCAGTTCGCAAACTCATTCGAAGTATCTACAACACATGTAGTGTCTTCTACTTTGTCAAAATAGGAAACTCCGGAACAACTTCCAGTGTTGCGCTACTCTTGACATGGTAACGAAGATTCGCTAATCTTGTCGAGTTTGTACTGTCCTCCCACTCACTTGTTTCGCAAGAACTACTTTCTCGTGAAATCAACCTTCTCTGACAAACAACATTTGTCTCTGGTTTGGTGATAGGAGAAATCCCCAATGTATTCTTTGGGATAACCTTATAAACATATATTTATCCTATTTTGGTTGTAAACATTTTACACATGCTATGCATACCAAAACTTAAGAAAAAGACAATTTGGGTCATTACCCAAACCATATCTTATATGGTGTCAATCTCAATGGATCATGATGGCGCTCTTTTCAGTGTAAAAGCGGTTGTCACTAATGTATAAACTAAAAATTATAATGGCATTTTTATTAATCTTACCATGTCCAACAAGGTTTGATTTTGTCTCTTGAATACTCCAAACTAGTGTGGGGTATTCGAGAAGTATAAGTTGTAGAACAATTCTGCAACTTCTCAGATGTTTTGCTAAACTTGTAACTCAAACTTTATCCTTTATGATCCAATCATAAATACTTGATTATCTTGTTATAATGATTTTTACTTCATACTAACAATAATTTGAACCAATTCAAAAATGTCAAACTCCGTTCTCTTTAAATAGATATACTCATATATCTACTCAAATCATCGATGGAATTTTATGAAGGAAAAAATTAATCCACCACACACAACTACACATAATGGACTATATACATCAATATGTATAATCTCCACTAAATTAGTCGTCCATTCTTCTTTGTCCTATGAACGGAATTTTAGTCATCTTTTGGGAGAGGTCTCACAAGCGTCAATTTATTCAAAACAAAATGACTCCGGAAGTCCATCAACATGGAGTTCCTTCATGTTTTCCTTTCCGATATGAACTAAAATGGTGGTGTCACAATTTAAGTGAAATTCTTTTACGTCTTGCAACGTTTAGCATTTAGTTTTATAGATGTTTACTTTACCAACATGATTTATATTAACTCATCCATCAATTATGGAATATGGTCATAGTTTGAACAATCTCATTTGTTCTCACAAAAGACCAGAACAAAATAACAACTTATTAAGTTCTTAAAATAAATCTTGAATGTTTGGTTCGATACGACAATGAACACAATAACACTTTATTTCTGTTCTTGTCACAATCGATTCACATCTACTACTAGTTCCTTTTAGGCCCTTGTATTTCTTGTATTGCGTTGCTTTGTATGACAACTCATACCAACCAATCTGGTATCAAAATACCCAAAAAATACTTTGTTAACTAGTAATACATCTATAACTTGTATATCAAGTATATACTCCTGAGCTGGACTTTTCCAGTTATCTTCTTTTTCTGCCATATATCTTTTTGTAATTCTATTTTCAATATTTCCTTTTCTTTACAAGAAGAATCATTCAACATCAAACAACGCTAGTCGTACTAGCTCATTTTCCTTGGCGTGTTAGTCATATACTATCACCCATTGAGTCATACTTTGAGTTTGATTGTTCTACTAATATCACCATATTAATAGCATTCTTCCAGATTCCACTCTTAGCAATCTCCAAGCAAGGTAAACGATTTTTACCCATACTTTTAATCCATCCCATCATAACAATTTTATGATTAAGCTACTATAGCTCGAAGGAAGGAATTTAGAGGATAATTTTTAGCGCCCAACTTCTTGGAATATTCAAAACGCCTAGCGTCTTCAATCATTGCATATATTCAAATAATATAAGCATACATTGTCAAGCTAAATTATACTCAGTCATGTTGCCACACATAAGTTTCTAGATATCAATATATCTTTCACTTGATTGTTTCTGAAAACAATTCTTTTCAGTTCCTAAATCACCTTGATCAACAAAACATTCTTTTGAAGATAAAGTAATATGGAAGCAACCATGACTCTGGATTCTAAGTAGGAATTATTTGCTCTCTAGATCAATCAATCATTAACCATATGGAGCTAGGTAGGAAATACCGAAAATCTACAATAGGACTCAATTTTAAATTTCACTAATACGGTACCAATCTTAAATGGTATTTACCAGATCATAACAGTTATATCTCAATTAACAATCTAAGTGTAAGGTAGTTTTGTGGATGCCAATGAATACTACAATTTGTGCAAATTCACTTTGATTGGTTGTTCATGATAAATAAGTTCAAGTTAATTCAAAATTATGCCATGAACTCCCACTCAAAAACAACATCCCTCTAGTCGTTTTAGTGATTACACGAACCAAATTCACTACACCAAAACCGATCATCACGTGAGATGATGTAGCTTCAAAGGCGAACATCGACATGTTCATCATATCATCCATATGACTCATGCTTTACCTTTCGGTTACGTGTTCTGAGGCCATGTATGTACATGCTAGGCTCGCCAAGTAGAACCGTAGTATTGCGTGTGTTTCAAGGCCATGTCTGTACATGCTAGGCTTGAAAACACCCGTTGTATGCGAACGTTGAGTCTATCACACCCGATCATCACGTGGTGTCTCGAAACGACGAACTTTCTTAACGGTGCATACTAAGGAAGAACACATTATTATCTTGATATTAAGTGAGAGGGATCATCTTATAATGCTACCGTCGCTATCTAAGAAAAATAAGATGCATAAAAAGGATTAACATCACAGGTAAGGATAATGTGATATGATATGGTCCTTCTTGCACTTGATCTCCATCATGTGCATCATGGTATGATCTCCATCATTCCACCGGCGTGGCACCAATGTTCATGGCACCTCCATTTTGATTGTCCATCAATAATAAGACAACCATATGGCTCTCTTCCGGTATATCAATAATTTACAAAAGAGATCATCTCATAATCAAATTTGTAACATTGACCATATCACATCACATGCCCAGCAAAAACTAGTTAGACGCCTCTAATTTATTTTTGCATATTTTACGTGGCTTTAGGGCTTTCGAGGATAGAACCGTTCATACCTACGAACATCAACCACAACGTTGATAAACATATTTTTAACAACCCTTCGTAGATTAGATCTTAACTATAGTTGGAGAAACGGACACCCCCTCAGCCACAAGTGAGACAGGTCTCGCGTACATAGTACACGTAAAGTTTGTCTAGGGCAGCTTCATCCAACTATGCCACTAAGATCATAAAATACTCAAGGAGGCAATAACATGATCATCAACGCCCACATACACCTATGTGTTCTACCCGTACAAAACATCTACGCATAGATCCTGGCTCTGATACCACTGTAGGGTTCGTTGCATAGAAAACAAAAAATTTCCTATGCGCGAGACACCCGAAAGGCCAAGATCTAATCTAGGAGATGAAGTGCAACGGGGAGAAAGAGAGTCTTAAGAAAACATACCCTCGAAGACTCTAAGCGTTACGAGATCGAATCTCGTTGTTGGCGTAGTCGTACTCACACCGATCCCGAGAGCGAGAAGATGTGCACCGCAATCCGGCGGTGCCTCCGTGATCGGTCACACGTACGGTTGATGACGACCTCCGTTCCCTCGATCCAGCGGGGCAGCGGAAGTAGAGGATCCCTCGGAACTCCAGCAGCACGACGGCGTGGTGGTGGTGAAGAATCCCACGGTCAGGGCTTCGCCAAGCCAGAGACCATGGAATGGAGCAGCGGGTGGAGAGGAAGTGAAGATGACACCAAGTGTGTGGGGAGAGGGAGGTCCAACCCCTCTTTATATAGGAGGGGGAGGCAGCCACGAATTTTTGGTGCCTCCACCTCTCCCCTCATCATGTGGGTGGAGTCTCCACTCAACCCACTCATTCTCCCATCAATTCCCACTCAAAATTCCAAGGGTTTTCTTTAATAAATAAATAAAACAATTTCATTTATTTATTTTAATATTTGTTAATCCTATTAACAAACATTAACACTTACCCCCTTGAACTATTTGTTAATCAAGCATTAACATATACCACCTTGAACTATTTCAATATTCCCCGAAACAATTCCGGTGACTATTTCAATATTCCCCGAAACAATTTCAATGCTGCTCAAAACATTCTTTGTCATTCCGTATCCTCTCAAATGCGTCATCGAACCTTAAGTGTGTCACCCTACGGTTCGTGAATAACATAGACATGATCGAGACTCCTCTCCGATCAATAATCAACAGCGAGATCTGGAGATCCGTGATGACTCCTATATATTCAACGATGACTCTCGTGATCGTGTGAACCATCAACGTCGTGACTAATTCCCTTTGTCTCGCGATATTTTACTTGTCCGAGATTCGATCATTGCTATCAACCATACCTTGTTCAATCTCGTTACCGACAAGTACTCTTTTCTCGTTTCCGTGATATGACATCCTTGTGACCTAGTCACGTGCTTGCAAGCGGTGTCGATGTGATATCACCGAGAGGGCCCAAAGTATATCTATTTGTCATTTGGATGGACAAATCCCACTCTTGATCCATGATCCTCAACTAATACTTTCCGAATACCTAACGAAACCTTTATAGTCACCCTGTTACGGTGTGACGTTTGATGACATCAAAGCACCCTTCCGGTATCAGTGATTGGCATGATCTCATGGTCTAAGGAGTAAGTTACTTCGTATGCAAGATATAACAATATAAACTAAATGACTTGATCGTATTGTTATCTTGATATTGGGTCTATGTTCATCACATCATTCTACCAATGACATGACCCCGTTATTAACAACATCCAATGTTCATTATCAGGAAACCTTGATCATCTATTAAACAACGAGCTAGTTAAAATAGAGTCTTTACTAGGAACCATTGTTAATTTATCAAACACACATGTATCAATGTTTACGGTTAATACAATTCTAGCATGAGAAATAAACATTTATCATGAACAAGGAATAAGATAATAACCACTTTATTATTGCCTCTCGGGCATATTCCCTTCAGTTGGTGGCAAGTACTTGGAAACAATAAAGTTAGCATAATCTGCATACCAAGGACTATCTCGCGAGCTTACTTTTATTGCAGGTAGTTGTTCATTTGGAAAACTATCATTAAAAGGAATAGGGTCATAATCAATGTTTTCCAATCTAGGCAAATTATCAGCAACAGGATTTTCAGCACCCTTCTATCTACAATATGCAAATCAAACTCTTGTAAAAGCAACACCCATCTAATAATCCTAGGCTTAGCATGTTTCTTTTCCATAAGGTATTTAATAGCAGAATGATCAGTATGAATAGTAACTTTCGACTCAACTATATAAGGTCTAAACTTATCACAAGCAAAAAACTACAACTAGGAATTCTTTTTCAGTGGTAGGATAATTCTTTTGAGCAGAATGAAGAGTCTTACTATCATAATGAATAACATTCAACTTCTTATCTATTTGATGTCCAAGAACTACACCTACAGCAAAATAACTAGCATCACACATAATTTCGAAGGGTAAATTCCAATCACGCGGTTGAACAATAGGATCATAAATTAAAGTCTTTTTTAGAATTTCGAAAGCTTCTTTGCCATCATCATAAAAAACAAAAGGTACATTTTTTTTGGAGAAGATTAGTAAGAGGCTTTATATTTCAGATAAATCTTTAATAAACCTCATATAGAAACCAGCATGACCGAAAATACTACGAATACCTTTTACATCCCTGGGACAGGGCATTTTCTCAATTGCTTCAACTTTAGCTCTGTCAACTTCAATACCTCTTTCAAAAATTTTATGTCCAAGAACAATTCCTTCATTAACCATAAAGTGTCATTTCTCCCAATTAAGAACAAGATTAGTTTCCTCACATCTCTGTAAAACTTTATCTAGATTGTGCAAGAAGTTATCAAAAGAAGTTCCATAGACGGAGAAATCGTCCATGAAAACTTCCACAATTTCCTCACAAAAACCATGAAAGATAGCAGACATGCATCTTTGAAATGTAGCAGGAGCATTACACAAACCAAAAGACATACGTATATAAGCATAAGTTCCATAAGGACAAGTAAAAGTTGTTTTCTCTTGATCTTGCTTCTTAACAGCAATTTGAGAAAACCCAGAATAACCATCAAGAAAGCAAAAATGAGTTTTTGTAGACAATCTTTCTAGCATTTTATCAATAAAAGGTAAAGGATAATGATCTTTTTTAGTAACTTCGTTAACTTTTCTAAAAGCAATGCACATTCTATAACCAACTACTACTCTTTGAAGAATAAGCTCATTATTTTCATTTGGCACAACATTAATTCCTCCTTTCTTAGGAACACAATGCACGGGACTTACCCATCTACTATCAGCAATAGGATAAATAATACCAACATCAAGGAGTTTCAATACCTCATTTCTTACCACTTCCTTCATCTTAGAATTAAACAACGTTGATGTTCAACAACTGGCTTTGCAACAGGTCCCATATTAATAGCATGCTGACATATAGCAGGGGAAATCCCTTTCAAATCATCAAGAGTATATCGAATAGCTCCTCGATGTTTCTTCAATACTTCCAATAATATTTCCTCTTCCTTACCTGAAAGTTTAGAACTAATAATAACATGATATGTTTTCTTATCATCAATATGAGCATATTTAAGATCATCACGTAAAGGTTTTAAATCAAAAGCGGGGTCCTCCTTGGGTGGTAGTGTGGTACCCAAGTCTTCCACCGGTAAATTGTGTTTCAGCATCGTTGGTTGACGAAGAAGAATCTCGTCGATCTCATTTCTTTCTTCCATAAAGACCTCACTTTTGTGGTCCTCCATGTACTGCTGCAAAGCATTGTTAGGAGTAAGAGCAATAGAGGAAAGATGTTCAACTTTAAAATCATCATTAGGCAATTCAGTTTCATAAGAGCTTTACCAAATTTAGAAAAATTAAACTCATAAGATTATCCATCAAATTTAGTTAATATTTTTTCCTTCTTACAATCTATAACAGCACCACAAGTGTTCAAGAAAGGTCTACCAAAAATGATAGGACAAGTTTTACTAGCACCTTCACCAAGTACTAGAAAATCAGCAGGATATTTAGTTTTACCACATAAAACTTCCACATATCTAACAATACCAATTGGAGAGATAATTTATCTATTAGCAAGCTGAATAACCACATCAATTTCTTCAAGTTCACTAGAACCAATTGCATGCATGATTTCTCTATAAAGCTCATAAGGAATAGCACTTGAACTTGCACCAATATCACATAAACCATAATAGCCATGATCACCTATCCTGACAGAAAGCACGAGAACACTAGTTTTCCTAGATCTACTAGCATGTGAAACAATATTAGAAGCATCTTCACAGAAGATAATGTGTCCATCTTCTACACTTTCAGTGACAAGGTCTTTAACTATTGCTACTGTAGGTTCAACAACTATTTGTTCATCAGGTTCTATAGATTTCTTTGTACTTTTGTTAACCACACTGGCTATAATAGAATGTTCCTTTACCTTAACAGGGAAATGCATTTTCTCAATATAAGGTTCAGGCACAACAGGATTAACAGTATGCACTTCTATATTTCTAGCAGGAACAAAAGTAACAATATCTTTATAAGGTGCATGGTACTTTTTCCACTCCTTTTTGAGAATATCAAGATAAGAGGCAAAAGCCTTAAAACAAGGTTGCAAAGATTTGAGAGTCAAGACCACAAACAACACTAACATTATCAAAATCATCGGTTCCCATAAAATATTTAATGCATTCATAATCATAATTTGTACCTGACTTTCTACCTTTGTCATTCTCCCATCCTTTAGTATTTTCGTGGATACGGTCAAGAAGATCTCATTTAGCTTCTCCTTTCATACATGTAAATGATCCAGAACAAGAAGAATCCAATAAATCCTTATCATGAAGAGAAAGCCTTGCATAGAAGTTATTAATAACAATATTATTGGGGAGCTCATGAATGGGACATTTGAGCATTAGTAACTTCAGTCTCCTCCACGCTTGGGCAATACTTTCTCCATCATGAGGCCAGAATTATGTATTTGATTCTGATCCTTATGAATCTCACTAGAAGGATATAATTTAGAATAAAAGAGAGGTACAATTTCCTCCCATCCAATAGAATCGACTTGGCACATGCTCACGCATGCATAAGACTGAAAACAAAAAGGACAATTAAGCCTTGATGATTTATTTTTCCTCGGAGTATTTGTATCACTTTTATGCCCATGTTAATTTTGTTTTGTCGCAAGTATGATTATGACAGTGGTTGCTCTCTTGATTATCGCTCCAAGGCTATTCCTAGCCTTCACTTGTACTGAGTATGAGCTCTAGTCGTGCATCCAACTCCCCAAAACCAAACTTTTCCAAATGTGTCCATCATACCTACCTACATGTGATATTTAACCGCCACTCCAAGTAAATTTTCATGTGCTACCTTTAAAACCTTCAAATACTTCTCATTTTGTGACACTGTTTTAGCTCATCAGGAAGTAGTAGTTGGGTTTCTTATCTTCCATACTAATTGAGTACACTGACTTGCATGCTTCATCTGCTCGTCATTAATTTTGCAAAGAGTTGGTTAGACCATTATAACATCATAAAGCTAAATAAATAAATAGGCACTCCTCCATGGTATGAGATTGTTGGCAGGCACCCGAGGATTCAGTTATCCATGGTTTGCGAAAGCAAGGTGGGGAGGAATGTCATACTATATAAAGAGCATGCTATAAATGCTTAATATAAGTATGGAAGATAACAAGAACTGTGTTACCATTCGTTGACATTAACAATCACCTCCCAAAAATCGTTTTACTTCTGTTTTTAATAAAATAAAAAGATCTAGCACATGTTAATCCCTGCTTCCCTCTGCGAAGGGCCTTTCTTTTACTTTTACGCCGAGTCGTCACCTTCTCACTTTATGCACCTTCTTGAGAGCATAACTGTGATTCTTAGTATAATGTGCTTGTCCCAGAACACTGTTGATTGTGGTATAACTTTGATGCTAGTATCTTTGATATATTTAATTCTAGTCTTCACTTGAAACTCATAGGTTCCCTGGCATTTATGTTTTGCTCCATTATTAAGGGCATCTTTTTGTGAACATTGCAACCTGCAGATTGATATATTTCATGTTGTTTATTATTAGTGTGTTGGTATCTCCTCATTGTTTGCATAACCATTAGGTGAATTTATTTGCATACTTCTTATTATAAATTGTCTAAGCACTTGATCATATAGTGAGAATATTTACATAATATGAAACAAATGTGTTCGTAAAAGTTCTTTTATCACACTTAGTTGTTAACTGAATTGCTTGAGGACAAGCAATAAGTTAAGCTTGGGGGGAGTTGATACGTCCAAAACGTATCTCCTTTTCCGAACACTTTTGCTGTTGTTTACCTCTAAACTTGTGAGTTTTGGATACAACTAACAGAGACTAACACCGTTTTCAGCAAAATTACCTTGGTGTCTCGTTTTTATGCAGAAAATCAACTTTCAGGAAATTTTCCGGAAAATATCTCAAAGTTCATATTTTACCCGAAGACCCCCGGAGCCAGAAGAAGAGCCGGAGGGGAACAAGGAGGGGCCCACACCATCGGCTAGCGCCCCCCTAAGGCCGCGCCGCCTGGTGGTGTGGCTGCCCAGGCACCCCCTCGGGCTCCCCTTTCGACTACTTAACCCCCGTGACCTAAAAACCGAGGGGGGTTCGTCATATTCCAGGGAAACACACAAGAGCGCTGCCGCCACCTCGAAACTCAATTCGGGGATAAGAATTTCCTATTCTGGCACCCTGCCGGGACGTTGATTTGGAGGAGAACATCGCCATCGTCATCGCCACCACTTCTCCATCAACCATCCATGATTCCCCCATCCATGTGCGAGTAATCCCCGCTGTAGGCTGAGAGGGATGGAAGGGATTGTATGAGATTGTTCATGTAGTAATGCCAGATTGTTAGGGTATGGTGACTAGTATCCGTTGTTAGTGCTATATATCGTTGTTGCAACTTGTTATGCTTAATGCTTGTCACTAAGGCCCGGGTGTCATGATCTCAGATCTGAACATGTTATTGTTTCATGAGTATAATTATGTTTCTTGGTCATATCTGCAAGTTGTTTACACATGTGATTGTCCGGAACCCAAGGCCCCGAAGTGATAGAAATTGGGACAACCGAAGGGGATGGCTGTGATGTGAGAATCACATGTGTTCACGGAGTGTTAATGCTTTGCTCCGGTGCGTTATTAAAAGGAGAACCTTAATTACCAGTAGTTTCCCTTGAGGCCCCACTTCAAACGGGCTGGTAGGACAGAAGATGTTGTGCAAATTTCTCATTGTGAGCACGTACAACTAAATTGGAACACATGCCTATGGTTTGCCTAGAACTTGGATGCTTTATTATTATCTATTTGAAATACCCATGTTTTGATTATTATATGAACTATCTTATCCATGCAACACTCGTACATGCATCCCAATGCCTACAGTACTCTAATCCTGCTGTTTTCCATAATTGTTACTATTTTACTCTTGCTGTTATTTTACTACTACTGCTGCTATAAAACTGTTACCACTGATAAATTGTTACGAGCAAGGCTACTTTCAGGTGCAGCTGAACTGACAACTCATCTGTTAAGGCTTACAAATATATTTGACTCCCCTTGTGTCGAATCAATAAATTTGGGTTTTACTTCCCTCGAAGACTGCTGCGATCCCCTATACTTGTGGCTCATCACTCGCCACATGCTCGGTCAGGGTATCATCCTCATGTAGCTCTTGTTGGCACAGGAACTTGAGGATGTCGCTCGCATAGGCGAGTTCCGTCGTGGCCACAGTCATCAATGCTTTCCCTGGGGGAGCCCCCATACAGGAGGTGCCCGCCTGGACCTTCCGTTCCTACTGGCCATCTTTGGACTTGAGGTCGATCAAGGGCCGCGTAAGACGTTCAATAAAGGTGCCAGGGGAACCCACTCACATTGAGCCGCCCGTTTGGAGAGCTCGTCGGTGATGAAATTCTCCACACAGGGGTTGTGCTCCATTTGGAGACCTTTGAAGTGGAGCTCCATCTTGCACACCTTTTCCACGTAATCCCGCATTCATGGGAAGTCGTACTCCTTCAACACCTCATTGATGACGAGTTGCGAGTCTCCTCGCACAACTAATCCCTTTCATACCAAGTCCGTCAGTGGTTTGTAAGACAGCAAGGAGGCCCCCGTATTCTGCGACGTTGTTAGAGGCTTTCCCTTCCTCGAAATCCAACTGCACCACGTACTTCAAATGCTCCCTTGAGGGTGAGACAATGAGTACGCTAGCTCAGGCACTTTTGTACGAGAAGTATCCATCAAAGTACATGGCCCAGCTAGCCGAGTGCTCCTTCCTGAGAAGGGTGGAGCGGTGCTCTGGCTCCTCCATCGGGTTAGGAGTTCACCCCGACCACTCGGCAAGGAACTCTGCAAAAAGCCTTCTCCTTGATGGTGTCGTCGTTGTCGAAGCGCAGGTCGTAGTGGGATAACTCCATGACAATTCTGCGACTCGGCTAGGAGCATGCACGTTGGACATCACATGTAAAAGCGGGTAAGAGGTGTGCACCGTGATCGGGTGTGCCTCAAAGTAATGTCACAACTTCCGAGTTGACAGGACGACACTCAATAGGATCTTCTGGATATCGGGGTACTGTTCCCAGGCATCGCTGAGCTAACGTAATACACGGGGAACTACACCTTGCGGACCTGGCCAGGTTCTATGGACGGGCCCTTTCTTTTGTCGTTCTGGTAACTTTTTTCCGCTCGGCTACTAGCACACTGCTGATGGGATTCATCACGTTCACTGGGAGACCCTAAGAAGAAGGTATGACGCGAAGTAGAAGTATTTTCACCCAGTCATGGAACCAGGGTTATCAATCCAGTAGAACTTTGTAGTCTCTAGGGTTACTTTTTGTATGGTGCGTCAACAAAGTGGACCTGCACACAAACACAAACTCTCTCTTACTCCCAACTTTCCAAGAAGGTTGTCAATCTTTCGTGTTGCTGAAAACTTGAGAATTACTTGTATCGAATGGTTGAAGATGATTAAATAAAAGCGGAACATCGAGTAAGCAATGATGAAAACCAAGTAAACTAGGTTGTAATAAATTAGGAAAATAGGATCAGGGGCCATAGTTTCACACTTTCACTAGTCTTGGACGTCAACAGCTCACTGGATTTCACCATGTGGTCTATCTGATCCTGCAAGCTCGCAGCCTCGGCTTGGGATTTGAGTCTGTCTTTGGCCTTCTTCGTGCCCTCGGGCCTCCCATAGTTTCATCCCCTTCATCGTCCTCGTCGTCAAGCAAGTTCACTCCGCCCCTATTTGGTTCCATCTCCCTGACCTCAAATTTCTCACTCCGTTGGAGCAAAGACCAACAATGATCGAGTAGAAATGGCTTGCCCTTGGAGATGGCATGTCTTTGTTCCTCTATGTTGCAATTCGTTCCTTCATAAACAAGAATTGTGTCAGCGTAACAGCAACAATAAAGAAAGCAAGAATGCCGAATCGTGCAAACTCACATAATCACCCTCATTTGTTCCACTTGGAGGCGCATTACGAACTTGCTCCAAGCATCCACAGAACCGGCTCACTATTGGTTTGATCTTATCCCAACGACCTTGCAGTGACCGATATGTGTGTGGGGTTCTTTTCACCACTTTGTCGTTCTGGTCAAATCGAGGCATCGTCTGGAAGAACTGATCCTCGACCCTTTGCCAGTACCTCTTGCCGGTTTGATCCGCGGCGGTAGTGGCATCGAGAAAACGGTCTCCCAAGCTTTGATGAGAGTCTTGTCTTCGAGCTGCGTGTAATTCATCGCCCTCGGCTGTTTACTTGCAGTGAACATCGACCCCCCGATCTCCTTAAGGTCGTCCTCATCCTCATCGCCGGCATACTCAACCCCTTCCTCGGCCTCGTTGTATCCGAAAGCAGCAAGGGGGTTTCATCGATGTTGACGCTGACCTCATTCAACATGTCCATGTACGCGGACGCAAGGGCCTCACACCCGGCCAAGCTACACAACCGGTACAATAATCCGCAAGAAATACAATGGAATTGTAGAAAAATCAAATCGAAGTGGAGAGAAATATGTACCTATGCATCGGTGTTGGAGTTACGGCGGGAGGGATCGGCGATTTCTTATTCTTTGGCTGCGGTTTTAGTGGTTCCATCGCCCCTCCTATGGCGGCCGCCGCGAGAAAATCGACTCCACCTTCAGTGGCAGCAGCGGCACGGCTTTAGCACCTTGCCTGGTGCCTAGCCGCTTGCGCTTCACCGGAGCGGGAGCAGTCACCGCCACGGCGGCCGCCGTCAGATCTGAATGACCCGCGGGATCCAATTCTAAAGTTGCGCAAACGCGTACGCTGACAAGGGAGGACTGCTCAGATGCCATGGCGGCACTGGGAGCAAGAACGACCGGAGCACAAGACGAAGGTCGGAGCGGGGGCGGTGGCGGCTGGTATAGCGGGAGCTGAATTTTTTCCCGCCAAGCCTTTCTTCGCGATGAAGGGCACCTACGGGTCAGCGTCAAAACCCTAGGATTCATGGGTTGTAAGGGGACATTCTCGGTCGCCCCAAAAAAAAATTATGGGCCCGCGTGATTTATGAGCTCTGCTTTCCCAAATATTTCGCTCGCAACCCGTGGCCATGGTTATTTTTCAGTTACAGTCCTTTTTCGGGCTCTTCTATAGATGCTCTAACTTCTGCCCATTTGGGGAAAAAAACAACCAACCAATCGGGGCCTAAATGATTAAATCTACATTGCCTGTGGTTTGGGTCGATGGTTCCCGAGGAATGCTCTTTGTGTTTACTGGTGTGTAGTAGTAGCTAGCATGATGAGCTCAGCATGCCTTTCTCTCCCTCTTTTTTCCAACTGTGATCCTTCATTGCTTGCGTTGATGCATGTTGGATGTCAATAGGACTGCTTCTGGAATGTGCCGGAGGACACCTCTCTGATGTCTACGCACGCTTCTATTCTTGTAGACATTGTTGGGCCTACAAGTGCAGAGGTTTGTATAACACCAGCAAGTTTCCCTTAAGTGGATCACCCAAGGTTTATCGAACTCAGGGAGATAGAGGTCAAAGATATCCCTCTCAAGCAACCCTGCAATCAAGATACAAGAAGTCTCTTGTGTCCCCAACACACGCAATACAATTGTCAGTTGTATAGGTGCACTAGTTCGGCGAAGAGAGTAAAATTCAAGTAATATGGATGATAATAAGTGGTAATAGAAATCTGAAATAAAAATGGTAGCAAGCAAACATGTAGCATAACAGGCGGAAAACGATGTTTCAATGCTTGGAAATAAGGCCTAGGGATCCTACTTTCACTAGTGGACACTCTCAACAATGATCACATAAATGAATAACTAGATATCTTCTCTTCACTATGCTACTCTTAACCACTCTCCGGTCGAGTAACAACACCAATCCATGCGAAGGGCTTTAACAACACTCCTCAGAGTAAGCACTTTCCCAACTAAATAACCCCCATGCTATCACCATGGGACCCAGATGGTTCCACGCAAACACCACAACTTCATAGGGTTATCCAACACAAAATATAAATATAATGCTAAACCAGACGGTGCACACACTATCACCTTTACACCGTGATCAAAGCGTTTACGGAGATCTCATAAAAAATAAAAAACACTAATCATTGCGTAGGGCTACAAAAAGCATTCCTTAAAGTAAGCATTCCCATGTCTAGTTAACCCCACGCTGTCACTATGAGCGCCCTAGATGGTACTAGACAAACACCACAATTCATAGAGGAGACACACACGATGTGCACACTGTCACCTTCACACCGCGGGACAAGGTGACTCCAAAGTTCGTATTAATAAAGCACTTGAGTAGCAAAAGATGAAGAGTAACATATACGATTTCAAATAGATTACAAAGCTCATGATCACATATAGATCACGCCATGGGAGAGAGAGAGATGAACCACATAGCTACCGGTAGAGCCCTCAGCCTCGGGGGAGAACTACTCCCTCCTCATCATAGGAGACAACAACGACGATGGATATGGTGGTGGAGTCGATGGAGATGGCTTCCGGGGGCACTTCCCCGTCCCGGCAGGGTGCCGAAATAGAGATCGGTCCCCCGAAACTTGTCGGTGGCGGCGGCGGAGCTACGGATGTATTTTGTTGAAAAGGTCGATCTTTTTAGGGTTTTCCCTCGGGGGAGTATAAATAGGATAAAGGGCCATGCCGGGGGTGGCCAGGGGGCCCACATCGAGACTTTTGGAAGCTTCCGGGGGAAATAGGAACTTCGGGATTCGTGGGGTCCAATTCCGAGAATATTTCCAGAACAACTTTTCTGAAATAAAAAACAACAGAAAACAGGGAACTGGCACTTGGCATCTTGTTAATAGGTTAGTCCCGGAAAACGTGTAAAAATGCTATAAAGAAGGGAGAAAACATATAGCAATTAGCATAATATCATCATGGAGCATCAGAAATTATAGATACGTTGGAGAAGTATCAAGCATCCCCAAGCTTAGTTCCTACTCGTCCTCGAGTAGGTAAACGATAAAACACAATAATTTCTGAGGTGACATGCTACTAACATAAACTTGATCATCATATTGTAAAAGCATATGTAAGCTGAGATCATAGAACTTAAACACAAACATGATAAATAGAACTTTAATAATAAAGCATATCAATCACTTTGCATCATGAGGAGTATCTCAAATAAAGGATCATGAGTAACAATGCTTGAAATATATACGTTTGTTTCAAGTATACAGAAAGCATGGAAAGTGGTATTTCGCAAGTCCTTAAAAGTGGGACAAAACATAAATGCTAGGACACCTTCAAAGTTCATGAGAAAGACTAGAACAAATAGTTGGAGAACAAGCAATAACACTTCATGAATCAACTAATAATGTTTATGGGACAAATGCACATAAAACTCAGAATGGAAAAAATGCTCTCTCAACTGTGCATTAAGTTAGAAGATGAAGACTCAAAATAAAAGTAAAAGAAAGGCCCTTCGCGGAGGGAAGCAGGGATCAATTCATGTGCTAGAGCTTTTATTTTATTAAACAGAGGTATTAAAAGTTTGACACTCCTCCCATCCATCTTACACAAACCATGGCTAACTGAATCCTCGAGTGCGTGCCAACAATCACATACCATGGAGGAGTGTCTATATTTTGGGAGATGTATGCTAATGTCAATGAATAGTAAATAGAAAATACAGTACATCACAAGGCAACTAGATTTCACAAGAGAGGCTCCCATATGAAGGACGCAACTGGTGTAGAAGGTCATCCCTCTTTCTCTTTTGTTTACACAATTATGCTTTGACTGATAAATCAGGGGCAAAAATAGTGAAGAGAATTTGTTTGCATTAATTTGGGGCTGGGCACCCCGCTCCCAACTCTTCTATCATTTGGATAAGCGGATGAAGCCACTAGTCCAGGGTGTGAAATCCAATCAACAAGTGAGATAAAGATTCTCTACTTACGTCCTCATGAGCAAAAACAGGAACACAAAACATGAGTAATTTTGAAAGTTTTAAAGGTAGCTCATGAGCAATTTACTTGGAGTGGCAGTTAAATACCACAGGTAGGTAGGTATGGTGGACACAATGGGAAAACTTTTTGGTTTTAGGGAGTTGGATGCACGAGTAGAGCTCATACTCAGTACAGGTGGAGGCAAGCAAAAGACTAGGAGCGACAAATCAAGAGAGCATAAGAGCCATAATCATGCATAGAGACATAAACATCATTAACTAAAGCATAAGCGGTATCACAAGTTAAAAAACTAAATGGTCATGGAGGATATTCGTGACTGGTTCATAGTCATAAACATGGTGTGAGCATGCGCTAAGTCAACCAAATAAAACATTCAAAGGAGAATACCACAAATTTATCCTTTATTATGACAGGAACAACTCATGATTCTTTCAATGGCATATTAAACACTCTCAGCTATTTGAGGCTATTCATGCTACTCAATAACCACAAGGCTTCAAAACTAAAATAACATTTAGCATGGCATAAAAAAGTTCTAGCCACAGTCTATACAAGTTTCTACGTGCACCGTTATAAATTCTACCTCAAGCAGCAATTTCTTTTCCCAACAAGCACCATACAAGACATGCTTTAACAAAAATTCTCTACATGCTACAGAAAGCAAACATGAGAGTACTCACATAACACTACTAAAACTAACATCTCTGAATAAGAGATGCATGAAAATAAAGGCCAAACGCAGTACTAGCAATAAGTGAACACTCACAGAACAATAAGAATGAAAACTAGAGTGTTCTAAGCAATGAAAACGGAGCGTGTCTCTCTCACACACAAGTATGATAAGATCCAACCATAAACTACAGCAAAAAAAACTAAAAAAACTGAAAGCAAAAAATAAAATACGTTCCAAGCAAAACACATAAGATGTGACTGAATAAAAATATAGTTTCACTAGAAGTGACCTCATAATTTGTCGATGAAGAAGGGGATGCCTTGGGCATCCCCAAGCTTAGACGCTTGAGTCTTCTTGGAATTTTATGGTATGTACCTCCAGGGCATCCCCAAGCTTAGTCTCTTCACTCTTCTTGATCACGTCATATCATCCTCTTCTCTTGACCCCTGAAAACTTCCTTCACACCAAACTTCTCAGAATCTTCATTAGCAACGTTAGTGAAAATCGAAATAATAAATTCACATGGTTTAGTTTCAACACAAGCCTAACACTCATAAACACATTATATACTGTCACAACTTCTTTTAAAACTCTTTTTCTCAAAATAACACCAAAAGAAAGAGATTAAGAGGCAAATGCAATTATTAGCAGAAATCTCTCAAAACAGAACATCGGGTAAAGATGATTTTTTTCGAAACTCCTCTGTTGCTCAAATTAAAAAGTAGTCAACTAAGAAAAGTTTCATATATATCCCAGGATTATGAACAAAAACACTCAGGTCATTTCGAATTTTCTATGATTTTATACGATTTTAACAGTGGACAGCAGAAATCTCTTTCCTGCGCAGAAATCCGAAATATAGTCTCAACTTTCCACTAGAGGCTTATTTGGCTCAACAAAGACACAAAAGAAAAGATACAACAGGGTTGATAAGGAAATAGAAAACACCCATGTGCAAAGCACACAGAAAGAAATGACGGAAAACGGGTTGAAAACGGAGAAATAAAACAGGTTGTCTCCCGAAAGCACTTTTCTTTAATGCCTTTCAGCTAGGCACGATGATTTTTAAAATATGCTTACATAGGAAGAAGAGTTGAAGCAAAATAAGAGATCATCGAGAAGAAAATATAAAACACATTTAAGTCTAACCCACTTCCTATGAAATAGAATCTTGTAGAAAAACAAGTCAACGAAGCACAAAGTGACTAGCATAGGAAGACAAAATAAGTGCAACTTCAAAAATTTCAACATAAAGAGTGGAAACTTAATATTGTTGAGATGCATAAATTTATGTTTCCCTCTCTCATAATAACTTTCAGTATCATCATGAATAAAATTAACAATGTAACTATCACATATAACATTCTTATCATGAGCCACATGCATAAAAGAATTAAAACTCTCCACATAAACAAAGTCATTCTCATTAATAGTAGTGGGAGAAAATTCAACAAAATAGCTATCATTATTATTCTCATCACCATAATCATTAAATATAGGAGGCATATTGTAATCATAATTAATATTTTCCTCTATTGTAGGTGGACCGAAAATATCATAATCATCATTGTAAACAGGTGGAACTAGAATACCACAATCATTATAATCATCTTATATTGGAGGCAAAGTATCATCAAAGTAAATTTGTTCCTCCATGCTTGGAGGACTAAAAATATCATATTCATCAAGACTAGCTTCCCCAAGCTTAGACTTTTCCATAGCATTAGAAATAATAGTGTTGAAAGCATTCATACTAATATCGTTGCTATTAGCATGCAAATAAAGTTCCATAGGTTTTTTAATTTTCTCTTCAAACACTTCATGTCCTAACTCAATATAAAGATTATAAAGCTCTCTCATATTTTTGTTGTTTTCCATTAAGCCTAAATAGTGAAAATAAAAACAATAAATAAAAAGATATAATTGCAGGATCTAAAGGAAATAACTTCTAGCACTCACACCTGAGGATGTGAGTACCTTTTACCTTACCTCCCTGGCAACGGCGCCAGAAAAGAGCTTGATGTCTACGCACGCTTCTATTCTTGTAGACAGTGTTGGGCCTCCAAGTGCAGAGGTTTGTGGAACATCAACAAGTTTCTCTTAAGTGGATCACCCAAGGTTTATCGACTCAGGGAGGTAGAGGTCAAAGATATCCCTCTCAAGCAACCCTGCAATCAAGATACAAGAAGTCTCTTGTGTCCCCAACACACCCAATACAATTGTCAGTTGTATAGGTGCACTAGTTCGGCGAAGAGAGAGTAAAATGTAAGTAATATGGATGATAATAAGTGGTAATAGCAATCTGAAATAAAAATGGCAGCAAGCAAACATGTAGCATAATAGGCGGAAAACGGTATTTCAATGCTTGGAAATAAGGCCTAGAGATCCTACTTTCACTAGTGGACACTCTCAACAATGATCACATAAATGAATAACTAGATATCTTCTCTTCACTATGCTACTCTTAACCACTCTCCGGTCGAATAACAACACCAATCCATGCGTAGGGCTTTAACAACACTCCTCAGAGTAAGCACTTACCCAACTAAGTAACCCCCATGCTATTAACCATGGGACCCAGATGGTTCTACGCAAACACCACAATTTCATAGGGTTATCCAACACAAAATATAAATATAATGCTGAACACAGTGCACACAATGTCACCTTTACACTGTGATCAAAGCGTTTACGGAGATCTCATAACAAATAACAAACACTAATCATTGCGTAGGGCTACAAAAAGCATTCCTTAAATAAGCATTCCCATGTCTAGTTAACCCCACGTTGTCACTATGAGCGTCCTAGATGGTACTAGACAAACACCACAATTCATAGAGGATACACACACGATGTGCACACTGTTACCTTCACACCGCGGGACAAGGTGACTCCAAAGTTCATATTAATAAAGAACTTGAGTAGCAAAAGATGAAGAGTAACATCTACGAATTCAAATATATTACAAAGCTCATGATCACATATAGATCACACCATGGGAGAGAGATATGAACCACATAGCTACCGATAGAGCCCTTAGCCTCGGGGGAGAACTACTCCCTCCTCATCATAGGAGACAGCAACGGCGATGGAGAGGGCGGTGGAGTCGATGGAGATCTGGCCCCCAAAACTTGTCAGTGGCAGCGGCAGAGCTACAGATGTATTTTGTGGAAAAGGTCGTTCATTTTAGGGTTTTCCCTCGGGGGGGGGGGGGGTATAAATAGGCGAAAGGGCGATGCCAGGGGGTGGCCAGGGGACCGACACCACCAGGTGGCGCTGCCAGGGGGATCCGCGCCACCCTACTGTGTGGCCACCCTGTGCCCCCCTCCGGGGCTCTTCGGGACTTCGGGAACCTTCCGGGGGAAATAGGAACTTCGGGATTCGTGGGGTCCAATTCCGAGAATATTTCTAGAACAACTTTTCTGAAATAAAAACAGCAGAAACAGGGAACTGACACTTGGCATCTTGTTAATAGGTTAGTCCCGGAAAACATGTAAAAATGCTATAAAGAAGGGAGAAAACATGTAGCAATTGGCATAATATCATCATGGAACATCAGAAATTATAGATACGTTGGAGAAGTATCACTCTCCACCAAATAAAGCATCCTCTCTCTTTCCCTTCATATGGTGTCATGTATGAACTGCACATCAGGCATATAGGAAATCTTGGATTATTAATTACCGTATTTCTTATGACCTTGCCCATTCTTCTGTTAACATAATGCTTCTAGTAGGTTGTGAAATTCCCCATGTTTTTCTGATGATGTCAATAAAATTTACTATTGCAAGCTATGATGTCTGTATAGCCAATGTGCTCTTGTAAGCATTCAAAATTACCATTCATGTATTGTTTTCTTATTATTAGCCGAAATAAAAGAAATGATAAAATATCAATTTCTTATTTTTGTAAGTAGTGTTCAAATTTAGAATGGGAGTTTGTCGAGACATCGTAGTAGAGTTCATATACAGGGGTGCCATGAGACTACTGGTAGAGACGTGGGGGGACGTGGTAATACGACAATCGAGAACACCAAGTTTACCCAGGTTCGGTATGACGCAACTAGGCAGCGTTCCTACTCCTGCAATCTCACTAAATCAGGCCTGAAGCCTGAAGTATACAAAGTACAATGTTAGTAGGGTTTCGTTAACTCGACGAGGATCAACTTCTCGGCGAGTTGGCTTCTAGCTAATTGTCTGTTTCTTTCTTCTCTCTCGTCCGGCTTTATATAGATAGTTCGGTTAGGGCTTACAGAAAGGAAACCTAGAAGACTACGGAAAGTATCTAACTTGGAAAGTAAGGAATCTGTCTTCTTCTCCAAGCCGCACCACTTTGGGCCGTGGTCCGGGTTCTTCTAGAATCCGGCTTCTGCGCATCAGCTTAATGGGCCGCCTAATGGACTGTGATCCATTACCAACATGCCACCCTGGTAATCCAGCTCTTTAGGACAATACCGGATATACCCCTAATTGGTATATATCCGATAGTAGCCCCCAAGAAGGATTGAGACTTCATTCTGCCACCTTTCGTCAATTTGCATTCTTTTCCGAGAAATGTTTGCGCTTTGTCTCGATTCTTCTTCTCCCAAAAAATTCATAACATATAACTCGGATTTCACCAAAATCCGCCTTTTTCTTCCACGAGCCTTCGTGGAGAAGGAACTTCACGATGTCAGCGATGAAATCATGATGACATCACGGACGTTTGGGTTTAGTCAAAACCCTGAAACGTATCCTCTGACAGATTCTCGCGGGAAACGAGGAGATAGCCATTATCACCCCGTCCCCTCGTTTCCTGGAATTCACGGGCGTGACACGCGTCGATCATCCAACGGCTAAAATAGCCGTTGGAACCAATCGCAGCGCGCTCGGCTATAAATAGCCGCCGGGGTCTCCGGTTTTCTTTCCGCTTCATATCTTTGTCAAGCCCCCAGCACCATAGCCAGCAAAGCCATAGCTCGAGCAAGTGAGAGCGGAGAACAAGCTCCGAGCCTTCCCCGTAAAAACCATCGGAGGCTCATCTTCATGGTTGTGCCGCCCGCAAATGGCTGACGGAGAATCTCCCCGCGCCGCGGACGCAACTAACGCCGCCATGGACATTGAGTCCATCATCAATGATTTGGACCCGCAACAGGCCCCCCTGTCCGCGCCACTGCAACCACACTGGAGGGAACCGTCAGCGATTTGACTCGCGGGGATCTACCTCTCGCGGCCGAGAATGTCCCGTCATCGTCGATGATACGTCTCCAACGTATCTATAATTTCTAATGCTCCATGATAATATGATGCCAATTGCTACATGTTTCTCCCTTCTTTATAGCATTTTTTACTCGTTTTCCAGGACTAACCTATTAACAAGATGCCCAAGTGCTAGTTCCCTGTTTTCTGGTGTTTTTTATTTCAGAAAAGTTGTTCTGGAAACATTGTCGGAATTGGACCCCACAAACCCCGAAGTGCCTATTTTCCCCGGAAGCATCCAGAAGAAGAAGAGTGGAAGACGGGCACCAGGGGGGCCACACCATGGGGTGGCGCGGCCTCCCCCTGGCCGCGCCAGCTGGTGGTGTGGGACCCCTAGGGCTCCACCGCCTTTGCCCTTTTGCCTATTTATTCCCCCCGGATGGAAAACTCTAGGAACCTGATCAAATATCCCCGAAATGTTCCGCAGCCGCCGTCGTCGTCAACCCTAGACCAGGGGGTTCTGAAGCTGTCTCCCGGCACCCTACCAGAGAGGAAATCATCACCGGAGGCTTCTCCATCACCATGCCTGCCTCCGGAGTGATGCGTGAGTAGTTCATCCTTCGACTACGGGTCCATAGCAGTAGCTAGATGGTTGTCTTATCCTCATATGCATCCATGTTTACATCTCGTGAGCTGTCTATCATGATCGAGATTGATCTTATGTAATTCTATATGGTGTGTTTGCTGGGATCCGATGAATATTGAACTTATGCCAAGTTGATTATAGTCTTTATTGCATATGTTATTTTTGATCTTGCATGCTTTCCGTTGCTAGTGGTTGCTCTCGCAAAGTAGTTGCTAGTGACTCCAAGAGGGAGTATTTATGCTACATAGTGGGTTCATGCCTCCTTTTCGCCTGTGCTTGAGTGACAAAAACGTGACAGGGGAGGATGTGCTGTTTCCACTAGGGAGAAAATAGCGGTGTGAGTGCCCGCGTGTACAATCATTGCTTACTTTACACACATTGTTTAATGCAATTATCTGTTGCTTGCAACTTAATACCTAAGGGGGTTCGGATGATAACCTGAGGGTGGATTATTAGTCATAGATGCGGTTGGATTATGCTCTATGTATATTGTTGTATTTCCCGCACTAAATACCATAGTTGTCATCATGTCATGAATCTCCACTACGGTGCAACCTTTATTTGTCAATTGCCTAGCTGTAATTTGTTCACCCAGCATGCTATCTTTATGGAGAGACACCACTAGTGAACCTATGAAACCCGGTCCATTTTCTTACACTGTTAAACAAACCACTACAATTTCCTGCTTTCTTTACTTACCGCAAGCATACACCATTTTCCACACTATACGTCTAATCTTTGTTTTCAGCAAGACCGATGAGATTGACAACCTCACTGTACCGTTGGGACAAAGTATTTTGGTTGTGTTGTGTGCAGGTTCCACGTTGTTGCTGACACCGGTGAGGCGCCATCACCACCGTTAGTGGAATCAACCTTCCCGATATCCTCTTCCTCCTACTAGATTGATAACCTTGGTTCTTAACTGAGGGAAACTCTTACCGCTTGCTCATCAAACCCTCCTCTTGGGGTTTCCAACACACCATCAAAGCGTAGCAACGGATTTATGGCGCCGTTGCCGGGGAGGATGAAGTCTTCTAGAAAGGGGAGTCTCTCACTCTCAACCTCTTTATTTCGTTTATTGTCTTGTTTTTATTTTTGTCATGTTTTGCTTCTCTGAGAATAATAAGTTGTGTGACTTCACTAGCACAAACAACAATGATGTTATTTGCACACCTATTGCTCCACCTGCTCCTACTGCTGCTTTCTATGAAATTAAACCTGATTTATTAAATCTTGTTATGAAGGAGCAATTTTCTGGTGTTAGTACTGATGATGCTGCTGCTCACCTTAATAATTTTGTTGAACTATGCGAGATGCAAAAATATAAAGATGTGGGTGGAGATATTATTAAACTGAAATTATTTCCTTTCTCTTTGAGAGGAAGAGCTAAAGAATGGTTGCTATCTTTGCTTAGAAATAGTATTGATTCATGGACTAAGTGTAAAGATGCTTTCATTGGAAAATATTATCCTCCTGCTAAGATTATATCCCTGAGAAGTGACATAATAAATTTTAAATTTTTTGATAATGAACATGCTGCTAAAGCTTGGGAAAGAATGAAAACTATGGTGAAAAATTGTCCCACTCATGGACTGACTACTTGGATGATTATACAAACTTTTTATGCAGGACTGAATTTCTCCTCAAGGAACCTATTGGATTCAGCTGCTTGAGGTACCTTTATGTCCATTACTTTGGGCAATGCAAAAAAGCTTCTTGGTGATATGATGATAAATTATTCAGAGTGGCACACTGAGAGAGCTCCACAAGGTAAGAAGGTAAATTTTGTTGAGGAAACCTCCTCTTTGAGTGAAAGGCTTGATGCTATTATGTCTATGCTTGTTAATGGTAAAGCTCAAGTTGATCCAAATAATGTTCCCTTAGCCTCTTTGGTTGCTCAAGAAGAGCATGTTGATGTAAAATTTATTAGAAATAATAATTTTAACAACAATGCTTATAGAAATAATTTTGGTGGAAACAATTATAAGCCCTATCCTCCTAATAATGGTTATGGTAATTCTATGACAATTCCTACAATAACAATAAAAGCTCTACCTCTGATCTTGAAAACATGCTTAGAGAATTTATTAGCACACAAAACTGTTTTTAATAAATCCGTTGAGGAAAAGCTTGGTAAAATAGATGTTTTTGCCTCTAAAGTGGACAGCCTAGCTATTGATGTTGATTTTCTAAAACTGAAGGTTTTGCCACATGATGTTAAAGAAATTAAAACTTTGAATGCCATCGAAGTTCGAATAGATAATAATGTTAGGTTGATGGCTGAATTACGTGCTAGGTGGGAAAGAGAAGATGAATTGTCTAGAAAGAATAATATTGCTAGAGTTTGCACTATCCCATCCATTAGTAAAACTGAAGCTCCAAGTGCTAGTAAACCTCCTACTATCAATGGTAAAGTAGTTGGTGTTAACAAAGTCCCTACCCCTTCGGTGAAACGTGCTAAATTGCCTCAAATTGCTGAAACTGCTTCTAATAAAATTGCTAAATTTTTTAGAGATGTAGGAGATAATGGTCCCATTAGTTTTGATGATAATAATTCCGATTTTGATTATTGCAATATCTCTGAAGTTATTATGTTTCTACAAAATCTTGCTAGAAGTCCCAATGCTAGTGCCATGAATATGGCCTTTACTAAACATATTACCAATGCTCTCATGAAAGTTAGGGAAGAAAAGCTGAAACTTGAAACATCTATCCCTAGGAAATTAGATGATGGTTGGGAGCCTATGATTAAGATAAAATTAAATGATTTTGATTGCAATGCTTTGTGTGATCTTGGTGCTAGTATCTCTGTTATGCCTCAAAAGCTTTATGATATGCTTGATCTACCACCGTTGGAACACTGTTATTTGGAATATCATCTTGCTAATAATGCTAAGAAGAAACCTCTTGGTAGAATTGATGATGTTCTTATTATGGTTAACAATAACCTTGTCCCTGTTGATTTTGTTGTTATGAACATTGAATGCAATGCTTCTTGTCCTGTTGTTTTGGGAAGACCTTTTTTTAGAACTGTTGGTGCTATTATTGATATGAAAGAGGGGAGTATTAAATATCAATTCCCCCCTCAAGAAAGGTATGGAACACTTTCCTAGAAAGAGGATGAAGCTACCTTTTGACTCTATTATTAGAGCAAGTTATGATGTTGATGCTTCTTCACTTGAAAATACTTGAGTTGCTTTCTATGCCTAGCTGAAAGGCGTTAAAGAAAAGCGCTACCGGGAGACAACCCGTTTTATTTCTCCATTTTAAACCAGTTTTATTTGTTTTATTTTGTATGCTTTGCACCTGGGTGTTGTCTATTTCCTTAGCAACCCTGCTGTATATTTTCTTTTGTGTTTTTGTTGAGCCAAGTAAAGCCTCTAGTGGAAACTTGAGACTATATTTCGGATTTCTGCGCAGGAAACATATTTCTGCTCTCCACTATTAAATTCGTATAAAATCACATCAAAATGACCTGAGCTTTTTTGTGCGTAATCCTGGGCTATATACACAACTTTTCTTAGTTGACCACTTTTTGATTTGAGCAATAGAAGATTTTCGAAAAAATCATCTTTACCTGTTGTCGTGTTTTGACAGATTTCTGCCAATAATTGCATTTGCGTCTTAACCTCTTTCTTTTCGCGTTCTTTTGAGAAAAAGAGTTTTAAAAGAAGTTGTGACAGTATTTAATGTGTTTTTGAGTGTTAGGCTTGTGTTGAAACTGAACCATGTGAATTTATTATTTCGCTTGCACTAACGTTGCTAATGAAGATTTGAGAAATTTGGTGTGAAGGAAGTTTTCAAGGGTCAAGAGAAGAGGATGATATGATGTGATCAAGAAGAGTGAAGAGCCTAAGATTGGGTATGCCCTGGTGGTACATCCCAGCAAATTCTAAGAAGACTCAAGCGTCTAATCTTGGGGATGCCCAAGGCATCTCCTTCTTCATCAACAAATTATCAGGTCACTTCTAGTGAAACTATATTTTTATTCGGTCACACCTTATGTGCTTTACTTGGTGTCTTTTATTTTTTCTTTCAGTTTGTTTTTATTTTTGCAATAATCTCGGTTGGACCCAAGCATTTTTTTATTGGATAGAGATACAGTCCGCTTTTTCATGAGAATACTTTGTAGTCTTAGTCTTTGTCTGGCTGCTGCATTTATTTAGCTCTTGTTTCGCATGCATCTCTTATCAGAGCTTTTAGTTTTAGTAGTGTTATATGATTACTCTCATGTTTGCTTGCTATATCATAAAGAGTATTTTTGTTAAAACATATCTTGTATGGTGCTGGTTGGGAAAAGAAACTGATGCTTGATGTAGAATTTATAACAGTGCAAGTAGAAGCTTGTATAGACTGTGGCTAGAACTTTTTCATGCGATGCTAAATGTTATTTTAGTTTTAAAGCCTTGTAGTTATTGAGTAGCATGAATAGCCTCAAATAGCTTAGAGTGTTTAATATGCCTTGAAAGATTCATGAGTTGTTCTTGTCATAGTAAAGCATAAATTTATGGTATTCTCTTTTGAATGTTTTATTTGGTTGACTTGGCGCATGCTCACACCATGTTTATGACTATGAACCAGTCACGAATAGCCTCCATGAACACTTAGTTTTTTAACTTGTGATTCCTCTTATGCTTTAATTAATGATGCTTATGTCACTATGCAATATTATGGCTCTTATGCTCTCTTGATTTGTCGCTCCCAGTCTTTTGCTAGCCTCCACCTGTACTGAGTATGGAATTCTACTCGTGCATCCAAAGTCCTTTAAACCAAAGTTTTTCCATTGTGTACACCATACCTACCTACATGTGGTATTCACTTCCACTCCAAGTATATTGCTCATGTGTTACCTTTAAAACTTTCAAAATTACTCCTGTTTTGTGTTCTTGTTTTTGCTCATGAGGACGTCAATAGAGAATCTTTAGCTCATGTGATATTATTTGTTCTCAAATTATTTGCTCTAGTCTTCCTCATGAACTTTGAAGGTGTCCTGGCATTTATGTTTTGTCCTACTCTTAAGGACTAGCGAAATACCACTTTGCCATGCTTTCTCTATACCTGAAACAAACGTTTATCTTTCTTTGCATTATTATCCATGATCCTTTATTTAGGATACTCTTCATGATGCAAAGTGATTGCTATGCTTTATTATTAAAGTTCTATTTATCATGTTTGTGTTTGAAGTTCTATGATCTCAGCGTACATATGCTTTTACATTATAATGATCAAGTTTACGATAGTAGCATGTCACTTCAGAAATTATTGTGTTTTATCGTTTACCTACTCGAGGACGAGTAGGAACTAAGCTTGGGGATGCTTGATACGTATCCAACGTACCTATAATTTTTGACGCTCCATGATAATATTATGCCAATTGCTACATGTTTTCTCCCTTCTTTATAGCAGTTTTTACTCGTTTTCCGGGACTAACCTATTAACAAGATGCCAAGTGCCAGTTCCCTGTTTTCTGCTGTTTTTTATTTCAGAAAAGTTGTTCTGGAAACATTCTCGGATTTGGACCCCATAAAGCCCGAAGTGCCTATTTTCCCCGGAAGCATCCAGAAGACCGAAGAGGAGTCGAAGACGGGCACTGATACGTCATAAACGTATCCCTAATTTCTGATGTTCCATGTTGTTTTCTTATTGTTTCCCACATGTTTTCTATACAATTTATGTCATTTTTACACGTTTTCCGAGACTATCCTATTAACAAGATGCCACAAAGCGAGTTCCCTGTTTTCTGCTATTTTTAGTTTCAGAAAAGTAGTTCTGAAAATATTCTCGGAATTGGAAAATTCGAAAGCCAGAAGTCCTATTTTCCCTGGAAGCATCCAGAAGACCGAAGATGAGACGAAGAGGGGCATCAAGGGGGCCCACACCATGGGGTGGCGCGCCCCCCCTTGGCCGCGTCGGGGGTGCTGTGGGGCCCCTGGACCTCCACCGCCTCTGCCCTTTCGCGTATTTAATCCCCCTGGATGGAAAACCCTAAATACATCGACCTTTTCCACAAAATACATTTGTAGCTCCGCCGCCGACAAATTTCGGGGGACATATCTCTATTCTGGCACCCTGCCGGGACAGGGAAGTGCCCCCGGAAGCCATCTCCTTGGACTCCACTTCCATCTCCATCGCCGTTGCTGTCTCCTATGATGAGGAGGGAGTAGTTCTCCCCCGGGGTTGAGGGCTCTAGAGGTAGCTATGTGGTTCATCTCTCTCCCATGGTGTGATCTTTATGTTATCATGAGATTTGTAATCTAGTTGAATATGTAGATTGATCTTCATCTGTTATGCTACTCAAGTGGTTTTGTTATCTCCATAAACACTGTGTGGTTTAGCATGATATTTATATCTTGTGTTGGAAGATGGACCTATGAAATTGTGGCGTTTGTTTAGTACTAATTTATGGCGCTCGTAGTGACACTGGGGTGCCCTAGAGAGGGAATATAGACTTGAGGAGTGTTGTTAAAGCCCTGCGCAATGATTAGTGTTTGTTATTCGACCGGAGAGTGGTTTAGAGTAGCATAGTGAAGAAATGATATTTATGCATTCAATTATGTTTTCATTGTTGAGAGTGTCCTCTAGTGAAAGTAGGAGCCCTAGGCCTTATTTCCAAGCATTGAAACACCATTTTCCGCCTGTTATGCTACATGTTTACTTGCTGCCATTTTTATTTCAGATTACTATTATCACTTATTATCATCCATATTACTTGCATTTTACTCTCTCTCTTCGCCGAACTAGGTTACCTATATACCTGACAACTATATTGGGTGTGTTGGGGACACAAGAGACTTCTTGTATCTTGATTGCACGGTTGCTTGAGAGGGATATCTTTGACCTCTACCTCCCTGAGTTCGATAAACCTTGGGTGATCCACTTAAGGGAAACTTGTTGTTGTTCTACAAACCTCTGCACTTGGAGGCCCAACACTGTCTACAAGAATAGAAGCGTGCGTAGACATCAAGCTTTTTCTGGCGCCGTTGCCGGGGAGGTAAGGTAAAAGGTACTCACATCCTCGGGTGTGAGTGCTCGAAGTTATTTCCTTTAGATTCTGCAATTATATCTTTTTGTTTCTTGTTTTCACTAGTTAGGCTTATTCTTACTTGTTACTTGTTTTTATCTTTATGATTAAATGGAAAATAACAAAAATATGAGAGAGCTTTATAATCTTTATCTTGAGTTAGGACATGAAGTGTTTGAACAGAAAATTAAAAAAACTATGGAGCTTTATTTGCATGCTAATAGCATTATTAGTATGAATGATTTGAACACTATTATTTCTAATGCTATGGAAAACTCTAAGCTTGGGGAAGCTAGTTTTGATGACTATGGTATTTTTAGTCCCCCAAGTTTTGAGGAGGAAATTTTCTTTGATAATACTTTGCCTCCAATATATGATGATTATAATGATTGTGGTATTCTAGTTCCACCTGTTTACAATGATGAATATGATATTTTCAGTCCACCTACAATAGAGGAAAATATTAATTATGATTACAATATGCCTCCTATATTTAATGACTATGGTGATGGGAATAACAATGATAGCTATTTTGTTGATTTTTCTCCCACTATTATAAATGAGAATGACTATGCTTATGTGGAGAGTATTAATTCTTTTATGCACGTGGCTCGTGATAAGAATGTTTTATGTGATAGTTATATTGTTAATTTTATTCATGATGCTACCTAAAGTTATTAGGAGAGAGGGAAACATGGTTTTATGCATCTGAACAATATTAAGTTTCCCCTCTTTATGCTGGAAATTTTCAAATCGCACTTGTTTTGCTTTCCTATGCTAGCCACTTTGTGCTTTATTGACTTGTTCTTTTACAAGATTATTTTTCATAGGAAGTGGGCTAGACTTAAATTTGTTTTACTTTTTCTTCTTGATGCTCTGTTTTGCTTCAATTCATATTTCTCATCTGAGCATCTTCTCAAATTATCATGCCTAGCTAAAGGCTTTAAAGAAACGCACTTCTCGGGAGACAACCCGTTTTATTTCTCTGTTTTCATTCAGTTTTCCTTTGTTGTCTTTTGTGTGCTTTGCACCTGGGTGTTGTCTATTTCCTTAGAATCCCCGATGTATCTTTTCTTTTGAGTTTTTTTAATCCAAGTAAAGCCTCTAGTGGAAAGTTGAGACTATATTTCGGATTTTCTGCGCAGGAAACAGATTTCTTCTGTACACTGTTAATTACTTATAAAATCACAGAAAATCCAAAATTACCTGAGCGTTTTTGTGCTTAATCCTGAGATATATACGCAACTTTGATTAATTTACCACTTTTTAATTTGATCAACAGAAGATTTTCGAAAAAAATCATCTTTGCATGTTGTTCTGTTTTGACAGATTTCTGCCAATAATTGCATTTGCATCTTAATCTCTTTCTTTTGGTGTTCTTTTGAGGAAAAGAGTTTTAAAAGAAGTTGTGATAGTAGCTAATGTGTTGATTAGTGTTAGTATTGTTTTGAAACTGAACCATGTGAATTTATTATTTCAATTGCACTAACGTTGTTAATGAAGATTGTGAGAAGTTTGGTGTGAAGGAAGTTTTCAAGGGTCAAGAGAAGAGGATGATATGATGTGATCAAGAAGACTGAAAAGTCTAATCTTGGGGATGCCCCGGTGGTACATCCCATAAAATTCCAAGAATACTCAAGCTTCTAAGCTTGGGGATGCCCAAGGCATCCGCTTCTTCATCGACAAATTATCAGGTCACTTCTAGTGAAACTATATTTTTATTCAGTCACATCTTATGTGCTTTACTTGGAGCGTCTTTTATTTTTGTTTTCAGTTTGTTTAGTTTTATTTTCTTTAATAAATAGTTGGATCCTATAATAATTGTGTGGGAGAGAGACACACTCTGTTTTCATTGCTTAGAACACTCTAGTTTTCATTCTTATTGTCCTGTGAGTGTTCACTTTTTGCTCGTACTGCGTTTAGCCTTTGTTTTCATGCATCTCTTATTCAGAGCTGTTAGTTTTAGTAGTGTTATGTGAGAAATCTCATGTTTTCTTGTTGTAGCATGTAGAGTATTTTTGTTAAAACAAATCTTGTACGGTGATTGTTGGGAAAAGAAACTGCTGCTTGATGTAGAATTTATAACAATGCTAGTAGAAGCTTGTATAGACCGTGGCTAGAAATTTTTCATGCCATGCTAAATGTTATTTTAGTTTTAAAGTCTTTTTGTTATTGATTAGCATGAATAGCCTTAAATAGCTGAGAACGTTTAATATGCCTTGAAAGATTCATGAGTTGTTCTTGTCATAGTAACGCATCAATATATGGTATTCTCTTTCGAATGTTTTATTTGGTTGGCTTGGCGCATGCTCACACCATGTTTATGACTACCAAACAGTCAGGAATAGCCTCCATGACCAATTTGATTTTGAACTTGTGATACCGCTTATGCTTTAATTAATGATTCTTATGTCGCTATGCATGATTATGGCTCTTATGCTCTCTTGATTTGTCGCTCCCGGTCTTTTGCTAGCCTCCAATTGTACTGAGTATGAGCTCTACTCGTGCATCCAAACTACCTTAAACCAAAGTTTTCCGATTGTGTACACCATACCTACCTACATGTGGTATTTCACTGCCACTCCAAGTAAATTGCTCATGTTCCACCTTTAAAACCTTCAAAAATTACTCCTGTTTTGTGTTCTTGTTTTTGCTCATGAGGACATCAATAGAGAATCTTTATCTCACTTGTTGATTGGATTTCACACCCTGGACTAGTGGCTTCATCCGCTTATCCAAATGATAGAAGAGCTGGCAGCGGGGTGCCCAGCCCCAAATTAATACAAACAAATTCTCTTCACTATTTTTGCCCCTGATTATATCAGTCAAAGCATAATTGTGTAAACAAAAGAGAAAGAGGGATGACCTTCTACACCAGTTGCGTCCTTCACCATGGGAGCCGCTCTTGTGAATCCAGTTGGCTTGTGACGTACTGTATTGTCTGTTTACCATTCGTTGACCTTAACATACACCTCTCCTAAAATATAGACACTCCTCCACGGTATGTGATTGTTGGCAGGCACCCGAGGATTCGGTTTAGCCATGGTTTGTGAAAGATGGATGGGAGGAGTGTCAAAAATTTAATACCTCTATTTAATAAAATAAAAAGCTCTAGCACATGAGTGATCCCTGCTTCCCTCCGCGAAGGGCCTTTCTTTTACTTTTATGTTGAGTCTCCATCTTCTAACTTTATGCACAGTTGAGAGAGCATTTTTGCCATTCTGGGCTCTATGTGCATTTGTACCATAAACATCAATAATTACTTCATGATGTGATATCATTTGTTCTTAAATTATTTGTTCTAGTCTTCCTCTTGAACTTTGAAAGTGTACTGGCATTTATGTTTTGTCCCACTCTTAAGGACTAGCGAAATACCACTTTGCCATGCTTTCTCTATACCTAAAACAAACGTTTACCTTTCTTTGCATTATTATTCATGATCCTTTATTTGAGTTACTCTTCGTGATACAAAGTAATTTCTATGCTTTATTATTAAAGTTTTACTTATCATGCATGTGTTTAAAGTTTTATGATCTCAGGGTGCATATGCGTTTACATTATAATGATCAAGTTTATGATAGTAGCATGTCACCTCAGAAATTATTTTGTTTTATCGTTTACCTACTCGAGGACGAGTAGGAACTAAGATTGGGGATGCTTGATACGTCATAAACGTATCCCTAATTTCTGATGTTCCATGTTGTTTTCTTATTGTTTCCCACATGTTTTCTATACACTTTATGTCATTTTTACACGTTTTCCGGGACTAACCTATTAACAAGATGCCACAGAGCCAGTTCCATGTTTTCTGTTGTTTTTTGTTTCAGAAAAGTTGTTCTGGAAATATTCTCAGAATTGGAAAATTCGAAAGCCAGAAGTCCTATTTTCCCCGGAAGCATCCAGAAGACCGAAGAGGAGACCAAGAGGGGCCTCACGGGTCCCACACCATGGGGTGGCGCGGACCCCCCTTGGCCGCGCCAGGGGGTGGTGTGGGGCCCCTGGACCTCCACCGCCTCTGCCCTTTCGCCTATTTAATCCCCCCAGATGGAAAAGCCTAAATACATCGGCCTTTTCCACAAAATACATCTGTAGCTCTGCCGCCGCCGACAAGTTTTGGGGGATATATCTTTGTTCGGGCACCCTGCCAGGGACAGGGAAGTGCCCCCGGAAGCCATCTCCTTCGACTCCGCCGCCATCTCCATCGCCGTTGCTGTCTCCTATGATGAAGAGGGAGTAGTTCTCCCCCGGGGCTGAGGGCTCTACCGGGTGCTATGTGGTTCATCTCTCTCCCATGGTGTGTTCTTTATGTGATCATGAGCTTTGTAATCTAGATGAATATGTAGATTGCTCTTCATCTGTTATGCCACTCAAGTGGTTTTGTTATCTTCGTAAACACTTTGATCACTGGGTAAAGGTGATAGTGTGTGCACCGTGTGGTTTAGCATGATATTTATATCTTGTGTTGGAAGATGAACCTATGAAATTGTGGCGTTTGTTTAGTTCTAGTTTATGGCGCTCTTAGTGACATTGGGTTTCCCTAGAGAGGGAATATAGACTTGAGGAGTGTTGTTAAAGCCCTACGCAATGATTAGTATTCGTTATTCGACCGGAGAGTGGTTCGGAGTAGCATAGTGAAGAAATGATATTTATGCATTCAATTATTTTTTCATTGTTGAGAGTATCCTCTAGTGAAAGTAGGAGCCCTAGGCCTTATTTCCAAACATTGAAACACCGTTTTCCGCCTGTTCCGCTACATGTTTACTTGCTGCCATTTTTATTCTGACAAGTATATTGGGTGTGTTGGGGCCACAAGAGACTTCTTGTATCTTGATTGCAGGGTTGCTTGAGAGGGATATCTTTTACCTCTACCTCCCCGAGTTCGATAAACCTTGGGTGATCCACTTAAGGGAAACTTGCTGCTGTTCTACAAGCCTCTGCACTTGGAGGCCCAACACTGTCTACAAGAATAGAAGCGTGCGTAGACATCAAGCTCTTTTCTGGCGCTGTTGCCGGGGAGGTAAGGTGAAAGGTACTCACATCCTCGGGTGTGAGTGCTCAAAGTTCTTTCCTTTAGATTCTGCAATTATATCTTTTTGTTTCTTGTTTTAACTACTTAGGCTTATTCTTACTTGTTACTTGTTTTTATCTTTATGCTTAAATGGAAAACAACAAAAATATGACAGAAGTTTATAATCTTTATCTTGAGTTAGGACATGAAGTGTTTGAAGAGAAAATTAAAAAACCTATGGAGCTTTATTTGCATGCAAATAGCAATGTTATTAGTATGAATGCTTTGAACACTATTATTTCTAATGCTATGGAAAAGTCTAAGCTTGGGGAAGCTAGTTTTGATGAATATGATATTTTTAGTCCCCCAAGTTTTGAGGAGGAAATTTTCTTTGATGATACTTTGCCTCCAATATATGATGATTATAATGATTGGGGTATTCTAGTTCCACTTGTTTACAATGATGAATATGATATTTTCAGTCCACCTACAATAGAGGAAAATATTAATTATGATTACAATATGCCTCCTATATTTAATGATTATGGTGATTGGAATAATAATGATAGCTATTTTGTTGATTTTGCTCCCACTATTATTAATGAGAATGACTATGCTTCTGTGGAGAGTATTAATTCTTTTATGCATGTGGCTCATGATAAGAATGTTTTATGTGATAGTTATATTGTTAATTTTATTCAGAATGCTACTGAAAGTTATTATGAGAGAGGGAAACATGGTTTTATGCATCGCAATATTAAGTTTCCCCTCTTTATGCTGGAAATTTTGAAATTGCACTTGTTTTGCTTTCCTACGCTAGCCACTTTGTGCTTTATTGACTTGTTCTTTTACAAGATTATTTTTCATAGGAAGTGGGCTAGACTTAAATTTGTTTTACATTTGCTTCTTGATGCTCTCGTTTGCTTCAATTCATATTTCTCATGTGAGCATCTTCTCAAACTATCATGCCTACCTAAAAGGCTTTAAAGAAAAGAACTTCTCGGGAGACAACCTGTTTTATTTCTCTGTTTTCATTCAGTTTTCCTTTGTTTTCTTTTGTGTGCTTTGCACATGCGTGTTTTCTATTTCCTTAGCAACCCCGCTGTATTTTTTATTTTGTGTCTTTTTTTAGCCAAGTAAAGCCTCTAGTGGAAAGTTGAGACTATATTTCGGATTTCTGCGCAGGAAACAAATTTCTGCTGTCCACTGATAATTACGTATAAAATCACAGAAAATTCAAAATGACCTGAGCTTTTTTGTGCTTAATCCTGAGATATATACGCAACTTTTATTAGTTGACCACGTTTTGATTTGAGCAACATAAGATTTTCTAAAAAAAATCATCTTTACCTGTTGTTCTGTTTTGACAGATTTCTGCCAATAATTGCATTTGCATCTTAATCTCTTTTGTTTGGTGTTATTTTGAGAAAAAGAGTTTTAAAAGAAGTTGTGACAGTAGCTAATGTGTTTATGAGTGTTAGTCTTGTGTTGAAACTGAACCATGTGAATTTATTATTTCGATTGCACTAACGTTGCTAATGAAGATTGTGAGAAGTTTGGTGTGAACGAAGTTTTCAAGGGTCAAGAGAAGAGGATGATATGATGTGATCGAGAAGAGTGAAAATCCTAAGATTGGGGATGCCCCGGTGGTACATCCCAGCAAATTCCAATAGTACTCAAGCGTCTAAGCTTGGGGATGCCCAAGGCATCCCGTTCTTCATCGACAAATTATCAGGTCACTTCTAGTGAAACTATATTTTTATTCAGTCACATCTTATGTGCTTTACTTGGAGCGTCTTTTATTTTGTGTTCACTTTGTTTAGTTTTCTTTGCTGTAATAAATAGTTGGATCCTATCATACTTGTGTGGGAGAGACACACTCCTTTTTCATTGCTTAGAACACTCTAGTTTTCATTCTTATTGTTCTGTGAGTGTTCACATTTTGCTAGTACTGCGTTTAGCCTTTGTTTTCATGCATCTCTTATTCAGAGCTGTTAGTTTTAGTAGTGTTATATGATAGCTATCATGTTTGCTTGCTGTAGCATATCGAGTATTTTTGTTAAAACATATCTTGTACGGTGATTGTTGGGAAAAGAAACTGCTGCTTGATGTAGAATTTTTAACAGTGCTAGTAGAAGCTTGTATAGACTGTGGCTAGAACTTTTTCATGCCATGCTAAATATTATTTTAGTTTCAAATCCTTGTGGTTATTGAGTAGCATGAATAGACTTAAATAGCTGAGAGCGTTTAATATGTCTTGAAAGATTCATGAGTTGTTCTTGTCATAGTAAAGCATCAATATATGGTATTCTCTTTCGAATGTTTTATTTGGTTGACTTGGCGCATGCTCACACCATGTTTATGACTACAAACCAGTCACGAATAGCCTCCATGACCATTTAGTTTTTGAACTTGTGATACCACTTATGCTTTAATTAATGATGCTTATGTCGCTATGCATGATTATGGCTCTTATGCTCTCTTGATTTGTCGCTCCCAGTCTTCTACTAGCCTCCACTTGTAATGAGTATGAGCTCTACTCGTGCATCCAAACTCTCGTAAACCATTTTCCCATTGTGTACACCATACCTACCTACATGTGGTATTTCACTGCCACTCCAAGTAAATTGCTCATGTTCTACCTTTAAAACCATCAAAATTACTCCTGTTTTGTGTTCTTGTTTTTGCTCATGAGAAAGTCACTACAGAAACTTTATCTCACTTGTTGATTGGATTTCATACCCTAGACTAGTGGCTTCATCCGCTTATCCAAATGATAGAAGAGCTGGCAGCGGGGTGCCCAGCCCCAAATTAATATAAACAAATTCTCTTCACTATTTTTGCCCCTGATTATATCAGTCAAAGCATAATTGTGTAAACAAAAGAGAAAGAGGGATGAACTTCTAAACCAGTTGCGTCCTTCACCATGGGAGACGCTCTTGTGAATCCAATTGGCTTGTGACGTACTGTATTGTCTGTTTACCATTCGTTGACCTTAACATACACCTCTCCTAAAATATAGACACTTCTCCACGGTATGTGATTGTTGGCAGCCACCCAAGGATTCGGTTAGCCATGGTTTGTGAAAGATGGATGGGAGGAGTGTCAAACTTTTAATACCTTTGTTTAATAAAATAAAAAGCTCTAGCACATGAGTTATCCCTGCTTCCCTCCGCAAAGGGCCTTTCTTTTACTTTTATGTTGAGTCTCCATCTTCTAACTTTATGCACAGTTGAGAGAGCATTTTTGCCATTATGAGTTCTATGTGCATTTGTCCCATAAAAATCAATAATTACTTCATGATGTGATATCATTTGCTCTTCAATTATTTGTTCTAGTCTTCCTCTTGAACTTTCAAAGTGTCCTAGAATTTATGTTTTGTCCCACTCTTAAGGACTAGCAAAATACCACTTTGCCATGCTTTCTCTATACCTGAAACAACGTTTACCTTTCTTTGCATTATTATTCATGATCCTTTATTTGAGTTACTCTTCGTGATGCAAAGTAATTGCTATGCTTTATTATTAAGGTTTTATTTATCATGCATGTGTTTAAAGTTTTATGATCTCAGCGTGCATATGCTTTTACATTATAATGATCAAGTTTATGATAGTAGCATGTCACCTCAGAAATTATTTTATTTTATCGTTTACCTACTCGAGGACGAGTAGGAACTAAGCTTGGAGATGCTTGATACGCCCCCCCCTTGGCCGTTCCAGGGGGTGATGTGGGACCCCTGGACCTCCACCGCCTCTGCCCTTTCGCCTATTTAATCCCGCCGGATGGAAAACCCTAAATACATCGGCCTTTTCCACAAAATACATCCATAGCTCCGCCGCCGTCGCTGACAAGTTTCGGGGGACATATCTCTGTTCTGGCACCCTGCTGGGATGGGGAAGTGCACCCGGAAGCCATCTCCTTTGACTCCACCGCCATCTCCATCGCTGTTGTTGTCTCCTATGATGAGGAGGGAGTAGTTCTCCCCCGGGGCTGAGGGCTCTACCGGTAGCTATGTGATTCATCTCTCTCCCATGGTGTGATCTTTATGTGATCATGAGCTTTGTAATCTAGTTGAATATGTAGATTGATCTTCATCTATTATGCTACTCAAGTGGTTTTTTTTTCTCCGTAAACACTTTGATCACGGGGTAAAGGTGATAGTGTGTGCACCGTGTGGTTTAGCATGATATTTATATCTTGTGTTGGAAGATGAACCTATGCAATTGTGGCGTTTGTTTAGTACTAATTTATGGCACTCGTAGTGACATTGGGGTGCCCTAGAGAGGGAATATAGACTTGAGGAGTGATATTAAAGCCCTATACAATGATTAGTGTTCATTATTCGACCAGAGAGTGGTTCGGAGTAGCATAGTGAAGAAATGATATTTATGCATTCAATTATGTTTTCATTATTGAGAGTGTCCTCTAGTGAAAGTAGGAGCCCTAGGCCTTATTTCCAAGCATTGAAACACCGTTTTTCGCCTATTCTGCTACATGTTTACTTGCTGCCATTTTTTATTTCAGATTGCAATTATCACTTATTATCATCCATATTACTTGCATTTTACTCTCTCTTCGCCGAACTAGTGCACCTATATACCTGACAAGTATATCGGGTATGTTGGGGACACAAAAGACTTCTTGTGTCTTGATTGCAGGGTTGCTTGAGAGGGATATCTTTGACCTCTACCTCCCTGAGTTCGATAAAACTTGGGTGATCCACTTAAGGGAAACTTGCCGTTGTTCTACAAACCTCCACACTTGGAGGCCCAACAATGTCTACAAGAATAGAAGCGTGCATAGACATCAGGCACCAGGGGGCCACACCATGGGATGGCGCCCTCCCCCCCTTGGTCGCGCTAGCTGGTGGTGTGGGGCCCCCAGGGCTCCACCACCTTTGCCCTTTCGCCTATATATTCCCCTCCAATGGAAAACCCTAGGAACCTGATCAAATGTCCCCGAAAAGTTCTGGAGCCGTCGTCGTCGTCAACACTAGATTAGGGGGGTTCTGAAGCTGTCTCCCGGCACCCTGCCGGAGAGGATATCATCACCAGAGGCCTCTCCATCGCCATGCCTGCCTCCGTAGTGATGTGTGAGTAGTTCATCCTTGGACTACGAGTCCATAGCAGTAGCTAGATGGTTGTCTTATCCTCATATGCCTCCATGTTTAGATCTCGTGAGCTGCCTAACATGATTGAGATTGTTCTTATGTAATTCTATATGCTATGTTTGCTGGGTTCCGATGAATATTGAACCTATGCCAAGTTGATTATAGTCTTTATTTCATATGTTATTTTTGATCTGGCATGCTTTCCGTTGCTAGTGGTTGCTCTGGCCAAGCAGTTGCTAGTGAATCCAAGAGGGAGTATTTATGCTCGATATTGGGTTCATGCCTCTTTTTCGCATGTGCTCGAGTGACAGAAACGTGACGGGGAGGGATGTGCTCTTGCCACTAGGGAGAAAACAACGGTGTGAGTGCCCGCGTGTACAATCATTGCTTACTTTACACACATTGTTTAATGCGATTATCTGTTGCTTGCTACTTAATACCTAAGGGGGTTCAGATGATAACCTGAGGGTGGATTATTAGTCATAGATGCAGTTGGATTACGGTCTATGTATATTGTTGTAATGCCCGCACTAAATATCATAGTAGTCATCATGTCATGAATGTGCACTACGGTGCAACCTCTATTTGTCAATTGCCTAGCTGTAATTTGTTCACCCAACATGCTATTTTTTATGGAGAGACACCACTAGTGAACCTATGAACCCCGGTCCATTTTCTTACACTGTTAAACAAACCACTACAATTTCCTGTTGTCTTTACTTACTGCAAGCATACACCGTTTTCCACACTATACGTCTAATCTTTGTTTTCATCAAGACCGGTGAGATTTACAACCTCGCTGTACCGTTGGGACAAAGTATTTTGGTTGTCTTGTGTGTAGGTTCCACGTTATTGCTGACACCATCGTCAGTGGCATCAACCTTCCAAAGATCCTCTTCCTCCTACTGGAATGATAACCTTGGTTCTTAACTGAGGGAAATTCTTATCGCTTGCTCATCACACCCTCCTCTTGGGGTTCCCAACACTCAAGCAATCAGCATCCGAGTCATCGTAAGCCTGCACTCTTGGGCTATCATGGAGCATGTCCGTTGGAAGCACTGCTTCCGTGCCATAAACCAGGAAAACGGTGTTTGCCCTGTTGATCTATTCGGCGTCGTTCGAATACTCCAAAGCACGAAAGGTAATTCTTCTACCCATGCACCAGCTGCTCTGTGAAGAGGAGATTCGAGGTGTATTCCCTGCAGGATTGAGCTATTCATTCTTTCAACCTGCCCATTGGATTGTGGGTGTGCCACAGATGCAAGATCTAGGCGTATTCCCGTTTGTCGGCAATATTTTGCCAACTCTCCAATAGAGAAATTTGTCCCGTTGTCAGTGATTATGCTGTGTGGAACGCCGTATCTCATGACTATGTCAATGATGAAATTTCTGGCAGTTACACCGTCAAGTTTTTTGATGGGTTTCGCCTCCACCCACTTGGTATACTTACCTACTGCAATGAGTAGATGTGTAAGTCCACCTCTTGCGGTTTTGAATGGTCCCATCATATCTAGCCCCCAAACCGCAAATGGCCATGTAATGGGGATAGTTTTGAGTGCTTGGGCTGGCATATTCGTCTGCTTGGCGTAATACTGACATCCGACACATGTGTTTACTATGTGTTCGACGTCTGTCTTGGTTGTTAGCCAGAAAAACCCTGCACGGAATGCTTTTTTGACTATGCTTTTTGATTGAGCATGATGTCCGCAATCTCCTGCATGGATTTCTTGCAAGATTTCTCGACCTTCCTCTGGCGAAATACATCGCTGAAAATTTCCGATAGTGTTGCATTTATACAGGCAACCATTAATTACCGTGTATCCTTTGCATCGACGTTGTATCTGTCTTTGCAAGACCTCGTCTGCTCCATCCGGGAACTTCTGATTAACTAAGAAGTTTAAGTATGGAATTGTCCAATCCTGGTTAACAAGCAGAACTTCAATTGACTTGGAAACGAGAGGATAATCAACATCTCCACCTTTGATCGATGGTTCATGCAAGCGTTGGACAAACACACCAGGTGGTAGGGTTTTCACTCTTTCCGAGCCCATGCGGGCTAATGCATCCTCGTTCCAATTTTGTTCTCTTTTGATATGAAGCACTTCAAATCTTATGAAGCCAATGGCAAACTCGTCCATAGTTCTCCAATATTCGTTCATAATGGGGCTTTTGGCATCCCATGTTTGGTTTAGCTAATGCTACACCAAGTCCGAGTCACCATAGCAAAGTATACGTTTAACTCCTATTTATTTTGCAATATGCAAGCCATGAAGCAAAGCTTTTTATTCTACCATATTGCTGCTGGCATTGAAGTGTATTTGTAATACATACTCCATAATGTCACCTTTTGGAGATTTAAGTACCACACCAGCTTCAGCGCCTTCTTTCATTTTGGATCCGTCAAAATGCATGATCCAATATTCTGACTCTGACATTGGTGTGTTTTCCATTACTTTTGTCCAGTCAGCGAAGAAATCTGCCAACACCTGGGATTTAATTAGCGTCCGAGGTTGGTACTTAATGTCAAATGCAGCTAGCTCAATGCCTCATTTGGCTACTCGGCCTGTTGCGTCCGCATTGTTGAGATATCCCCTAGTGGTGCTTTGCTTACCACTGTTATGGAATGTCCTTGGAAATAATGGCGGAGTTTTCTAGATGCGAAAAACACGCCATATGCCAGCTTTTGATAATGTGGATACCTTTGTTTTGACTCGGAGAATACTTCGCTGATAATACACCGGGTACTGATCCGGTATGCTTTGTTCATCTTCCGTCTTTCCACAGTTATCACTGCGCTAATAACCCTGTTTGTTGCTGTAAGATATAGTAACATGGGTTCTTCGTCTTGTGGGGATGCCAAAATTGGAGCTTTCATCCAGGTTTCTTTTAGCTGGGTTAATGTTTTGTCCGCCTCTTCTGTCCATTCAAATTTGTCGGATTTCTTCAACAATTTGTATAATGGCAGAGCTTTATCTCCTAGCAGGCTTATAAACCTGCTGACTGCGGCTGCAGAACCCGTCAATCTTTGGACATCTTTCAAGCACGTAAGCCTTGTGATGTTCAAGATTGCCTTGATCTTTTCCGGATTTACTTCTATTCCTCTATGAGAAATGATAAAACCCAGAAGTTTTCCTGAGGGAACCCCGAATACGCACTTTAATGGATTCAACTTCATTTTATAAGTGCGCAAAATTTTGAAAGTTTCTCGAAGATCTTCAAGGAGTGTATCCTTTTCCTTGGAAACGACGACAATATCGTCCACGTAAACGTGCACGTTTTTGCCAATCTGACTATACAAACACCATTGCATGCAACGCTGGTATGTTGCACCCGCGTTCTTCAAGCCAAAAGGCATGGTTATGTAATAGTATGTTCCGTAGGGTGTTATGAAAGAGGTTTTTATTTGATCTTCTTCTTTCATGCGTATTTTATGGTACCCAGAATAAGCATCCAAAAAGCATAAAAGCTCAGAGCCAGCAGTGGCATCTATTATTTGATGGATCCACGGTAACGTGAACCTATCTTCCGGACACAATTTGTTCAATCCCGTGTAATCTATACACATCCTAAGAATAGTACTATCCTTCTTCGAGACTAATACTGGGTTCGCAGACCAATCAGTATGTATTACTTCCCGAATAAATCAGCTGCTAGAAGCCGGATAATTTCCTTGCCAATAGACATCCGTCAAATCAACGGAGATCTTGCTTGACGGGTTTTGATCCTGGAATCACCTTCAATTGATGATCAGCAAGTTCCTTGGGTACACCCGGCATGTCCGCTGGACACCAGCAAAACTATCCCAATTCTCACGGAGGAACTTGATGAGCGCACTTTCCTATTTGTCCGTCATCTCAGTTCCCAAAACGACAAATTTTGTCGGATCTTTGGGATCTAGGATAACTTGTCTTGTATTCTCTGATGCTTTGAAGCTATCTGTCGGCTTCCGGCTTTCTTTTCCTGTCGGTATTTCTGTCGGCGATACTTCCTTTGCCAGCTCTTTCAATTCCTCCTTTGCTATCACTTGTTCGGCGTAAAGGGTGTTTCCTTTTTCCAGCTCGTTTGGCAATTTGAAGTCTCCCGATATGGTGATTACTCCTCCTTTTTGCCCTGGCATCTTCAGCTTGATATAGATATAACATGATCTTTCCATGAATTTGGCGAAAGCTGGACGTCCGAGTATTGCGTGGTATACACTTTCGAACAACACCACCTCGAATGAGATCTTTTCATGGCGGAAGTGTTCTCTGTCTCCGAAGGTTACATCTCGGGAAATTTCTCCTAGGGAATGTGCTTGTCTGCCCGGAACGATTCCGTGAAAACGTATGTTGCTGTGATTGAGATGGGTCTCGGAGATGCGCAGCTGCTTCAGTGTATCTAAGTACATAATGTTGATACTAGATCCTCCGTCCATCAGCACTCTTTTCAGCCTAGTGTTTTGAATAATAAGTCTTACTATTAAAGCCTGCGCGCCGGGTTCTGGGATGTTTCCGGGATGATCAGACTGATCCCAGGTGATTGGTGTATTTGAATACTTCAAGAATTTGGGTGTTAGTGGCACAACCGCGTTGATTTCTCGAAGTGTTATTTTCGCCTGTTTTGCTGATGGAGTTTCCAGGAAAGTTAGGTTACATTCCCCGTCAACTCTCGGGAATTTTGGCTCGCCTTTCCGCTGTTGTTCCTGGATTTTTTCATCAGTGTCCGATTCACTTTCTTCCTTTTCAGCTTCTGACTTCTGCTTGGAGAACTTCCTCTTGGAATTCTTTCCTTTGTTCCCGGATCCTGCAGTGCCTTTCATGTGCTTATTAAGCCGGCATTGCGCATTGGTATGGGTAGGTTTCCCAAATTGTGAATGGTGGACACAGTTTTTCTACTTAATCTTTTCCCACTCTTCCTTTGAGTAGGAGATAGGTTCTGTGTTTCTTCCCTTCCATTTGTTGCCAATATCCTTTCCAAAGGTTAAGTTAACTTCTTTGGGCTTTGGCTGCAGTTCTGGAGTAGCTTTTTACTCAGAACAAGGTGTCTTTTTGGCCTGAGCCAAAGCATCAATATTTCCACCTCTCGCTCTGATGTCGTCTTCGGCCGCTGCGTTCTCATTGGCGGTGGTGAGCATAGATCTGAGATCTTTGTGCTCCTTTGAACCAACCATGAACGGTACAAGACCGGGTTTTAAACCGTTGATAAAAGCATGCATTGCTTGTACATCACTTACTCCAGAACAGTTGTTTTTCATTGTTGTCCATCTTGAAATAAAGTTGACGTACGACTCGTCTTCAAACTGGACGCAGCGGTTTAGCTGGTTGATGCTCTTAGGGCGTTTGTATGTACCCCGAAAATGCTGAGTGGATACTCTAGCCATATCATCCTAGCTATCTACGGTTCTTGACGGAAGCCCGTTGATCCAATCTCTGGATCCATCCAGCAACATTAGGGGGAGGAATTTCACCGCCACTAGGTCTGTCCCTTTGTTGATCTGGACTGCAGTATAGTAGTATGAAAGCCACGTATCCGGGTTTATACTGCCGGTATACTGTTGGTAAGTTGAACCAACTTTAGCAAAGCCAGAATGTAGAGTTATTCTTCGGATCCTGTCAGTGAAGCATTTAGGTCCAAAGTATAGATCATCTCTTTCCGTCTTATCGGCGTGAGCGGAATATTTACCGGCTGAATGGACAGAAGGGGATCTACTCCTTTCTGGGCCATTGTTGCGCGAGTGCGCTCTTCCGGGATTATCCCTGTTTCGTCCGTTATCGTGTCCTTTGGAATAAGGTGGAGTTCTACTCCTTGGCCTTTCTTTGTTCCCAGAAGGAGTACGGGATCTCTCACGCCTGTGAGGAGTGTCATATCTTCCGGCTTTTTCAGCTGGGCGTCTCGGAGGCGGCATCATTTTTCCGTCTTTCCGGTTTTGTTCCTCCCAATCATGGGGATTATTTCCATCTTTTGGCAGATGGTATCCTGTCCTGGATGCTGCATCCTTATGATATGGGCTTTTCTTTTCCTTTCTTGGATCTCCTTTCTTCTCTTTAGAATTGCCTGAATCTCCAGGTTCGCTAGGTCCAGGTGCACCAGCGGTGCATGTGGCAGTTTTGCATAGGGCCGAGTCGTCATGCAACTTCCCTGATCTTGCTTGTCCTCGCTGTTGCTATTGCAATGCTTTTCATCGTTGGAGTACAGATCATCGTTAAGGATGGCGAACGCGGCCTCAACGTTTTCGGCTGCAGTTTTGTATATGCGTACGCCCTTGGCATTGGTGTCGTTTACCTGCCTTTGCCAAGAAGGGTTTTGGAACCGTTCTTTCGGTGGCAGCACATCCGGCTTTGCAATTCCGGGTAACCGTGTAGGTTTTATGCCAGATCTATTCCTTCTTTCGTATTCCTCTATTTCTTCCTGCTGCAACTTAATGCTAGCCTGGGTTTTTAAGAGGTTTTCCGAGTTCTGAATAGATGTTGTTGTTTCCGCTGTAGAGCTTGTCTCCCGGCTTCCAGCACTTCAGGGGGTTCGTCACGTCCCACTGGAGTTTGAGTTAAATCAAATTCGTCCTGTTCCGACATTTGTGGGACATGGCTTTCCTTCTTTTTCTTCTCTGCAGGCGTGACTCCGCTTCCTCCTCCTACTTCCAGGTTTTGGTTAGAAATATCTGCCAACTTTTTCTTCTGGGGTTTCTTGGCAGTCTTCTTTTTCTTCTTGGAAGAGGGAGGTTTTTTATCAGGTTCATCCTCTTTCAATTCTTTGACATCGGGGTAAATTGGACTGGTTTCACCATCCTCTCTTTCCTCATCTGGCGGAGGTATTTTGGGGTCTTCATCGTCTCGGGCATCCGTGTTTTCAGCCGGTTTTGCCATAAGTACTTCATGGAAATTCCCCTGCATAGATTTGACCTTTCTCTCGAAAGAATCTTCATCTTCATCTTCGGAATCTATGTCTTCAGATCCGTTCCGACTCTAATCTTGCCTCCAAGGCAGCTAACATAGAGTCGGCTTCCGAGTTCATCGTCTCATTGACGGGTGTCGAATCTTCCACTTGAATTGTGGGATTATTTGCCTCTTCCACGGGATTGCTTTCATCCGTCTTTTCAGCGACCTCGGTATGCACCATGCCAATAAAGTGAGATCTGATTGCGGGCATCTCCGAAGAGGCAGCAATTTAAGCGGGGTATTGGCGATCTGAGCAGAATCTGGTATCATAGTTTTCTTCAACTGGGTATAGGGCGGGTGGGATAAATTTGCTTCCACCACAGAATCCCATTGCCTCTGCAGTTAATCCGATAAAGATGTTTGCAGATCCAATCGGTAAAACGCAGGCACTTACCAGGTGATTCTGTGCTGGCATGTACGATCCGTTGTCGAGGAAGCGCCCGACGTCGTCATCGAATTCCAAGCTTCCGATAGTTATCGTACTGCTGATTCCGCCGAGTATCCCCGATCGAAACGTAACGCCTGACGTCGCTGGCCCCACGGTGGGAGCCAACTGTCGAGACATCATAGTAGAGTTCATAGACGGGGGTGCCATGAGACTACTGGTAGAGACATGGAGGACGTGGTAATACGACAACCGAGAACACCAAGTTTAGCTAGGTTCGGTACGGCGCAACTAGCCGGCGTTTCTACTCCTGCAATCTCACTAAATCAGGGCTGAAGACTGAAGTATACAAAGTACAATGTGAGTAGGGTTTCGCTAACTCGACGAGGATCAACTTCTCAGTGAGTTGGCTTCTAGCTAATTCTCTGTTTCTTTCTTCTCCCCCGTCCGGCTTTATATAGATAGCCGGGTTAGGGCTTAAAGAAAGGAAACCTAGAAGACTACGGAAAGTATCTAACTTGGAAAGGAAGGAATCCTTCTTCTTCTCCAAGCCGCACCACTTTGGGCCGTGGTCCGGGTTCTTCTAGAATTCGGCTTCTGCGCATCAGCTTACTGGGCCGCCTAATGGACTATGATCCATTACCAACAGGCCACCCTGCTAATCCGTCTCTTTAGGACAATACCGTATATACCCCTAATTGGTATATATCCGACAGAGTTTGTTTTTAATCATCTTGGGATCACCAAGAAATTTAGCAATAAAAGATAGGAAATGATATGTCATGGTACGTAAATCTGGTATTTTGTATGGTTCGATACAGCCGACAAGTGTTAATGGTGCCAGATCTTGAAATTTTGTATCTTACTAATGAAATATTGAAAGGTTGTTTAATTAATGTTGGCTTGCATTCTTTTTGTTGACTGAGTCAATTGTGTTATCGAGATTAGTCCGCTTGGACTATTATCAAGTGGAAAAAAGTTCTAATCGGAAATCAAAAGTTGTATATTTCTATATGATGGCGGGAATTGTGAGTTTGTAGGCTGGTATCACTGGCTAGGTGGGAATCGTTGCATTTATATCTTCATTAGATTTTTTGTATTTATGTCCCGTGAAAAAGTTCCTCTGATATATGTATAAATTTAACCTTGTTTTGTTTTAGTTGGCCAGGTGGGTGACTTTGTGACTGATCGCTCCAAATGACCTCCTTGGTGTTGATTTTGACGCACTATTCGACCATCAGTGGCGTAGAGACAAGAATTCATGGCGCTTTTCTACGGATGTGAAATCTTTCCATGGTGTCACTGCGATTCATCCAAAGGTGTGTGGTTCCTTGTGTGCAGTATCATTTTAAGACGTTTACAAAATGTATAATGTCATCCCTGGTTTAGTTTCTATATATCAGACCGGTGACTGTTATATATTTTTGGGTTTGTTCGATCCTTCAAGATAACAATGGCTAAGTGTGTTGTACCCATCCCTTACATATGCATTGCAATTTTCCTATAATTGACATATCGATGTAAGTATCTCTTCCTTTCATCCATGTCGATGTTCAGTATGGATTCATCCCTTATGTATTTTCATTTTAGCAGCCCTATGCATGTCGTATCATCCCATGTTGTATCCATGATATATGAGTTATGGTCCATCAATTGGTTAGTCTTTGTCAAACAACTAGCATTTGGAATTTGTCAGGCTGCCACCTCTCTGCTATGGAGAGGTGGAAATGGTTTATTGGGATGGTGAGCTTTCCCATTTGCAATCCTTGTGCCCCTTATATTCTTCATTTTGTGAAATTGTGTGATTCATTTATCTAGGGCTTGTTTGCTTCCGTAAGATGTGGCTGTGGAATTTCTCGACCAATCACCAGTCCTCTACAGTCATGTAGATTGGGCAACTTAGTATGTTCGTGCTAACATGCTGCTAGGAAGTAGGGGACTGAAGCATCATCAGTCAGCAAGTCCTCCATCGACTCCCCATTGTCTCACAACGGATTTTAGTTTTTTTAAATACCTTCAACTGATATACGAATGCTTAACTGGTATTTGTCTTTATTTTTTGGTTCACGATAAGAATGGTAAGGACACGGAGAAATGCAACCTTCTATCAAGGTCCATAGGCCTTGCACTTCTATTTAACAAATGCTCAACTACTGTTACTACATTGAAAACATGGGCGATGAGGTGCTATCATAGGCTTTTGCCATGATCGATATTTTCTTGCATTTCCTTACTTTTTCATCATTGTACTGGATTTCTTGGAGAAGGGAGAGCCAAGAAAAAAGTGTCGATTAATGGATCAAGTTTCTTGCTCGCCTTCTTAAGCCTAGGACCACACAACTTAGTGAGCAACTGAATGTCGATACACTTGAGCAATTAGGTTTCAAGTTTGGTGAATGAATGATAAGGATGATATGGACTTCTATAGGTCGTGTTTTAAATTTAGAAAATATTGAATTTTCTGTCTGTTATTCCTATATTTGGCCATTTCAAATTCTATTCATTTTCTGTGTATGTGTGCTAAGAAGCAGAGTGAGCAATATATGGTGTGGTATACATTGATTGTGAAATTTACAAGTTTCTATCAAGCCAGGGGATGTACAATATTATGATTAGCCTCTTTGGTTCACCGTTGCGAAAGAAGATTGCAAATTTGTTTTTCCAATCTAGAAACTGAAATACAGGTAGAACTAGAATAATGCATATACATGATATTATGACTATGTCTGGCGGACATCACTGTTGACTCGCCAGCTTTCGCTCAGTCGAAGACGAGGCCAGAACGCCATCCCGAAACCTTTTCGTCCGTGGCCCCACAAGTCGATGAGCAAGGTCCGCCAGACATAGTCTCCGGTTACAGCACCTGTCAATCCCCACCCACTCGGTCACTAGTAACCACTTCTCCCACCCTCATCAAAGGGGGCCTCCTCTCGTTAACATCAAGGAGAAGAGTTCAGATCTCATCAGAGAAGCCAACAACTTCTCTCCTCTTTCTTCAGGTCAGCTGCATGTGACACTAGCTCTGCTTTGATTGCATTGCATCCGCCATTGATCGGAGGTGTGGCAACTGACGTTCTCCACTGGCAAGCAGGTTAGATGGTGGGCGATGAGAAAGGAAGGTGCGTGACGTGCAGGGAGTGGCAGGAGCACTACTTCTGGGAGCACATGGATGTGAGCAACATCAGGTTCTTCAAGCTCATGATTGGAGATTTTCGGCATCGCATTGTAAGTATCGACTGCTCTGCATCCTTCTCTGCATGTCAGGGTTCTTCAGGTTCTGCATGCAGATGAAATTAGCCACCAAAACATGTGGCAGCTCTGTACTATTTCTGTGTTTGTGGGCTTAATTAATCTTATATATGTTTGGATTTCTTTGGGGGGGGGGGGGGGATTTAGATTGGAGGTAGATTAAAATTCTAGAATTCAAGCAAGCAGGGCTGCCAGAACAAGAAAAATGTGATCGCAACAGCATTTGGGTTCATTCTTTGTTACTTTTTTTTTTCTTTCTAGATGACCGGCCAGTGACTGGTTTGGTGAAATAGTTTGTTAGTTCATGCTGTCGGAATGAAGTTTGTTGCATAATATCATCCACTGAGGCAAACTGGTTATGCAAGATGTCTACCGTGTTCATTTTATTATAGAGCATTCCAGAGAAGATCGCCAACAATTTCACCGGGCCTATAGCCAAGGGAGGGTTCACCCTCAAATCACCCAGCGGCGAGACATGGCGCGTCGGAGCCGAGAAGATCGCCGACGAACTGTTCTTCGTGTCAGGATGGGAGGAATTCGTCAAGGCTCTTGAACTGCAGGAGAAGGACCTCCTGGTCTTCAAATGCAGTGGCAGTGACTCCTTTGATGTACTCATCTTTGACTCAAGCGGCTCCGAGAAAGTGTCCTGTTTCTTCGCCGATAAAAAGGGTACCAACATGCGCAAACAGTTTGACAACATTGTGGGTGAGCAAGCTGAAGGACACTGTCTTTTGAGCGATCCAGGCAATGCCATCGTGCCGCTGTCGCAGCCGGTAGGGTCTCCTCACAAGGCCTCTACTTCAAAGAAACCAAGTAAGTAGAAGTTAATTGCAGCGTGTCTCATAACTTTCACTTTTGTGCCATCGATGTAGTTGAAAGCATGTAATTTGGTAAACATAATGTGCGCATTTTCCACAGGAAAAGAAGCTGAATCTCCAAACAGTAGCGACTATCAAGATAAGTGTGTAGTGGACGGCGAAGAAGAGGAATATGACGATGAACGGACTTACTCCAACTACCATTACTCAAGGCTTGCAAGTCACCTGACCGCGGACGAACGGGAGCAAATATTCGGGCTGGTGTCAGTTCAACCAGGCAATCCTGTTTTTGTGGTGGTCCTGCAGAAGTCTCATGTTCGCCGTTCGAAGAACTTCTTGGTCAGTTCCAGTTCAATTATTCTGCCATAGGATGAAAATTACTTCCATGTAGTGTTTCCCTCTGTCAGTTTGGAGCTTTTCTTACCCATAAATCTTGGAAGTAGCTAAATATGTTAGTGTTCTTTTCACGCACATCTTAATATGTTAGTGTATCTTTCAGTCTTTGTAATACACTAATTAAGAGTTGCAGTTAAGAACAACTGAACCAGCTAATGCTCTGCCTGCCTACCTTGCAGATCATCCCCAACAAACTTTCAGCTGAACATCTCGAGGGAAGATCACACGAGATTCTGCTTCTGAGGCCAAACAGGAAAGAGCAGTGGCATGTCAAGTACTACCACGGAAGCGTCACCCGGGGCTTCAACGGCGGGCGTTGGGCCAAGTTTGTCCGCGACAACGGTCTGCGCGAGGGCTATGTCTGCATCTTCGAGCTGATGAAAGGCGTGAGGAAGGCGACGATGACAGTTCATGCCGTTCGGAAGGTCGATGATCGGTTTGTTCTGCTGGGCTAGGTTACTGCTGTGGCTGAAGTCCTGTGTGATATGCAGTTATAAATGTGTCTGGAACATGGACTTGTCCCCCCGGTGACCATCAAAAAAAAAAGTATCAACTACTAGTACTACTCTGCGTGTCAAGGTTCTTCAGGTTCTGTATGCAGGTGGAATTAGCTACCAAAACATGTGGCAGCTCTGTAGTATTTATGTGTTTGTGGTCTTGATCTTATATATGTTTGGATTTCTGGGGGGGGGGGGGGGGGGGGGGTTCATTCTTTCTTACTTTGTTTTCTTTGTAGATGACCGGCCATTGACTGGTTTGGTGAATTAGTTAGTTAGTTCATGCCATCGGAATGAAGTTTGTTGCATAATATCATCCACTGAGGCACACTGGTTATACAAGATGTCTGTTTACCGTGTTCATCTTATTATAGAGCATTCCAGAGAAGATCGCCAACAATTTCACCGGGCCTATAGCCAAGGGAGGGTTCACCCTCAAATCACCCAGCGGCGAGACATGGCGCGTCGGAGCCGAGAAGATCGCCGACGAACTGTTCTTCGTGTCAGGATGGGAGGAATTCGTCAAGGCTCTTGAACTGCAGGAGAAGGACCTCTTGGTCTTGAAATGCAGTGGCAGTGACTCCTTTGATGTACTCATCTTTGACTCAAGCGGCTCCGAGAAAGTGTCCTGTTTCTTCGCCGATAAAAAGGGTACCAACATGCGCAAACAGTTTGACAACATTGTGGGTGAGCAAGCTGAAGGACACTGTATTTTGAGCGATCCAGGCAATGCCATCGTGCCACTGTTGCAGCCGGTAGGGTCTCCTCACAAGGCCTCTACTTCAAAGAAACCAAGTAAGTAGAAGTTAATTGCAGCGTGTCCCATAACTTTCACTTTTGTGGCGTCGATGTAGTAGAAAGCATGCAATTTGGTAAACATAATGTGCGCATTTTCCACAGGAAAAGAAGCTGAATCTCCAAACAGTAGCGACTATCAAGATAAGTGTGTAGTGGACGACGAAGAAGAGGAAAATGACGATGAACGGACTTGCTCCAACTACCATTACTCAAGGCTTGCAAGTCACCTGACCGCGGACGAACGAGAGCAAATATTCGGGCTGGCGTCAGTTCAACCAGGCAATCCTGTTTTTGTGGTGGTCCTGCAGAAGTCTCATGTTCGCCGTTCGAACAACTTCTTGGTCAGTTCCAGTTCAATTATTCCGCCATAGGATGAAAATTACTTACATATATTGTTTCCCTCTGCCAGTCTGGAGCTTTTCTTACCCATAAATCTTGGAAGTAGCTAAATATGTTAGTGTTCTTTTCATGCACATCTTAATATGTCAGTGTGTCATTCAGTCTTTGCGATAAGAGTTGCAGTTAAGAACAACTGAACCAGCTAATGCTCTGCCTGCCTACCTTGCAGATCATCCCCAGCAGGCTTTCAGCTGAACATCTCGAGGGAAGATCACAGGAGATGCTGCTTCTGAGGCCAAACAGTAAAGATAAGTGGCATGTCAAGTACTACCACGGAAGCGTCACCAGGGGCTTCAACGGCGGGCGTTGGGCCAAGTTTGTCCGCGACAACGGTCTGTGCGAGGGCTATGTCTGCATCTTCGAGCTGATGAAAGGCGTGAGGAAGGCGACGATGACAGTTCATGCGGTTCGGAAGGCCGATGATCGGTTTGTTCTGCTGGGTTAGGTTCCTGCTGTGGCTGAAGTCCTCTGTGATATGCAGGTGTTCTCTCTGCAGCTATAAATGTGTCTGGACTGATCTAGAAGTAGCCTTTCTGTGCAGTGCATCTGAATATGATGCAAGTGAACTGGGTTGTAAACCTAAAGCTAACTTCTTAATGTAGTAGTAGTAGTAGTATGGAGAGGAGGAAGTGCACAATGTAGCTATTTCAAATCTAGTAAAAACTTTAAGCGTGCAACAAACGTTGACATAGAAGATGAGTAGATAGAACAAGCAAAGGACTAATCAGGGACACACAACGGGATCAACAGACGAAGGGATTCTAAATACTTGACTATATATTTTCCTTCTTCGGACGAAGTCCTCGTCTTGCTGTCCGTCCTCCAACTGCAACCATCAAAACCTAATTTTAATCTCCTTATTACATCGGTTCTCAATGGGCTTACTAAAAAATACAGTACAAAATATATCATACATTGCATATAGCCCGTGCATGTTTGTTCGATTTTCACCACGGTTATATTGGCCACAAATACAACACCTATTGCAAGACGTTTAATCTTTCTTTTTTAAAGATTATGATCCTAAATGTAATGAACCAGCCATTTGTGCAGGAGGCAGCTCCGGCCTAGGGTTGAAGCCGCGAAGGTGGTAGGTGTGGCCAAGAAACGACAGAAATAACATTACTGAAGTACTGAACTGCTAGAATAAAAGACGCACCACAAATCATTATCCTTGGTTGCAAAAGACTTACAGATCCCAAACACCTAGGTACAATTCCTAACGCCATCCCAAAACACCAAGACATCTCTGCCCGGAAAAGAGACCACTACTCTCCTAGCCACCACCCGAAGTAACCATAACTCCAGCGAAACGAAAATACTAATACAGAATAACATTACGGAAAAAAGAAAACCCTCTAACTGAATCCTGAATCGCCTCAGACTTGCAACTTTCTGCAACCTACAAAGCATTTTGAACCACCAGCATAGCCTCCAATTCCTTCAACCAACCACAGCAGCTCTCTGCGCCCTGTATATAAGCTGTTCCTCCCTTCACGGATGCTCAAATGACTTGAGCGGCGAAAACTAACAGCCCGCTGCAACCGCCGCTGCCGGGCTTGCGTCTGCCGGGGCGACACCGTTTGCGGCTACGGTCGCCACACCATTCTCCACCACAGCATTCTGCTCCCCTAGAACTGCAAGCTCCTGCGGTGCCTGCTTTCCATCAGCTCCCTGCTTTCCATCAGCACATTGACTTTCAGTGTTGCTGGTAGCAAGCAGCTTTCCGTTCACTATCTGCATAATCAGTAAAGGTTGTTTCAAGTAAGTCTTTCATTCCCTAAGGATGAACAGGGTAGATACTGAATTCAAGGATGCTACTGAATCCACAACGATCAAATTGCGATATGAATACTTGAATTATTTTGTAAGGAAAAACGATAAGACTAAGGGCTCATTTGGATCCCATCATTTGGGGCCAAATATGTGGAATTCATTTCACAATTCCATGCTAGACTTGTTTGGCTGTCAAGGAATTGGACATGTCATTTCATTTGGAATTCCAGCAAATGCATAGTGTATGTTATGTCAATTCATAACCCTAACATTGTCATTTTCACTTTTCAATCATTTCATTTCTGCCAAATGAAATGAAATGATGGGTGCCAAACAAGCTCTAACAGAACTTTGAATAGGAATTCACTGAACATATTCTGTCAGTGAGATAGATAGCTCTCAGTACCTTCTCCAGCGGTTGCTGTCGCTTGGACTTCTTCTCCTGCACTATCTTCTCACGGTTATCATAGAAGGCAAAGTCGTCCAACATGGATGTCTTAGAGGCATGCTCCTTGAAAATCTTGAGCACCTGAAGGCCGTGATCAAGCTTAACCTGTAGACACCATGAGAATGAATGTCAAGACCCTATTGAGCACAGCATTTATAGAGCTAAATATGCAAGTAAATTTTTTTAACAACCAGTTGTCAGATTTTAATACAGCACAATGTGCTTAATTACTGTTAAGAATTGGTGACGCAAGCACACTGAAAAGGACTGGCATGTAGTCCCACCAGCAACTTCACTTCGAAGGAAGTTAGCATAAGAAAGAATCGAGTCCACAATCCTCACCTCCTGGGTGTCTCTGCTGTTGGTCACTGGTTTGTTTTCGTTGTACTCAAGAATAATGTGCTTCAACAAATTGTTGGGGATGTCCTTCACAATGTGCCACTTGACAGGGAAACAGCCAGTCCACTTGTCTTGCTGCCAGTACTCAACGGTCTTGTTAAAATCAACCGGGCCAACCATCTCAGCAAGTCCAACAAACTGGCCGCTTGTGTTGACCTGAAACAAAGAGGATGAGTGGAAGGCACGTAACATCAGCAAACCACTATATAGACTGTTCAGAGCAAAAACAAGCCATTTTAGTAGCACGGTTATGAACTTACAGAGAAGAACAGGAATACAGGCGAATTGCTTGAGTTGTCTTTAGCTGCTTGATAAGCAGTGTCAAGCTTCTTATTTCCATTGGGGGTGCTTGCCCAAACATTGTACTTAATGCTCTTGTGAACATCATCCTCGCTGTACGACTTTATAACGAAGAACTTGGCATCTGAGTAAGTTTCAACAAAGTCAGCCTTATTGTACTGATCCTGCACAATCGCATTTGTGGCATCACCATTAGGAAGCTCCTGTCCTTTTGCAGCAGCAGCATCAGCAGCTGCTCCAGGGGCCGGTTCGGTTTTAATGAGATTGCTTCTTGGCCCTCTCTTCAGCTCATTCAAGCCATCTATGTTCTCATTGCCAAAACGGTATGATCCATAGGTTTTTCCTCTCGGCTTGTACCTTCCATCGGACAGCCCATTCCACCCACCATACATCCCAGAGCCATAGAGGGGTGATCCATACCAAAAACCAGGTCCATACGCATTTGCATTGTACATTGCGCTGCTAGAGTACATCGAACTCATGTACCCAGGTGATGCTGGCGCCATAGGTGAGCTTTGCCCAAGCAATCCCTGCAAGAAATTTCTCAACGGTTAGAAATAGGTAGCTTTAGCTATACAAATGCATACAACATATGAACTTACAGAGATGCAGAATACGAAATTCTGAGTTGAACTAGCAAATTTTATCATGGTGTGTGCCTTAAAAAAAAACAAATGTACACAGCTAAATGGCAATGACATTGCACAAACCCCCCAAATACATGATTCCACACACCATCCCGAACCACATAGGTAAGATCAAGTACTAAACAGCAGTACCAGTAATTGCTGAAAAAATATGGCACCATGCTTTTAAATAAAGATCAAAACTACACATCAACAGGTTTACGCCATAACAATATTAGGCAGACTGAAAATGATGAGGCACAAAATTCTGATATGTTGACTGTACCTTGGTTTTAGGGTTAGAGGCAGTTGAGGTAAGGTTTCCAACAGAGGGTTTCTGCGTTTTATCCAGAAAAGCATGGCTGCCAGACAATGGATAAGCTGCTTTGTCACCATGGTTCTGATAACTAGCCGGACGCCCAGTTGGTTTCAGGGGGAACGTTGCTTTCTTCAGACCTTTCAAGGTATCGGTGCTGTTTGAATTGGGCTTAGAAGCATCCACAGACCCAGGTTGCTGATAAGCAGCAGAAACATCCTGCTGCGGTGAAGGGTCCGATTTGCCAGTTTTGGGCTTGTATGCTGGCTTGCTGGCAGTAGTCTGTGGCTGGTGATATGTGGATGGATACTGGTTATACTGAGATCCGTAATACTGCCCATCATACCCAGATGCAGCAACACCATACTGAGGATAGCAATAGGTGTCCCCATAAGCACCCTGCAGAAACCAACAGAACAACTAATTCATCCAAATGCACTGAACAGCAATAAATCTTCAGTATTATGCACATGCGGCCATTAAGACTGAACCCAGTAAACAAAAGCGTCAGCAGTACTCACAGGGGTAAGTGACTCTGTTCCATCATGGCTCACATACACAGAGTAGTCCCCCCAACCTGCAAGATTTCCAAAAGGCACTGTTGTCACCAATTTTGCAGGGGAAAACTAACTAAATAGTTGCCCTTCTGCCGCTAATTCGCTACAAAATAAAAAGGATAGCGATAGACAACCAAACGGTGCTTCACCTCCATAATAATAAGGGTAGCCATCAGCGCCATAATACATGGCAGCATTCTTGTAATCCTGCTGCCCCATGGTCGCCCACTGCTCGGCCGACACCGCCTGCGGGTTATGGGATGCCACCGCGCCATTCAGCCCACCATTCGCTGCTGCCGAGACCTGCACCGTTACCAAATTCAGAGGAATAAGAAGATGCCCCCATGAGTCTTAACAACATCAGTGACCCAACAAGATGGTACGGAGAAGAGGGAGCCTGGCCATACCTTCTTCTTGGCGTCTTTGCCCTCCCCAGCTGCGCTCTTGGGGTCCAGGGACAGCTTCTGCAGCAAATCCGTAGCATCTGCGGCGAAACCAGTCAAGGGGAACTGATACAGGCATATTTATTTCCCAAATCGAAGCACACGCTACACAAAAGCACACGGTTTTGCGCGAAGCCCCAAGAGCACGAGCTAAAACTAGGAGCGAGTAAAAATCTCAGAACGCAACCAAGCAGAAATCCAGACGGTCCGTCTGAAATCTGGAAAACCTCATCCAAACGACCAAGTACGCGCAACCAAAAGCCCTCAAAGTCCCCACGGGAAAATCTACCTTCGAATCCCCGACGGAATCACCCTCAAAAACGGAGGAACCAAGCAAAGCACCGAGAGATCCGGCGACGGGCGACTCCCCCCTACCCACACAAAACACGCGGAGATTCGGAGAGGAAAAACACGAGCGCGGGTAAAGCGGCGGAAGAGCGGGGCGGCGCGAGGGCCGAAAGGATACGGTCGGCGGCGGGGGCGACGGCTGGGGCCATGGCGGGCGATCCGGCGGCGGCGCGCAGGGGGGGTGGGCGTGACGGCGCGGGGGCAAAAACCCAGAGAAACCCTAGCGAGGGGGAGGCGCCGCAACGTGGGAAAAAAGAAAGGGGAGCGAGGGAAACGAGTGGAGGGAGGCGCCCGCGTTAAGTAATTCGCCGTGGGGTTTCGCGTTTTTAATGCTTTCCCCTTCCCGCTTGCTTTGGATTTTTGCCCTTTACTGCCGTCGATCGCCTGGGCCGCCTGGGCCTCTGGGCTCTTTTCGCTCCTGGAGGAGGGGGAAAGGTGGCATCTGTCGTCCCGCTAGGGGCTTCTTAGGTCCCGGAGCCCACTGCGTCGGACACGTTTCGAGCAGGGGTGCGCCTGTACACTGCGTCCGCTCGGAGAAAAAAACGTGAGTCCTGTACTGTGTGCCACTCTTGCACAGCAGCTCCAAAGTTCCTACTCTCAAGAACAGCTTCACATAAATCTCTCTTTCATAGGGGAATACATGTGATGGTTTTCATGGAATTCAAATAGAATTCTTCTCCGAAACCGACTGTCGTTGGGACACAATTTTCCATAAATCAGGTATAACATTAGAGCCTTCGGCGCCGCCACGGTGCGAGAGCAAAAATTATCCCCCCTTCTCTCCTCTCGGGTCCTGCTACTATGTGCCTTGTCGCCATGGATCGAGAGTGGGAGGACCGGGGTCAAAGAGGGAAGCATGGCTACGACGAGGTGGGCCGTGGAGAGGCGTGGGGACGCCAAGGAGACCTCCACGACTGCCTGTCCCGCGTCAGGGAGAGGGAAGAGGTGTTGGCTCGCCGGAGGGAGGAGGACCGCCGGGAAGAGGAACGGCTTCGGGCCAAGATCCAGCCACCCCCGGCTCATGGGCGTGACGTGGGGCAGGGGAATGGTCGGCGTCCGCCGAGGGCGGCGGCGTTGTCAAACCCTAATCTCGTGCCACTTGGGGGAGGGCCCCCGCCGGTACCAGAAGCATCCAAGCTCACATGTTACACGTGCGGGAAGTCGGGCCACTTCCAAGCCAACTGCACGGATGACCCCTTCTGTGAGTGTGAAACTAAAGGGCACCTCTCCGGCATGTGCCCGGTGGGTGCCATGGAGAAGCTTCCAAGGTGGGCCGACTTTGGCGTGGAAGGAAGGGGTTTCTTCCATGTCTCGGTGCCTGAGGAGAAGATGACAAGGCCGACTGCCAATGTCGCTATTGTCTTCATAGAGAGAGGAAATTTCTCCGTAGAGGAGGTGGAGGATGAGTTCAACGAACTTGTGGACGATAAATGGGACTGGCGCGTCAAACAAATTAGTGCTTGCGAGTTCTCCTTGGTGTTTCCCTCGAAAGAGTTGCTGAGGATGGCTACCCGTGGGGGGGGGGCTTGGTGCTGCCTTTCACTGATTTCAGGGCAGTGGTGAAGGAGATGGTGGGAGATCCCCGTGTGGCTGACTCTCTGGAGTAGGTGTGGGTGTTGCTCTTGGATGTCCCGGCTCCGCTGCGGGAGGAGAGGCTACTGCTGGGGGATACCCTAGAGATAGGGGTCCCGCTAGAGGTTGACTACGAGTCCCTAAGCAGGGAAGATTCGTCGGTTAGGATGAGGTTTGGCTGCCAGCGCCCGATCATTCTGAAGGAGTCCATCATGATCTATGTGAACCTCCAAGGGTTTTCGATTCGGGTGGTGCGGGAAGGGAAGGAGAAGGGAAAAGGGGTGGATGTTTCCCCCCATCCGGCCCCACGGCGTGGAGATGACGATGAAGAGGAGCACTCTGCAAGATCGGAAGATGAAGGGGACGACTGGGATAGTAGGAAGGCACGCGAGAAGGAGAAATCGCGGCCTAGTTTTCTGTCTGGCAGATCTGGAGGTGGTCTGAAGGGCTCCACGGAGGTGCGGAGCGCTACTCTTGAAGGGATGGGAGGTGCGTTAGCCGGTGTGTCGCACCCGGACTTCTAGAGGATACTCACCGTACGAACTGAACAGTATTTTGATTGGATTACGGGGCATATCGGCACCCGCATCTCTTACGAGTAGGCCAACACTTGTGTGTGACAACCAATCTTTACTATTCACCGTCGATGTAAACTATCCCGTAGAAATCAGGACACTACCATTGACGTACTTCATACCATACACACATGGTACGTCAACGGCGTTGAACAAGATGATAACACAACATATCTCTAAGACACAAAAGATTGAAATAAGTTGCAAATAGCTCTCACTAGAGCAGAGATAGCAAATACAATCATCCAGAGGACACATGTCCCAACATAACATCATTACATCTCAGCGGAAGCATTCAAAGGGTCTGAGTACAGACAAATCCAAATAGGCTTAAGAAGCCGGAAACTGAAATAAAGACGGAGCCCATCCACGATGTCTCGGATCCTGCCCGGGTCCGCTACCTACTCGTCAGCAGCCTCATCAAACTCCACGTAGTAGCCGTCACTGGGATCCTCGTAAGCGTAGTCTGCGGAAACCACAGCCCCAAAGGGGTCAGTACATAGACGTACTGGCAAGCAAGACTCACAGTTCACCAAAGTGTAGCCCGTCAACACCAAGCACATATGCCTTGGGTTCAACGGAAGAAAAGGGAACATAAAAGATGCTGCAACTGGCTGCGCTAACCAACTACAGAGATTCTACCACTTCCGACTAACAGAAAGAAGATAAGATCGAGTATTGTAACCAACTGAAAGATAACTTCAAACAAACCCATCCTCGATCTCGCCCCTTATCCAAAGAAGCAATCCGAGGATAACTCACACAGTTGGATTAAAGATGAATCAAGTTGTTGTGTCAATAATCCTATTACTAGTCAAGTTGTTAATCATTGGGTGTGAGATTGTGAATCATTAGGTTTAAGTTGTCCTGAGTACTTGTTAGCCAGTACTTTCACCAAGTTAACCATAACCGCGGAAAACACGGCTTCTCGAGAAGATTATCCCTGCAGGGTTGCACCAATTTGGCCGTACACGTATGAATAACCCGCCAGATGGGATGCCTCCCACCAAGCGGGGCACTCAACACAACTCAACTCTTCTTCGCATCAAGCCCAAAGCACCTTGGGCGCACGGCTAATCAAGCCCCGAAGAAAAGGGACCCTCATAGCACTCTAAGACCGTGTCCCCCTATATGCCGACTACAAAAGTTCCACCCTGCGCTGGGCTCGCAAAAACATGCATGCGGCAAATGGAAAACACGAACTAAATGAGATGATCTGGACGAGATGCGAATCGAATCAAACTGAGGGGGGCGCCCATACTCGCTTCCCACATGCGGGTAGTGCGCTCATCATGGATCAGTAGACAAGACCCTTTTCCTATTAGGGTCGACACTAGCAGGCCTCAAACCACAAAGGGCCTCCTGCCGGTGCCTTATCAGCATATTATTATTAACAGGTTGATTGATTAACATCGAGCCCCCAGAACATAATAGAAATATAGTAATCCGAAAGTAACGGGTAACAGACTCGAGCAAACAACCTAAGCATGCTAGCAAGACACTGGCTCAAACAATGGGGTTGTAGGAGTGGAGGTGAGGCAATATCAGGGTTAAGGGATTCATGTGATAGGTTTGTATCAGAAACAACTATACATAGGGCTAGCAATATAGACAACGGAAAGTATCGGTAACCAATGTTGAAAGGAACACAGTGGTTCATGTGAGTGATAACTTGCCTGCAAACTCAGCAGCCTGGTACTGAGCTAGATCCTCAGAAGGGGTGCTGTAAAGATCGTCTGTCTCAACGTCGTCGTCTATTCGAGAAGAAGCAAACAACAAGACAGAAATATAAACAATCAATATCATGGCATAGTGCACAATCATGGGATGATGCATGTCAAGTTAAATGGATGCATCAAAATAAACTAGTGGACTTGGTAACACAATTTGAATGGACACATATGCAATTTTGAGTTGCATATGAAAAGCCCATGAATTTTTGGGTTGAAACAATTGTTTTCCAATTAACCAACAGGTGAAAGTGGATTAGTATGATGCATGGATGAGGAAAATAACAAAATAACAACAATAGAACCAATTGGAAAATAAGGTTTACCAATTTAGAAATTTATTTATTAAATTAGGGAATTTTTGGTTCCTTTAAGGTATTACACAAATAGTTGTTGTTTTCACCAATTTAAATTGTGCAAAATAATTAACAAAATTCATATTTGAAAAGAATACCAAATTTTAGTTGGATTACATGTTTCAAATATTGAAATAGGGGTTAGGATGAATTTATTATGATTGAAACAATATTAAACAAGTTTTAAATGAATTTAAAACAAGTTTAAAAATTATTTGAATTTTTATTTGTTCCAAACATAAATTCAAACTCACATTTGAAAAGTTTATACTTTGATGGTTTGAAAACATATTTTGCATGTTCAAAAATAATTTATTTTGAGCAATGTATGAATTTAGCCATTTTAAATGATTTAAACAAGGTTTAAAATATTTAAGCAATTTTAATTATTCAAACCATGAAAAAAAAATTATATTTGAAAAGGTTATTTGAAATAGCATGGAAAACATATTTTATTTGCATTATTTGGATTAAGTATGAATTAGTTATGGATTTTAGCAAATTGCAATTGAACTATTTGAATTCAAATTTGAATTGCATTTTGAAAATTCAAAACAGAAAACAAATGCTATAGCTAGTTAGAAAATTTAATTTAGAGCAGTGCACATATTTTATTTTTATTAATTGGAGTTATAAAATAAAAGTTATTCACTTTTTAAGTTTAGGGACCAAACTGTAAAATGGAGGGACTTGTTTCGAAAACAGAAAACTGGAAAAACATTTTATACCGCGCAGGGGGTCTACCCTGGCCACTGCCAGTGGGCCACAGGGCCACTGGTGCTTGCGTGGCCATGGTGTGGCTGACAGGGGGCCCTCCGTGTCAGCGCTGCGGTGTAAAAAGTGGGATTTTATCCCGCGAGCCAGGGGCTCGAACCCGCACCCTGCCTCGCTCGCGCAACGTACTGAACCAGTGCGGTGTGAAGCGTTTCTTGTCAGTAAACCACGCGCGGGGAGGATAAGCTTCCAAATCGTTAACTGAACTTTTAGCTGAAACGCGCTCGTCTGAAACCTGACGGAGAAACACGACGGCGGCGATCACCGGGGTGTTGTGCTCGATGCCGTGCGTGGGTGCGTGCACGGACGTGTTGCGGGTGTGTGCGTGTGCTTGCTAGCCAGAGAGGGAAGGGAGGAGGGAGAGCACGGTGGCCTCACCGGCGGTTGGAGTCGTGGCGGAGGCTCGGTGGAGAAACCGGCGACGACGCGGAGGATGGCGGCGGCGATGTGGTTGATCTCCCGGGAAGCTGCGGTGTCCAAACGATAGCTGGAGAGGTGGTGGTTCGATCTCGAGGTTTAGGAGGTGTGGAGGCGCAGCAAGGTGGAGGTGATCATCGGAGTTCAGAGAACGGCGGCGGTCGGAAGCAGTGACAGAGGTGGTGGAATTCGCCGGGGAGAGAGAGCTTGGCGGCGGCGCGAGGGGATAGGGTAGGTGGTAGGGTTAGGGCGGCGCCAGGGAGGGCCCTAGGGGGATATATAGGGGGTACGGGGCTCTGCTGGCCGTCGGCGTCGTCCCCTGCCGCCGTGGCACGCTCGGATGAGCTGCCGTACTGCGGGACGACGGGGGCGGCAGCGCGAAGGGGTACGCGGGCTGGCTAGCACTACTACAGAATAGGCTATCAGTGACAGGCTTAAAAGGCCAGTTAGTGACTGGCAAAGTGTCTGTCACTGATGACTAGTCACTAGTATGATGTTAGTAGTGACAGGCAAGTGTCTGTCACTAGTATGTGTACCAGCGACAGGCATTTGCGCGTGCCTGTCACTAGCATGTGTACACTAGTGACAGGCGACCGAAATGCATGTCACTAGAAGCGAACCAAAGGCTGCATCCGTGCAGTTTTTGTAGTGAAAGGTCAATTATTCTACCCGTCACTGGTTTGAATTTCGGTAACAAAAAAAATTAAATACATGTACTAAATCTCGAATTTGTGCACAAATTGTCAACTTAACATAGCCACTAGCACAAACACTTTACAATATTTGGGCAATCCAAAATACATACTAATTGATTCCCAAATCTTGAGTTTAAAGAATTGACAAAAGAAACATCAAATGCACAATAGTTTATAACAACCACTGTGTTAGTGGCATTACAAAATAATCTGTTGCATTGGCGCCAGCACGTCCGAATGGTTAGTAGGTGTGAGTTCTCCAGCGTTGGGAGAAGCAAACAGCAAAGTATTACCAGCTTGCTCCTAGACTTTAGTCCGGTCACCTAAAATAAGAAACTGGTACAAATATGAAGTATATGACTATACATGCAAGCAAGCAATAACTTGCATGTCAGTGTACATGCCACATTAAAATCCATTTAGCTACAAGTTTATTCACAGTTAGTTTTCCTAAACAAGTTCTTTGATTTTCGAAGTACTAAGGGTAATAGACCCACATACCAGATCATTGAAAGTAAAAGATAAGCCTGGATATGAAATCAAAACCAAAATAATTATCATACAGATTCTCTGATTTTCGAAGTATATGTTGGAATATACATGCACTATGATACATTTACCTAGCAGAGTGTATGATAGAACAATTGTTGTCCTTTCACATGCAAACATACATCTAAAAGTAGAATCAAATGCCAAAAATAAGTTGTAGCGTACCTTGAACAATAACAACATCAATTGTGCAGGTGGAACTTAATTTCTAAACCTTGTATTGCAGCAGTATTAAGCTTGGGAAATCATCGGTTGGCAAAAATAGCTCATATGATGATTGTATGCAAGCCAAGATTTCAAGCAATTGGCACGTGAGTATTCAATCATAAATTAGAAATCAAGTGGTATGCATGAGTTGAAATGATACCCTATAGAAAGACTGAACATGTCTAGTTTGATCACAAATATTTTTAGATTATGGTATTCCATTAGAAAATTCTAGTTTTATTTAAGGCGATGCCCATCAAATCTCGGTTCCAACAGGACATCTGGATCCATGTATCGAACAAACTTACTACAAAACGAATGAGATGCATATACAAAAAGAGAGTGAGGTGTAGAAAATCATGCCTCCAACACTTTCTAAGTGATTTTCTCAGCAGATATGCTTTGCAATTGAAGTCAGAATAACCTCTTGAACACTATCATATGGTGTATACACTGTGAATTGTGCTATAGGAATCTACACAAAAAATCTAGAGTCTTTTAACAACAAAATCTACATGTGCAATTGTAAGTCCAAATTACACTGCCCCGTCAAATATACTATGACGGTATATCTGTTCTGAATACTTCTCTAAACATTACAGATGCGATTCATGGTCCTTGAGAAAATAAAGAAGACTACAAACATATACTGCTCTAAACATTACATATGCAATTCATGGTCCCAAACAAATGAAAGAAACCTACAAATAGATTTCACTACAGGTCAGTTCAAGGTCTACTGATCGACATAAACATATTTACGTTCACTGCAGCATAATTTATGATTGCGAAACTGAACTTGTTTTAGCTACTTATATGAACTTTTAAAACCGCAAAAATGGAAAATGGAAGTGCCAGGGCTCACACAAACAATCACGTCTAATTAGATTATTTCTCCTCGAGTTGAACCTGAACCAAGAGGGAGCGGATGTGGCAAGTTGTACCTGAACAAGAATGTTGGATTGGTGGCCAAGTCTTTATGTGTTCACTTTTGGGCCGATAGGAACTAAACCCTGCCACCATTCACCAACATAAATGTTATCGCTGTCCTTTCCATGACACGAAACACAAAAGAAGGCGATGCTCTAGACAGTTGGTAGGACCTTGCTAGGGCTCTTCCCTGTTGTAAGAAGAAAAAAAATATAAGTAGTAACCTTGTAAGAAACTTGAAATATGATGCTAATAGAAATTACCAAGACAAAGTTATCGGTGAACACTTTGTTTGTGGCACTTCAGAAATAAATGGAAAGCAAGCTATCGGTATTGTTAACAGCCTAAGAAACATAGCTAAATGCAAAAATAAATACCTCGACATGACTTGTTCTGGTATAAGATGTTTTTGGAGTTTCAAACTGATTCCTGCTTGTGAATGTCTTGGCTAAAGTACTCTTGGTAGTCCTTAGGATGCTTGATGTCTTTGTTATCATGGCTTTACTAGTAACCTCGTCCTCAGCCGGACTATTGTCAATGGATAACTCTTTCACACTCGAAAGTAGTTGTATATTCTTTTATGCTCCGTGTAGAGCTAAAATAATTATGCTCAAGAGATGGTTTGCTAAATGTGACAGTCCACTGACTTCACAAAGAGTTTCTCCTCACTATTCTTCCACGTGCAGAAACAGCGCCATCATCAAGATATGTCATCTTCTTAACTTTGTCATGCAGACATTGATCGATAGAAAGTATACTTGGAGTAGGACTAGATTTCAGTTGGACTTGAAACACATAAGGCTAAAGTTGAAGATGTTTGAGCAGTTTTGCAGCCTGTACAGATCATTTAGTGGATATCTTATTTACATTGCCAGAGAACAAATTTGTAAAACAATAAATAATAAGTTAGCAAAGACTAAGAGGGTATCGAGTATTTACACTTGGTCTGTGCTGTGCTCCGGAGTTTTCCAGAGCATGCTCAATAAGTCCCCGGCTGCATGTAGAAATTAAAACTTTCAGAAGCATGTTCCATTTGGGTAAGATAGCATGCAAAATGGAGAGAGAAACAAAATTAACTAGCTAATGAAAAAAATGAACTGCTGTTCCCACCTAATTGACATTTCCATAGACAACATAAGGCCAGTATGTGCGGCACTAAGCTAGAGCCCTTCAGATCTAGTTGTATCACAACCCAAACATCAAATTAAGAAGGAAGACAATGTGGAAGAAATCACAAGAAATAAGGAGACGAGAACCTTGGCGGCACCGGCAGTAGGACGAGATGTAGTGGATGCAGATGATGGCCGTTTTGGCCATGAAATTCGTGGCATGAGGCGAGGGCTTGGTAGCAGTGTTATAGAGTGGTGGCCCGCGAACATCACGGCAGCTGCACCACGGTGGGGACGTCGTCAGCAGGGAGTCAAGGTCGTCAACGACGCCCCCCATGGCGGATGCATGTGTCCGCGGACGAGAAGCATCAAGCCGGGGGCGGCAGGAATCCAGATATGTCCCTGGTACGGGCGGCGCTGAAGGGCGCCCTCCATGCCGGCGATGGTTGCCGGTCACAGATCTTGGAGGCGGTCTCTGAACACGTATTGACGCAGCTCTGGCTTGTAGACGCGCAAGGCGAACGGGGGTGCAGGAGGAAGCCCTCCATGGCGGCCGCGCTTGAGTGATATCGTTCGGAGGCGATGCGGCTCAGGCGAGGTGCGGATTGTAGATGCAGTTGAGACGAGGAGACGTGGAATGGGAGGACACGGGCGCTGCTGGTCCGGCCGGTAGTATCGCCCGGTGGTGTAGAAGAAGAGGCGGTGCCGGAGGGGACTCGCCGGAATCATGGGCGCTTAGTGTTTGTTGCGACGTCGTGATTCTCGAGTGGCGGCGAATCAGTCGCCGGCATGGCTGAGCCTGGAGGCGCTCGATCGGCTGCTCCGGGAGGGGAAAGGTAGCAACTTGGGGGAGGTGCGATCGGGGTTGGGAGAGGAGAAGGCGGCGGTGGAGGGGCCAGCCGGTGAGGTAGAGAGGCGGCGTGGCGATTCAGATCGGGGAGAGGGAATAGTCGAGAGGTGAGTGGGGAAGACCGGAAGAGGAGCTGTAGGTGGTTTTGTTTTTTTCTTTTTCTTTTTGAGAACCGTCGATGGTATCGCTCCAAATTTTGGGCCCAAAACCGTAATTTTGTGGCGGGCTAGCTACACAAGTTTTCGCGACTCTCTCTTCGTTAACGTATGGTGTGATACAATCAGATGTGTTTTGTACCGATGGTCGATACCGGCGATCAGCGGGTGTTGCATCCTCACATCTTATTGGTGCACCACGGATCAAACAATTTGGGCTAAAAAAAACTCCAGCTCAGTCAAAATCAAGTTTCCACGGTGGTCACTCTGGTCGTATTTCGTTTGGCACACACATATGTACGGACCAGGCAGATGGATGCACATGTTCTACTACCTTGGGTCTTGTTTTCATGTTCCTCACGCCCACATGAACTCTCCTGACGTGGTCACTCAGGACCGTCGAAAACATACCAGGCCGTCAGGATTTCACCGTATAGGGAAACCCTAGCCCGACGCCATATCCCTCCCGATCCCAGCGTGTGCTGCCATCCCGCCCCTCAATTCCCTTGTGCCTTTCTCCTACCCCGCAAGCTAGCAAGCCAAGCACCGACTTGTGTGCTTCCTTCTTGTGCCGCCAGCGTGCCATGCCCGCCGTCCGCCTCTCCAAGCAAGCAGAGGAGGGCACCCACTCATAACTCTATTTTAGCGATTGACGGGGGAAAACAATGACGTACAAACATAAAAAAAAACATTTCAGATCCTTAAGTTGTTACAAGGAAACATATTTTCAATTGAATAAAAACGTAATTACCACGCCGACACAATAAATATATTTTGGTGAACATTATGCCAGTTGATTGATAAAATCACTATCGTTCTTCTAAACAAAAAGTTGGGGAAAATGTCCCTTCACCATTTACCGGTTTTTATACATGCATGTAACTAATAAATTTTCCCTTCCGGATACGCTCCATGAAAAAATACCAATGACATGCACATTTTGAGTCTGTCACTAATTGTAGCGTTACCCGTGACATGCATTTATAGATGCCTGTCACTAAATAAATTTTCTGTTGAGCCGCTCTCCTAAAGAAATACTAGTGACAGTCACTTTTGTACGCATGTCGCTAATGTTTTTTACTAGTGACAGGCTTATCCTTGCGCGTCACTGGTAATACTTACTACCGACAGGCCTAGTTTTGCCCGTCACTAACCACCTTGAGGCTATAAGCCTTTCTGCAGTAGTGTAGGTGGGCTGGGCCGCGTAGGATTAGTTTGCCGCGAGCGCGCTTTTCTTCTTTTTCTATTTATTTTCTTTTTTTTTTTGCAGCAAATGAAAATGGAAGCAAATGATAGGTTTTTGAGTTGATAAAAATTTGGAAAAATTCATGTGAGCTTGTTAGTTCAATATCTACCATTTGACAACTTAGGTTTTTGAAAATTCAAATTTATTTGCTGTTTTGTAAATTGGTTTGAATTTGAATAATTTGATAATTGAATGATTAATAATGAAAACAATGTTTTTATTAGGGTGAACCCTAATGATTAAAAAGAACAAATGGTTTGGGTTATAATGCTGATTTTTATAAGTTGAATTTGGGTGCTGTTTGAATGTTTTTTATTTGAATTTGAATGCAAATTGGAATTAATGGATTGATTAAAACCCTCATTTTTAATAGTTGAACACTATGAAATAAATGGAAACAAGATGAGACTTTGGATTGAAATTTTGATTTGAAAACATTGTAACATGACAAGTATGAAACACATCATTTGAAATTGTTTGAATTTCCATTATGAAAACAGAATAAAAACAGATGCAAAACAAATAGTAAACAAATGCAAACAATGAAATAAATATGATGACATGATGCAATACTTTAATTAAACAGGAAATCAAACATTCTAGGGGTATTTTCATACTTGGGATGTTACAAAACGCCCCCCCTTGAAGGAATCGCGCCCCGAGATTCCTTACTGAGAAGCGAAAAGGTCCGGATACTTCTTGCGAAGATCCTCTTCGGTCTCCCACGTTGCCTCTTTATCGGAATGATGTGACCACTGCACTTTCAAGAACTTGGTGCTCTTGTTGCGAGTCTTACGCTCGGTCTCATCGAGAATACGAACAGGGTGCTCCTCATAAGAGAGATCATCTTGCAGTTCAATGGAATCATGATCAACTGCACGATCTGGATCTTTGAAACACTTCTTGAGCTGTGACACGTGGAACACATCGTGCACCTTGGATAGCTTTTCTGCGAGTTCAAGACGATAGGCATTTTCCGCACGCATTGAGAGAATGTTGAAAGGACCAATGTATCTTGGTGCAAGCTTTCCTTTCACACCAAAACGATGAGTGCCTCTGAGGGGAGTTACACGGAGATATGCTTTGTCACCAGGTGCATAGATCATATCCCTGTGCTTGCTGTCATAGTAGCTCTTCTGACGAGACTGGGCAATCTTGAGATTGTCACGAATGATGCGAACTTTCTCCTCGGCTTCCTTAACAATGTCAGGGCCTAAGAGTGAACGTTCACCATCTCCAGACCAATTGATTGGACTCCTGCATCTGCGGCCATAGAGTGCTTCAAATGGTGCCATGCCTAGGCTTGCCTGGTAGCTGTTGTTGTAGGAGAATTCAGCATATGGAAGACAATCCTCCCATTTCATGCCAAAGGAGAGACCATATGCTCTGAGCATATCCTCGAGAATCTGATTGACTCTTTCGACTTGCCCCTGAGACTGAGGGTGATAAGCTGTGCTGAACAGAAGTTTGGTGCCCAATGCTTCTTGAAAGCTTTTCCAGAAATGAGAAGTGAATATGCTTCCACGGTCTGAGCTTATTTCCAATGGAACACCATGAAGAGGAACAATCCTTGCTGTGTAGAGCTCTGCTAACTGGCTAGCTGAGATAGTTTCTTTGACAGCAAAGAAGTGAGCTACCTTAGTGAGACGATCAATAACAACGAAGATTGCATCGTTGCCCTTCTTGGACTTTGGAAAACCAGTGACGAAGTCCATTTCAATCATGTCCCACTTCCACTCAGGAATTTTCAGAGGTTGGAGTAGACCGGCTGTTTTCTGATGGACTGCCTTAACACGTTGAGAAACGTCACATTCAGAAACGTATTGAGCAATTTCACGTTTCATGCCAGGCCACCAATACAGAGTCTTGAGATCCTGGTACATCTTTGTACTTCCAGGGTGGATGGAGAGAGGAGTTTCATGAGCCTCCTTGAGAATGACATCTTTGAGACTTTGAATCTGAGGAACTGCAATGCGTCCTTCGAAGAACACAGTTCCCTTGTCATCAATTGAGAAGGACTTGAATTTATCATTGCCTTCTTTGATGTGCTCTACAATCTTCTTGATTTCAGCATCACGAAGTTGTTCCGAACGAATCTTGTCCTCGAGAGTTGGACTAGCTGTCAAGTTAGCAAGATAACCTTGAGGAACAAGACCAAGGTTCAGCTTCTGGAATTCTTCATGAAGTGGAGGTTGGCTTTCCATGATCATGAGATTATTGCAATAGGACTTGCGACTGAGAGCATCGGCCATAACATTAGCCTTGCCTGGAGTGTAAGAAATGGTAAAATCAAAGTCTTTAATCTTTTCAATCCATCTCCTTTGCCTGAGGTTCAGATCTGGTTGAGTGAAGATGTATTTCACACTCTTATGATCGGAAAAGATTTCAATGCGGTTACCCAACAAGTACTGTCTCCATTTCTTGAGGGCAAACACAACTGCTGCAAGTTCTAGGTCATGAGTGGGATAGTTTTGCTCATGTGCATTCAACTGACGTGAAGCATAAGCCACAACTTGACGTTCTTGCATAAGTACTGCACCTAGACCTTGGAGAGATGCATCGCAGAATATCTGGAAAGGTTTGGTAGTATCTGGGCCAACCAGAACAGGTGTAGAAGTGAGTTTAGTTTTCAGGAGATTGAAACTCTCATCACACTGTGGAGTCCAAACGAACTTCTTGTCCTTCTTTGTGAGATCAGTGAGAGGTTTGGCAATCTTGGAAAAGTTTTGGACGAAACGACGGCAATAGCTAGCCAAGCCAAGAAAACTTCTGACTTGCTTCACCGTCTTAGGAGGTTTCCAATCAACAATTGCCTTAACCTTTTCTGGGTCAATGGCTATGCCTTTGGCAGAGATGATATGACCAAGGTAAGCAACTTCTGGAATCCAGAACTCACACTTAGAGAATTTGGCATACAGACGATGCTCGCGAAGTTTCATGAGAGTGAGACGAAGATGTTCTCCATGCTCTTCCTCGGATTTTGAGTAGACTAGAATGTCATCGAGATATACCACAACGAACTTGTCGAGGTATTCATGGAAGACAGAATTCATCAGTCGAGAGAAAGTCGCCGGTGCATTGGTGAGACCAAAGGACATGACGGTGTATTCATATAGACCGTACCGAGTGGTGAAAGTTGTTTTTGGAATATCTTCCTTTCTGATCTTTATTTGATGGTAACCAATCCTCAAGTCCAACTTTGAGAATATTGAGTCTCCAGCAAGTTGATCAAAAAGATCATCGATACGAGGAATTGGGTACTTGTTTTTGATGGTTTTCTCGTTGAGAGGACGATAGTCAACCACGAGTCTCTTTGTTTGATCCTTCTTGGCAACAAACAGAGTTGGGAAACCCCAAGCGGAGGAACTAGGTCGAATGTAACCTTTCTCCATGTACATATCGATTTGCTCCTTCAACAATTTCAGTTCAGGAGGAGCTATCTTGTATGGATGCTTAGAGATTGGAGCAGTACCTGGTTCAAGCTCGATCACGAACTCAACTGCTCTGTCCGGAGGCATCCCTGGCAACTCTTCTGGAAAGACGTCAGGGAATTCACAAACCACCGGAACATTTTCAATTGCATGAAGAGGTTTTGCATCGAGGTTGAACAGCTGAACAGAACTTGATCCATATGGAGAATAGACTATCTGGAATGTGGTGCTTCAGGAATGCTTCCTCGAAACAACCCCAGGTGATAGGAATGCCAGCTCTCATAGCCTGGTAGTTTTCGAAACAACAACAACCTTTCTGGCTAGATAGACTTGATATTTGGGAAATTTTGATTAGACGCCGGTAGCATAACTGAAGTGGGAAGCAACAACAAGAATTCAATGGACAAAAAGGATGTTGAGAAGAACAGGATAACGAAGCAACATCGGGAAACACGAGACCAAAAACTCCTGAGGTACTACGGAGAACCCAAAACACGTGAAAACCTAACTTGAAAGTTTAGGTGAGAAGAGAGAAAACAACGTTGCACTTCCTTACCAGAAAAGGGTGGGTGGGTGGGGAAAGAAGAAAAATGGCAGAATTCCTACTCTCACGTTTCATTTTTCCTATATAGCTACAAAAATAGTTTCTAGACTCAACTGCGACCAGTAAAAGGGATCCGACAGGCAGACAGGCTCTGATACCATTTGTCGCACCCGGACTTCTAGAGGATACTCACCGTACGAACTGAACATTATTTTGATTGGATTAAGGGGCATACCGGCACCCGCATCTCTTACGAGTAGGCCAACACTTATGTGTGACAACCAATCTTTACTATTCACCGTCGATGTAAACTATCCCGTAGAAATCAGGACACTACCATTGACGTACTTCATACCATACACACATGGTACATCAACGGCGTTGAACAAGATGATAACACAACATATCTCTAAGACACAAAAGATTGAAATAAGTTGCAAATAGCTCTCACTAGAGCAGAGATAGCAAATACAATCATCCAGAGGACACATGTCCCAACATAACACCATTACATCTCAACGGAAGCATTCAAAGGGTCTGAGTACAGACAAATCCAAATAGGCTTAAGAAGTCGGAAACTGAAATAAAGACGGAGCCCATCCACGATGTCTCGGATCCTGCCCGGGTCCGCTACCTACTCGTCAGCAGCCTCATCAAACTCCACGTAGTAGCCGTCACTGGGATCCTCGTAAGCGTAGTCTGCGGAAACCACAGCCCCAAAGGGGTCAGTACATAGACGTACTGGCAAGCAAGACTCACAGTTCACCAAAGTGTAGCCCGTCAACACCAAGCACAGATGCCTTGGGTTCAACGGAAGAAAAGGGAATATAAAAGATGCTGCAACTGGCTGCGCTAACCAACTACAGAGATTCTACCACTTCCGACTAACAGAAAGAAGATAAGATCGAGTATTGTAACCAACTGAAAGATAACTTCAAACAAACCCATCCTCGATCTCGCCCCTTATCCAAAGAAGCAATCCGAGGATAACTCACACAGTTGGATTAAAGATGAATCAAGTTGTTGTGTCAATAATCCTATTACTAGTCAAGTTGTTAATCATTGGGTGTGAGATTGTGAATCATTAGGTTTAAGTTGTCCTGAGTACTTGTTAGCCAGTACTTTCACCAAGTTAACCATAACCGCGGAAAACACGGCTTCTCGAGAAGATTATCCCTGCAGGGTTGCACCAATTTGGCCGTACACGTATGAATAACCCGCCAGATGGGATGCCTCCCACCAAGCGGGGCACTCAACACAACTCAACTCTTCTTCGCATCAAGCCCAAAGCACCTTGGGCGCACGGCTAATCAAGCCCCGAAGAAAAGGGACCCTCATAGCACTCTAAGACCGTGTCCCCCTATATGCCGACTACAAAAGTTCCACCCTGCGCTGGGCTCGCAAAAACATGCATGCGGCAAATGGAAAACACGAACTAAATGAGATGATCTGGACGAGATGCGAATCGAATCAAACTGAGGGGGGCGCCCATACTCGCTTCCCACATGCGGGTAGTGCGCTCATCATGGATCAGTAGACAAGACCCTTTTCCTATTAGGGTCGACACTAGCAGGCCTCAAAACCACAAAGGGCCTCCTGCCGGTGCCTTATCAGCATATTATTATTAACAGGTTGATTGATTAACATCGAGCCCCCAGAACATAATAGAAATATAGTAATCCAAAAGTAACGGGTAACAGACTCGAGCAAACAACCTAAGCATGCTAGTAAGACACTGGCTCAAACAATGGGGTTGTAGGAGTGGAGGTGAGGCAATATCAGGGTTAAGGGATTCATGTGATAGGTTCGTATCAGAAACAACTATACATAGGGCTAGCAATATAGACAACGGAAAGTATCGGTAACCAATGTTGAAAGGAACACAGTGGTTCATGTGAGTGATAACTTGCCTGCAAACTCAGCAGCCTGGTACTGAGCTAGATCCTCAGAAGGGGTGCTGTAAAGATCGTCTGTCTCAACGTCGTCGTCTATTCGAGAAGAAGCAAACAAACAAGACAGAAATATAAACAATCAATATCATGGCATAGTGCACAATCATGGGATGATGCATGTCAAGTTAAATGGATGCATCAAAATAAACTAGTGGACTTGGTAACACAATTTGAATGGACACATATGCAATTTTGAGTTGCATATGAAAAGCACATGAATTTTTGGGTTGAAACAATTGTTTTCCAATTAACCAACAGGTGAAAGTGGATTAGTATGATGCATGGATGAGGAAAATAACAAAATAACAACAATAGAACCAATTGGAAAATAAGGTTTACCAATTTAGAAATTTATTTATTAAATTAGGGAATTTTTGGTTCCTTTAAGGTATTACACAAATAGTTGTTGTTTTCACCAATTTAAATTGTGCAAAATAATTAACAAAATTCATATTTGAAAAGAATACCAAATTTTAGTTGGATTACATGTTTCAAATATTGAAATAGGGGTTAGCATGAATTTATTATGACTAAAACAATATTAAACAAGTTTTAAATGAATTTAAAACAAGTTTAAAAATTATTTGAATTTTTATTTGTTCCAAACATAAATTCAAACTCACATTTGAAAAGTTTATACTTTGATGGTTTGAAAACATATTTTGCATGTTCAAAAATAATTTATTTTGAGCAATGTATGAATTTAGCCATTTTAAATGATTTAAACAAGGTTTAAAATATTTAAGCAATTTTAATTATTCAAACCATGAAACAAAATTTATATTTGAAAAGGTTATTTGAAATAGCATGGAAAACATATTTTATTTGCATTATTAGGATTAAGTATGAATTAGTTATGGATTTTAGCAAATTGCAATTGAACTATTTGAATTCAAATTTGAATTGCATTTTGAAAATTCAAAACAGAAAACAAATGCTATAGCTAGTTAGACAATTTAATTTAGAGCAGTGCACATATTTTATTTTTATTAATTGGAGTTATAAAATAAAAGTTATTCACTTTTTAAGTTTAGGGACCAAACTGTAAAATGGAGGGACTTGTTTCGAAAACAGAAAACTGGAAAAACATTTTATACCGCGCAGGGGGTCTACCCTGGCCACTGCCAGTGGGCCACAGGGCCACTGGTGCTTGCGTGGCCATGGTGTGGCTGACAGGGGGCCCTCCCTGTCAGCGCTGCGGTGTAAAAAGTGGGATTTTATCCCGCGAGCCAGGGGCTCGAACCCGCACCCTGCCTCGCTCGCGCAACGTACTGAACCAGTGCGGTGTGAAGCGTTTCTTGTCAGTAAACCACACGCGGGGAGGATAAGCTTCCAAATCGTTAACTGAACTTTTAGCTGAAACGCGCTCGTCTGAAACCTGACGGAGAAACACGACGGCGGCGATCACCGGGGTGTTGTGCTCGATGCCATGCGTGGGTGCGTGCACGGACGTGTTGCGGGTGTGTGCGTGTGCTTGCTAGCCAGAGAGGGCAGGGAGGAGGGAGAGCACGGTGGCCTCACCGGCGGTTGGAGTCGTGGCGGAGGCTCGGTGGAGAAACCGGCGACGACGCGGAGGATGGCGGCGGCGATGTGGTTGATCTCCCGGGAAGCTGCGGTGTCCAAACGATAACTGGAGAGGTGGTGGTTCGATCTCGAGGTTTAGGAGGTGTGGAGGCGCAGCGAGGTGGAGGTGATCATCGGAGTTCAGAGAACGGCGGCGGTCGGAAGCAGTGACAGAGGTGGTGGAATTCGCCGGGGAGAGAGAGCTTGGCGGCGGCGCGAGGGGATAGGGTAGGTGGTAGGGTTAGGGCGGCGCCAGGGAGGGCCCTAGGGGGATATATAGGGGGTACGGGGCTCTGCTGGCCGTCGGCGTCGTCCCCTGCCGCCGTGGCACGCTCGGATGAGCTGCCGTACTGCGGGACGACGGGGGCGGCAGCGCGAAGGGGTACGCGGGCTGGCTAGGTGGGCTGGGCCGCGTAGGATTAGTTTGCCGCGCGCGCGCTTTTCTTCTTTTTCTATTTTTTTATTTTTCTGTTTTTTTTTGCAGCAAATGAAAGTGGAAGCAAATGATAGGTTTTTGAGTTGATAAAAATTTGGAAAAATTCATGTGAGCTTGTTAGTTCAACATCTACCATTTGACAACTTAGGTTTTTGAAAATTCAAATTTATTTGCTGTTTTGTAAATTGGTTTGAATTTGAATAATTTGATAATTAAGTGATTAATAATGAAAACAATGTTTTTATTAGGGTGAACCCTAATGATTAAAAAGAACAAATGGTTTGGGTTATAATGCTGATTTTTATAAGTTGAATTTGGGTGCTGTTTGAATGTTTTTTATTTGAATTTGAATGCAAATTGGAATTAATGGATTGATTAAAACCCTCATTTTTAATAGTTGAACACTATGAAATAAATGGAAACAAGATGAGACTTTGGATTGAAATTTTGATTTGAAAACATTGTAACATGACAAGTATGAAACACATCATTTGAAATTGTTTGAATTTCCATTATGAAAACAGAATAAAAACATATGCAAAACAAATAGTAAACAAATGCAAACGATGAAATAAATATGATGACATGATGCAATACTTTAATTAAACAGGAAATCAAACATTCTAGGGGTATTTTCATACTTGGGATGTTACACGGTGAGTCTGAGCTAGGGTTGGGGACCCGCGCGCCTCCTCCGCCGTCCGTGGCAACGCCTCCTATGGCCCTCCCGGCATCCATGTTCTCCCATTATGGGTCCAACTTCACAGAGGAAGGCAACGTGTTCAAGGTGTTGGGTTCGGTGGTTGCGGCGGCGCAGGTGGCGCCGGTTGTGGCGGCCAACGTGGAGCTCTCTGCTGAGGCCCCAGAGTGGTCCAACGTCAGTGAGCTTACCGCTTGGCGCTGGGGGATGTCTCCTCGGTGCGCTCTGCCTCCCCCCAGCCAAGTCCCGCAAGTTGTCGGTTGGGGGCTCGGCTGCTTCTGCACGGCAGGTGCTATCTACGGACGAGGTGGAGGATAGGAACCGTCAGTGGCGGAGCAACAAGAACAATGAACGGGCAGCCAAGGTTCGTGGTATGCTGGAGGCGGTGGAAGTGGTGGATGTGGTGGGTGACTTGATGGAGGTGGAACGCCAGGCGCCCTCTCCAGCCTCGGCGCTTGGCGGCTTCCTATCGGCTCCGGTGGTGCCAGAGCTCACTGCTCCAGTAGCTTGGTGATGGCTAGGTTGAGACTCCAAGTGCAGAGTGTGTAGCTAGTGGCAAGCCTTCTTCCCCACGAGGGTGACTCGAGGGTTTATATCGAACTCTTGGGGAGCCAGTATTTCAGCAGTTGTCTTCCAAGCTTCCTCCAGGATCCGGCAAACAAGTAGAGAATTTTGTGCCCTCAACCTCACCAAGTGGTTGTCAAGCACAAGGTGTGAGACTTCTAAATTGCAATGCAAAACTGAAAGTAAATGTGCAATAATTAAATCTACTACTAAATGCAAATGAGAAAATAAATATGCAATGGATTTTTTTTGTATTTTTGTGATGCAAGTGGTGATGGAGATAATGTAAATTCGAATTGGAGATGCAAGTAAAGTAAAGTGCAAGTAAAGTAAATTGCAGCAAAGTAACTAGAGTGTTTTCTTATATTTAAAATAGGACTGGGGTTCATGGCTTCACACTTGCATTCTCTCAAATAAAGTGGTAGACGGTGGACATAAAGAATTACATGTGAGATTACAATAACATGTTTAACATTGAGTACTTTCATATGGGCATCACGTTCTAGCATAGAGATCTCTACAGTCATATTGATCCCTCTTATACTCCACCAAGATGCGAAATAAATCATAACACCTCGATAATTAAGGAAAAACCAGAGTATAGCTTTAAGCAATGTGACATGAAGTTGAAGTAAGAACTTGCTAGATCTAGTCATGGAGATTGGATTAGTGTCACTTCAAATCCCCGGTAACAAGGTACTCCTTTTTATCCCTAGTGAGGTAACTAAGAAAGGTTTAACAAAACCTAAGTGGATCGCTTGAACTTCTGTCACTTTCACAGCACTAGCCACCCCCGTTACTCCAACTATTGCACCCATCACCCCACACACGCTCTCAAGAACTAGATTGATCAAAGCTAGCAAATAAGAACGGGGTACATAAGATACATCTACTCAAATAACTCAAGAGAAACGATTGCAATCTCAGATTCAATAACTCATAGGAAAGATCCACCACATAGGAATTACAACGGTGCCCGTAATCATGCGAGGCAGCTCATACGGATCTAATTAGTGAAGCACATAGAGAGAGAGATACAAGTGCTAATTCCAAAAACCCATAGCCCTGGGGTGGACTACTCCCTCTTCATGGAGATGTCGATGGAGATGACGTTGGAGGGGTAGGAGATCACACCGGCGGCGACCCGCCGGAGTTTTCCCCCTCCAATCTGGAACTTCTGGTCTCTGTTTTGGTGTTTCAGCGGCGCCCCCCTCCGTAAGGGTACGGGGGACACTTTTTATAGTCGGTTTTAGGTCAAGACGGAGTCGGTAAGTCGAAGATGGAAGGAATTGGGGCCACATGGGCCAAAAGGGGGCCTCTCACGCGGCCAAGGAATCTGGCCGCGTGGAGGGTCCTCTTTTGGGCCTCCTTGCCCAATTCTCGTGGATCCTTCGCCCGCAAGTCTTCTCCTTTCAAGAAAATGACCCCCGCAGATTTTCAGGTGATTTCGCGGAAGTTTGCCCCCTGAAACGTCAAAAATATAGAAAACGGGGTTTCTGACAGGCAGGGTTAATTCCATAAAAGTTGGGGGACTTTGTAATTTAACCCCAAAATACTATAAAACATTGAATTATACCCTTATATGATGCAATATGTAATAGAAAACCATGTGAAAATATGCAAAATTCATCTATGTATTTTACATGCATCAACATCCCCAAGCTTAACCCATGCTCTTCCTCGAGTATGAAGGTGATAAAACTAAGATGGGTTTTGCATATTGAAACAATCATGGGATATCAAGGAGGATTATTCATGCTACATATAATCAAATGATTAATACTAGAAATGAGTAGCAATATACAATTCATGTTGTAAGAAATATCAAATATGCAAGCAAAGATGCTTCATGAAAGTTCACAAAGTGTATAATGAAATAAAAGCACTATGGACCAAATGCATACACAAAATGAAAAATAAAATCCTATATTGGTCAAAGAATAGCATAATGGAGAATAGAAAATATGGTGGACACTTTGGAGAAAATTGAGTAGCGGTAAAACATGATCAAGTCTTATTTAGCCTCTAAATTATTCAACTAAAATTACTAATTGAAATGTGGTATCCATTGATCTAGGACTCTCATTGCCCCTTTATCACTAGCATCTTAAAATTGTGAGTATTGAAGTAATGAGAATGACAAGGTGGTTGAAAGCCTCATGCCCCGTGAGTGTGAAAACCTACTCCATGATTACTCAACTTAAGATTCCTAATAAGATTTGTACGATCATAATAAGTATTAATGACATCATAGAGAACCGCAAAGAGGTACCTCTTGCCCCATGACATGGAAACAAGCCCATGTTACAATGACAAGATGAACAAACGGAGTAGACTCATCATCCTTTTTATTTTCATTCACTATTATGCATAGCTTCTTATTTTATTATAGGATGTGTTGTAGAGTCACTCAAGCTGTAAGTAAATTTTCACCATGATAAAGCATGGCTTGGGTTAGCGGCCCAATGCGTTTCTCTAGTCATATAGATAATTACTCATCAAAACTTACTATTCCTCTATTTCATTTCGGCATGGCAGGAGTCCAAAAACAAAAGTACATGATATCAACCAAATGTAAATTTTTTGTGCAATGTTGAAAGCTTTCCGGTGATACACGTTTATAGCTAGCTCCCAACCACACACTTTTCAAACGCAAAACTTGTGGCTCCCATTATTGGGTCATGTTTATTAGGTGCATAAAAAATAAAGTGTGCCTTCAAAAGTTCGTGAGAGTCCTATCCCAAGTTCAACCCATGACAATTAATAAAGTGAATATATTAATTTAGAACATAAATAACACAATAACATGGTGAACATACTCGGAATAGCAATGAAGCTAATGGGAAGATATGGTGGACTCACTGGAAATACTTGGCTAAGGAGTGTTGGAAACAAGTTTTTACTTGTTGGAATTTTTAAATTTTTGGGCTAGCAAGAGGGAGATAGTTGATCAGCTACTATGCATGCATATCCATAGAACTACTCATTTCATGACAAACTAAATAAACCAGCAATTAACATCAAGGACATGAATAAGAGATAGCTCAAGACAACATTATTGCAAATTTCTACACATAAAAAGGTTATAAATCATGCAAACATATGTAGCTTTTCAAATCAACCATGGCATCCCTATTCCAAGTCATAATACTAGCATCCAATACATTCCAACCCCAAACTCCAGTAGCTCAATCTCATATAAAATGATGGTGGTCTTATCCAAGGATGGAAAAAGCGCTAGGCGGTAGGCGGGCGGTGGCCCTTTGCCTAGCGCCTAGCCCGCTTAGGCGTAGCCTAGGCGTGCCTAGGCGTTTTGTTTTGTTTTTCGAATTAAAGGGGTATTCATGATTAAAAAAAATGAATATAGAATACATAAAAGCAACATAAACAAACATTAACCTATTTTTAAACTATTTGATGAGATAATTCCCTTTTTTGACAAAACAGTAGAATTCCCCACAACAACGTGTGTAAATGGCACTAGCTAGAAGCTAGCAACGACATGTAATGTAATGGATGGTAATGTCCTGGCATGTTCTATAGACAGTTGTAAAAAAATCGTGACCAAGAAACAACTTTTCGCAAATCAAAAGGAAAATCCCACCAACACATCATCTAATATATAATAGTAATGATCAAAGCAAGCCTCGTGAACACACATGGAGATGATATTAATTTGCCGGATAAGGAATATTTAGACGTGTAATAGCACCTGGCACCATATACACCAAGCTGTAGAGGAAAAGAAAAGAAAACACACGTAGTCCAATACATAAAAGTAACACACCACATAATTTAAGAACTTTAAAATGGAGACTCATGCACTGGGATCTCAATAGTCTGAAGCGTCATCCTCTAGAGGAATCTCTTCCTCATCATCAAACTCCTCTTCTTCGGAATCAAATTCCTCAGCTTCATACATCTTTCTTAGTCTTGCACTTCTACGTGGCTCAAGGTGTTCATCAACTTCCATTGGTATCCCTGTTGTATTATCCATCTCTTCATCATCCTCGTCCCTATAGATGACCACATCATAATCATCTCCTCCCTCAAAAAGAAACCCTTGAGCTTCAGTAGTTTCAGTAGAAAAGAGGACATCAGTTATCCTCTTTTCTTTGATCATCTGTTTCTTTGACAACATTCTTGAATTAAATTGTATGAAAGATAGATCATTTAGGCGCTCTGTAGTCAGCCTATTTCTTTTCTTTGTATGAATCTACAACAGGAAGACATGAGAATTAATTTATGCTCGTGATTTACCAATTGAAATGGGAGATTAGCCTTTAGAGATTTAGCAGACAAACATTTTCGAAGGTACTCCAATTCCTTTCACAAGCTGAAGCACTTGAGGTCAACGAGAGGATTCTCATAGCCATCCGTTGTAGTGTTGGTACTTCAGTTCCGTAGAGTCTCCACCAAGATGCTAGGAATGAGAGGAGAGAAAAATAATTAGGCGACTAAAGAAGATGCCAGGCTACAAAATTATAAATATATATTAAATAGCTTGGATCCCAATCGCGATACATACCTGCATTATAATCAAAGTTTTGACAAGTCCTCGCAAGCTTTTTTGCAAATGGTCCTTCCCTATTCTGAAATTTGCTCAATTCCACATTGACAGCCTGATCTTGCTTGGAATCATCACCATGATAAAAGGTCTCCACGCAGCTCATGAACCCTTCAGTTATTGTGCCATCATCAAATATGTTATTACCAACAGCATAACTATAATATGGATTCAGCAAGTATGCAACCAAGTGCAATGGAGAATCAAGTCGACCTTTCATCTTTTTCTCAACAACATCAATTACATCTTTGTAACGGGATTCCACATTGCCATATGTTTCCTTGATCTGTTTCTTTGCCTTAACTATTTCTCCATAAACAAAACCCATAGATGGCTTGACATCCCCATCAACCAAACGCAAGACTCTTACCAAAGGCTCAAAGACATTCAAGCAAAGCTTCACATCTCTCCAAAAAGACATGCTCATAACCGTGGCTGTTGATGTCTTTCCCTTTTTTGATTTAACTTCTCTCAGACTGTCCCATTGACTATCAACCACCATCTTTCTTAGCTGATCCTTATTGTCCAGAAGGCTTTCCAAAGTTAGATAAGAAGAAGCAAATCTAGTGATCCCTGGCCGTATGATCTCTTTTCCTGAAGTGAATTGCCTCATGCAGTTCAAGGTCCGTGTGTGCCCATAGACAAATATGGTTAATGTTTTTGCCTTTTCAAGTACCTTCATGAACCTTGGAAGGTTGCCAATTCCTTGCAGCATCAGGTTAATGGTGTGTGTCGCACAAGAGCTCCAAAACATGTTTGGCCTCTTCTCCAACAATAGCTTCTTTGCCCCCATATTGTTCGAGGCATTGTCAGTCACTACTTGTACCACATCTTTAGGGCCTATTTCCTCAATCGCTTTATCAACTAGTTCAAAAATTACTTCACTTGTGTGTGATACAGCTGACATCTCCTTTGACCTGATAAAACTTGATCCATCGGCACAATTTGTGCATAAATTCATTATGCTTCTCCTCTTCCTATCGGAACAAGCATCAGTCATAATGGAGCAGCTATTCTTCATCTTCTCAGCGTCACGTTCCTGCAGCAAACTCTTCACTCTTGCATGCTCCTCACTCAGCAAAGTCTCCCGAAGGTCATGTTTCGAAGGTGGCTCAAACCCAGGTCCAAACCTCCAAATGGCTTCACACATTAACTTGAAATCATCATTATCACAAGCGTTGAATGGTATGGCTGCAAATAAAATAGAACAAGATTTGTAACAGAATATTAAAATTGCAAAGCAGTGAATATTAATGGAAGTGAGGATGGAAACCATTACCATGATTGTACACCCATCTAGCCACATATTGTTGCACTTCATGTGTCCTCTTTTTCCAAAGTTCCTTGTTTATCTTCTGCTGATGCAAGGCTTCAGCTTGAGTTAATTTAGGATCAATAGGACGTGTCCACTTGTCAATGGGACCTAACTTGTGTGGCTCCGAGCTTCCAACAGAATGAACTTCTTCATCCCCAACACGAGAAATATTCACACTTCCTCTAAGCTCTAGCTCGCGGGCAGTCTTTTCCCTCCTCTTCTTAGATGCCCCCTCAAGAGCTCTCTTGCATCTGTCTTTAGCTTCTTGTGAGCTTTTCTTGCATTTCGCCACAACATTACCAACATGAGCAACATGCTGTTTTAGACGATAAACACCTCCAGTGCTCACATGGTTACAAAACATACACTTCACTCTCTCCAGGTTGGAAGGATCAACAAGACTCCCATACTCCCATCCTACATCATCTGACTTCCTCTTAAGGACATTCTTTTCATGCGGTGCTGCTGCTGTTGCATTTATCTCAGACATCCTACAAACACTCAAACAAATAGCAAGCAATAGTTCAGGAATTGACATTGATAATGCACAAAAGAAGGGGTCTGAGCGATCGAAATGCAGAGTCCGGACAACAAGACACAAGTAGCAACTAACAATAAACGACCCAAATCAGAACCAATGCAAGAATGCACAAGTGGAGCAGAACAGAAAATATCATCTTTACTAGACAAATTTCATCATCCTTCAAAGAAACAAGTGGAACTGGATATAAATTTATAATCATTATCAAATACTTCATATTCTGGTAATGCATTTAGCAAATAATGCAAATGAATTCAATTTAGAGTAGGTATAGTATACAACGCATACAAATTTGGAATTTGTGTTGTACTGGATGTTCTGAAATAAAATTATGTACACATCGTACTAGTAAATATATGTTGACTAACAAATTTCAGGCTGTGTATACCTTTAGAAAACATCTACTATTACAATTTTATAGAAGAAGCAGAAGTTCACGTTTATACTGCTGGCATTGATCAGTGCTTTTCTATTTAATTCATACTGCTGTGACTAAACATGACACTAATAAATCTTGTCCTGTAAAAGATACAAGTATGCATTTGTTTTTTAAAATTGACACAGGAGAGTTGTGTCCCATGTGATTCAAATGATTATAATATGTTTCTTTATTTTAGTCTGCTGCAGCAAAATACTTGATTAATACAGTAAGACTAGTGCTATTCCAGATTTAACTATTTCAAATATTATGACTTAATGGGAAAAAAACTGTAGGTACGTACTGAAAATACATAGAGCATGGAAGGCAACGAATTCTGTAAATGAGGGGATCTTAATATTTATCAAATGATTATTGAACAAAGGGCATGGAGTGTAAGGCATGCACGTACTTCTCTGATGTCTTGTCTTTGCTAATGAACTGAATACCTCAAACACTTGGTTTTGGAGCAATATGTCCGACTCTGCACGTGCTAACTTGATGTCTAAAACTGCCTAGAAAGATTATATTAATTCTAGATCACTCCTATTCATTTTGTTCTTTTCAGCTAAATCAATTTTGCATTTCTGGAAGGGAAGTTCTTATAGCAGAAGCTGAGAATGTTAAATAGGCAGTAACCTGCATCGAGGTAGTATATTCTACAAGCTATAAAGTACATTCAGATCAGCACATACACGTAGTAGCCAGACTGCAGTATGAATTAAATAGAAAAGCACTGATCAATGTCAGCAGTATAAACGTGAACTTCTACAAGCTATAAAGTACATTCAGATCAGCACATACACGTAGTAGCCAGACTGAGCCAAGAACACGTTTAGTACAGATTAAGAGATGAAGCATCATCGATCTAGCAATCCAGATCGAAAGAAATATTGCTGCATATAAAAAAATCTATCTGCAATCCATACTGTAGAGACAACACACATGCTTAGAGAAGAGACGGATTGGTTGGGACAGAAGTCAACTCACCTCACACGAAGGGGATCCAGCGGCGGTGATGAAGGGGAAAAGACCAGACCTCTGGTCGTGCTCGCACAGCTAGATGGCGAGGAGAAAGATGTTCTTGCAAGGTCGTGCAAAGCCGTGTGAGTCTATTCTTTCCGGCGGCCGGAGGATGAGACGACGGTGGTACAGATCGAGCCGCCAGCCCTTCCGTGTCTTGCTGCAAAACCTAGCTAGTCCTCCTATATATTGGAAGGAGAATCCCCGCGATCTTCTCGCCATATTTCCGATCTTCTCGCTGCCTTCCCGTCCCTAATTTTTGCTCTAGCAAGCTGCTCCAAACCGCCGAGCTCCGCCTTCGGCCGCTTTCTCGCCGCGTTTCCTCGCCTTCTCGCGCCTAGTCGCACGCTTTTCTCCGCCTAAGCGAGGGGATCGCTTAGAGTAACGATTAGGACCAAGGCTACGCGCTAGCCTGTCGCCAACCGCTTCGGCGCGCGTAGGCGTACGCCTAATTACGCTTTTTTCAACCTTGGTCTTATCAAAACAAAAATAAAACAAAAAACTAGACGCTTCAAGTCTCTACGATAAATGCTTTGCTTAGAAAAACAGAAAGTAGACGTGTGCTAACCAAAAGAGTGTAGCTCCAGTGGGGTGTTCATCACATCCCAGCTTATGGCTTTCACCCTTCTTGGATGTCTTGAGGCGCAGCTCCTCTATTCCCTGTGAAAAAACTTCACAAAACATGTTTCTCCCATTCTTTTTCTGTGGGGTGAGATTAGTAAGGACAAACAAATCACATGCTTGCTGTGCAAAATTCCAAATCAAATGCTCCAGTAGATAGACAATAAGGTTCATTATGTTGTATGTTCACTCTCTTGCTTGAAAGAATCATGTAAATTCGATTCCCAAGCCCAAAGAGTGCATAAAACAAAAGAAGGCAGAATCTGTCCAGAAAAGCAGCAACAGCAAAACGAACGTTTTTCCCTAAGCTAGACTCGTCAAAAAATTAAGCCAATTTTTGTTCTTACAGAGGACGAAAAGTTGCAGAACATACTAAAAAATTAGCTCAATGCTACATACCAATAAAAAACGTAAAATCATACGGTGAGCAGACTCGTGCTGAAACAGAAATTTCATGCACTAGGATAGCAACTTATAAGTCCAAATGGGTTTGACTTGACTCTTTATTGAAAACTCCAGAATTAAAACAAAAAAAAACTAATCTCTTGAGACAGCAAGAGTACACTAGGAAAATCCAAACAAAAACAACCGGGTTGCCTCCCGTAAAGCGCTTTCTTTATAGCCATACAGCTAGGCTTTACTTACTTGATAATCAAGAGGGATAAAACTCATGAGGGAGCTTGTTCTTCAGCGTGCCCCTCTTCCTTGGGAAGTGCTCCATGCTTTTCTTGTGAGGGAACTGAAACTTGACATTCCCTTCCTTGGAGTCTATGATTGCACCTGTAGTACGAAGAAAAGGTCTACCCAAAATAATAGGACTAGGGGATTTATCCCCCATATCCATAATAATGAAATCAACGGGTACAAAATTCATGTGCAATTCAATCATAACATCTTTTACTTGTCCTACAGCATGTTTAGTAGAGTTATCAGCAAGGACAAATTCACTTGAGCACTTTTCTAAATTTTCTAGTTCTAGCAATTCATATAATTCTTTAGAGAGTACCGATACACTAGAACCTAGATCTAACATAGCTTGGTGAATTTCTTTTCCAATTGAAACTAGCACCTTGGGGATCCATGCATCCCCAAGCTTAGGAGGTATCATGGCCTCATTCTTGTACCTAGCAATTTTTTCTTGCAAGACATGATTAGCAATATAAGATCCAAAGCCAGGTTGATTAACATTTATAGTGGGATCACTAACAAATTTTTGTAGAGTAGCAATAAGTTCTTGCAAGCTACTTTTTTCTAAATCAAGCAATGGATCCTTAATTTCAGTAAGCATCATAATTTCCTCTACTTTACTCTCTAATTTAGCTAGCATGCTTGATTCATGAGGACTAATTTCATCTTTGCTAGCAAGATAAGACATATATGGAAGTAAATATTCAGGGTACTTCACTATTTCATTCAAAGTTTCTTCTAAGCTAGTAGGGACATGCTCACTTGTATTCTCAGTAATATGATCAATATTTTCAATAATAGGAGCAGCAATAGTAATAGAATTCATTCCTACACTAGGTTGTGCTTGTGGCTTTCCTGCTGACATGCTTAATAGAGTTGCTTGATTATCAGCTAATTTTGACAATGCTTTATCTAAATTCGAAGATTGAAGTTGCAATCCTTTAATATCACTACTAATGGATGCAATAGAATTATTTAACTCATGTATCATAGCATTGTGACTAGCAACTTGTTCCATAAGCAATTTATTAAATTCAGAAATTTCATTAGAAGGCTTCCACTTATTTTCATTAGCATTAGGATATGGAACAAAAGGTTTATTTGGCACATAAGGAGGTTTACTATATGAATTGTAAGAATTACCAAAACCATTGCTACCATAATTCCTAACAAAATTAACATCCACACTTTCAGAATTACTACCAACTAGCTCCTGCAAAGGCACATTCTCCATATTTTGTTTATTAATAAAAGTAAGAATAGTGTCCATTTTAGAAGACAAATCATTGGTTTCTTCAATTGAGTTTATTTTCTTAGTGGGATTGGGTGCTCTTTCAGTATTCCATTGACTATAATTTTGCAATATGCTTTCTAATATGCTCTTAGCCTCTCCTACAGTTTTACTCATAAAGGCACCTCCAGCAGCAGAATCAAGTATATTTCTAGACATGTAGTTTAGACCATTATAAAAAGAGTGTAGTATGGTCCATTCATTTACTCCATGTGATGGGCATGTTCTAAGCATTAATTTAATTCTATCCCATGCCATGGCTACATGTTCATTATCATTTTGCCTAAATGAGAGGATATTATTCCTATTTTGCAAAATTTTAACGGGAGGATAATATTTCTTAATGAAAGCTTCTTTTAAATCATCCCAAGACTTTATACTAGCTGTAGGTAGTGAAAGTAACCATTCTTTAGCCTTTCCTCTAAGTGAAAAAGGAAATAATTTCAGTTTTAAAACACTACTTTCCACATTTTTAAATTTTTGCATATCACATATTTCCATGAAATCATGAAGATGCATAGAGGCATCCTCCATAGCACTACCACCAAATTGCTCTCTAGTAATTAAATTCAATAAACTAGGACTTACTTCATAGCTTTCAGCTTGTATTTCAGGTGTAGTAATTGGCCTAGGAATGAATTGGTCATTGGGTGTATTTGTGTAGTCACTTAATTTAGTTCTATCACCCATTTTAACAGTTTTTATGTAGTTTTTAATTTTTTATGCAAAACTGAAAAGTAAAGTAACTAGGAAAATTTGAAATACTAAAATAAACTAGATAACTAAATGCAAAACTAAAATGCAAACTAAAATAAAATATGCAAGACAAAACAAAAACAAGAACAAAAACAAAACAAAAACAAAAACAAGACAAGAAACAAAAACAATCTACTTGAAAGAAGGTGGAGATAGAAAGGACGGTACTCACGTAGGTGCAACCTCCCCAAGCTTAGGTGTTTGCACACCTTGTTGGTGATGAAGACTTCTTGTGAGCTCCCTTGGACAACTCCTTCACCTATGGCTCCCCGGCAACGGCGCCAGAAAAACGCTTGATGGCTAGGTTGAGACTCCAAGTGCAGAGTGTGTAGCTAGTGGCAAGCCTTCTTCCCCACGAGGGTGACTCGAGGGTTTATATCGAACTCTTGGGGAGCCAGTATTTCAGCAGTTGTCTTCCAAGCTTCCTCCAGGATCCTACAAACAAGTAGAGAATTTTGTGCCCTCAACCTCACCAAGTGGTTGTCAAACACAAAGTGTGAGACTTCTAAATTGCAATGCAAAACTGAAAGTAAATGTGCAATAATTAAATATACTACTAAATGCAAATGAGAAAATAAATGTGCAATGGATTGTTTTTGTATTTTTGTGATGCAAGTGGTGATGGAGATAATGTAAATTCGAATTGGAGATGCAAGTAAAGTAAAGTGCAAGTAAAGTAAATTGCAGCAAAGTAACTAGAGTGTTTTCTTATATTTAAAATAGGACCGGGGTTCATGGTTTCACACTTGCATTCTCTCAAATAAAGTGGTAGACGATGGACATAAAGAATTACATGTGAGATTACAATAACATGTTTAACATTGAGTACTTTCATATGGGCATCACGTCCTAGCATAGAGATCTCTACAGTCATATTGATCCCTCTTATACTCCACCAAGATGCGAAATAAATCATAACACCTCGATAATTAAGGAAAAACCAGAGTATAGCTTTAAGCAATGTGACATGAAGTTGAAGTAAGAACTTGCTAGATCGAGTCATGGAGATTGATTAGTGTCACTTCAAATCCCCGGTAACAAGGTACTCATTTTTATCCCTAGTGAGGTAACTAAGAAAGGTTTAACAAAACCTAAGTGGATCGCTGAACTTCTGTCACTTTCACAGCACTAGCCACCCCCGTTACTCCAACTAATGCACCCATCACCCCACACACGCTCTCAAGAACTAGATTGATCAAAGCTAGCAAATAAGAACGGGGTACATAAGATACATCTACTCAAATAACTCAAGAGAAACAATTGCAATCTCAGATTCAATAACTCATAGAAAAGATCCACCACATAGGAATTACAACGGTGCCCGTAATCATGTGAGGCAGCTCATACGGATCTAATTAGTGAAGCACATAGAGAGAGAGATACAAGTGCTACTTCCACAAACCCATAGCCCTGGGGTGGACTACTCCCCCTCCAATCTGGAACTTCTGGTCTCTGTTTCGGTGTTTCAGCGGCGCCCCCTCCGTAAGGGTACGGGGGACACTTTTTATAGTCGGTTTTAGGTCAAGACGGAGTCGGTAAGTCGAAGATGGAAGGAATTGGGGCCACAGGGGCCAAAAGGGGGCCTCTCACGCGGCCAAGGAATCTGGCCGCGTGGAGGGTCCTCTTTTGGGCCTCCTTGCCCAATTCTCGTGGATCCTTCGCCCGCAAGTCTTCTCCTTCCAAGAAAATGACCCCCACAGATTTTCAGGTGATTTCGCGGAAGTTTGCCCCCTGAAATGTCAAAAATATAGAAAACGGGGTTTCTGACAGGCAGGGTTAATTCCATAAAAGTTGGGGGACTTTGTAATTTAACCCCAAAATACTATAAAACATTGAATTATACCCTTATATGATGCAATATGTAATAGAAAACCATGTGAAAATATGCAAAATTCATCTATGCATTTTACATGCATCACTTGGGGTCTGCGTACCAAGGCGTTGGTGGTGGATCCCTCGCGCAAGGGCACCAGGAACGCAAGCGAAAAGGAGGGAGGCGTGATGGCCCGGGCGGTTCGTCTTACAGCCGACAAGGGCGCTGTTGCGGCGAGCAAGGCATCGAGTTCAGGTACGACTATTGACCCCATCTTCGCAATTCTACAAGATGTTCCCGATTCCCATTTGCTTTCGGTTGCGGCGGATAGCTGCATGATCTTTTCCGCATCTGCTGGCCCCCTGAGGAGATCATTTCCTTGATTCGTGCCAATGAGCTTGCCCAAGTGGCTCTGGCCAGTGCCAGAGTGCGGATAGAGGCAGAACAGGAAGCCACCAAGCGGCTGGAGGCGCAGTCTGCAGCGTTGGTGTCGTCGGAGAACCCTGCCGGCTCCCTAATACCGCCAAGCGAATGGTGGCGCAGTCGGCTTCTCAGGTGGCGGTTGGTCAATCTCACAGCACCCCACGGGGGGTGTCCGGCGATGCTCCCTGCATAGAACCGGTGGTTCCTCGGGCCAACATGGTGGACCAGGTGGCTTGCATCAAACTGCGGAGAGTTCAAGCTAAATCTTTGGCGCCGCAGGGGCGGCACCCACTGACCCGCCAAGCACGAGCCTTGGCGGCAGAGTTTTAATGTGTATCATCTTCTGGAACATTAGTGGGTTTGGGCGTACGGTACGCCGGACCCTTTTGCGGGAGTACCTGCACAAACACGACATCATCTGCTTGCAGGAGACTATCAAGCAAGACTTCACGGATGCGGAGCTACATGCTCTTGAATTAGGCGATAAATTTTATTGGTGTTGGATCCCAGTGGAGGGACGCTCGGGAGGCATTCTTCTAGGCCTGATAGATAGTGTGTTTGAGGTGGGCACATTCACTAAAGGTAAGTACTTTGTCAGTGTTGACTGTTTGCACCGGACCCTCAACAAACAGATGGCCATTATGGGGGTGTACAGCCCGGCTAATCACGCTCACTCCCTGTCGTTCCTGGAGGAGGTCACGGATAAGGTGAATTCATGCAGTTTCCTATCCTGGTGGGAGGGGACTTTAACTTGATCCGGGGGGGCTCAAGACAAGAATAATGAGAGAGTTAAGTAGCCACTGGTCGAGCTTTTCAATAATCACATTGCTAGCTGGGCGCTGCAGGAAATTACTTGCACCGGGGCGAGATATACTTGGTCGAACAAACAACGTAGGCCGGTCAGATGTGTCCTGGACCGGGTTTTCATTTCTCCTGAGTTGGGGATACTCTTTCCTCTTGCGGCGCTCGCCGCGGAGACTAGTCTGGGGTTGGACCACACCCTCTTGTCTTCTGCTTCGGGGGAGTGCTCCCGCCTAAGAATAACCGCTTCTTCTTCGAACTAGGGTGGTTCGAAGTTGAGGGGTTCAAATCTCTCGTCCTGTCTCGATGGTCGAGCCTCATGGGGCGGGCAGCAGGTCATGATATAGTTGACTGGTGGCACCACATGTCCGTGGGCTTGCGCCAGTTCCTCCGGGGGTGGAGTGGTAACCTTGGTAGAGAGGTTAAAAACAATAAACTGGCGCTTCTTTCCTAGATTCGGAACTTGGATGCCAAAGCCAATTCCGTCGGTCTTGATGAGGAGGAGTAGGATTTCCGTTTTCACATTGAGGACCAACTGTTGCAGATTTACAAAATAGAGGAGGAGTACTGGCGGCAGCGTGGAAAGGTTCGGTGGGCGCTCCAGGGGGACGCCAATACGGTCTATTTTCACGCTGTCGCTAACAGTGGAAGAAGGAAGTGTCTTATCTCGTCCTTGCAGGCGCCTGAGAGCCCAATTTCTGACCCAATCCTGATTCAGCAACATATCTACGTTTTCTACAAAGAGTTTCTGGGTTCGGTGGCGCCTAGACACTTGCGTCTGGCCTCGAGCACGTGGAGTGGGGAGGGCTGTGTCTCGGACAACGAGAATGAAAACCTGATGCTTACCTACTCCGAGGGAGAGCTGGAAGCCATTGTGTTAGACATGAAGACGAACACGGCGCCTGGACCAGACGGGTTCCCGGTGTCCTTCTTCAGAAAATTCTGGCCGCTGTGCAAGTTAGGGATCTTGCATCTGTTGAACGATTTCATGCTTGGGAGGATTGATGTGGCGTGGCTCAACTACGGGGTTCTTACCCTTATTCAGAAAGTCCCGGGGGCGGATCTTATCACCCAGTTTAGACCGATTGCGCTCATCAACGTGATCTTTAAAATCATCTCCAAAGTGGTTGCCTCGAGGCTTGACCCTGTGGCCAATAGAGCTATCAGCCTGTTCCAGTTGGCGTTCCTGAAGGGCATGCACATTTTGGATGGTTCCCTAGCCCTTTTGGAGATCATTCATGAGGTAAAGGTTAAAAAACTTGGAGGCGTGCTTTTGAAGCTAGATTTTGAGAAAGCGTATGATGGAGTTAATTGGTCCTTCCTCCTCGAAGTTCTTCGCAGAAAGGGTTTTAGCTCGGGATACATTCACATAATTGACAAGGTGGTTGCCGGGGGCAAAATGGCTATATCGATTAATGATGAAATTGGTCCATACTTCAGAAATAGGAGGGGGTGCGACAAGGGGATCCGCTTTCCCCCATTCTTTTCAACTTTGTGGTTGAGGCACTCTCGGCCATGCTTTCCGCAGCGGGGGCTACGAGACACATTGAGGGAGTTGTACCACATCTGATTCCAGGGGGCATTCACACCTCCAGTATGCGTACGATACCATCATTCTCATACAGAACAACGACAAGTCCATCACCAACCTCAAGTTCTTGCTGCTTTGTTTCGAGAACATGTCTGGTCTCAAGATCAATTTCCACAAGAGTGAAGTCTTTATCCTGGACCAGCCAAAAGAGGAGCTAGTTCGAGTGGCCAACATGCTAAACTGCAAGCTCGGCTCATTTCCGTTTATCTACCTGGGCCTTCCTATCTCGGATCGCAAACTCATGATTGAGCAATGGAACTTCCTAGTCAATAAGATGGCTTCTAGGATGGAAGTTTGGATGGGTAGACTACTGTCATCCGAGGGGAGACTAGTTCTATCTAATGCTTGCCTTGAGGCTCTCCCTTCCTTCGCAATGGGGCTGTTTTTGGTGCAGGACGGGGTCCATGCGAAGTTTGATTCCATCCGGGCCAGATTCTACCGGGAAGGATTAGGCCCGAAACGCAAGTATCACATGGTAAAATGGTCGGCAGTCTGCCGGCCTAAGGATTGTGGGGGATTGGGGCTGACCAACACTAAGCTCTTCAATCAATCTCTCATGCTTAAATGGGTCTGGAAGCTATTCCAATAGGAGAGTTCTATTTGGAAATCCCTATTGTTGGCAAAATATCCGGAAGCCAACAATATTTTTGCTAGCCAAACCCAAGGGGGGTCACAGTTTTGGCGTAGTTTGCACAAAATCAAGCATCTTTTCAAACTTGGGGCGAGATTTGTGGTTCGGGATGGATCCCGAACTAGATTCTGGCTAGATTAGTGGACTGGCGAGGGTCCGTTATGTGACCGCTTCCCTCGTCTCTTTGCCATTGCCGAAAATCATTCCCTCTCCGTGGCGGAGGCATGTGACTTGGAGCGAGATGGAGTAGGCTTTAGGCCTTATTTTGACCAGGAGGCTACGGAATGTTGGACAAGGTTGACCTTGGAGGTGGGCGACATCCTCCTGGAGGATGGCCAGGACGGCGTACACTGGGCTTTGGAGCCCTCTGGCTCGTTCTCGGTGGCTTCTACCTATGAAGCGTCAGCACAGGGAGCTTCCGTGGCCCATAGTAAGGGACTTTGGGAGGCACGGATCCCTCTCAAAGTAAAGATTTTCTCGTGGCAACTGGCGCTGGACCGTCTGCCTACCAGTGGCCATATTGCTGACCGTCACAGTCCTTTGGATGGGTTGTGCACCTTGTGTGGGTGTAGGGAAGACGCGACGCATATTTTCTTCTCTTGTGTTTTAGCTAAGTTGGGGTGGAGTGTGCTCAGGAGTTTTCTGGGTACCTGTTGGACACCGGCAAACTTTCCCCAATTTTTTGCCATTAATCAATCGCTACTTGGACAACAACGTAGAATTAGCTGGGTGCTTTTTGTTGCTTTGTCTTGGTCTATTTGGCTTTCGCGGAACAAACTAGCTATTGAATCGGTGGTTCCTAAACACCCATCTGTCATAATCTTTAAAACTACAATGTTTGTGTAGATGTGGGCAGGACTCGCAAAGGCGCAGGACTAAGAGACACTCCTTCAGCTAGGGGAAGGACTTAAGCATATCTATAACTCCATCAAGCCCAGCAGGGCTCCCGCTAGCTAGTCGCCGTGGTGTGTTCTTCCGGTTTGTGGAGGGTGCCGGCCCCATGGATGCAGTGTGTTATTGGTGTGGTTTTTACCTTCTGTGGCGAAGCTGTATGCCTAGTGTTTGTATGATGTTGAACCTTTGTTTGCTACCTGGGTCTTTATTAAGTTAAACCAGGGCACTCTGTGCGTGCTGTCTAAAAAACATTAGAGCATTCACAGTGATGTCAAAGCCCAATGTGCCAAGCTGGTTTATTTGGCATGAGAGAAAAATTTGCTATGTTAGCTATAATGCGTCAATGTCAAAAATTTCTCATTGCCAAATGCCAAAATCTGAGAATCATAATAAAAGAAAAATCCCCCTCCCTCGTCGCTCCCATTGGCGACGAGAGGGAAACCCTATCGGCCATCGTTCCTAGACACCTCCTCGTCCCCTCCCCCTCCTCCGCAGGCCGGGAGCGGGCGGTGACGAGGCTCCTCTCTCTCCCTCGCGCGTGATCTTGATGCGGGCCAAGATGACGGCTTAGGGTGCCGTGTTGTTCGAAGAGCGTGGTGGTGTGGTCACTTCGCGGAACTAGGGAGAGCCAGTCGCGGCAACGACGGCTCTAGGCGACGGTCTCTCATCCTAGAAGGTTGTAGGCGTTATAGGCGACGCGCGGCGACGGACAATCTACTGATTGCCCCTGAGATCTCGGCTGCTAGGTAGTGGGAGCAGGGAAGGCTCGTCCGGTCGGTCGTAGTGGTGAGGTCCGCGACGGCGTGGCACTCAGATGTGTTGGGTGGTGCTGGCCATGGACGGTGGGGCCTCGGCCCAGATCTAGGCCCATTTGTTCCCAATCTAGGTGTAGCAGGCCCTGCTATCCTAGGTTTTATGGGTTTCTACGGAAACAATCCCCTAGCCATGTGTGGCTAGGGTGCTAGATCCGGGGCACATGCCTAGATTCGGCGACCGCCTGGTAGGCCCGTCTCGGGCTCTATGGATGTTTACGTCCGTGAGGGTCTCCTTGTTGCACCTCGCGGTCCAAGAGCTCATTTCTGACATTTACCTCTCTCGTCTGCTTCGATAGTCGTGTTGTCTCATGTCGGCTGCTCAACGGGTGCGAGGTCTTGGATGCTGGGGCGGCCGCCCTTAAAGGTGTAATGCGCGAGTGTTCTACGGCGAGCGGCATGGCAATGGTGATGGTCCCTTTCCAGAGTTAGGTGGCTGGCAGGGAGCAGATGATGGGGAATCCTGGTGCTGATGGCTTCGACTTTAGCAACTCCCGGATCGCGTTTTGAGAGCCTTACTTGATGAAAGCGAGCGGTCCGAAATACTGGGTGTGGGGCGAAGATTTTTTCAGGCGAAAGCCCAGAGCTTTGGCGACAACGGCGGCGATGCCTGCGGGTGTCGTAACCCTTTTGGGGGCGCCGTTGTGGCTACCTGCCCCGCGCTAGGGCTCTGAGTGAAAACCTTGGACTACGGTCTCGTTAATGGTGGTGTGAGGCATCGTTACCTTCTTGGGGCATTGTTGTGGAGTCTTGGTTTCTTTCGGTTTCGTGTGTGTGTCAGCGGTGGCAAGTTTGTTTCTCCGGTGTTTTATGTTTATCTTTGATCTACTTTGTAAGAGGGCCACCTCATCACATTGTATCGGTTTGGCCAGTGATACGTCGAAAACGTATCTCCTTTTCCGAACACTTTTCTTAATGTTTTCCTTTGAACTTGTGTGTTTTGAATACAACTAACACGGACTAATGCTGTTTTCAGCAGAATTACTTTGGTGTCCTGTTTTTGTGCAGAAAAATCAACTTTCGGGAAATTGCCCGGAAAAGACCCCATTGGTGTTTTCACCCCGGAAGACCCCGGGAGCCAGAAGGGGGCCAGGAGAGGAGCCACGGGGTGGCCACACCCCCTGGCGCGGGTCCCCCCTTGGCCGCGCCAGCATAGGGTGTGGGCCCCCCAAAGCCCCCCTCGGATCCCCTTTCAACTACATGTAACCTCCAACCGTAAAAGCCGAGGGGGTTTTTCATATTCCACAGAAACACAACAGAGCGTCGCCGCCATCCCGAACCTCGATTCGAGGATCAGAAGTTCCTGTTTTGGCGCCCCGCCGGGACGGGAAGTGGAGGAGATCATCGCCATCGTCATCACCAATGCCTCTCCATCGACCATCCACGTTTCCCCATCCATGTGTGAGTAATTCTGTAGCGCTCCCACCTTTTAATAAAGGCAAGAACACATGTGTAATTGTGCTAGTCCCTGGATCAATTGCTAGCACCACAGTACAAGATGAAATATCATGCAAATGCGTCAACATCTTTATTATATCGCATGATCCAGACTTTACAAAATGGTTTTACAACTTGCATAGCTCAAGGCTAGCATAAATACAAGGTTCCGCAGCGGAAAACATAGTACATCAATGAGCCTCATCCTCTTCATGTGCCACAGGCAAAATATGTTGGTTGTACACTCGAGAACCTAAACGAAATCCTCACTCGTCATCGGAACCATCTGCACGTTGGAATATGCAGCCACAAGGGAGTCAATACAATTTAATGTATTGGCAAGTAACACTATGGTGGATATAAATGGCAAGACTATACTACATGCATATTTGGCTGAGTGGAGCTTTGGAGGCTATTTGCATAAGAGCAATTTTCCCTATCATTTAATAGAAAATAATTTTCACACTCATTGAACACTTTGGTTGACAGCAAAGTGCTCCTACCCATTGGTTTAGCACACTGAAACACCATCAGGCACTTCACCAATATTACCCATAATAAAATTGGTAATAATTAATAAATCAAGATGAACGAGATATGTTATAGTTTCCCATCTAGTTGCTACTTTGTTCCTAACCAATGGAACACGGCTAAGATCTTAGTTTTAACCCTCGCGAGGTTTGTGCCCATTTTAACCCTCGCGAGGTTTGTGCCCTTTACCCGTGTTGCCTAATCGACCCCAAACACCATATTACACCATTAGTAACACAGAAGGAAAGAAGATTAAGCCATAATTCATAAGAAGTAGATCGCCAAACCCTCCATGAGCCGGACCATCCTACTACTATTCTACATCTCTGGACACGTTGGGTTCGAGTCACCACAACCTACAAATTATGTCTAGCCCATACTAATATGAAACACGGCTGCACACATGAAACAACTACATACGGAAACTAAACATAATATCAAGATACTGGGCGGTAGTCCCCACCAAAATTTGTACTCTGATGACATGATAGCAATCCGCCCAGTGGTTAATTAATTATCATGTTGTTTTCATAAGCAATTAAAATAATAAGTTTATTCATAACATGATAATAATCCCAACCACGAATAACTACGAGCATGGCTAAGCAATCTACAAGTACGATGTTTGCCTAGCATATGGATTGCTACTCTCTAATGGAAACATATGATCACTTCTACTTGGGTGTTAGTGGAGGGATCTAGCATAGCGATACACACAATTCCTACTCATGCATAGCTACAATAAAAACTCTAATGCAATTAGGAAAATAGTGGGATATGTATGTCACTTGCCTTTTTTAAGTTGGTGTAGAATCACACTCTCTTCATAAATAGAACGTTCCTCTCCGTACAATCTAAACAATACAAATACATACAAATCAATAAGTCACTCACAAACATAGTGCATACAAAGGTAAACAAGTACAGAATACATACAAATCAACAAGTCACTCACAAACACTATGCATACAAAGGTAAACAAGCATAGAAATGTTTTCAAAACAAGGTTGATTTACGTTATTTATTGATAGGTCAGGGGGTTTCACATAATTCAATAGGCAAAGAGAATTATGATGATTAAGCTGGTGGATAGTCTTTTATGGACAAGATTTGAGCTTGAAGGATTCAAACTTGAGCCGTTCCTATTTGTCAAGGAAGTTCCAATAGTTCACTTTAGATTAGTAAAGAGTTATCACATCACTCAATATTGCAAAAGGAGTGGATAATAGTATTGTTTAAGGTTGAACACTTAATTCTATTAACAAAAGAATTAAAGTGTGTGTGTTAGGCTTTCTATTTTGGTTAAGATGGGTCTAGGTTCATCACATAATTCCAAGCAAAAGAATTATGGTGATAGGGTTTTGAGTTTGCCATTTGGTTCACTGGTTAGTCAAATTCAAATTTAAAACAATTCAAACTTGAATAGGTAGCAAGGTTGTTCCAAGGGTCTAAACGGTTGGTCTCTGATCACAATGATCACACAAGGTTTTGTTCTAAAGGTTTTAGAGCAACCCATGATCAACATGATTCACACAAAGGTTTTGTGTACTAGGATTCTAATGAATATGAATATACTACATGACTTGTAAATTTGAATATGGTTTTGGTATATGGGTTCTATGTTCACTTGTTTTTATAACACTTGATTGACACATACTTGGTGCTGATTTTGATCCAAATGATCACACCACAATTGGCTATTAGTGATTAACAACTATCATATCATGTTTAGTTGGTATTGAAGGGCTGATTACATAGCTCCAGTTCCCATATGTTTTAGGTATTGGTCTCTCTGGTCCAAGTTTAAAAAATGGAACATTATTGCAGAAGAAATCGTATTAAGATTATTTACTGAATTTAAACTATGTCCAAATTACTCAAAACGGCTCATTTGAATTTGGATAAATTTAAATAGTCAAATTTAAAAATAAACAATTCTATAAGATTTTACAGGTTAAGGGCTTTTCAAAAAAAATCCAAGTTTGCTAAATTTGGCCATACGGTTCAAGAATTATGAATGTTACAAGTTGTAGAGGTTTTTATGTAAACTAGTACACAAATTTTTTATTTGGGGTTAGTCCGGAAAATAGGTAGACTTCATGGCATGATGTGATTGGTTGGTAAAACTAGTTAAAATGATCTACTTGTGGTAGTAGGATCAAAATCGTGCGACTACGGCTACAACGTGTCTTAGTCTAATATATGCCACATAGTGTACTTACGACAAATAATACGCTAGTTTAAAAATTAAAGTAAAATATACTAAGAAAATAAGTCTACGAGACAGAAATACTACGAAAACTACAACAACTAAATTTGCGGTCCCAAATATATTAAAACATGTATTCTACAAATATACGTACAAACCTTCGTCGTGTGAGAAGCGCCGCGGAAAAAAAAAGAAATCCCACCAAAAATAATTATTTTATTCTAATCAAACCAAAATAAATGGTTCAATCTGAATTTATTTTTGTGATTTTGTCTAAACCATTGGTCTCATTATATAGACGGGAGGTGGGGTGCGGAGTCTGTAAACATGCAATATGGGACTAAAAAAAGCAACCGGCTGTGCGCTACCGTACGCGTGCGGAAAAGAAATGGGTCCGCCGGTTCCTGGGCCATGTGCGGCTTATTTGAGCCGTTTTGGATTTTTTTTACTTGCTACGTACACGTACAAGTTCGCTGGTTGGTAGCTTGCGTAGCATCTTTTTTTTACTGAACACGCTGACATCACTTTCATATAGCCTGGTCAGGTCGGCCCATTTCAAAAAAAATTCCTTTTCCCTTTCATGTTTTGCTTCTTTTATTAATATCTTTTAAATAAAAGTTCCAAATAAAACAAATTCAATTGCACTAGCTTTGTAAAACATAATATCTATTAAACTACAATATTTTTGCTAACATTTTAATTAATTAAATTTTTGCAAATTCAAATATTACTTTATCTACAAATAGGCACTTATGTCTAATTCCAAAATAGTTCTAATTTGGCTTCAACAAAATTTTGGAAAAATAATATACATTATCATATTGATTTTAAAACACATTAGTTATCTTCATACAAAATGATCTTGTTGAAACCTTTTTAATTATTTAAAATCTTGATAAAATATTAATATACGCATATACTTATGTCTGTGCTTTTAAAATAAGAAGATCAAAATATTATTAAGGTTTACGATCCTCTAGTTTAAAATGTCATACATACATTTTCAAAGCAATAATTTAATTTGAAACCATTTTTTTTTGGAATAGATCTTGCTGTTAAATAATGTGAATTATTGTGCAAATGTATTTATTAGAAACGATATTGAGTGTTTAGAAATAGCGACTTATTTGGATTAGCAATTCCAAATACTTTGGAAAAGTCATATTAGAAATTTTGTGTTTGAAATCTAATTATTTTTGGTGGCTTGCATTGACATAACAAAAGTTTCAAATTTTAGAGATTTTTAACTTTCCGAAAAAATCTGGGATGTTACAAATTCCCCGCTGTAGGCTGAAGGGGGTGGTAGGGATTGGATGAGATCGTTCATGTAATAATGCCGTGATTGTTAGGGCATAGTGCCTAGTATTCTCTATTAGTGTTATTGACATTTTTGCAACTTGTTATGCTTAATGCTTGCCACTTTGGGCCCGAGTGCCATGATCTCCGATCTGAACATGTTATTGAATCACGATGATAATTATTGTTTCTTGATCATACCTGCAAGTTGTTTACACACATTGTTGTCCGGAACCAGAGGCCCCGAAGTGACAGAAATTGGGACAACCAGAGGGGATGGCTGCGATATGAGGATCACATGTGTTCACTGAGTGTTAATGCTTTGCTCCAGTGTTCTATTAAAAGGAACACTTTAATTACCACTAGTTTCCTTGAGGCCGCGCTGAAAACGGGCTGGTAGGACAAAAGATGTTGTGCAAGTTCTCATTGCGAGCACGTACGACTATTTATGGAACACATGCCTATGGTTACTTAGTGCTTGGATACTTTATCATATTTATCTGCAATGCCCATGACTTGATCATTATTTGAACTGTCTTATCCATGCAACGCCCGTTCATCCACCCCTATTCCTACAGTAATTAATCCCGCTGTTTACTTCAAACATTACTGCTGCTGCTATTTTCATCTCACTGCTGCTATTATTTCACTACTGCTGCTACTATAAAACTGTTACTACTGATGAACTACTGCGAACAAAAGTACTTTCAGGTGCAGGTGAATTGACAACTCACTTGTTAAGGCTCACAAATATTCTTTGGCTCCCCTTGTGCCGAATCAATAAATTTGGGTTTTACTTCCCTCGAAGACTGTTGCGATCCCCTATACTTGTGGGTCATCAAGACTATTTTCTGGCGCCGTTGCCGGGGAGCATAGCTTTATTTGCGAGATCACCGGAAAGTATTATTATCTACTGCCATCATTCATCATGGGTAAGACTCGTGATGGAAAGTTTCCTATATTACGATCCACTGCAAGAAGAGGTACAACTCTGAACACCTTTGTTGCTCTTGATTCACCGTTTGTTATGAGTAAGCTGCTTACACCACCACATGCTACACATGCTACTTCTGCTGAATCTGAAAATACTTATGATACTTTTGATGATGCTTCTAATGTGCTTGATGAGAGTGGTTCTCTCAGTCCTTTCTTAGATGCTACTATTGCTAAAGCTAAAAATATTGCAAACACTGAAACTCCTGATAAAAATCATGTTACTCCTGCTGTTTCACTTGAGCTTATAGAGAATCCTAGTGATGATTTAGATGATTCCTATATTGATCTTAATGATGATCTTATTGATGAAATATATACTATGAAGGATAATGATGCTGTTATGAGACTTATTGAAAGTCGTGCTGTTAAATATAAATTACCTCCTGATGCTAAGTTTGCCACTTCTCCCATTAATATTAGGGACAAGGATTATGATTTCTCTCTTGATTCATCTTACATATCTATTGTTGAGAAAGAACCTTTTTGTGGTACTGAAAATGAAAGTGCTATGAAACATATGAATGAGCTCTCCTCTCTGAGTAGTTTGTTCTCTGATGATCTTAAGAAACGTAGCCACTTTGTTACTAAAATATTCCCTTTCTCATTAAAAGATGAAGCTAAAACTTGGTTTAACAATTCGTCTCCCGGATCTATTGATAGTCCTATTTGTTTGGTTAATGCTTTCTTTCAGAAATATTTTCCTACTAGTGCTCAACATGCTGCTTTACAAAATATATTTAATTTCATGCAATTAGAAGAAGAGAAATTGCCTGTATATTGGGCAAGGTTTTGTTCTTTAGTGAGAGCTACACCTGGGCATAAGCTAGAAAATAATAAACTTCTTGATATATTTTATAATGGACTAACTGTTGAATCTAGGACATACCTGGATAGTTGTGCTGGTTGTGTTTTCAGGCAAAGAACTCCAGAAGAAGCTGAGGAATTAATGGCTAAAATAAGCCAAAATCATGATGATTGGACTATGGCTGAGCCTGAGCCAACTGCTACTCCAGTATCAACACCAACACCCAAGAAGAGGGGAATGATTGAATTAAATGATGAAGTGATGAGAGAAGCCAAGAAATCTCTTAAAGAGAGGGGTACTAAATCTGAAGATGTGAAGAATCTTCCACCTATATAAGAATTATGTAAGCCAATCCCTCACTCACCCACCATTGAGGCACACTCTCTCCAATATTTTGATAGTAGAGATATTCCCTATAAAAAACCTCCTGGTCAATGTTTAGATGAATTTGACAATTATGTTATCAAGCAAGATAATTTTAATATGAGAGTGCAAAATCACCTAATGGAAAACTCTAGAGCTATTGATAATTTGCATGGTATTATAGAAAGAACCTCTAATGATGTTAAAATGCTTGTTGAACATTTTCAAATGGTTCAAACTCAAATTGATCAACTTGCTAAAGTGCAAAAAGATTTGCTAGTTAATGCTTCTAAAGAAAAACATGCTTATGAAATAAGAACTAGAAGTGGTATTGCTACACAAGATCCTTTATATCCCGAGGGACATCCTAAAAGAATTGAACAAGATTCTCAGCAAACTAATGATAATGTTATTCATACTAAGAAGAAAAAGAAACATAAAACTGCTATAGAATCCTCTGAACTTGCTAAAGATCCTAATAGTATATCTATCTCTGATGCTGAAACTGAAAGTGGTAATGAAAAGAATGATGCTTCTGATAAAGAAGAACATGTAGCTGAACCTAAAAAGCAAACTAAAACTGCAAAGTATACTAAGGAAGATTTCATTGCTAATAAACATGGTAATGAGAGAGAACCTTGGGTACAAAAACCAATGCCTTTTCCTAATAAGAAACACAAATCTAAGGAAGAAGAACACTATAACAAGTTTTGTGAATGGATGAAACCTTTGTTCTTGCAAATTCCTTTAACTGATGCTATTAAATTGCCTCCTTATGGAAAATATATGAAAGATATATTGTCTCTAACAAAAGGAAGATTCCTAATGAGGAAATCTCCACTATGCTTGCTAATTACTCTTTTAGTGGCAAGGTTCCTGAGAAGCTTAGAGATCCTGGTATACCTACTATTCCCTGTTCTATTAAAAATAATTATGTTAGAACTGCTTTGTGTGATTTGGGAGCTGGAGTTAGTGTCATGCCTTTTACTCTCTATAAAAGACCCCTCCTAGAAAAATTGATACCAACTGATATATCTTTGCAAATGGCTGATAAGTCTACTGCTATTCCTGTGGATATATGTGAGGATGTTCCTGTTCAAGTTGCTAATAATTGTTTGATATTAACTGACTTTGTTGTGTTGGAAATGCATGAAGATGATAATATGTCTATTATTCTTGGAAGATCTTTTCTTAATACTACAAGGGCTGTTATTGATTGCAATCAAGGAAAAGTTACTTTTAATGTTAATGATAAAGATGTAACATCCCAAGTATGAAAAACAACCATTAGAATGTTTGCTTTTTGTTAATTTATGTTTTGCATCATGTCATCATAAGCATTGCATTTGTTTTCCTTTGTTTTTCCATTTGAATTTCAAACCAAATTTCAAATTCTTGTTCATACTTGTTCTGTTACAATTTTCAAATGAAACTTTCAAATCAAACCAATCAATTGCTTCAAATAAACTTGAAATTAAAACCTTTTAACTTGCTTAAGTTTCAATTATTCAATTAATAACAAATTCACTCATATTCATTTGAATTTTCAAACAGCAACAAAATTCAAAATTTTGAAAAACAATCAATTGCACATCTGGGCTTTTGTAATAAACAACTCATAAAAATTATCACCAAAATTTAAAACCCCCCAAAACCCCTCTAATTTCTCTCCTTTCCTATCTTTTCTTTTCAGAAAAAAAAAGAGAAAAATAAAACAAAAAGAGAGGGGAGAGGGCAGGCCAGCCCAATTGGGCCAGCCCACCACATCCCCACGAGCCCAGGCGCACCCCCTCACGTTGTCGTCTTCCTCCTCTGTACGGAGACAGAGAAGGGAAGACCTCCCCCACTGGCAGGAGCTCCACCTGCCTCCTCCCCTCTACTTAAGCCTCCGAGGCTGTGCCCTAGGGTTCCCCTCTCCCTCCTCCTCCATCTCCACCGCTTCCATTCCCTCTTCCCCCTTCTCCCTTTTCTCTGTAGTTTCTCTGAACCTCAAGCACCTCCATGGCCGGTTCATAGAGCTCCACTCGCCGTCGCTGTGGTGGCCGTCGAGTCCCCCTTTCCGCGGGAACGGATACGCCTCGACGTCCTCTCCCTCCTCGCTACCTCGACGAGGGCCGGGAAGCACCGGATCGCCGTCGCCGAGTCGCCCGTTGCCGCCTACTGCTCCGCCCCGTCGCTGAACCTCCTCGTCCGCCTGCTCCCGCTCGGGCCTGGGTGAGCGCCCCTCTCCCCTCTCCTCTCTCTCCTCTCCCTCTCCCCTCTGCTCCACGGGCCAGCACACGCCCAGCGCGGCGCGCCCGCGCGCGCGGCAGCAAGCCGGCGATCATTGCCGTTGTTTCCATCTTGGATGCGTTCGGTCACGGAACGGTTGCAGTTTCGTCAGAGTATTTGCCGAAACGATACCTCAAAAACTCGAGCGCCTTTCACCTTTCACAAAACGGATCAGTACCCCACTGGTAGCACCCGTGCGCGCACACCCAGCAGCCCCGGGTTCGATTCCCCTTAGGCGCAAAACCACCCCCTTTTGCCTCCTTTTCTTTTTATTTCTCGAATTCCAGAAAACAGATCTGAATCCTTAATTGTAAAATCAATAACAAATTGAATATTGATCCAATTTCAACGATTCAAATTGCTATGGATTCAAAATCTTGTGCTCTTTCTGTTAATGTCAAAGTTACAACATGTTTCTGTAATAATTTTTGCATTAAATAATTAAATACAGAAAATGCAATAAAAATTTGAAACTTTGGAATTTCATAACTTGAGTTCTGTTCATCCAATTTGAGCAAACTTGGGCTCTAAAAATTTGTCTTAACAAACTCTACACATTGGTATTTTATTTGGTCACAATTGAATTAAATTTGAACATGTTTCCCTCTGTTTACTAAAAGGGGCAAAATAAAAATGACTATGAAAAATTGCATAATAGATTCAACAATGATCCAAAAATTATGTTTAATAGCTCAAAATGTTCAGTGAAACATTTGCTACATGTTTTCAACCTTTTCAATACCATTGTTTACCGTTTTTCCTAATTAAAAGTGGTGCAATGATTCAATGCTTTAATTAAACCTTTTAAATTGCAAAATTCATATTTTGGTCAAATTCATAACTAATTCAAATTTAATTCAAATGGCACATGTAAAATATGTTTTCCATGCAAAATTGAATAAGGTTTCCAAATATAAACTCTGTTTTCTATTTTGAATAAATTAAATTGCTGAAAACAACTGTTTCGTATTTAATGCATTTAGAATTGTCAAATTAATAACTTGCTCATTTTAAATCCTTTTTCAACAAATGAAATATGTATGCCATCTAAAATTTTGTGTTCTTCCAAATATGAATTTGGTTATCTATTTTGAACAATTAAAATAAGTGAAAACAACAAATGCTTGTGTAAATCATTTAAGAAGCCAAATTTCATAACTTAATAAATAAATTTCCAAACTTGGTAAACACCATTTCAAATTGAAGCTATTGTTGTTTTCTTATTGTTTTCCTCATCCATGCATCATTCTAATCAACTTTCACATGGTGGTTAGTTGTAGATCATTTAATTCAACCTTAATTCATGGGTTTTCCATATGCAATCCAAATTGCATATGGGCCCCTTTAATTATGTTACCATGTCAACTAGTTTATCTTTGATGCATCAATTAAATTGTCATGCATAATTCCATGATTGTGCATTATGCCATGTTATTGATTGTTTGTCTCTCTGCGTTGTTTGTTTGCTTCTTCTCGAATAGACGACGATGTTGAGACAGACGAGGTTTACGACACTACTTCAGAGGAGTTAGCCCAGTACCAGGCTACTGAGTTTGCAGGCAAGTATTCACTCACATGAACCATTGTGTCCTTTCCACACTGGATACCGATACTTTCCGTTGTCTATCCTGCTAGCCTTAAGATTCGTTGCTTGTGTTCCGATCCTATCACATGTTATCCTGTAACCCTGATATAGCCTATCCTCCACACCTATAACCCTGCTGCTTGTTGCCTGTGTCTTACTAGCATGCTTAGGGTTGTTTATGCTCGAGTCTGATGTCCGTTATTCCGGTTACCATATTTATTATGCTCTGGGGCTCGATGTTTAAACAACAACCTGTTAATGTTTGAGGTAATGCTAATTTGATGATAAGGCACCGGCAGGAGGCCGAGTATGGTTTTGAGGCATGCTAGTGTCGACCTTAATTAGGAAAAGGTTCTTGTCCTCTAGATCCATGATGAGCGCGCTAACCGCATGTGGGAAGCGTGTATGGGCGCCCCCCTCAATTTGATTCGATTCGCATCTCGTCCAAATCGCCTCATTTAGTTCGGGTTTTCCATTTGCCGCATGCATATGCAGGTGCGAACCCGAGGCCAGGGTGGTAACTTTTGTAGTCGGCATTTAGGGAGACACGTTCTTAGAGTGCTATGAGGGTCCCCTTTTCTTCGTGGGGCTTGATTAGCCGTGCGCTCATTTGCACGGGGTTCTTTGGGCTTGATGCGAAGAAGAGTTGGGTTGTGTTGAGTGTCTCGCTTGGTGGGTTTGATCCCCGTCTGGCGGGATATTCTTACGTGTACGGCCAAATTGGTGCATCCCTGCAGGGTTAAATCTTCTCGAGAAGCCGTGTTGTCCGCGGTTATGGATGACTTGGTGATAGGGCTGGCTAACAAGGATTAGACAACTTACACCTAATTTAATACTAATGTTGACTAGTAATAGACCCTATTGACACAATAACTTGAACCTTCATTAATCCAACTGTGTGAGTTATCCTCGGATTGCGTCTTTGGATAAGGGGCGAGATCCAGGATGGGTTTGTTTGAGGTTGTTGGTAGTTGGTTCCGATACGCTATCTTATCCCTTTCTTTTAGCCGGATGTTGTAGCGTGTCTCTGTAGTTGGTTAGAGCAGCCCGCTGCCGCATCTTTATATCTCCTATCTTCCGTTGAACCCAAAGCATCTGTACTTGGTGTTGCCGGGTACACTTTGGTATCTTGTGCGTCTTGCTTGCCAGTACTTGTCTGTACTGACCCCTTTGGGGCTGTGGTTTCCGCAGACTACGTTTCCGAGGATCCCCATGGTGGCTACTACGTGGAGTATGACGAGGCTGCTGACGAGTAGATAGCGGACCCGGGCAGGATCCGAGACATCGTGGATGGGCTCCGTCTTTTCGTTTCCGGCCTCTTAGGCCTGTTTGGATCTTGTCTGTACTCAGACACTTTGGATGCTTCCGCTGTGATGTAATGATGACTTGTTGGGACATGTGTCCTCTGGATGATTGTATTTGCTATCTCTGCTCTAGTGAGAGCTATTTGCAACTTATTTCTATTTCTTTGTGTCTTAGAGATTTGTTGTGATATCACTTGTTCAAATGCCGTTGACGTACCATGTGTGTATGTTATGAAGTACGTCAATGGAAGTAGTCGGATTTCTATGGGATGGTTTACGCAGACGATGGATAGTAGAGAATGGTTGTCACACGTTTACGTGTTGGCCTGCTCATATTGAGATGCGGGTGCCGGTATGCCCCGTAAGCCATTTATCTACTGTTTAGCGGGCTGTGAGTATCCTCTAGAAGTCCGGGTGCGACAAATGGTATCAGAGCCTGTCTGCCTGTACTTTACTGGTCGCAGTTGAGTCTAGAAACTATTTTGTAGCTATATAGGAAAAATGAAACGTGAGAGTAGGAATTCTGTTCTTTTATTTCTTTCCCCACCCACCCTCCCTTTTCTGGTAAGGAAGTGCAACGTTGTTTTCTCTTCTCATCTAAACTTTCAAGTTAGCATTTCACGTATCCTGGTTTCTCTAGGATAGTTATATCTACTAGACCATAGGAATGGAGGTGGTTGTGACATGATTTATCATGTTGCCTACTCACGATTGAGAACGGAGGCACATAAGCCCCGGAAGCAGACCCTCTATTCCTTAAGCAGTAGATATTGATCCTTTAGAAGCCCGGATGGGTTTCCGTAGTACCTCAGGAGTTTTGGTCTCGTGTTTCCCGAATGTTGCTTCGATATCCTGTTCTTCTCAACATCCTTTTCGTCCGTTGAAACCTTGTTGTTTCTTGCCACTTCAGTTCTTCTACCGGCGTCTAATCAAAGCTTCCCCAATCATCTGCAGATGGATCTCAGGTTCTACCCGCAGGTGGTTCGTATGACTCGTTGCGAGAGCACTGCCGGTTATCCGGAGATGCTGAGAGACATGGTCACTTTTCTGGGGTTCCGTTGGGCACCAGAGTACCAGGTCTACGAGCAGCAGCAAGAGTTTGACCAGACCTACTACCAGGCTATCGTCTACATTCTGTCAGATGATGGCATGAGCGTAGTACACCGCTACGAGGCAGTAGGTTCCCCAGTGGATATGGCCGTGCAGCAGGCAGCTTATGTGAGTCTCACCGTCCTTCGTGCTGACTACTGGGGTTTTGACGATTCTATCTATCGCCACATTCCCCGTGGTTACATCACTTCGGAGGGAGCTCACTTCACTCTCTACGAAAACTTGGATGTTTATGAGCATGATAACTCCAGGCTGCACACCACCGCTCAGTTTGTGAGGCACAGTGACACAGTTGCCAGCACACTATCTCAGGAGTTGGTTTCAGTCAGAGAGCAGCTTTACCTTGCTTTGACTCGTCTGGCGACGTACACCACAGACTTTGTTGGAGACGAGCGCTTTGCACGTTTCGATCAGCCAGTTGGTCGTCGTCTGTCAGATGCTGGAGGTTACGAGCCGATCAGAGGTCCACTCCTTAACCTTGGTGCTGGTTACACTGGGATTCCACGCTTTGGAGCACAGGGAGTCGACGCTATGTACTTCACCACACCTAGAGTCGCTCTCAGACCACGTCAGATCTACGTGGATCGTCGTTCTACCTACTTTCGTGGGCGTGCTCCTCACCATACCTCTCGCCGTACTCCTAGCCGCCGTCCTGCGTGATGAGCATGGGAGTAACAATGTATCCATTCTTAGATATGTTTAGTTATCCTTTGGCATTCGAACCATTTATGGTGTGTTGGATATTCTGATGTATTTGAACATGTGATGATGTACCTGTTGGTTTCTATTCATGCGTCGGAATAATCTCTATTTCGGTTTCCAAGTCTATACTTGTCTATTGTTGTGCTAAAATGCATTTCCATTCAGGATGCCGCCAACAAGGAACAACGCGCCTGAGCCACCGCCAATCGCGGAGCTGTTGACTCAGATGACCCAAGTCATGGCGCAGATGGCCCAGTTTCAGACTAATCAGCACAACAACCAGACAGCTCCACAGGTCAGCATCAAGGAGTTCCTCAGTCTGGGTCCGAGAGCTTTCGTGGCCACATGCGAGCCTCTGGACGCCGATGACTGGATCCGTGAGATAGCTAAGGCTCTGGAGATTGCTCACGTAGCTGAGGAAGACAAGGTCAAGTATGCCTCCTATCTGCTGAAGGGTCAGGAAGCTACTTGGTGGGAGAACTTCCAGGCCATGAGAACTGGGATACCAGTCACGTGGGGTTGTTTCAAGGAAGCCTTCCTGAAGCACCACATTCCAGATGGTCTCATGGAAAGGATGCGTGAAGAGTTTTGCTCACTCAAGCAGGGCAAGTTGGACGTCATCGGGTACCAGAGTGAGTTCAATCGCCTCGCTCGGTACGCTGGAGATGAGGTGTCCACTGAAGATAAGAAGATGGCAAGGTTCCGCAGAGTTTTTAACCCGGAACTCAAGTATGCCCTCACTAACGTCAAGGCCAACAGCTTCGAGGATCTCGTTAACACCGCGCTCAATGAAGAAAATGGGCGCAAGGCGTTCGAGGAGTCTCGCAAGCACTCGCGTGAGGGTGGTTCCTCCTCCAACATGACCACCCCTCCGCAGAAGCGCCGCATCTGGGTACCAAATGGTGCTGTCACTCGGGCTCCATATGCCCAAGCTTCTCCAGGCTTCGCTCCCCGCCCACCCAACCCTGCTCAGATGCATGATCAAAGGGCTTCGATGGGGCAGCCAAGGCTAGGGCCTCCTCGTGTCGTCACATGCTACAAGTGCAAGCAGACGGGGCACTACGCCGACAAGTGCACGCAGAGGCAGCTACCTCCACCACCACCTCGTCCTAACACAAACCAGGCAATGGTGCGCGCTCCCCCGCCTAAGGCCTTCAACTCCAACAACAGGCCTGTCGGGAGGACCGCAAGGGTGAATCATGTCAAGATCGACAAAGCTGAGGAAGCTCCTGACGTCGTTCTCGGTACATTTCCCGTAAACTCTATTCCAGCTAAAGTGTTGTTTGATACCGGAGCATCACATTCTTTTGTGTCAAAGACCTTTGCCACAACAAACAACCTAATTGTGGTTCCGCTAAGCAATCAAATCACTGTTCACTCCCCGGGATCTCAAATGTTGACTTCCAAAATAAGTAAGGACAATCAAATCCTAATTGGAGGCCGCATATTCCTTGCTTCTCTCATGTTGCTGGGAAGTTCTGACATTGATGTCATTCTTGGTATGGATTGGCTGAAGACCAATAAAGCAAGGATTGACTGTGCTCAAAAGTCAATAACTCTGTTCCACTCTTCTGGCCAGATAATCTATTCTCCAAATGAATCAAGTTCCATTCAGCTGTGCACCCTCAATGCAAAAACCTCTACTCTCACTTGAAAATGTTCCGATGGTTTGCGAATTCCTGACGTCTTTTCCAGAAAGTTGCCAGGAATGCCTCCGGACAGAGCTGTTGAGTTCGTGATCGAACTTGAACCAGGTACTGCTCCAATCTCTAAGCATCCCTACAAGATAGGAACTCCCGAGCTGAAGTTGTTGAAGGAACAAATTGATATGTACATGGAAAAAGGTTACATTCAACCTAGTTCCTCGGCTTGGGGTTGCCCAACTCTGTTCGTTGCGAAGAAGGATCACACAAAGAGACTCGTTGTTGACTATCGTCCTCTTAACGAGAAAACCATCAAAAACAAGTATCCAATTCCTCGTATCGATGATCTTTTTGATCAACTTGCTGGAGCCTCAATATTCTCCAAGTTGGACTTGAGAATGGGTTACCATCAAATAAAGATCAGAAAAGAGGATATTCCAAAGACAGCCTTCACCACTCGCTACGGTCTATATGAATTCACCGTCATGTCCTTTGGTCTCACCAATGCACCGGCGACATTCTCTCGACTCATGAATTCTTTCTTCCATGAATACCTCGACAAGTTCGTTGTGGTATATCTCGATGACATTCTTGTCTACTCAAAATCCGAGGAAGATCATGAAGAACATATTCGTCTAACACTCATGAAGCTTCGCGAGCATCGTCTTTATGCCAAGTTCTCCAAATGTGAGTTCTGGATTTCAGAAGTTGCTTACCTTGGTCATGTTATCTCTGCCAAGGGCATAGCCATTGATCCAGAAAAGGTTAAAGCAATTGTTGATTGGAAACCTCCAAAGACGGTGAAGCAAGTAAGAAGTTTTCTTGGCTTGGCTAGCTATTGCCGCCGCTTCGTCCAAAACTTCTCAAAGATTGCCAAACCTCTCACTGACCTCACAAAGAAGGACAAGAAGTTCGTCTGGTCTCCACAATGTGATGAAAGCTTCAATCTCCTGAAGACTAAACTCACTTCTACACCAGTTCTGGTTGGCCCAGATCCTACCAAACCTTTCCAGATATTCTGTGATGCTTCTCTCCAAGGTCTAGGTGCAGTTCTTATGCAAGAACGTCAAGTTGTGGCTTATGCTTCACGTCAGTTGAACGCACATGAGCTCAATTATCCCACTCATGACCTTGAACTTGCAGCAGTTGTGTTTGCCCTCAAGAAATGGAGACAATACTTGTTGGGTAATCGCACCGAAATCTTTTCCGATCATAAGAGTCTGAAGTACATCTTCACTCAACCAGATCTAAACCTCAGACAAAGGAGATGGATTGAAAAGATCAAAGACTTTGATCTTACAATTTCTTACACTCCAGGCAAGGCTAATGTTATGGCCGATGCTCTCAGTCGCAAGTCGTATTGCAATAATCTCATGATCATGGAAAGCCAACCTCCTCTTCATGAAGAATTCCAGAAGCTCAACCTTGGTCTTGTTCCTCAAGGCTATCTTGCGAACTTGACAGCCAGTCCAACTCTTGAGGACAATATTCGTTCTGAACAAATTCGTGATGCTGAAATCAAGAAGATTGTAGAACACATCAAAGAAGGCAAGGAGAAATTTAAGTCCTTCTCAATTGATGACAAGGGAACTGTGTTCTTTGAAGCACGCATTGCAGTTCCTCAAGTTCAAAGTCTCAAAGATGTCATTCTCAAGGAGGCTCATGAAACTCCTCTCTCCATACACCCTGGAAGTACAAAGATGTACCAGGATCTCAAGACAATGTATTGGTGGCCTGGCATTAAACGTGAAATTGCTCAATACGTTTCTGAATGCGATGTTTGTCAACGTGTTAAGGCAGTCCATCAGAAAACAGCCGGTCTTCTCCAACCTCTAAAAATCCCTGAGTGGAAGTGGGACATGATCAAAATGGACTTCGTCACTGATTTTCCAAAGTCCAAGAGGGGCAACGATGCAATCTTCGTTGTCATTGATCGACTCACTAAAGTAGCTCACTTCTTTCCTGTCAAAGAGACAATCTCAGCTAGTCAGTTAGCAGAGCTCTACACAGCAAAGATTGTTCCTCTTCATGGTGTTCCATTGGAAATAAGCTCAGACCGTGGAAGCATCTTCACTTCTCATTTCTGGAAAAGCTTTCAAGAAGCTTTGGGCACCAAACTTCTGTTCACCACAGCTTATCACCCTCAGTCTCAAGGGCAAGTCGAAAGAGTCAATCAGATTCTCGAGGATATGCTCAGAGCATGCGGTCTCTCTTTTGGCATGAAATGGGAGGAATGCCTTCCATATGCTGAATTCTCCTACAACAACAGCTTCCAGGCAAGCCTAGGCATGGCACCATTTGAGGCTCTCTATGGCCGCAGATGCAGGAGTCCATTAGAATGTTTGCTTTTTGTTAATTTATGTTTTGCATCATGTCATCATAAGCATTGCATTTGTTTTCCTTTGTTTTTCCATTTGAATTTCAAACCAAATTTCAAATTCTTGTTCATACTTGTTCTGTTACAATTTTCAAATGAAACTTTCAAATCAAACCAATCAATTGCTTCAAATAAACTTGAAATTAAAACCTTTTAACTTGCTTAAGTTTCAATTATTCAATTAATAACAAATTCACTCAAATTCATTTGAATTTTCAAACAGCAACAAAATTCAAAATTTTGAAAAACAATCAATTGCACATTTGGGCTTTTGTAATAAACAACTCATAAAAATTATCACCAAAATTTAAAACCCCCAAAAACCCCTCTAATTTCTGTCCTTTCCTATCTTTTCTTTTCAGCAAAAAAAAAAGAGAAAAATAAAACAAAAAGAGAGGGGAGAGGGCAGGCCAGCCCACCACATCCCCACGAGCCCAGGCGCACCCCCTCACGTTTTCGTCTTCCTCCTCTGTACGGAGACAGAGGAGGGAAGACCTCCCCCACTGGCAGGAGCTCCACCTGCCTCCTCCCCTCTACTTAGGCCTCCGAGGCTGTGCCCTAGGGTTCCCCTCTCCCTCCTCCTCCATCTCCACCGCCGCCATTCCCTCTTCCCCCTTCTCCCTTTTCTCTGTAGTTTCTCTGAACCTCAAGCACCTCCATGGCCGGTTCATAGAGCTCCACTCGCCGTCGCTGTGGTGGCCGTCGAGTCCCCCTTTCCGCGGGAACGGATACGCCTCGACGTCCTCTCCCTCCTCGCTACCTCGATGAGGGCCGGGAAGCACCAGAACGCCGCCGCCGAGTCGCCCGTCGCCGCCTACTGCTCCGCCCCGTCGCTGAACCTCCTCGTCCGCCTGCTCCCGCTCGGGCCTGGGTGAGCGCCCCTCTCCCCTCTCCTCTCTCTCCTCTCCCTCTCCCCTCTGCTCTGCGGGCCAGCACACGCCCAGCGCGGCGCTGTAACACCTGGGGTGTTACCTGTTTGTTTGCTTGCATCATATGCATCACATTGCATTGCACCATGTTTGCATCACAACTGAAATTTTCAAAACAATTTAAACTTTCACCCTTGCTCAAAAATTTTGCAATTTCAAACTTGCAAACTAAACCCCTCATTTGTTTTCACTAGTTTGGAAATTGTTTAAAACAAATTGCCTGCTAAATAAATTTGTCCCTGTTGTTAACAAACCCTAATGGCCACTTCCAAAATTCAAATCAAGTCATTCATTAACTTGTTGGGTTTAATCAAACAACTATTTTCCATTAATTAATTAAATCACCTTTATTTTCAATTTCAAATCTATTATCAAAATCAGTACCTTTTTGAATCCATAAAATTCACCACACTTTTGTATTCTCAAAATCACTTTAAATCTTAGGGGTAACCCTATTTAAAAGCATGTTTTCATAATGGTTTTATTAATATTGAAAATCCCTCTATTTTGATTTCCAATGCAAACTACTATTTTAAATTTCAATTTTTGAAATCCAAGCTTGCAGGGTGGTTTCTAATTACCTAGAAGGCTTAACCAATTTTTTTCAAATTTTTCTATAAGCAAAACCCTACCTTTTTCTTCCAAAAGCAAACTGCAAAAAAAAATAAAACAGAACAAATTAATTAAACATTTTCGGCTGAGGGGAGAGGCAGGCTGGGCCAAGCCCAGCCCACAACCCCAGCCTTTCCAACGCGCGCGGCCTGCTGGCTTTCTCCTAGCTCCGTACAGGCGACGTCAGCGCACGTCAGCCTTCAACCACTCCGAGCTCCACCTGCCCTCCCTGTCTATATCTACCCTCTACCTCCCACCGAAACCCTAGCCTAGGTTCCCTCTTCCCTTCCTGCCGCCGCCAGCCACCATCTCCTCTCTTCTTTCTAGCCAATTTCTTGCCGGCGTTTCGGGGGTGGAAGAACGGCGTCGAGGATCGCCGTCGACAGCACGCCGTGGACCTCCATCGACCACTCTGAGGCCGCCATCGACACCGCGCGAACCTCTACTTCCTCTCCGACAACCGCAGCGAGGTCCAGGGGACCGTGATCGACGACGATGAGGTCGTCCTCGCCGCGGCCGTTCTGAAAACCCTCACCGCGCCGTCGCCACCGTCGTCCTCCCGTCCTCCTCTCGTCTCCAACCCACTCAACGTGAGCTCCCGCATCGATTCCCCCCCCTGTACCTTCCTTTCGTTTCCGTTACGCGCGAGTCCTTTTCTGAACCGCCGGCGAGGTCCACCACCGTGGCGCCATAGTCGCAGTTGGTGTCGTCTCTGTGCGAACACGGGCCCGTCGAGCAAACGAACTTGTCCTCCTGGCTGTTGCGCGTTCATCTAGTTGCCCAGCGCCGCCAATCCGTGGCCTCGTCGCCGGTGCCCGTCGTTTTCCTTCCGCCGCTGTCAGTCACCGTCGTGCGTTGCAGTTTAAAGTTCAGATAGAGTTTTCTGAACCTGAACTTGTCTGCGTCGCTCTCTCTGTCACGAAACGGATTCCATCGCAGCGGTAACACTCTCTCTGAACCTTGCGCAGGTTGCGGGTTCGAGCCCCGCAACGCGCAACCTTTTTTTTGATCGTTTGCTTCAGCGCGCCAGGCCCACCGTCAGCCTCCCCAGTGGCCACGCAAGCGTGTGCGCCACGCTGGCCTCGCAGGCCCACAGGGCAGTGCCTGTGGGTAAGCTTCCAGTGCGTATAAAACGGAATAAAAAGGAATCTGTTTTAAATTTTCTTTTAAATAACAGAATAAAGCAATAAACTTTGAAATTCAATAACTTTAAATCTGTTAATCCAACAACTAAAAGTTATATATGTTTTCTGTTCAGAATTTAACAAACTTTCCAAATATCCAACTTGTGTTCTGTTTTGAACTTTCAAATTACAATTTGAATTCAAATTTAAATCATTCAATTGTATTTTGCTAAATTCAATAACTAATTATTTATAAATCCAAATCATGCAAATAAAATATGTTTTCAATACCATTTCATCTCACCTATTCAAATATAATTTTTGTTTTCTGTTTTGAATAATTAAAATTGCCTAAACAATTTAAATCTTGTTTAATTCAATTAATACTTGTTTAATATTGTTTAATTCATAATTAAATAATCCAAAGTCCAATTTCAAAATGTGAAACATGTAATCCAACTAAAATTTGATAACCTTTTCAAATATCGACTTTGTTATTTGTTTTGAACATTTTAAGTGGTTGAAAACAACAAATACTTGTGTGTTCCCTTTAATGCACCCAAAATTCCCTAAAATTAATAATAAAATTCTAAATTGCTACACCCTAATCTAATTTGCTTCTAATGTTGTTATTTTGCTGTTTCCCTTTTGCATGCATCATACTAAACCACTAGCACCTGTTGATTAGTTGGAAAACAAATAATTTAACCATAATTCGTGGGCTTTTCCTATGCAACTCAAATTGCATATGGGTCCATTTAAATTTGTTTAACTTGTCAACTAGTTTATTTCTATGCATCAATTAAATTGTCATGCATCCATATCTTGATCATGCTGGATCTTTTGCCGTAGTAGTAATTGTTGCATCCGGTGTTTGTTCGAGGTTCATTGCTTCATCCCGGATAGGACGTTGAGATGATGTGAGCAACGACAAGTTCTGCTACCTTGCGGGATCTCAGGCAAGTATACTCACTTGCTGCCATATGGCTGCCTTTCATCACTTGTTACCGATTCTTTCCGTTGATTCTTTTCTGCTAGCCTTAGTAGTAGTTGTTTCTGTTACGAACCTATCACATGAATCCTTTAACCCTGATATTGCCTCACTTCCATACCTATAACCTTTGCTTGAGCCTGTGTCTTACTATCTTGCTTAGGGTTGTTTTGCTCGAGTCTGTTACCCGTTACTTCCTATTATTACTCTATTATGTTCTGGGGGCTCGATGTTTAATCAATCAATTTAATCATGCTAATGTTACTATTAATAATAAATTTGATGATAAGGCACCGGCAGGAGGCCCTTTGTGGTTTTGAGGCCTGCTAGTGTCGACCCTAATAGGAAAAGGGTCTTGTCTACTGATCCATGATGAGCGCACTACCCGCATTTGGGGAGTATGGGCTCCCCCTCAGTTTGACCCGATTCGCATCTCGTCCAAATCGCCTCATTTAGTTCGGGTTTTCCATTTGCTGCATGCATGATCTTGCGAGCCCTTGGATCCCGGGTGGAACTTTCGTAGTCGGCATATAGGGGGACACGGTCTTAGAGTGCTATGAGGGTCCATTTTCTTCTGGGCCCGAGTAGCCGTGCGCCCAAGGTGCTTTGGGCTTGATGCGAAGAAGGGTTGGATTGTGTTGAGTGCCCCGCTTGGTGGAGTGGCCACTCCATCTGGCGGGATATTCATGAGTGTCGGTTACTATGGTGCAACCCTGCAGGGATAATCTTCTCGAGAAGCCGTGTTTTCCGCGGTTATGGATTACTTGGTGAACGTACTGGCTAACAAGTACTCAGGACAACTTCAACATAATGATTAACCATGTTACACCCAATGAATAACAACTTGACTAGTAACAGGGTTATCCACACAATAACTTGTTTCATCTTAATACAACTGTGTGAGTTATCCTCGGATTGCTTCTTTGGCTAAAGGGGCGAGGTCCAGGATGGGTTTGTTTGGATTTACTTTCAGTTGGTTACAATCCTCGATCTTATCCCCTTTCTGATAGTTGGAAGTAATAGAATCTCTGTAGTTGGTTAGTGCAGCCTGCTGTCAATTATTTGCAATAACCTCTTCCTTTTCCGTTGATCCTAAAGTATTTGTATCTTGTGATGACTGGCTACGCCGGTAACTTGTGAGTATGGGTTTTATCCCCCTTGCCAGTACTTAACCGTACTGACCCACGAATCTCTTTCGTGGCTGCAAATTCCAACTTGCAGTCAACAGGTTTGAAGTCTGACGACGTTAGCTTGGGGATCCCTCCGGCTTGGCCTGGGCAGGGATTGGACGCCTTCGGTTATCTTCAGGACTCTTAGTCCAATTTGGATCTTGTCCGTAGACGGACGTTTGCTTCTTCCGCTGTTATTTGGATCTTTGTATTGTATCAGTTGTAACCCTGGCTCGTTCGAGTCATCTTGTATCTATCTGTTGCTGTTGTAATTGTGGATTATTCGTGAACTATTGTAATGTTATCATAAATGGCAACCTGGAATCGGTTATTATGCGGATTTGGCGGGAATGCTGAAATCTGCATAGTGCCCGATCTCGGGGCGTCACAAATGGTATCAGAGCCTTGGTTCCGATTCCCGAGATTGTTTCGATACGAATGGTTATCGAAGCAACGGGTCCGCAAAGCCTGTAGGTTAACCTCGCTAACGGTCGTTGTTTCTAGAGTGTCGAAAACTATTTCTGCTAAACTATTTTGGAAGAATATCTCAATAGGATTCTTGTTTTTCTCCTTATCCCCATTCTATTTCCCCTCCCATCTTATTTGTTTTGGAGTCTGCTCTCGTACTCAAGCTTTCAAAGTGTTAGGATCCTACGTGGGTGGACGTTTTCTGAGCCTTTAACCTAATAGGTTCGATCATCGGAAGATTCCTGGTGGAAGAACATCGTCATCACTCCCAGCAAGAAGCCCTTGTTAGTGGTGTCGAGGAGATCAACTGGTAGCACGAAGAATCGATAGTCGAACTTCTTTCCCCTCCCGGGTTAGCAGGTGGATTGCGAGGGCGCAATCCCTTGTTAGTGGTGTCGTCTGTAACACCTGGGGTGTTACCTGTTTGTTTGCTTGCATCATATGCATCACATTGCATTGCACCATGTTTGCATCACAACTGAAATTTTCAAAACAATTTAAACTTTCACCCTTGCTCAAAAATTTTGCAATTTCAAACTTGCAAACTAAACCCCTCATTTGTTTTCACTAGTTTGGAAATTGTTTAAAACAAATTGCCTGCTAAATAAATTTGTCCCTGTTGTTAACAAACCCTAATGGCCACTTCCAAAATTCAAATCAAGTCATTCATTAACTTGTTGGGTTTAATCAAACAACTATTTTCCATTAATTAATTAAATCACCTTTATTTTCAATTTCAAATCTATTATCAAAATCAGTACCTTTTTGAATCCATAAAATTCACCACACTTTTGTATTCTCAAAATCACTTTAAATCTTAGGGGTAACCCTATTTAAAAGCATGTTTTCATAATGGTTTTATTAATATTGAAAATCCCTCTATTTTGATTTCCAATGCAAACTACTATTTTAAATTTCAATTTTTGAAATCCAAGCTTGCAGGGTGGTTTCTAATTACCTAGAAGGCTTAACCAATTTTTTTCAAATTTTTCTATAAGCAAAACCCTACCTTTTTCTTCCAAAAGCAAACTGCAAAAAAAAAATAAAACAGAACAAATTAATTAAACATTTTCGGCTGAGGGGAGAGGCAGGCTGGGCCAAGCCCAGCCCACAACCCCAGCCTTTCCAACGCGCGCGGCCTGCTGGCTTTCTCCTAGCTCCGTACAGGCGACGTCAGCGCACGTCAGCCTTCAACCACTCCGAGCTCCACCTGCCCTCCCTGTCTATATCTACCCTCTACCTCCCACCGAAACCCTAGCCTAGGTTCCCTCTTCCCTTCCTGCCGCCGCCAGCCACCATCTCCTCTCTTCTTTCTAGCCAATTTCTTGCCGGCGTTTCGGGGGTGGAAGAACGGCGTCGAGGATCGCCGTCGACAGCACGCCGTGGACCTCCATCGACCACTCTGAGGCCGCCATCGACACCGCGCGAACCTCTACTTCCTCTCCGACAACCGCAGCGAGGTCCAGGGGACCGTGATCGACGACGATGAGGTCGTCCTCGCCGCGGCCGTTCTGAAAACCCTCACCGCGCCGTCGCCACCGTCGTCCTCCCGTCCTCCTCTCGTCTCCAACCCACTCAACGTGAGCTCCCGCATCGATTCCCCCCCTGTACCTTCCTTTCGTTTCCGTTACGCGCGAGTCCTTTTCTGAACCGCCGGCGAGGTCCACCACCGTGGCGCCATAGTCGCAGTTGGTGTCGTCTCTGTGCGAACACGGGCCCGTCGAGCAAACGAACTTGTCCTCCTGGCTGTTGCGCGTTCATCTAGTTGCCCAGCGCCGCCAATCCGTGGCCTCGTCGCCGGTGCCCGTCGTTTTCCTTCCGCCGCTGTCAGTCACCGTCGTGCGTTGCAGTTTAAAGTTCAGATAGAGTTTTCTGAACCTGAACTTGTCTGCGTCGCTCTCTCTGTCACGAAACGGATTCCATCGCAGCGGTAACACTCTCTCTGAACCTTGCGTAGGTTGCGGGTTCGAGCCCCGCAACGCGCAACCTTTTTTTTGATCGTTTGCTTCAGCGCGCCAGGCCCACCGTCAGCCTCCCCAGTGGCCACGCAAGCGTGTGCGCCACGCTGGCCTCGCAGGCCCACAGGGCAGTGCCTGTGGGTAAGCTTCCAGTGCGTATAAAACGGAATAAAAAGGAATCTGTTTTAAATTTTCTTTTAAATAACAGAATAAAGCAATAAACTTTGAAATTCAATAACTTTAAATCTGTTAATCCAACAACTAAAAGTTATATATGTTTTCTGTTCAGAATTTAACAAACTTTCCAAATATCCAACTTGTGTTCTGTTTTGAACTTTCAAATTACAATTTGAATTCAAATTTAAATCATTCAATTGTATTTTGCTAAATTCAATAACTAATTATTTATAAATCCAAATCATGCAAATAAAATATGTTTTCAATACCATTTCATCTCACCTATTCAAATATAATTTTTGTTTTCTGTTTTGAATAATTAAAATTGCCTAAACAATTTAAATCTTGTTTAATTCAATTAATACTTGTTTAATATTGTTTAATTCATAATTAAATAATCCAAAGTCCAATTTCAAAATGTGAAACATGTAATCCAACTAAAATTTGATAACCTTTTCAAATATCGACTTTGTTATTTGTTTTGAACATTTTAAGTGGTTGAAAACAACAAATACTTGTGTGTTCCCTTTAATGCACCCAAAATTCCCTAAAATTAATAATAAAATTCTAAATTGCTACACCCTAATCTAATTTGCTTCTAATGTTGTTATTTTGCTGTTTCCCTTTTGCATGCATCATACTAAACCACTAGCACCTGTTGATTAGTTGGAAAACAAATAATTTAACCATAATTCGTGGGCTTTTCCTATGCAACTCAAATTGCATATGGGTCCATTTAAATTTGTTTAACTTGTCAACTAGTTTATTTCTATGCATCAATTAAATTGTCATGCATCCATATCTTGATCATGCTGGATCTTTTGCCGTAGTAGTAATTGTTGCATCCGGTGTTTGTTCGAGGTTCATTGCTTCATCCCGGATAGGACGTTGAGATGATGTGAGCAACGACAAGTTCTGCTACCTTGCGGGATCTCAGGCAAGTATACTCACTTGCTGCCATATGGCTGCCTTTCATCACTTGTTACCGATTCTTTCCGTTGATTCTTTTCTGCTAGCCTTAGTAGTAGTTGTTTCTGTTACGAACCTATCACATGAATCCTTTAACCCTGATATTGCCTCACTTCCATACCTATAACCTTTGCTTGAGCCTGTGTCTTACTATCTTGCTTAGGGTTGTTTTGCTCGAGTCTGTTACCCGTTACTTCCTATTATTACTCTATTATGTTCTGGGGGCTCGATGTTTAATCAATCAATTTAATCATGCTAATGTTACTATTAATAATAAATTTGATGATAAGGCACCGGCAGGAGGCCCTTTGTGGTTTTGAGGCCTGCTAGTGTCGACCCTAATAGGAAAAGGGTCTTGTCTACTGATCCATGATGAGCGCACTACCCGCATTTGGGGAGTATGGGCTCCCCCTCAGTTTGACCCGATTCGCATCTCGTCCAAATCGCCTCATTTAGTTCGGGTTTTCCATTTGCTGCATGCATGATCTTGCGAGCCCTTGGATCCCGGGTGGAACTTTCGTAGTCGGCATATAGGGGGACACGGTCTTAGAGTGCTATGAGGGTCCATTTTCTTCTGGGCCCGAGTAGCCGTGCGCCCAAGGTGCTTTGGGCTTGATGCGAAGAAGGGTTGGATTGTGTTGAGTGCCCCGCTTGGTGGAGTGGCCACTCCATCTGGCGGGATATTCATGAGTGTCGGTTACTATGGTGCAACCCTGCAGGGATAATCTTCTCGAGAAGCCGTGTTTTCCGCGGTTATGGATTACTTGGTGAACGTACTGGCTAACAAGTACTCAGGACAACTTCAACATAATGATTAACCATGTTACACCCAATGAATAACAACTTGACTAGTAACAGGGTTATCCACACAATAACTTGTTTCATCTTAATACAACTGTGTGAGTTATCCTCGGATTGCTTCTTTGGCTAAAGGGGCGAGGTCCAGGATGGGTTTGTTTGGATTTACTTTCAGTTGGTTACAATCCTCGATCTTATCCCCTTTCTGATAGTTGGAAGTAATAGAATCTCTGTAGTTGGTTAGTGCAGCCTGCTGTCAATTATTTGCAATAACCTCTTCCTTTTCCGTTGATCCTAAAGTATTTGTATCTTGTGATGACTGGCTACGCCGGTAACTTGTGAGTATGGGTTTTATCCCCCTTGCCAGTACTTAACCGTACTGACCCACGAATCTCTTTCGTGGCTGCAAATTCCAACTTGCAGTCAACAGGTTTGAAGTCTGACGACGTTAGCTTGGGGATCCCTCCGGCTTGGCCTGGGCAGGGATTGGACGCCTTCGGTTATCTTCAGGACTCTTAGTCCAATTTGGATCTTGTCCGTAGACGGACGTTTGCTTCTTCCGCTGTTATTTGGATTTTTGTATTGTATCAGTTGTAACCCTGGCTCGTTCGAGTCATCTTGTATCTATCTGTTGCTGTTGTAATTGTGGATTATTCGTGAACTATTGTAATGTTATCATAAATGGCAACCTGGAATCGGTTATTATGCGGATTTGGCGGGAATGCTGAAATCTGCATAGTGCCCGATCTCGGGGCGTCACAGGCGCGCCCGCGCGCGCGACAGCAGGCCGGCGATCATCGCCGTCGTTTCCATCTTGGATGCGTTCGGTCACGGAACGGTTGCAGTTTCGTCAGAGTATTTGCCGAAACGATACCTCAAAAACTCGCGCGCCTTTCACCTTTCACAAACGGATCAGTACCCCACTGGTAGCACCCGTGCGCGCACACCCAGCAGCCCCGGGTTTGATTCCCCTTAGGCGCAAAACCACCCCCTTTTGCCTCCTTTTCTTTTTATTTCTCGAATTCCAGAAAACAGATCTGAATCCTTAATTGTAAAATCAATAACAAATTGAATATTGATCCAATTTCAACGATTCAAATTGCTATGGATTCAAAATCTTGTGCTCTTTCTGTTAATGTCAAAGTTACAACATGTTTCTGTAATAATTTTTGCATTAAATAATTAAATACAGAAAATGCAATAAAAATTTGAAACTTTGGAATTTCATAACTTGAGTTCTGTTCATCCAATTTGAGCAAACTTGGGCTCTAAAAATTTATATTAACAAACTCTACACATTGGTATTTTATTTGGTCACAATTGAATTAAATTTGAACATGTTTCCCTCTGTTTACTAAAAGGGGCAAACTAAATGACTATGAAAAATTGCATAATAAATTCAATAATGATCCAAAAATTATGTTTAATAGCTCAAAATGTTCAGTGAAACATTTGCTACATGTTTTCAACCTTTTCAATACCATTGTTTACTGTTTTTCCTAATTAAAAGTGGTGCAATGATTCAATGCTTTAATTAAACCTTTTAAATTGCAAAATTCATATTTTGGTCAAATTCATAACTAATTCAAATTTAATTCAAATGGCACATGTAAAATACGTTTTCCATGCAAAATTGAATAAGCTTTCCAAATATAAACTTTGTTTTCTATTTTGAATAAATTAAATTGCTGAAAACAACTGTTTCTTAATTAATGCATTTAGAATTGTCAAATTAATAACTTGCTCATTTTAAATCCTTTTTCAACAAATGAAATATGTATGCCATCTAAAATTTTGTGTTCTTCCAAATATGAATTTGGTTATCTATTTTGAACAATTAAAATGAGTGAAAACAACAAATGCTTGTGTAAACCATTTAAGAAGCCAAATTTCATAACTTAATAAATAAATTTCCAAACTTGGTAAACACCATTTCAAATTGAAGCTATTGTTGTTTTCTTATTGTTTTCCTCATCCATGCATCATTATAATCAACTTTCACATGGTGGTTAGTTGTAGATCATTTAATTCAACCTTAATTCATGGGTTTTCCATATGCAATCCAAATTGCATATGGGCCCCTTTAATTATGTTACCATGTCAACTAGTTTATCTTTGATGCATCAATTAAATTGTCATGCATCATTCCATGATTGTGCATTATGGCATGTTATTGATTGTTTGTCTCTCTGCGTTGTTTGTTTGCTTCTTCTCGAATAGACGACGACGTTGAGACAGATGAGGTTTACGACACTACTTCAGAGGAGTTAGCCCAGTACCAGGCTACTGAGTTTGCAGGCAAGTATTCACTCACATGAACCATTGTGTCCTTTCCACACTGGATACCGATACTTTCCGTTGTCTATCCTGCTAGCCTTAAGATTCGTTGCTTGTGTTCCGATCCTATCACATGTTATCCTGTAACCCTGATATAGCCTATCCTCCACACCTATAACCCTGCTGCTTGTTGCCTGTGTCTTACTAGCATGCTTAGGGTTGTTTATGCTCGAGTCTGATGTCCGTTATTCCGGTTACCATATTTATTATGCTCTGGGGCTCGATGTTTAAACAACAACCTGTTAATGTTTGAGGTAATGCTAATTTGATGATAAGGCACCGGCAGGAGGCCGGGTATGGTTTTGAGGCATGCTAGTGTCGACCTTAATTAGGAAAAGGTTCTTGTCCTCTAGATCCATGATGAGCGCGCTAACCGCATGTGGGAAGCGTGTATGGGCGCCCCCCTCAATTTGATTCGATTCGCATCTCGTCCAAATCGCCTCATTTAGTTCGGGTTTTCCATTTGCCGCATGCATATGCAGGTGCGAACCCGAGGCCAGGGTGGTAACTTTTGTAGTCGGCATTTAGGGAGACACGTTCTTAGAGTGCTATGAGGGTCCCCTTTTCTTCGTGGGGCTTGATTAGCCGTGCGCTCATTTGCACGGGGTTCTTTGGGCTTGATGCGAAGAAGAGTTGGGTTGTGTTGAGTGTCTCGCTTGGTGGGTTTGATCCCCGTCTGGCGGGATATTCTTACGTGTACGGCCAAATTGGTGCATCCCTGCAGGGTTAAATCTTCTCGAGAAGCCGTGTTGTCCGCGGTTATGGATGACTTGGTGATAGGGCTGGCTAACAAGGATTAGACAACTTACACCTAATTTAATACTAATGTTGACTAGTAATAGACCCTATTGACACAATAACTTGAACCTTCATTAATCCAACTGTGTGAGTTATCCTCGGATTGCGTCTTTGGATAAGGGGCGAGATCCAGGATGGGTTTGTTTGAGGTTGTTGGTAGTTGGTTCCGATACGCTATCTTATCCCTTTCTTTTAGCCGGATGTTGTAGCGTGTCTCTGTAGTTGGTTAGAGCAGCCCGCTGCCGCATCTTTATATCTCCTATCTTCCGTTGAACCCAAAGCATCTGTACTTGGTGTTGCCGGGTACACTTTGGTATCTTGTGCGTCTTGCTTGCCAGTACTTGTCTGTACTGACCCCTTTGGGGCTGTGGTTTCCGCAGACTACGTTTCCGAGGATCCCCATGGTGGCTACTACGTGGAGTATGACGAGGCTGCTGACGAGTAGATAGCGGACCCGGGGAGGATCCGAGACATCGTGGATGGGCTCCGTCTTTTCGTTTCCGGCCTCTTAGGCCTGTTTGGATCTTGTCTGTACTCAGACACTTTGGATGCTTCCGCTGTGATGTAATGATGACTTGTTGGGACATGTGTCCTCTGGATGATTGTATTTGCTATCTCTGCTCTAGTGAGAGCTATTTGCAACTTATTTCTATTTATTTGTGTCTTAGAGATTTGTTGTGATATCACTTGTTCAAATGCCGTTGACGTACCATGTGTGTATGTTATGAAGTACGTCAATGGAAGTAGTCGGATTTCTATGGGATGGTTTACGCAGACGATGGATAGTAGAGAATGGTTGTCACACGTTTACGTGTTGGCCTGCTCATATTGAGATGCGGGTGCCGGTATGCCCCGTAAGCTATTTATCTACTGTTTAGCGGGCTGTGAGTATCCTCTAGAAGTCCGGGTGCGACAAAAGAGCACACTGTTTATTTTCCCAAGAAGATTGATAGAAAATATGGTCCAAATTCCATGGAAAGTATCGAGACCATCAAGATTGGAGAATTTTATTGTCCTATTCCAAAGCCACCCAAAGAATATGAAATCATTATGATTGGGACTATGTCTATCAAGGTTGAGGTAACATGAGTATTTAGTGAGAAACAAAGTTTTGTTTCATATAAAATTATTTTGGTAGCAAGACTTGATCACCCTTGTTAACAAAATGATTTTAATGAAATGGGCAATGTTTTCACTATGTTTTCACCTTCCCCATGATTGTTTTCACCATGTTTACTTCTGTTATCACATTATTACTTGAGTACAATCATGTTTTCCACCATCCTTATGCATGTTTTCCTAATGTTTTCACTCTGATTACTGAGGTTATGCATGTTTTCACCACTACCACCTTTGTTTTCTTTGGATATTATTCTATTAGAGTGTCATAGAACCTTTGTAGTGCTGGTTTTGGTTTTGTTTTCCACCTTTTCACTTTCGTTTTCCTGGTTTTTTTTATTAATTATTAATATTCTGGAAATACCTCAAAAATAAAGTTTCTCGAAAAATTCCAGAAAAATTATAATAAAATTTTACGTCAAAAATGAGGCAGAAAGCCACCTGGGAGACCCCAGGGGGACCCACCAGTCAGGCAAACCCCAGGGTGGCGCGGCCATCCCCCTGGTGGCGCCAGCACATGGTGTGGGTCCCCCGGCCCTCCACTTACTCTCTCCACTGCCCAAGTCTCTTCTCTCACCTCCCAAGCTGAAAACATTTCCTAGATCGTGTGTTCTTGGTGTTCTTCCTCTGGATTTTCGATCTCCTTCTTCAGCCCATCATTTGTGCTGATTTTTGGTGTGTTTGATCTCTGGCATGTGACACCTCCGATGGTCCAAGTAGAATTTTATTTAGTGAAGTATTTCTTGAGTATTTTGCCACAGTAGGTGACAGCTTATGTGAGTTTGCATGCTTGATTTGAGTAGAAATAATATAGTTTTGATGTATGTTTAGCTCTCATATAAGTCCCTATGGTAGTCTCCACCTTATAGTTGCTTGAAATTAATTTTTATGACGATTGTTGAAAAATTTCAGAGATGGATAGTTACAATTTTGGAGAGATATTTAGGAGTGATGCTCCTAGAAGGACGAGGCCCTTACGCTCATCCACTTCAGCGAGGCCATCGTATAATGAAGACGTTATTGCATCAACTATTGACGATGAAGGAGATGATGGTACCGCTCACCCATCCAGCTTCCCTTGCAATACATTTTTAAGAAATGCAGGTTTTTTGATGACTTTCGTATGCTTATTGAAAGAGTTGGTCTCACCAACTTTTTGGAGGATGAAAGCCCTTAGTATGCCACACTCACAAAAGCTTTTGTTAAGAGCTTTAAATTTCAGAACACTCCATATGGTCCAACTGTTGCATTCAAGTTATATAGTAGTCCTACTTCTTTGTCCTTGGTGGATTTTTGTACTATTATAGGTATCAACGAATCAGGATAGACCAACAGACCTCTAGGGGCTCTACCGAGAGATTACCAACGATGATGGTCGCTCATCCCAGCGTGGAAAGATAAGGAACATTCAACTCCCTACTCTTAGATACTTTACTTATTACCTTACTACTAGTATCCTTGGTAGGGAGAACACTAGCAACATTTCTAGTTATCACCTTGCTTTTATTGATGCTGCACTGAACCATAGCACGAAGTATAACCTTGGTGCACTTGTTGCACGCCGCCTTGCTGCTTTTGGACCTATTTTTGGGGGTATTATTGCTACACGTGTAGCGTCTAATGAAATAACCGCTTCATGTAGGCTTAACCTTGCTGCCATGAAGTCCCATCAATTTGTCACTGCTAACTCTACTAATGAACTTTTAGTATATAGAGTTTCATATATGGATGGAGAGGAGCGAAAAGTTACTTTGCCGCAGCTTGTTTTGTTTAAGATTGACAGGTCACCATGGTCGCTCTCCAAGGAGCAGGTAGACGAGCATCTGAGCACCATGGAGTTTTACCGGCAGCAGGAGAGGTGAGACGCGCCTCCCGAGGACCACAACACGCAGTACACCGGCGCATCCTCGAGCACATATCAGGAGGAGGCTTCCTCCTCGGCGTATTACGGGGGCAGCACCTCTTGCCCCCCTTGGTGATTGATCTCCACTTAGGCCAAAAGCCTAAGCTTGGGGGGAGGTATACCGATATCACACTCATTTATATATGATGTTCGGTCGGTTCTTTGTATATCCATGTTTTCTTTTCTTTCGTTTGTTTTAGTTTATCTTTGTTTCTTTCGTTTGTTTTTGTTTCTTTCATTTCTCTTTGTTTTTATTGTTTTGTTTTCGCTTTCCAAAACACAAAAAGACCAAAAAATATTTCTGTTGTTTCTCTTTGTTTGCTTCTTTTGTTTCTTTAGTTGGTTTGCTTTATCTTTTAGTTGTAGTTTAATATTCAAAAACCCAAAAATATTTTGTTTGGTTTGTTTGTTTGTTTTATTTTGTTCTTGTTTCATTTAAAAACCCAAAAAGATTTTGCTTGTTCTCTTTTGTTCGTGCTTTAATTGAAAAACCCAAAAATATTTGTTGTTCTTCTTTGGTTTTGTAAAGTTTGTTGCAGAGTTCAGCAGTCGTCCGTGACTCCATTGAAGCTTGGTTTTCATTATATATTATTCGAGCCACAAGTGAAGAGCAATAATGACGATATACGGCAATTCAAGTTGTGGTGAGAGGCTGGTATGAACTCTATTTGCTTTCATTTTTGTACATATATCCATCTATGTGACCATGCTTAGTTTGTTCGTATAAGATATATGTGACTTAATGGCTGCTTAATAGTTCATGCTCTCTCATGTTTTGTTCCAATTTATTAATAGCAAATGACCTATCATATAAATATTTGTTCGCATTGTTCTATTCGTAGAAGGGTATGATATTGTGGTAGCCTCCTCCGACTGTTTCATTTGAATCGACTTGGCACATGCTCGCGCATGCTAAGACTGAAAATAAAAAGTCAATAGGCCTCGATGATTTATTTTGCCTCAGAGTTCTAGTATCAATTTTATGACTCATTTAATTTTACTTTGTCGCAAACATCATTATGATAGTTGTTGCTCTCTTCATTATCGCTCCATGTCTATTTGCTAGCCTTCACTTGTACTGAGTATGAGCTCTACTCGTGCATCCAACTCTCAAAAACCAAAGTTTGCCAAATGTGTCCACCATACCTACCTATATGTGGTATTTAACCGCAACTCCATGTAAATTGCTCATGTGCTACCTTTAAAATCTGCTTAAAAATTGTTCCTGTTTTGTGCCCCTGTTTTAGCTCATGAGGACGTAAATAGAGAATCTTTATCTCACTTGTTGATTGGATTTCACACCCTGGACTAGTGGCTTCATCCGCTTATCCAAATGATAGAAGAGCTGGCAGCGGGGTGCCCAACCCCAAATTAATACACACAAATTCTCTTCACTCTTTTTGCCGCAGATTTATCAGTCCAAGCATAATTGTGTAAACAAAAGAGAAAGAAGGATGACCTTCTACCCAGATGCGTCCTTCAGATGGGAGCCGCTCTTGTGAATCCAGTTGGATTGTGACGTACCATATTATCTGTTTACCATTCGTTGACATAAGCATACACCTCTCTCAAAATGTTTTCAATACCTCTGTTTAATAAAATAAAAGGCTCTAGCACATGAGTGATCCATGCTTCCCTCTGCGAAGGGCCTTTCTTTTACTTTTATGTTCAGTCTCCACCATATTCTTTGAGCACTTTCTTGAGAACACAATGGTCATTCTTAGTGTGATATGTTTGTCCCAAAGTACGGTTGATTGTGGTATAATTTTGATACTTGTATCTTTGATATCTTTACTTCTAGTCTTCCCTTGAACTTCAGAGGTGCCCTGGCATTTATGTTTTGCCCCACACTTAAGGGCAAGCGAGATACCACTTTATCATATCCTATTATGAATACTTCAATCTTGCAAAAAGTTATGCTTCATGTTGTTTATTATTAATATGTTGTTATCTTCTCATGGTTCGCATAGCTATTAAGTGACAGTATCTTGCATGTATATTATCATGAACATAATTAAGTATGTCATCATATAGTGAGTATATTTACATCATATGAAACAAATGTGTTCGTAAAAGTCTTTTGTCGCACTCAGTTGTCACTGAATTGCTGGAGGACAAGCAATAAGCTAAGCTTGGGGGGAGTTGATACGTCGAAAATGTATCTCCTTTTCCGAACACTTTTCTTATTTTTTTTCTCTAAACTTGTGTGTTTTGAATACAACTAACAGGGACTAACGCTGTTTTCAGCAGAATTACTTTGGTGTCTTGTTTTTTTGCAGAAAAATCAACTTTCGGGAAATTGCCCAGAAAAGACCCCATTGGTGTTTTCACCCCGGGAGCCAGAAGGGGGCCAGGAGAGGAGCCACAGGGTGGCCACACCCCCCTGGCGCGGGCCCCCCTTGGCCGCGCCAGCATAGGGTGTGGGTCCCCCAGAGCCCCCCTCAGACTCCCCTTTCGACTACAAGTAGCCTCCAACCCTAAAACCCGAGGGGTTCGTCATATTGCACAGAAACACAACAGAGCGCCGCCGCCATCCCGAACCTCGATTCGGGGATCAAAAGTACCTGTTCTGGCGCCCTGCCGGGACGGGAAGTGGAGGAGATCATCGCCATCGTGATCACCAATGCCTCTCCATCGACCATCCATGTTTCCCCCATCCATGTGTGAGTAATTCCCCGCTGTAGGCTGAAGGGGATGGTAGGGATTGGATGAGATCGTTCATGTCATAATGTCATGATTGTTAGGGAATAGTGCCTAGTATCCTCTATTAGTGATATTGACATTGTTGCAACTTGTTATGATTAATGCTTTCCACTTTGGGCCCGAGTGCCATGATCTCAGATCTGAACATGTTATTGAATCACGATGATAATTATTGTTTCTTGATCATACCTGCAAGTTGTTTACACACATTGTTGTCCGGAACCCGAGGCAACGAAGTGACAGAAATCGGGACAACCGGAGGGGATGGCTGCGATGTGAGGATCACATGTGTTCACGGAGTGTTAATTCTTTGCTACGGTGTTCTATTAAAAGGAATACCTTAATTACCAGTAGTTCCCTTGAGGCCCCGCTGAAAACGGGCTGGTAGGACAAAATATGTTGTGCAAGTTCTCATTGCGAGCACGTACGACTATTTATGGAACACATGCCTATGGTTACTTAGTGCTTGGATGCTTTATCATATTTATCAGCAATGCCCATGACTTGATCATTATTTGAACTATTTTATCCATGCAATGCCCGTTCATCCATCCCTATGCCTACAATATTTAATCCCGTTGTTTACTTCAAACATTACTGCTGCTGCTATTTTCATCTCACTGCTGCTATTATCTCACTACTGCTCCTACTATAAAACTGTTACTACTGATAAACTACTGCGAACAAAAGTACTTTTAGGTGGAGGTGAATTGAAAACTCACTTGTTAAAGCTCATAAATATTCTTTGGCTCCCCTTGTGTCGAATCAATAAATTTGGGTTTTACTTCCCTCGAAGACTGTTGTGATCCCCTATACTTGTGGGTCATCAAAGCGGTGTGCTTTATTTATAAGGCGGGTGAAAGCCTGTTTCGAGAAATGCCAAATTCTATAATTGTGTGGTCCACCATGTTGATACATCACAAACGTATCTATGAATTTTGATGCTACATGCTTGTTTTCTACCAATTGTCCTATGTTTTTGCTATGGTTTTATACCATTTATTGGACTAACCTATTAATCTAGTGCCCAGTGCCAGTTTCTGTTTATTTTGTCTGTGTACTGCAGAAAAGGTCCAAAAATTTAAGTGCTTAGAAAAATCACCAAATATTACAGAAATTCTAACTTCCCGAAAGACTCCCGGAGCCAGAAGAACTCCTCGAGGGGAGGCACGTAGGCACCAGGCGGCCACCAGGTGCGGTATGGACCCATGATGTCTACGCACGCTTCTATTCTTGTAGACAGTGTTGGGCCTCCAAGTGCAGAGGTTTGTAGAACAGTAGCAAGTTTCCCTCAAGTGGATCACCCGATATTTATCGAACTCAGGGAGGTAGAGGTCAAAGATATCCCTCTCAAGCAACCCTGCAATTAAGATACAAGAAGTCTCTTTTGTTCCCAACACACCCAATATACTTGACAGGTATATAGGTGCACTAGTTCGGTGAAGAGATAGTGAAATGTGAGTAATATGGTTGGTTATAAGTAATAATAACAATCTGAAATAAATATGGCAGCAAGCAAACATGTAGCATAACATGCGGAAAATGGCGTTTCAATGCTTGGAAACAAGGCCTAGGGATCCTACTTTCACTAGTGGACACTCTCAACAATGATCACATAATTGAATAACTAAATACCTTCTCTTCACTATGCTACTCTTAACCCTCCCCGGTTGGATAACGAACACTAATCATTGCGTAGGGATGCAAAAAGCATTCCTTAAAGTAAGCATTCCCATGTCTTTTAGCCCCACACTGTCAACTTGAGCGCCCTAGAAGGTACTAGACAAACACCACAATTCATAGAGGAGACACACACGATGTGCACATTGTCACCTTCACACCGGGGGACAAGGTGACTCCAAAGTTCATATTAATAAAACACTTGAGTAGCACAATAGATGAAGAGTAACATCTACTTATTCAACTAGATTACAAAGCTCACGATCACTTATAGATCACACCATGAGAGAGAGAGATGAACCACATAGCTACCGGTAGAGCCCTCAGCCTCGGGGGAGAACAACTTCCTCCTCATCATAGGAGACAACAACGGCGATGGAGATGGCTTCCGGGGGGCACTTCCCCGTCCCGGCAGGGTGCCAGAACAGAGATCTGTCCCCCGAAACTTGGGTTGACGATGACAGCGGCTACAAAAGGTTTCGTGGAATTTCGCCGATTAGGTTAGGGTTTTCGGGAGGAAGGCCTTAAATAGGCGGAAGAGCAACGCCGGTGGGCCACCAGGGTGGCCTCACCACCCCCAGGCGCGGCCAAGGGGGGGGTCCGCGCATGGCTATGGTGAGGTCCCCCTGGTGCCCGTCTTCGACTCCTCTTCGGACTTCTGGATGCTTCCGGGGAAAATAGGAACTTCGGGATTCGTGGGGTCCAATTCCGAGAATATTTCCAGAACTACTTTTCTGAAATAAAAAACAACAAAAAACAGGGAACTGGCACTTGGCATCTCGTTAATAGGTTAGTCCCAGAAAACGTGTAAAAATGCTATAAAGAAGGGAGAAAACATGTAGCAATTGGCATAATATCAACATGGAACATCAGAAATTATAGATACGTTGGAGACGTATCAAGCATCCTCAAGCTTAGTTCCTACTCGTCCTCGAGTAGGTAAACGATAAAACAAAATAATTTCTGAGGTGACATGCTACCACACAATCTTGATCATAATATGTAAAGTAGAGCATGTAAACTAGGATCAAATGAACTAAAGTTGTGATCTATATTTGATATCAACAAGTAATGCATAAACAAATAAGAAGAAAGAAGCAAAACTTTTAATGAATCAATACTAAAAGACTATCAACCGTGCAAAGTTTATAAGAGATTATTTAAGCTTTCAAGAACAACAATATCATGCACGTCAAACGATCTTCACAACCCCTGTTAGGATCAATTCAAGCTTTGCACACGATGCAATGCTTGAATCTTAAACTATTTGCGCACTAAAAACCAGCAAGTGTTCTGCGTTGGTCCCTGGCACCGGGATGTTATGGCAAAGAGAACATTATGGGGGGGGGGGTTGGAAGGTCAATGGAAGAATATGTAAAATTCCCCACATAGTTATGAATGAATGATAATATGAAAACTGTGACGCCCCGAGATCAGGCACTATGCAGATTTCAGCATTTCCGCCAAAATCCACATAATAACCGATTCCAGGTTGCCACTTGTGATAACATTACAACAGTTCACGAATAATTCACAACAACAACAGAGGAGGTATATACAAGACGACTCAAACGAGTCAAGGATACAACTGATACAATACAAAGATCCAAATGACAGCGGAAGAAACAACATAGTGTCCGACTACGGACAGGATACAAATTGGACTAAGAGTCCTGAAGATAACCGATGGCGTCCAATCCCTGCCCAGACCAAGCCGGAGGGATTCCCAAGCTAACATCGTCAGACTTCAAACCTGTTGACTGCAATGTGGAATATGCAGCCACGAAATGGATTCGTGGGTCAGTACTATTAAGTACTAGCAAGTGGATAAACCATAATCACAAGATACCAGCGTAACCAATCATCACAAGATACAAATACTTTGGGTACAACGGAAAGGAAGGGATTATTGCGAAGAAGCGGCAGCGGGCTGCACTAACTAACTACAGAGACACGCTACAACATCCGGCTAAAAGGAAGGGATAAGATAGCGCGACAAAACCAACTATAACTACTCACCAAACAATACCCATCCAGTGTCACCCCCTACTAAGGAAGCAACCCAAGGAAACTCACACTGTTGATTAAGGTGACATTCATTTTTAGGGTGGAGGTAATCTATATTACTAGTCAAGTTATCATCGTTAAGTGTAAGTTGTCTGAGTACTTGTTAGCCAGCACTTTCACCAAGTCATCCATAACCGCGGACAACACGGCTTCTCGAGAAGATTTAACCCTGCAGGGATGCACCAATTTGGCCGTACACGTAAGAATGACGCGCCAGATGCAAAGGCCCTTCCACCAAGCGAGGCACTCAACACAACCCAACTCTTCTTCGCATCAAGCCCAAAGAACCCCGTGCAATTGAGCGCACGGCTAATCAAGCCCCACGAAGAAAAGGGGACCCTTATAGCACTCTAAGAACGTGTCTCCCTAAATGCCGACAACAAAAGTTCCACCCTGGCGCCAAGGGTTTGCACCTGCATATGCATGCGGCAAATGGAAAACCCGAACTAAATGAGGCGATTTGGACGAGATGCGAATCGAATCAAAGTTGCGGGGGGTGCCCATACTCGCTTCCCACATGCGGTTAGCGCGCTCATCATGGATCGGAGGACAAGACCCTTTTCCTAATTAAGGTCGACACTAGCAGGCCTCAAAACCACGCCGGGCCTCCTGCCGATGCCTTATCATCAAATTATTATTACCCAAAACATTAAAATGTTGTTGATTAAGTTGAAACCCAACTATCAAACTAAGCAGGTGATAAGACGGAGAGCAAGACTTGAGCGCAAACAACACTAAGCATGCAACTACGACACAAGGGCCAACAAGGTAAACAAACAACAGGTAATAGGAAGTGGAAGGAAGGCTATATCATGGTTGCAAGGTAAACATATGATAGGATCGAGACACAAGCATCGAATCATAAGGCTAGAATAAAGGCAACGGGAAGAATCGGTAACAAGTGATGAAAGACAGCCATATGTAGCAAGTGAGTATACTTGCCTGAGATCCAGCAAGTAGAGGTACATCCGCAGAACTTGTCGTTGCTCACATCATCTCAACGTCCTATCCGCGAAGAAGCAACGAACTAGAACAAACACCGGATGCAATAATTACTACTACGAGGGAAGATCCGGCATGATGCTAGTTTATATGCATGACAATTAATTGATACATCAAAGTAAACCAATTGACATGGTAAACATATTTAAATGGGCCCATATGCAATTTGGATTGCATATGGAAAAGCCCATGAATTAATGTTGAATTAAATGATCTACAAATAACCATCATGTGAAAGTTGATTAGCATGATGCATGGATGATGAAAAAAATAAGAAAACAACAATAGCTTTAGTTTGATATGTTGTTTACCAAGTTTGGAATTTTATTTATTAAGTTATGAACTTTGGCATTTTAAATGATTTAAACAAACATTTGTTGTTTTCACCAATTTTAAATGTTCAAAACAGATAACAAAATTTATATTTGGAAAGAACACAAAATTTTAGATGGAATACATATTTCATTTGTTGAATTTGGATTTTAGATGAGCAAGTTATTAAATTGACAATTTTAAATGCATTAATTAAGAAATAGTTGTTTTCAGCAATTTAATTTATTCAAAATAGAAAACAAAGTTTCTATTTGGAAAGCTTATTCAATTTTGCATGGAAAACATATTTTACATGTTGGAATTGGATTTGAATTGCCCAAGTTATGAATTTTGCAATTTAAAAGGTGTAATTAAAGTATTGAATTATTACTCCAATTTTAATTAGGAAAAACAGTGAACAAATTGCATATTTGAAAAGTACAGGAAATTTGAAATGGAAAACATATTTTACTTTAAAAAATTGGAGTTTGAATGAATTTGTTATGGACATTTGAATTTCAGGGACCTTGCTGTAATTTTAGGGACCTTGTTGTGAAAAGAATCCTCAGATCTGGATCTGGCGAAACTTCTCTCACCGAGCAGTAGCCCAGCCACAGGGGCTGACTGCTGGGCTCCTGCCAGCGTGGTGCTGACTGGGCCGTGGTGGAGGCCGACTGGGCCTCTGGGGTCCGTGACAGGTGGGACCAGCTGGCTTGCGTGGATAAAAGAGCAAAAGGGGGTTTATTCCGCCCGCGGGGGTTCGATCCCGCGACCTCACGGGCGCGCGGAGGGATATATGGGCTAGCCATCTGGGCTGCTGGCTTGGTTGTGTTCGGAACATGAGCTCACGTAACAAGAGGCAAAACAGCGGCGCGTTTAACTGTCGAACTGAAAATCGACACCTGCAAATCGGCGACGACGGACAGCAAACGACGGCGGCCAAACGAGGCAGCGCTGCTCGACGGCAGCCCACAGAGCAAGGGGGAAGGACGGGGAAGAGGGGCCCGAGGGCGGAGGCTCACCGGGGGGGGGGGGGGGGCTCGAGGAAGGCTAGGTGCAGGAGGGCGCCACGCCCTGACGGAGACGACGGTGGCGACGGTTGCACGCCGGGGAAGAAAACGGCGACGGCGCGGTGGAGCTTGGGGCTCCCGGGCTCGGCCGAGGAAAGGGGGACGAAGAGGGTGTTGTGGGGATTCCATTCCCGCGACAAAGGAGGCTCGACAAGGTCCAGAGCGGCGGCGCCATCCTCTCCAAGGCCCAGCCATGGCAGCTCCGGTTCAGACAAAAAAAATTCAGAGAAAGATACAGAGGGAGGACCAGAGGAAGTAGAAGGAGAGGGTGGCGGCTGAGATGGGGAAGAGAGGAGGAGGAGTTAGGGTTTGGAGCTCCCGGGGCGGCTTTAAGGTGGGGAGGAGCAGGTGGGGAGGGGACCATGGTGGGGGATGGGACAGCGACAGGAGGTCTCCTGCGTGTTCGTCCGTACGGGGAAGAAAGGAGGGTGTGCTGGGCTTTGCTCGCTGGGGTGGTAGGTGGGCCAAACGGCCTGCCTCCCCCAGCGGCTTGTTTTTTTTTTTTTTGGAGATAGAAAAGGTAAGAAAAGAAAGGGATTTTGATGGGTTAAAAACATGAACTCAATTTTAATGGATTAACCACTTCAAATGCCCAAGTGCATGCTATTTAGTTTTTGAAAATTTCAAATTGTGACATTGATTTGAATTTGAACTTGAATTTACCATTAGGGTGTTAATAAAAGGGGACTTTATTAACAAGCAATTTAATTGATTCAAATTCAAAACTATTGAAACCAAATTGAGTTGTTTAGTTTGCAATTTTTAATTGGAAACATTGGACATGTTTGAAAGTTTAAACTGGTTTGAACTTTTTAAGTTGTTTTGAAAACAAGGTGCAATGCATAGGATGCATGATGCAATGCAATGCAAAAAGAAAAAAAAAACAACAACCAAAATCTAATTGGGGGGGGGGGGGGAAATCCCCCGGGTGTTACAGACGACACCACTAACAAGGGATTGCGCCCTCGCAATCCACCCACTAACCCGGGAGGGGAAAGAAGTTCGACTATCGATTCTTCATGCTTCCAGTTTATCTCCTCGACACCACTAACAAGGGCTTCTCGACACCACTAACAAGAGATTCTTGCTCGGAGTGACGATGATGTTCTTCCATTGAGAGCCTTCCGAAGATCGAACCTATCAGGTTTAAAGGCTAAGAGAACGTCCAACCCACGTAGGATCCTATCACTTGGAAAGATAGACAAGAGGGGAGACTCCAAAACAAATAAGGTAGGAGGAGAAATAGAATAGAGGAAAGGAATAAACAAGAATCCTATCGAGAGGTTTCCAAAACAGGTTTGCACAAATAGTTTTGACACTCTAGAAACACGACCGTTAGCGAGGTTATCCTACAGGCTTTGCGGACCCGTTGCTTCGATAACCATTCGTATCGAAACAATTTTGGGAATCGGAAACCAGGCTCTGATACCATTTGTGACGCCCCGAGATCGGGCACTATGCAGATTTCAGCATTTCCGCCAAAATCCACATAATAACCGATTCCAGGTTGCCACTTGTGATAACATTACAACAGTTCACGAATAATCCACAACAACAACAGAGGAGGTATATACAAGACGACTCAAATGAGTCAAGGATACAACTGATACAATACAAAGATCCAAATGACAGCGGAAGAAATAACATAGTGTCCGACTACGGACATGATACAAATTGGACTAAGAGTCCTGAAGATAACCGATGGCGTCCAATCCCTGCCCAGGCCAAGCCGGAGGGATTCCCAAGCTAACGTCGTCAGACTTCAAACCTGTTGACTGCAATGTGGAATATGCAGCCACGAAATGGATTCGTGGGTCAGTACTATTAAGTACTGGCAAGTGGATAAACTATAATCACAAGATACCAGCGTAACCAATCATCACAAGATACAAATACTTTGGGTACAACGGAAAGGAAGGGATTATTGCGAAGAAGCGGCAGCGGGCTGCACTAACTAACTACAGAGACACGCTACAACATTCGGCTAAAAGGAAGGGATAAGATAGCGCGACAAAACCAACTATAACTACTCACCAAACAATACCCATCCAGTGTCACCCCCTACTAAGGAAGCAACCCAAGGAAACTCACACTGTTGACATTCATTTTTAGGGTGGAGGTAATCTATATTACTAGTCAAGTTATCATCGTGAAGTGTAAGTTGTCTGAGTACTTGTTAGCCAGCACTTTCACCAAGTCATCCATAACCGCGGACAACACGGCTTCTCGAGAAGATTTAACCCTGCAGGGATGCACCAATTTGGCCGTACACGTAAGAATGACCCGCCAGATGGAAAGGCCCTTCCACCAAGCGAGGCACTCAACACAACCCAACTCTTCTTCGCATCAAGCCCAAAGAACCCCGTGCAATTGAGCGCACGGCTAATCAAGCCCCACGAAGAAAAGGGGACCCTCATAGCACTCTAAGAACGTGTCTCCCTAAATGCCGACTACAAAAGTTCCACCATGGCGCCAAGGGTTCTCACCTGCATATGCATGCGGCAAGTGGAAAACCCGAACTAAATGAGGCGATTTGTACGAGATGCGAATCGAATCAAAGTTGCGGGGGCGCCCATACTCGCTTCCCACATGCGGTTAGCGCGCTCATCATGGATCGGAGGACAAGACCCTTTTCCTAATTAAGGTCGACACTAGCAGGCCTCAAAACCAGGCCGGGCCTCCTGCCGGTGCCTTATCATCAAATTATTATTACCCAAAACATTAACATGTTGTTGATTAAGTTGAAACCCAACTATCAAACTAAGCAGGTGATAAGACGGACAACAAGACTTGAGCGCAAACAACACTAAGCATGCAACTACGACACGAGGGCCAACAAGGTAAACAAACAACAGGTAATAGGAAGTGGAAGGAAGGCTATATCATGGTTGCAAGGTAAACATCTGATAGGATCGAGACACAAGCATCGAATCATAAGGCTAGAATAAAGGCAACGGGAAGAATCGGTAACAAGTGATGAAAGGCAGCAATAGGTAGCAAGTGAGTATACTTGCTTGAGATCCAGCAAGTAGAGGTACATCCGTAGAACTTGTCGTTGCTCACATCATCTCAACGTCCTATCCGCGAAGAAGCAATGAACTAGAACAAACACCGGATGCAATAATTACTACTACGAGGGAAGATCCGGCATGATGCTAGTTTATATGCATGACAATTAATTGATGCATCAAAGTAAACCAATTGACATGGTAAACATATTTAAATGGGCCCATATGCAATTTTGATTGCATATGGAAAAGCCCATGAATTAATGTTGAATTAAATGATCTACAAATAACCATCATGTGAAAGTTGATTAGAATGATGCATGGATGATGAAAACAATAAGAAAACAACAATAGCTTCAGTTTGATATGTTGTTTACCAAGTTTGGAATTTTATTTATTAAGTTATGAACTTTAACATTTTAAATGATTTAAACAAACATTTGTTGTTTTCACCAATTTTAAATGTTCAAAACAGATAACAAAATTTATATTTATAAAGAACACAAAATTTTAGATGGAATAAATATTTCATTTGTTGAATTTGGATTTTAGATGAGCAAGTTATTAAATTGACAATTTTAAATGCATTAATTAAGAAATAGTTGTTTTCAGCAATTTAATTTATTCAAAATAGAAAAAAAACTTATATTTGGAAAGCTTATTCAATTTTGCATGGAAAACATATTTTACATGTTGGAATTGGATTTGAATTGCCCAAGTTATGAATTTTGCAATTTAAAAGGTGTAATTAAAGTATTGAATTATTACTCCAATTTTAATTAGGAAAAACAGTGAACAAATTGCATATTTGAAAAGTACAGGAAATTTGAAATGGAAAACATATTTTACTTTAAAAAATTGGAGTTTGAATGAATTTGTTATGGACATTTGAATTTCAGGGACCTTGCTGTAATTTTAGGGACCTTGTTGTGAAAAGAATCCTCAGATCTGGATCTGGCGAAACTTCTCTCACCGAGCAGTAGCCCAGCCACAGGGGCTGACTGCTGGGCTCCTGCCAGCGTGGTGCTGACTGGGCCGTGGTGGAGGCCGACTGGGCCTCTGGGGTCCGTGACAGGTGGGACCAGCTGGCTTGCGTGGATAAAAGAGCAAAAGGGGGTTTATTCCGCCCGCGGGGGTTCGATCCCGCGACCTCACGGGCGCGCGGAGGGATAGATGGGCTAGCCATCTGGGCTGCTGGCTCGGTTGTGTTCGGAACATGAGCTCACGTAACAAGAGGCAAAACAGCGGCGCGTTTAACTGTCGAACTGAAAATCGACACCTGCAAATCGGCGACGACGGACAGCAAACGACGGTGGCCAAACGAGGCAGCGCTGCTCGATGGCAGCCCACAGAGCAAGGGGGAAGGACGGTGTCGTGGTGGTATCACGGCAGATGCCATAGGATGGCTAAAGATGTGGGGACGAAGGACGCTGGAGGCGCTCGGGGAGGGATCACGCGACGAGTGGACGCGTGAGGTGAATAATAAACACTGCAAACAACACGATCTACCCAGGTTCAGGGCCCTCGTGAGGAGGTAAAACCCCTACTCCTGCCTTTCTCTCTGTATTCTGGTGTCTCACCGAGTAGCCACAGTACAAATGTTCTTGCTACCGAGTAGCCACTCTTCCCTCTCCGGGTAGGATTAGGTCAAGAATCTCTACGTGAGTTCTAGTAACGCTCTGTGGTGTGCGTCGTGTGTGTTCGTGCCTCGCGCAGGAGGCGGCTGAGCACCTTATATACCCGGTGCCCTGCCGGATACAGCCAAATACAACAAGTGTCGACATTGTGTGCACATCGTCCTTCTTCCGAGTTCCCGCTGACAGCTTTGGCTTCTAAGCTTGTCCTGATGCAGAAAGTCGTTGGGCAAAACCAAGTAACCAGTCTGTTATCACTGTGCGAACACAGAGTAGGTCCCCCCTATCCTGCGACGCCCTGCTGACACACTGTCGCTGTCAGGCACGCCGTCCCCAGATGAACAGTGCTGTAAACAGTGCCAAGTACGGATCCGGGATACGCGGGATCCTGTGTCAGAACGGCTCCTTTGACTTCTGGCCCGAGTAGATTCCCGCCAATCTTACTCGGACCAGCTCTTCTACTCGAACAGATATAGCTTGCTTGATATCTCCTTCTGGTCATCTTTTTGTGAGACCGAGTAGCAGTCGACCGGGTAGCAAGTACCGGGTAGGCGGCTACTCGACCAAACTTCTCTTCTGACTGTTACCTTTACCACTTGCCTTTACCCTACTCGGGGGTAACCCCCCGACAGTAGTCCCTGAAGCTGGTAGAGCCCTGCGAACTCGTTCACTGGGCCCTACCAGCTTAAAACCAAGCTTGGCAACCTTGCCCTTGAATCTCAATATACCGAGTAAAACCTCCGAGTAGCACTTTGAAAAGTACCTTGAGTTTCCTCTCTTCCGAATAAAGCCAGCCTCCTTCTCGGTTAACCGAGTAAAAAGACTTAGGGAATTTCTTCAATCGAATCTCTGCAGCGCAGAGCACAATCCGGCTTTCCGTGCTGCAACTGGGCACGTGTCACGCATCCAGGACCGCGACGCCTCGCTGCCCAGGACCTGACAGGCCACGCGCCCAGTTTTCACGGAGCGGGCCCACGACCTCGTAATGTCCCATCATGCGCAGTAATCGCCCACGATCTCGTCGTGGGATCTAATGCGGCCGTTACGCGCGCGTTCCGCGCTGTGTGCGTTTCCAACCGGCCACAGACCCCACGCCGCACGATTTATTGCCACGATCGATCCCACTACTCCAATTTATAACGGTAATCCGTGGTGCGGTATAAATACCCCCACGGTAACTCCCTCTTCTCCTTCCGCTTCACTTTCCCCTTCTGCCTCCTCGAACCTCCGCCGTCTCAAAGCTCTCCGCCGCCGCGCAACTCCTTGCGCCGCCGCGGGCTTGTCCACTCCACCAATCTCTTCCAAACTTCTCCAGTCTTTCTGCTCGCTGCCATGGCTCGCGGTGACAGTGCTCGCGCCGGCTGGGCGGGCTCCGACGTCACCGCGGAGGACTGCCAGTGGCTCGTGAACACCCGGAGGGTTCCTCCCGGTGTTTGCTGCCGGCCGTCCAACAGCGAGATCATTCCGGCTCCAGAGGACGGGGAGCACGTCGTCTTCCTCGCGCACTTCGCGCGAGGATTCGGCCTTCCCGCATCCAACTTCCTCCGTTCTTTCCTGGATCACTACGACCTCCAAATGCATCATCTGCCTCCCAACGCAGTCGTCTTCCTCTCCTATCACGCCGTGGTGTGCGAAGCCTTTCTCGGCGTTCGCCCCACGACGGAGTCGTGGTCGAAGTACTTCTTCTTCCGCCAACAGAGCCAGGGCAAGAAGGATGGCGCGGACACCAGCAGCCGGGTAAACCGAGACCGGCGAGCGCCTGACTCGGCGTGCAGCGCACCGGGCACCAATCACCCTCGCATCAAGGTGCCTGGATTCTGTCCGCAAATGCCAGAAGTCCTTTCTTGTATGTGAAGAACATCCCGCCACGAAGGACGGAGGCCCTCCAAGATCGAAGACCGATCAATCTGCCCCCGTGGAGCAACCGAGTTCTACGCAGGCAGAAATTGGAAGAGCAAGCAGCCCCTCCCCCCGCGCACAGCAGGAAACTTGATGCAGATGGAGGAGCGGCTCGCCCATCTGATCGGAGAAGGGCTCAAGAGCGACGATCCAGTCGCCTGCTGGATTCGCAACCGCGTGCTGCCTCTGCAACGCCGCTCCCACCCCATGTGCTACATGGGTGGCCCTCGCGATTGTACTCGGACGACAATGTTCGAGCTCAGCAACGCAGATGTTGCCGCTTACGCTCGGTCCATCCTGACCACAAGCCTTCGAGACAACTGGCAATACGGTTTCATCCCGTACAGCCGCACAAAGCCGATTCCGCGGGTACGTTATTCTTAATCTGCTTCTCGTATATGCAATCCGAGTAGATAGCTTCCTCTCCTTGCTGCGACTAGCATTCGCATTCTGCGCCGAGTAGGGCGCTTAGCGGAACTGCTCAGGCTTAATATGCTTGCTGTTTGCACGCCTTGTCAGGTAGCACACTTAGGAGAAACATTTAGGCTTAATGTGCTTGATGCTTGCACGCCTTGCCGAGTAGGACACTTAGGAAAGACATTTAGGCTTAATGTGCTTGATGTTTGCACGCCTTGCCGAGTAGGACACTTAGGAAAGACATTTAGGCTTAATGTGCTTGATGTTTGCACGCCTTGCCGAGTAGGACACTTAGGCGAATCGTTTAGGCTTAATGTGCTTGGTGTTTGCACGCCTAGTCGGATAGAGTGCCTTCATGCTACTCGGCTCACTTTGCGATGTTTCTCTATTCTTCAGGTCCTTGATCGTCAACTTGCTGAGAGCAGTGAGCGCTTCGAGGGCAACTGGTTAGATGACCGAGAGGAAGATGATGAGGTCTCCTTCGAGACCGCGGACAAGCTTGATCCTCCTGAAGCCGCTCAGACGAGTAAGCATCACGTCGACGCATCTCTTCGCGACTGGTCCGAGGACGAAGATGAAGGTAACTGATTTTATCCCGTCTGATCGCGAGCGGCACAAACTAATTGCTTCCTGCTTCTGAATTGCCTTTCTTCCTTTCAATTTCTCAGATGGTGCTGGTGCTGAGGATGACGGCGAGGATGAGGGCGAGGACGAGGCAGCCCTGGTCGTCGATCCCCTTGCAGTTGCTGCTCCTGTTACCCGCAAGCGCGCGGGTAGCGGTGCCCAAGAGCCCCCCGCCAAGAAGAAGAAGCCGACCGAGAAGACGACCAAGAAGGTCGTGAAGAAGAAACGACCAGCGATCCCTACCCGCAAAGGGTAAGTTCCTTCTCGATTGCACACTTTGGTTCACTTCGTTCTTTTCGGTTGCTCCCCAATCCTTTTACTTCGCTGTTTCCTCTCAGTTTTCCTTTGCCTTCTTCTTATTTTCTGAACGCAATTTTCTCTTCAGAGCCCCCCTGGATGCGGATGCCGCTCGTGCACCCACTGAGACCAAGAAGCAGGCCGCCATCGACGTTGATAAGCTTATCGACCTCGACGGCGACGAGAATGAAGCCGCCAACGCACATGGACACATGGACACCGATGCCCAGAATGTCGAGCTGGAGCAGCAGTCCCGCGCGGATCAAGAAGCGCAGGATGCTGCTCACCAAGATAGGCCTCCTTCTCCTCCGGCCAACACAGCCGAGGAGAACCAAGATCAAGATCAAGAGACGCACAACGACGCCGCCCCTGAGCGGCAGGAAGAAGAACAAGAGCAGCCAGCCACAGGGGCTGCTAAACAGGAAGATCCCGCGGCCCAGCCGCGGGTAGAAGAAACAGATGCCTCACAGCCAGATCCCGCTGCCGAGCAGCGGGTAGAAGTAGTCGACGAGGCGGAGCAATACCCTCTGAGCGACGCGCAACCAGGCGCCGCGCAGGGTAGCGCTCAGCCAGACGCTGCGCCGAGTAGCGCACCACTGGCGCCGCCCACTGCCAAGCCTGTTACGAGGAAGAGCGCCCAGGAAGCTGCCGAGAAGAAGGCCGCCGAGGAGAAGGCCAAGAAAGCCACCGAGAAGAAAACCACCGAGAAGAAGGCCACCGAGAAGCCTACTGTTCAGAAGGAGACTTCGAAGAAGCGGGCTGCCGAGAAGCCAGCAGGCCCGGCAGATGACACTGTTCGCAGGAATCCGGCGCGTGGCGCCAGCCAAGATGCAGCCGTGATGCCGCCGCCAACATCAACCACCAAGTCCACTCAGCTGGCTATCCGCGAGCCTGGCGCGGCTGCTGACGCCGTTGGCGCATCCAGCATCGTAGATCCGCCCAGCTTTCCACCTTAAATGGTGAAGGTCAGCCAGCAGCACGAGGTTGGCTTAACCCCCGCGGAGAGGAAGCTCGCTCTTCGGAAAGGGAAGAAAACTGCGGCAGTGGACTCCAGACCCCCGGCCCCAAATCAGGACAAATCCCTCTCCATTTCTTCGCGCGGGGTTCAGGACCAGGCGGTGACATCTCAGGGCCTTGAGCAAGTGCTCGATCTGGTTGGCTTCATCGATGCCAAGTGGGACAACAAGGTGCTGGGCAACTCGAACTGGGACGACACGGATTTGGGCGACTTGGACCATATGCGTGTCGATTTGGGCGACTTGGCAAACCCATGACCATCTCATCCAACTCCGCCACGCTTGCTGCCAAGATGTTCGTCCACCGCAAGAACGCTGAGGACCTCGAGCAATCTTATGCGGTAAGCTTCTACTCATCCTCTCCAAGTTGCGTTTCGCTTTTCTTCTACTCTTCTTCTTTTCCTTATCCATCACCCAGTCCCCGAGATTCTGGCCGAGTAGGCGGATACACTCCCGAGTTGCCGCCTTCTCGGGTTGAATCTTTATTACTTTGCCTGATTCTTCTTCCTTTTGCTTCTCAGAATAGCTTATTAAAGCGGACCAACCTGCACCGTCAGCTACTCTGGAACCATGCCATTGCCAAGAGACGCATCGAGGCCCTAGAACGAGAACGCGCAGACGGCAAGGCAGCCGAGAAGGATGTGATGACCACCACATTGAAACTTTCTGAAGTTGAAGGTACACTTTTAGCCATGCGGTTCTTGCGTTTGGTGTTTACGCCCGCTTTTGCTTTCTGCGCTAACCACTTCTACTCTGCAGGGAAGTTAAAGGCCCTGGCGGAGGAGCACTCAACCTGCCGCGCCTTTGTCGAGAGTGGCCAAGCCACGATTAACCGACTAGAAGGTACGTTGCCGTCTTCTCGGCTTGTCTTTGTGTTTCTTTCTTCGCTACTCTGCTGACCGCGCTTTGCTCTTTTCAGAAGATCATAAGAAGTTTGCTGAGGAACATCAAGACTGCCTCAAACCTGCTGAGGTGCAGCAGCAGTTGTCCAGCCAGGCTGTCGAGCTGCAGAAAGAACATGCTACCGAGATGGAGAAGCTCCAACTCCAGCTGCGCACTGCGCTCCAGGATGCTATTGACATTGCTGCCGAGAAGGATAGAATAATCGCCGAGAAGGCAAAGAGCGAAGCAGCAGCCAAGGCCAAGGAGAAAACCCTCGAGCAGGAGTGCGAGGTGCTGAAGAAAAGCAATGCTAATCTCTTTGCTCAGCTGAACGGGCTCCGCCTGATTGAAGAGAGGCACCTAGCCAACGAGGAGACATGGAAGACCCAGCTGCAAGGGCTGCGCCATGACTTGAACAGTCAGTGTTCTCTTTTCTTTGCTTCACTGCTTCCTCTTGTTCCTCTGCTACTCGTTTCTTATTTCTACTCTGTTATTGTTTCTGATCTTCTCGATAGCTCTTGCAGGAGTCTTCCCCGACTTCGAGTCTTCTTGCGTGCCTGCCCTGGCAAAGGTCCGAGCAGCTCGCGCTGAGAAGGGCGAGCCTCTGGACACCAGAGCAGAAATCGAGGAGAGCATCCTGATTATGCAAGGGCAGGTTCCGCGGCTAGCGGGCATGGGCACCGAGCTGGTGCGCGTTGCCTTCCAGATCCACAACCTTTTCTGGCCTGATGACTCTGCGCCGACAACAATCTCCGGACTTGCCTTGAAGTTGCAACTCGTGAAAGCCGAGCTGAAGAAGTGGCGCACATCGGGAGCTCGGGCCGGCGCGGACATGATGCTTCTATTTATCACCAGCTGGTATGAAAACCTTAATCTGCAGATTGTCCGCGAGATGCGCCAGGATTCCAAGTGGGAGAAGAACCCCGACTGCGTGGCTATCCGACAGATGGTCGCTCACGAGGTCGCTCAATATGCTGATACCGCGACCTTCATCGACGGCCTCACCGAGCCCGACACCGAGGTGGACGAAGGCGAGGAGGAGGACGAAGACGAAGAAACGAACACAGAGGAGCTGGACCTGAGCTGCTTCGAGTCTCCTGGTGGCAAGACCGGGAGGGGGAAGGCCGCGGTTGTCGCGGATAGCGATGAAGAGGCCGAGCACGAGAAGATGTCGATTGACACCTCCGCGCTCGAGTTCGGCACCTCGTCAGGAGCTGCCCTCGACGACACCGTCAGCCTTTGCGCCCAAGCCACCGAGCCCGACGCCGAGCTAGCGAAGACCGTCCCCGTCAACCTGGAAGCGGATGCGACCAAGGCCGGGGCCGATGACGAAGCTGCGAAGACTGTTGACGCCAGCTCGGAGGCAGACGCGACCAAGGCCACTACTGGAGATGAGGCAGCTAAGGCTAGCACCGAGAACGCCGCCTCGACCTGAATCTGTCCTGCAGCTCATTTCTCAAACACTTATCAGATCCCCGGGATGCCGGGTGCAAATGTATCAGACTACTTATGCCGTTTGCTACTTATTTTTATTCACACTTGTTATTTTCAACTTAATCAATTTGTTCAGCCTTGGCTCGATGCCGGGTTGCGTTATCATGCGAGTCCCCGAGTTGCATTTCTTATTCACTCTCTCTTTTTGTCTCAGCTCTACCCGCAACTTGTTGCTTTTTTGGTATTCGAGTCACAAGAGTTGAAGAGCAGAGCTGCAAATACTTAGCCGCTTAGAAACAATCATAGTAACGCAACCCACCACTTAGCCGAAAAGAAAAGACAGAGAACAAAAGTAAATGCACCCTACTCGGTTCCTGCACTCTTTTCTTCCTTAGCAATTTTTCTTGTGCTCATTGACCTTTTGCTTGTTCTCTTGCTTGCCATGGAGCCGGGTTTCGGACAGCAGCAGAGTCGAAGAGTTGGCATGTAGGTTTAAACACAATACTCAATGTACTCTTGAATTTTGAAGTAGAGCAACCAAATAGGCAAAAGGCAAAGCCGAGTAGAAACACTTAGAGCAATTTTGGACGAGGGCAGTCCCCGAGTTCAATTTCAGATTGCAGAATAGAATTTCAACTCGGATAAGAGGGTACATACACATCTTTGCTCACGAATGAAAACGACGCAGTAGGGCTACATTCCAAGGGCGCTTGGATTCCTCTCCAGCTTTATCTGCCCTGTTCGCCTGTGATGGGCGCGCATCTACAAGATAGTATGCATCGTTGTGCAGCGCTTTGCTCACAATGAAAGGCCCTTCCCATGGAGGAGACAACTTGTGCATCCCGGCTGTGCGCTGCACAAGCCTAAGGACCATGTCTCCTTCTCGGAAAACCCTTGGGTTCACCTTTCGGCTATGATAACGCCGCAGGTTTTGCTGGTAGATAGCCGAACGTGACAGAGTAAGCTCTCTTGCTTCTTCAAGCAGGTCAATGTCGTCTTCTCGAGCTTCTCTCGCCTCCACCTCAGTATAGAGGGTTACTCGGGGGGAGTCATGCTCTAGGTCTATTGGCAACACGGCCTCAGCCCCGTATACCAAGAAGAATGGCGTGTAGCCGGTTGACCGGTTAGGGGTAGTCCTTAGACTCCACAACACCGCTGGCAACTCGTCTAGCCAACACCCAGGTGTTTTCAGCAGTGGCTCAATCAGCCTTGGCTTTATGCCAGCTAGCACCATGCCATTTGCTCTTTCAACTTGCCCATTGGAGGCGGGATGCGCAACGGACGCAACATCTAGCCGGATATGCTTATCTCTGCAGAACCGCACCATTGCCCCCTCTGCGAAATTTGTGCCGTTGTCAGTGATGATGCTGTGCGGGTAGCCATATCTCAGGATCACATCCTTCAAGAATTTCACAGCTGTGGCCCCATCGCACTTCCGAATAGGCTTCACTTCGATCCACTTGGTGAACTTGTCCACCATGACCAGGATGTGTGTCATGTTGCCTTTAGCTGGCTTGAAGGGGCCAACCATATCCAGGCACCATACGGCAAACGGCCATGTGATAGGAATTGTCTTCAGCTCGGAAGCGGGCATGTGAATCTTACTCGCGAACATCTGGCAGCCGCTGCACTTCCTCACGATATCTTCAGCTTGCTGCAGAGCTGTGAGCCAGTAGAAGCCATGCCGAAAAGCTTTCTTGACCAATGCCCGAGAAGAGGCGTGATGTCCGCACTCTCCTTGGTGTATCTCTACCAGAATCTCTTCTCCTTCTTTTGGTTCCACGCAGCGTTGCAGCACGCCGGTGTCACTCCTCTTGTGCAGCACATCTCGGAATATAGTGTAGCCCTTGGATCTTCTCTGAATCTGTCTTGCGGCCACCTCATCTTCTGGCAGAGTACCGTCCCTTAGAAAGGATAATGTGGGCACGGCCCAACTCGGTGTCTCCCGTGTGGGAAACACTGGTTCGTCCACTTCCATTGGGACAGGCACCTCTGGTTGCTCTTTAGGGTTGGGAGCACTTCTCTGGAGCCCTGATCGATTGGCAAGGACTTCCTCAATGAATGCGACAGTCCCCGGGTTAAGGACAGCAGTCCCCGAGTATGGAGTGGCAGTCCCCGAGTAGGGAGTGGCAGTCCCCGAGTAAGGAGTGGCAGTCCCCGAGTAGGGAATGGCAGTCCCCGGGTAGGGAGTGGCAGTCCCCGAGTAGAGGACGGCAGTCCCCGAGTTGGGGGCAGCAGTCCCCGGGTAGGGAGTGGCAGTCCCCGAGTAGAGGACGGCAGTCCCCGAGTCGGGAGCAGCAGTCCCCGGGTCTCCTGTAGCATTCTCCCAGTCAATCTCCATGGGATCAGATTCCTCGCTTGGCAGAGAAGGAACAAATATGGATTCCGAGTTGGGAGAGGGCTTGATGGATGGCTTCCTCAAGTGCTCCAAGGCAACCCCCGCCGGGATGGATTGCCGAGAAGATCCCAACTTGGACAGCTCGTCTGCCGCTTCGTTCTCTGCTCGGTGAATGTGCTGGAACTCGCAGCCCTCGAAGAATCCAGTCATAGACTGTACCAGGAAGCGATATGATGCCATGTTGGCATCTAGAGCATCCCAGGTGCCAGAGACTTGCTGCACCACCAGATCTGAATCGCCATAGCATATAATGCGCTGCACGCCAACCTCCTTGGCTACTCGCAAGCCATGCACCACTGCCTCGTACTCTGCTACGTTGTTGGACGCCTTGAAATGAATCTGGAGCACATACTTGAGTTGATCTCGCTTGGGTGACGTAAGCACCACGCCAACACCAAGGCCTTCCTTCACCTTCGAGCCATCAAAGTGCATCTTCCAGTAATTAGAAACTGGAGCAGGAGGTTCATACTGCACCTCGGCCCAATCCACCAGAAATTCCGCCAGAATCTGAGACTTGATTGCTTCTCTTCTCGCATACGCGGGTGCATACGCGGCCAGCTCGATTGCCCACTTGGCTACTCTGCCACTCGCCTCCTTGTTGCCCATGATATCCGAGATGGGCGCAGAGCTCACAACCGTGATAGGATGCTCTTGGAAGTAATGCTTTAGCTTCTTGGCACCCAGGTACACGCCGTAGGTCATCTTCTGGTAATGCGGGTAGTTTTGCTTGGAGCTAGACAGCACTTCACTGAGATAGTACACTGGGCGCTGCACACTCTTGCCTTCTTCTTCTCGCTCCACCACAATCACCACACTGACTACTCGGTTAGTGGCAGCAATGTACAACAGCATTGGCTCCTTGGGTAGCGGACTAGCCAAGATGGGAGCGCTAGCCAGCATTGCTTTCAGCTCGTTGAATGCCACATCCGCTTGCGGAGTCCAGACAAACTTGTCACTTTTCTTCATCAGCTGGTATAGAGGCAGGGCCTTCTCGCCCATTCTGCCCAGAAAACGGCTCAGAGATGCCAAGCAACCGGTGAATTTCTGCACGTCTTTCAGGGATCTCGGCAAAGACATGCTCTCAATAGCTTTTATCTTTGAAGGATTGGCTTCAATGCCCCGACTAGACACCAGGAAGCCGAGTAGCTTGCCAGCCGGGACACCAAAGGTGCATTTACTCGGATTCAGCTTCATTTTGTACTTGCGTAGGTTAGCAAAGGTTTCCTCCAGGTCGGCAAGCAGAGTATGTGTTTTATTCGTTTTGATGACAATGTCATCTACGTACACCTGCACATTCTTGCCGAGCTGGTCGTGCAAGCATTTCTGCATGCATCTCTGATAGGTTGCACCCGCATTCCTCAAGCCAAAACACATGACACGATAGCAATAAAGAATCTAAGGGAACATTATTTTTTATGGGACTGAAGGCGACGAAAGAGAACTAGAGTTGTAATGTAGGATAAGGGTATCGTAGAAGCCGAGAAGCCTCAGTAGCATAAATACACTGTTGAGATCTTATGGTATTTTGGGCATTACAATACTAGTAGTACTTTTATGGCCGCGGCGATTTAGAGGCCGGTCTACATGTAGTCTGGTATTTTGAAAAAATTGATAATGATATTTTAAACTTTAAAAAAATATGATTTTTTTTTCTAAATGTAGATAGTCTCAAGATTTACCATTGAATAATTTCAATGGAAAATTCTGAAGGGTACGTTGCATAGAAAACAAAATTTTTTCCTACGGCGATAAACCCGAATGGCCAAGATCTAATCTATGAGATGAAAGGCAACAGGGAGAAAGAGAGTCTTGAGAAAACATACCCTTGAAGACTCAAAGTGGTACGAGATAAAATCTCGTTGTTGGCGTAGTCGTACTCACGCCGATTCCGAGCGAGAAGAAGTGCACCGCAATCCGGCGGTGCCTCCGTAATCGGTCACACGTTCAACTCGACGAAGACTTCCGTTCCCTCGATCCAGCGGGTAGCGGAAGTAGAGGATCCCCGGAACTCCAGCAACACGACGACGTGGTGGTGGTGAAGAATCCCACGGTCAGGGCTTCGCCAAGCCGGAGACCATGGAATGGAGCAGCGGGTGGAGGGAAAAGGAAGTGAGCAAGTGTGTGAAGAAGAGGGAGCTCTCACCCTCCTTTTATAGGGGAGGGGGAGGCAGCCCAAGGGGGGAGTGCGGCCAGCCATGGGTGCCCCCACCTCTACCTCTCTTCATGTGAGTGGAAGCCCCACTCACACCCACTCATGGTCCCTTAATTTCCACTTAGAAAATCCAAAGGTTTTTCTTTAATAAATAAATAAAATATTTTTATTTATTTATTTATATTTGTTAATTCCATTAACAAACATTTGCATGCAGCACCTCGAATCATTTGTTAATTCTATTAACAACCATTCGACGAAAAACCCCTTGAACTATTTCAATTCTCCCCGAAATAATTTTCGGAGCTGCCCAAAATATTCTTCGGTATTCCGTATCCTCTCTGACGCCTCATCGAACCTTAAGTGTGTCACCCTACGGTTCGCGAATAATATAGACATGACCGAGACTCCTCTCCGATCAATAATCAACAGCGGGATCTGGAGATCCGTGATGACTCCTATATATTCAACGATGACTCTTGTGATCGTATGAACCTTTCAACGTCGTAACGATTTTCCTTTGTCTCGCGATATATTACTTGTCCGAGATCCGATCATCGGTATCCACCATACCTTGTTCGATCTCGTTATCCGACAAGTACTCTTTTATCGTTCCCGTGATATAACATCCTTGTGATCATATCACGTGCTTGCAAGCGGTGTCGATGTGATACCACCGAGAGGGCCCTGAGTACATCTCTCCGTCATATTGGATGGACAAATCCCATTCTTGATCCATGAGATTCAACTAACACTTTCCGAATACCTAATGCCACCTTTATAGTCACCCTGTTACGGTGTGACGTTTGATGTCATCAAAGTATTCTTTCAGTATTAGTGATTAACATGATCTCATGGTCTAAGGAACAAAGTTACTCCGAATGTAAGACATAACAACAAAACTAAATGACTTGATCGTATTGTTATACTTAGTTAGGGTCTAAGTTTATCACGTCATTCTCCTAATGACATGACCCCGTTATTAACAACATCCAATGCCTATGATCAGGAAACCTTGATCATCTGTTAATCAACGAGCTAGTTAAAAGAGAGCCTTCACTAGGAACGTTGGTTTGTTTATTAATCACACATGTATTAATGTTTCCGGTTAATACAATTCTAGCATGAGAATTAAACATCTATAATAAACAAGGAATAACATAATAAACACTTTATTATTGCCTCTCGGGCATATTCCCTTCAAATTCATTGTATTTTAGTCTGAGAAAAAAAAGAGAAATAAAAAGATCCACTATCGGTGAGTCTTTTTCATTGTAGAACCTGTGACCTGAGTTTTCTCAGTGGTCTAAGAAATGCGTTGAAACATTTAGTCATCTTTGGCCTCTAACAGTTAATACGTAAGCTGGATGTGTGATCTTCCATTCTACTATTTTGAGTGATGTAAGATTTGTTTAATGCTGTTTCATAAGTTTTATACTCTCTCGGTCCCGATGTATATGACACAATACCAAAAACATGCAGTCCCATCTCTTAGGCATATTTTGTATTAATTCTCTTCTAATTAGTGGGTGGTTGCCTCTCTCCATCCCTCTCCACCAATGCATGTAATATTTAAACCCCAATGAATGAATACCTAGGGCCTAGAGAATTGCTATATGTGCCCTATACACCAGGACGGAGGGAGTATTAATGATTGACCTACACCACGCAGCAATACGTGTGCATGGCCACCTTATTGGCAAACTAGATAATAATTTATTTTGAAGAAAGTGATTACGGTGGAGTAAGTATATTTCTAATGAATATATGACAACAATCCGTAATTATGTCATAATCATTATTACAGAAAGTAACTCTAAGGCAGCCGCAATGTGCAAAAAAAGCCCACCTTAAGTCCTATGTGGCATCTTTAAAGTTGACCTTATACATTGTGCATAAAAATAAACCTATCCATAAGGCTAAGGTGCACCTCAAACTTGTGGGTTGTCCACGGGCAATAAAAATCATTTCTCTTTCTTCTCTCTCACATATACGTGTGTATACCAATAGTACAAGTGGATCCTGCCTTACGTTTAAAACTCACCTTATACATTGTGAGAAATTTCATAAGGCAAGTGGGCCCCACCTTATGGAAAAACTACACCATATACATTACGGCTGCCCTAAGCTATTACAAATGAGATCATAATCTAAGCGGAAAATAACAAACGAAAGTTGGTTCTGCAATATAGAGATTTAGAGTCCCCAACAAGAGCGGCGGAGCTGCTTAGGGACTATGTGGTCAAGCAACCAAACAAAAATTTGGGGAGTAGTAAAATTCTAGTTATAAATACTCCATAATGACTGCATAGATCGTAAATTTGGACATCATTTCAGTTTATTTTGAGCTTTGACATCACTGGCCGCTACCCCTACCTCCGCCACTGCCCAGCAATGCAAAACGGAGCCTAAGCAATTATTCAATAAGAAAATACATGGAAATGGAAGAACAAATTCTTCTTCCTCTTCAACATCAGTCGTCTTTCTACTTAGAATGAGTTTTACTAGGTGGATAATTTCGTGCAACTGATGATATATCGTTGATTTTACTAAGACATATACGTGCCGCTGATATCCATGTGGTGCGGGGGCAGTGCTGTGGCGACCCAGCCCAACAACAAAAGCGATTATTTGGCATAAACCGGTAAAGCCCAGCTCAATAAGAGTAACAAATTAACTCTATTCGATCTGGCCCGCCAAATTTTTCCGGTGTAGCTCCTCAACTGATGTGGTGTATGCCATCTTGATCTTCTCCAGTCTCACAACTACATCCCTCATCGCCATCCTTTCGTTAGGAGAATTGCTAGAGCAGAGCAAACCCAACTCAAATATCGGCACAAGAAAGTCCTCATCCAAATTGCAGCTAGAAAACGAGGAGTCTTGCAGTAGATGGCTATCTACAACATGGACAAGCTTTGCAGGAAACGCCTGATGAACCCATTCTCTAAGGCTTAGTTCTCCCACAAACATGGCATCCGTAGGTTTCCTTCGAGTGAAAACTTCAAAAAGCATGATCCCGTAGCTGAACACGTCACTCTTACGTGATGCTTTCCCCATAGAACCATATTCTACACAAGAAAAACATATAACGACATTAAAGATCACCTAAACACCTATAATTAGCAATGGTATAATAAGTTCTAGCAATGTACCCGGTGCCATGTAACCAACCGTTCCAGGCATGCTAGCAGCAACCATTGAGTTGTCATCGCCTAATAACAACCTTGCAATGCCAAAATAGGACACATGCGCGGTCATGTCCTCGTCGAATAACACGTTGCTAGGCTTCAAATCACAGTGCAAAACCACATCGTAGTGATCATGGTGGAGATAGTCGAGTGCCATTGACACATCAAGCATGATATCCAGCCTCTCGACGAATCCTAGGTGCACTCTGCCCTCAGAGTGGTGCAACAGTGTCTCTAAGCTGCCATTGGGCATGAACTCAAGCAACACGACGACGTGGTGGTGGTGAAGAATCCCACGGTCAGGGCTTCGCCAAGCCGGAGACCATGGAATGGAGCAGCGGGTGGAGAGAAAAGGAAGTGAGCAAGTGTGTGAAGAAGAGGGAGCTCTCACCCTCCTTTTATAGGGGAGGGGGAGGCAACCCAAGGGGGGAGTGCGGCCAGCCATGGGTGCCCCCACCTCTACCTCTCTTCATGTGAGTGGAAGCCCCACTCACACCCACTCATGGTCCCTTAATTTCCACTTAGAAAATCCAAAGGTTTTTCTTTAATAAATAAATAAAATATTTTTATTTATTTATTTATATTTGTTAATTCCATTAACAAACATTTGCATGCAGCACCTCGAATCATTTGTTAATTCTATTAACAACCATTCGACGAAAAACCCCTTGAACTATTTCAATTCTCCCCGAAATAATTTTCGGAGCTGCCCAAAATATTCTTCGGTATTCCGTATCCTCTCTGACGCCTCATCGAACCTTAAGTGTGTCACCCTACGGTTCGCGAATAATATAGACATGACCGAGACTCCTCTCCGATCAATAATCAACAGCGGGATCTGGAGATCCGTGATGACTCCTATATATTCAACGATGACTCTTGTGATCGTATGGACCTTTCAACGTCGTAACGATTTTCCTTTGTCTCGCGATATATTACTTGTCCGAGATCCGATCATCGGTATCCACCATACCTTGTTCGATCTCGTTATCCGACAAGTACTCTTTTATCGTTCCCGTGATATAACATCCTTGTGATCATATCACGTGCTTGCAAGCGGTGTCGATGTGATACCACCGAGAGGGCCCTGAGTACATCTCTCCGTCATATTGGATGGACAAATCCCATTCTTGATCCATGAGATTCAACTAACACTTTCCGAATACCTAATGCCACCTTTATAGTCACCCTGTTACGGTGTGACGTTTGATGTCATCAAAGTATTCTTTCAGTATTAGTGATTAACATGATCTCATGGTCTAAGGAACAAAGTTACTCCGAATGTAAGACATAACAACAAAACTAAATGACTTGATCGTATTGTTATACTTAGTTAGGGTCTAAGTTTATCACGTCATTCTCCTAATGACATGACCCCGTTATTAACAACATCCAATGCCTATGATCAGGAAACCTTGATCATCTGTTAATCAACGAGCTAGTTAAAAGAGAGCCTTCACTAGGAACGTTGGTTTGTTTATTAATCACACATGTATTAATGTTTCCGGTTAATACAATTCTAGCATGAGAATTAAACATCTATAATAAACAAGGAATAACATAATAAACACTTTATTATTGCCTCTCGGGCATATTCCCTTCAAATTCATTGTATTTTAGTCTGAGAAAAAAGAGAAATAAAAAGATCTACTATCGGTGAGTCTTTTTTTATTGTAGAACCTGTTACCTGAGTTTTCTCAGTGGTCTAAGAAAGGCGTTGAAACATTTAGTCATCTTTGGCCTCTAACAGTTAATACGTAAGCTGGATGTGTGATCTTCCATTCTACTATTTTGAGTGATGTAAGATTTGTTTAATGATGTTTCATAAGTTTTATACTCTCTCCGTCCTGATGTATATAGCACAATACCAAAAACATGCAGTCCCATATCTTAGGCACATTTTGCATTAATTCTCTTCTAATTAGTGGGTGGTTGCCTCTCTCCATCCCTCTCCACCAATGCATGTAATATTTAAACCCCAATGAATGAATACCTAGGGCCTAGAGAATTGCTATATGTGCCCTATACACCAGGACGGAGGGAGTATTAATGATTGACCTACACCACGCAGCAGTACGTGTGCATGGCCACCTTATTGGCAAACTAGATAATAATTTATTTTGAAGAAAGTGATTACGGTGGAGTAAGTATATTTCTAATGAACATATGACAACAGTCCGTAAGTATGTCATTATCATTATTACATAAAGTAACTCTAAGGGCAGCCGCAATAACAATAAACCTATCCATAAGCCTAAGGTGCACCTCAAGCTTGTGGGTTGTCCACAGGCAATAAAAAACATTTCTCTTTCTTCTCTCTCACATATACGTGTGTATACCAATAGTACAATTGGGTCCTGCCTTATGTTTAAAACTCACCTTATACATTGTGAGAAATTTCATAAAGCAAGTGGGCCCCACCTTATGGAAAAACTACACCATATACATTACGGCTGCCCTAAGCTATTACAAATGAGATCATAATCTAAGCGGAAAATAACAAGCGAAAGTTGGTTCTGCAAATATAGAGATTTGGAGTCCCCAACAAGAGCGGCGGAGTTGCTTAGGGAATATGTGGTCAAGCAACCAAACAAAAATTTGGGGAGTAGTAAAATTCTAGTTATAAATACTCCATAATGACTACAAGATCGTAAATTTGGACATCATTTCAGTTTATTTTGAGCTTTGACATCACTGGCCGCTACCCCTACCTCCGCCACTGCCCAGCAATGCAAAACGGAGCCTAAGCAATTATTCAATAAGCAAATAGGAAAATACATGGAAATGGAAGAACAAATTCTTCTTCCTCTTCAACATCAGTCTTTAGAATGAGTTCTACTAGGTGGATAATTTCGTGCAACTGATGATATATCGTTGATTTTACTAAGACATATACGTGTCGCTGATATCCATGTGGTGCAGGGGGCAGAGCTGTGGCGACCCAGCCTAACAACAAAAGCGATTATTTGGCATATAAACCGGTAAAGCCCAGCTCAATAAGAGTCTAACAAATTAACTCTATTCGATCTGGCCCGCCCAATTTTTCCGGTGTAGCTCCTCAACTGATGTGGTGTATGCCATCTTGATCTTCTCCAGTCTCACAACTACATCCCTCATCGTCATCCTTTCGTTAGGGGAATTGCTAGAGCAGAGCAAACCCAACTCAAATATCGGCACAAGAAAGTCCTCATCCAAATTGCAGCTAGAAAACGAGGAGTCTTGCAGTAGATGGCTATCTACAACATGGACAAGCTTTGCAGGAAACGCCTGATGAACCCATTCTCTAAGGCTTAGTTCTCCCACAAACATGGCATCCGTAGGTTTCCTTCGAGTGAAAACTTCAAAAAGCATGATCCCATAGCTGAACACGTCACTCTTACGTGATGCTTTCCCCATAGAACCGTATTCTACACAAGAAAAACATATAACGACATTAAAGATCACCTAAACACCTATAATTAGCAATGGTATAATAAGTTCTAGCAATGTACCCGGTGCCATGTAACCAACGGTTCCAGGCATGCTAGCAGCAACCATTGAGTTGTCATCGCCTAATAACAACCTTGCAATGCCAAAATCGGACACATGCGCGGTCATGTCCTCGTCGAATAACACGTTGCTAGGCTTCAAATCACAGTGCAAAACCACATCGTAGTGATCATGGTGGAGATAGTCGAGTGCCATTGACACATCAAGCATGATATCCAGCCTCTCGATGAATCCTAGGTGCACTCTGCCCTCAGAGTGGTGCAACAGTGTCTCTAAGCTGCCATTGGGCATGAACTCAAGCACCAGCGCTTTGAAGTCCATGTTTGAACATGTGTTGAGTATCTTTATAAGATTACGGTGCCGCACCATTCGGAGTACTTGACACTCAGCATCAAAGTGTCTGACAGCATGCTCCAGCTTCGCGTCGAGGACTTTTATTGCAACAACCAAACCACTGCTAAGTTTCCCCTTAAATACTTTTCCAAATCCTCCGGACCCCAACATGTTATCATCACTGAAATTCTGAGTGGCAAGGGAAAGCTCACGATAGGAGACTAGTTGGTGGCTTGCAACATCCTTTACATAACCATTAGCTTTCACCTTCTTATATTTCTTTGCAATCAATAGGTATAAGCAAAGACCAAGGGCGCTAGAGGCTACCATGATGACTGGGAGCAGAAATTTTAGAAGGTGTAAACTATAGTGGCGGGACTTGTTAAAACAGGGAGGAAACCCAAGACGTGGAGAAGCACAAAGTCCAGCGTTTCCAATGAAAGATTTTGACGTGAGGTTTGAGAAAATACCACCCTCTGGTATTTGACCTTCCAGCATATTGAAGGAGAGGTTCAACATTGTCAGGTCGGTAAGATCTTCAAGGAACATGGGAATGGTACCAGATAGGTTGTTGGAGGAGAGATCTAATGATGTTAAGCTAATTAGCTTTGCAAGTGTGCTAGGGATTGATCCTTCGAATGAGTTGTGTGACAGAAGTAGGTAGGTTAGCATATTAAGTTGTCCCAATGATTCTGGGATGCTTCCATTCAAGATATTGGAAGAAATATCAATTAGGTCGATTTGTATTGGACCAGAAACGTCGGTCGGCAGAGCACCAACAATGGTATTGTATGAAAGATTTAATTGGATAAGTTGACGAAGTTGGAATAAGCTTGCTGGTAGCGTTGAACTGAACTGGTTATCGGACAAGTCAATGTATTCTAACCTCGTAAGATTACCAATGTTACTTGGTATGGAACCAGAGATTTTGTTTCTTTCTAGAAATAGCCGTTCCAGACTCAAAAGCATACCAATTTGTGTGGGCAGAGGACCTGAAATGTCATTGTTAGAGATATCAAGCAAGACGAGATTTTGCATCATAGAGATTGATTCTGGAATTGCATTGAGTTGGTTGTAACCAAGATCTATCAATTGAAGGCTGCTTAAGTTTGACAATGTTCCTGGAAGATCGCCTGTTAAATTATTCAGATTCGCGATGAAATGAGTTAACTGTGCCGAGAGATTCCCCATGTGTTCTGGAAGGGAACCTTTGAAAAAATTATGGTCCAGGATAAGTTGCTCCAGCTGTCTACATTTGGAAAGAGCTGACATGAAGTCCATATTCCCGTCGAAGTTGTTATGTGATAGAGCAAGCTTTCTTAAAGCAATAATATTACCAATTGTTGGCGGTACTGAGCCAGTCAACTGGTTTCCTACAAGAAGCAGAGACGAAAGATTCTGAAGTAGTCCTATTTCTGGTGGAATATTTCCTGTCAGGTTGCAAAAATTGAGCTCTAGAACAGTAAGACTGGTGAGGTTGCCAAGAGCAGCTGGGATGGGACCAGCGAGGTCATTTCCACCCAAGGAAACTACTTGGAGGTGTGGCAATTTTGCTAACCATGTTGGCACAACATCTATGAAGGAATTGCTATACAGATACATTTCTCTCAAGTCCTGGCACGATGCAAGACCTAAGGGAAACTGACCAGCAAAGCTTGTTCTGGGCGAGGGAGAAAAACTGTAACATAGGAAGGCTGAATGTCTATTGCCTGGTATTGGCCCGGTTAGGTTCCAGTTGCCCGCGAGTCCTATGACCTGTAGCCTCGACATATTGAAGATGGCTTGTGGCACTTGGCTGGAAAGCTGATTATACTGCATGTCCAGGGTCTCAAGTACGGACAGGGAGGCAACGCCATCTGGAATAGGACCTGATAGACTGTTGTTTCCAAAATACAGGTACCTCAAGATATGCGTGTTGTTGAATAGATAAGGTGGTATTTGCCCAGTCAAGTGATTTCCTTCAATGGAAATCTCATCAAGGTTGTGCAGATTCAGCAACAACTCGGATGGATGAGGCCCGATAGTTGGTTGAGGCTTAAATCAATAACCTCAAGGCTTGCCAGGTATCCTAGGTCAGGAGGAATGGCAGCCTGATAGGCAATTTTCAGCTAGAACGAGATATCTAAGACGGTGTAGCTTGCCAAGGTCAGCTGGGATGGAACCAGTGAGGTTGGTGTTAACGAGGTTCAGCACAGAAAGGAAAGAAAGGTTACCGAGGAGAGGAGCGATCGATCCATGGAGGGGTGTGTCAGGCAGCGACAGTACCGTGACGCGCTGTCGGCGTCGGCTACATGTGATGCCAAGCCAGTGGCAGAAAGAAGTGCCGGTGCTCCAGTTGCTGGCAAGGACGCCATGGGGATCAGAAAGCTGGGCTTTGAAAGCCAACAGCGCGGCGAAATCGGTGTCGCTGCTGTTCCCTGTGGTTGGACTTGGGGAAGAACATGCTGCGATGGCCGATACTAGTACTAATATGGCCACGGGGATGCATATGGATGATACAGTTGCCATTTCAGCGAGGTGTGTTTGGTGGCGGGTTCAGTGAAAGCCTGTCCACTTTATAGGTGTTACGAGAGCCAAATTTTCTTTATATTTTCCAGCCAATCAGTTCTGTGACGCATGTGAATAATCTCGCCGCACACCACGGTGAGATTTCTCTGTTACAGCTAGAGCTATCAATCCCTGACCTGAGTCACACGCCTCTGGTCACTGACCCGTCAAAAAGAGAAAATGTATTGAGAAAAAAACATTTCACAAGATAAAAACAAGGAACAGGTGGACCATCAAATATGACTGTCTTGAGTTGTTGATGAATTTTCAATAATGGAAAAGCATTTTTAATGTTAAAAACTTTCTTTTTTATTGAACAAGCATATTCCTCTGCGGTTATAAGTAGGGATGTAAACGGCTGATAAGTGGCGCCACCAAGGCCCATTTAAACTGTTTTCTTAGTTCATTCAGTGGAACCAAGAATCGATTTATTGAACTGTTAGAAAAATAAGTGGACTTAAATGGTCTTAAACGGGTCCTAGTTTTCATCCCTAGTTATAAGACTAGCCATAGTGGTGGTATCATAGGTGGTATCATGCAACTTGGACCCACAAAAAAGGTGATGTGGCAGGTAATTAATGAGGAGAGAGATAGTTAGAGTAACATAGGTAGATACCGTATCATGACACGTAAAACTAGAAAATTTAATTGCATGTAAATCTTGTACACATATTTGCATTGAGATTCTACAAAATAATAAATAGGATAAGATTATGATACTACTATAAGATACTATGCACTATAGAGGTAGTATCATATACTAGTATCATATGCATGATACTTGTGTATGATACTCCCCACTATGACTAGTCTAAGACTAGCCATAGTGGTGGTATCATGAGTAGTATCATGCAACTTGGTCCCACAAAAAATCTGATGTGGCATGCAATTAAAAAAGAGAGAGGAGATTAGAGTAACATAGGTAGATACCGTATCATGACACGCAAAACTAAAAAAATTAATTACAAACAAATCTTGTACACATATTTGCATTGAGATTCTACAAAATAATAAATAGAAGGTGATTATGATACTCCTATATGATACTATGCATTAGAGATGTAGTATCATATATTAGTATCATATATGCATGATACTTTTGTATGATACTCCCCACTATGACTAGTCTAAGGTGACTATGTCCTGCTAACGGAATAGGAAAAAGGATCCCATCGACTGCCGATCAAACGATTCGATCAGCTGGACTCTCTCTGCCTGCTCGCGCTAGTCCCCTTGCTCACGCCCCCTCCTCTCTTTGAGCGCACGAACGAGCGACGTTCCAACTAGGCCGCTGTCATTCTCCTCCTCGGTTCTCTTCCCCTGCTCTTCCTTCTCCACCAAGTTGGATGGGTTACAACTTGTTTGATTCATAGAATTGTATCCTATTGGAAAAATTCCCATATGAATCTTGTAGCGTAAATCCTATAGGAAAATAACACGAGGTCCAACCTCATGGAAAATTCCTTCACCACAATCAAAGGAATCTCTTTTCCCATAGGATTCAATTAGACATGCCATGTCAACCCTATAGTATTTCTATTCCTATATATTTCCTATCCTATGAATCAAAGGAGCCCTGAATGTGGTGTGCTACTGAATGAGACTAGTGAATGTCGGCTGCACGAGCAGGCTCGTGAAGAACGCGTCTCCGACGGCCAGCACACTAGTCTGTACGATGACCTGATTGTCTCCGGTGTGGAGGCGGCGACGGTCGATGACGACCTCCTGTGTCAAGCGGTGGCGCCGCTCTTGCTCGTCGTCCGCACTATACGGAAGTGTCTTGCAGGCTAGACTTGAAGGCGGCCAAGGGGGTGTTGTGGCGTTGGCGCGTGCATGGGATGCGGCGGCGTCGGCTCCTATTGCTCATGTTTGTCAACGTGTTTTTGTTCGTTAATACGTGGACTCTTGCTCGTCAATATTTGTTCCACAGAATTATAACCTATTGGGCTTGCTGGGCCTAATCTTTGTTAGCCGTTAGATCAAAACATACTAGTCATGTTTTTAAGAGTAGTAAAAGGTACCATAGAAAACACCTTGTTTTAATGATGGACTCATCCCAGCGGCTCAACCTATATTTTCCCCCCCGAAGAAAAACTTAATGAACTTTACAAAGCACCATATTAATTGAACTTTGCAAATCACAATCTTGACTGACTTTGCATAAGGAACGATCAAGCAAGAAAATCAGACCTGGCTGGACATTTTGTGCCAAAAAAATCTTTGATTGAGAAGAGAACTAGTATTTCTACTACTCGCAGGAACTAGCGTGGATCGATTGAGATAAAAGCAGTTTCCTCCCGAAAATCTTCAATATCGTCCGTCTCTCGAGAAGAATTTGCTGTGGCGACCGAAGGAATAGAGTCCAAGTCCACCGCAGCAGGCTCAACCAAACCTTCCAGGAACGGGACGGAATCCGCCTTGGGTGGTTCACTAGGAAGAACGTTCAAATTCTAAAAAGGAAAAGAAGCAGTCGATGAGAGAAAAGGAAAATTACTCGAAAACAATGGAAATAGAGAAGAAAAAAGGAAATGTTCAGTTGAAGAACAGCGTGGGGGGGGGGGGGGGGGGGAGCTGCACTCCCTCGAGTAATCTAACGCAAACACTGCTGGAGTTCATTACTCGAGAGTTCTGCACGGCGCAGACGATGAGTCGAGACAACACTCGAATAAGCCCACACAGGGATTACCCTGGCTTGCAATGTATGGACTTGACGCCTGAGGAATACAACGGCCAGGTGGGTTCTAGTGAGCCACTCAGCCTTCAGTTTGGCCACTTGTGACACCAAATCTTCAGTCCGTGTAACCTCTTCACCAGAAAGCAGGTTCTTCCACGAGCTCCTGGGAATCACCGGCTTGTCCAGATCCACCAGAGGAGAACCATCAGTGTTGGGGGAGTCCTTTGCGTAGCCAGTGGCGGAGTCGACAAACCCATCGAGAAGTAGCCCGATTTCGGGCTAATCTGGATGTTGCAACCTTCAACCTCGTGCGGGTCGCTGCCGCTAGGCTGCGCCTTGACGTTGAAGTAATGCTTGAAAAGGGCCCAATGTGGCGCTACCCCGAGGTAGCACTCGCACAACGCGATGAAGCACACGATGTGCTGCACCAAGTTCGGAGGGACGTCGTGCAATTGCATGCTGTACACCTCCATGAGCGCAAGAAAAAAGGGATGGAGAGGAAAAGATACGCACCGAGGGATGTGGTACACGAATGCCATTCGCTCGTTGGCCTCCGGGAATGGGTGTTCCTCTAAACCAGGGCATACCTCTGGTGTAGGAAGCTGGGAGCGAATGCGGGCGCAATGAATAAGAAGGGGAAATTTACTCCTCCTCCCTCACAGTATATATAGCCAGGTAAAACCATCCTCACCGTTGTTTTCCCCTCGGTCTAGATCGGCCCTACAGGTGGAGGAAGGAGGCCAACCGATCCGCCTCCACGCCGTTCACTACGCGTGATAATCTAGGCATTTACTGACAATCCCTAGATTATCGCGCACCGAACGGTCAACAAGTGGTCAATCTCCACTCGGGCAAGCCACCGTCAGGATAAGGTCACATCAAAGAAATTTCTAATCCCTTGAAAGAAAAACAGGGTTTTATGTCAGTGCTGACGACTACTACGCGAACAAAAAAGCCCGCCCTTGAGTAACCAGAAAGTTTACTCGAGGCATGAATAGCCTTTCGCGAGAGCACAATTTACTCGGGTGAGTGTGTAAGTTGAGGTTTCCTCCTTCACCATTTGAAAAATTGAATCGAATGAATCAAGCTTCGAGTACCCTAGAGGCGTACAACTACGCCAAAACTCTCAATGTGATGCTCATAAGCATGAAGGTAAGATCCGTGAAACATTTCCAACGACCTAGGAGTTGGACCATTGCTGTGCTGCCTGGTATTTTCCCGTACCAACAAGTATGATGAAAATCCTGATGGAAGCATCAGGTAAAATAAACTGATAACTGGAATTCGACTCGATAAGACTTCAGCAGCTCGAGTCGGGTTACCCCAGGATTTTTCAGGATCGAGCCAGAGGACTCGAACGCTGAGTAGATTAATCTGTGTATTCTCCCGACTGACATTAATTGACCTTGACCCATCGAGTAGCTCAAACCCGTGCTAATCGTTTTCCTCCCAGAAAGATTGTTTGCAGGAAAGGCACCCAGAGTAATCTGCCTGAGAAGTTTGAGTCCCCAGATCGAGTCTTTGACTCCATCAGGCACTCGGGGGCTACTGTTGTGGGGGTACCCAAGAGACCCTCCCTTAAGGAGGTACCCGGTGTGGCCCACTAAGTGGTACCGCAAGACTCTTCGAGCAATGTATACAAAGGTCCACGAAGATTCGGGCTGCGACAAAAGGAAATACTATATCGGCAAGATTAGGAAAGTTTAGTTACTGACTTAGAGTCAAAATCCATCTCAGGTATGGCCCCTGAGACCCCTGCTACCAATATAAAGCGCGAGAGGGGGTCACGAAGAGGACATACAACCATAGATTCAGAGCTAGCCGAGATCCAATCTCCAGAGAGCACCCCTTGTAATCGACAATTTTGAAAGTGCACTATGGTCAACTAGAGGGGGGGTGAATAGGTTGACTACCAATTTTTCTTTTCTTGGGCTAAGCAAGATAAGATAAGGTTCTCTAGATGTGCATCTAGGTGAGCACCCTATGTGAGCAAGATATTATACGCAACGGAAGTAAAACGAAAGGTAGCAAGATAAACCACAAGTGTAAACAAGGAGACAAGGATATGATTCCCGTAGTTCCTTCTCAATGAGAAGTACGTCTACTTTGGAGAGGTGGGGAGCCACCTAGGCACTCCTCAATAGCACGGTTGTGCACACCTTATTCTCCTTGAGCTTCTCCGGTGAGGGAGATTCTCGTTTCCACTATGAGGTCAACTTGAAGGCGTTGACCAAACCTTTACATGAGCTCGAGGTCACTCCACAAGATGGATGGAGGCTCTCAAGCAATCCGTAGCTTCTTGCAACAAGGTGGAAGCTACAAGCACAAGATCTACTAAGGTTTCTATGCCTCAAGTAGGATTCTAGATCTACTAGGTTGTGGTGGATGGATTTGAAATTCCTTTGGTGGAAGTGTGGATCTTGGTCTCCTCTAGCTCTCCACAAAGTTTGGGAGTGATTGGGTGAGTGGAGAGGGAGATCTAGGTGGGTGAAGCTTTCATTAATGGCTAGGAGAGAGAGTGGAAAAAGCTTGACATTTATGAGGAAGGGGAAGGGGTATTTATACCCCTCCCCACAAAATGGCAGTTGCAGTCCTGGAGGCACCGGAGGCTCCGGTGGTTTCACCGGAGGCTCCGGTGGGCACCCTTCACTTGCGCAGTTGCGCAGCACCAATCTTGTTCTTTGGAAAGCCAGAGGACGGAGGCTCCGGCGGAAAGGGTGGAGGCTCCGCCCACCGGAGGCTCCGGTGGAGCCTCAGCTCTTATCCCACAGAGCGAGATTTTGACGGAGCCCCCACAGGAGGCGCACCGGAGGCCAAATGTGTATTGGGCCTGGATGGAGCCAGCAGAGGCTCCGGTGGAAAGGGCGGAGGCTCCGCCCACCGGAGCTCCACCGGAGGTTCCGCCCTAGCCTCCGCTCGTTTGCACCAGAGGGAGGTTTGGGAGGGTCCTCCACCGGACCCGCACCGGAGCCTGGGGCGGAGTCTCCGGTGGTTTCACCGGATCCTCCGCTCCATGTAAAAACCGCTTCCCAGATTCCTCTCTTCTAGCTCTTTTCATTTCAACCGACAACGTAGCCCAAAGAATTATTACACTTTGATGAACCTGGGCATTTTCATGTATCAAACAAACATTAGATCAAATAGGTATGTTGTCATATAATTACCAAAACGGACGATGATCTTTCATTCTCCCCCTTTTTGGTAATTGATGACAACATCCCTATTTGCGTAATAGAAAACACAACATGAACGGAGCTCCCCCTAAAGATATGCTCCCTTCATGTTGAGTGAATTTAGGCACAATATGTATATGAACAATGTGAGTAAAAGTGAGCACACAACATAATATAATAAGATCTTAAGCTCACGAAGCATGATACGAGGTTCAATATGCATAATACGATACGAGGTTCACGACACATACGGATAATGTAAACGAACCGAAGTTCCAAATGACCAAATGAAAAAGGCAAACTCCCTTCAAGCAATAGAAAGATGCAAATCGAGAATATGCTTGAGGGAGACCCATGCAAATACCCGCGCTCCTAATATATATCTCTCCCCCTTTGCCATCAAGATACCAAAAGAGGGAGAAAAAGACACTAACGACCCAATGATCACTCGTCCTCAGACGAGATCTCCATATCCGGAGAGGGGGCATGATGACGAGAACTGGTAGCTTCTTCTCCTTCTTCCTCAGACCACTCAATCAACTTGCCCTTGGAGTCCTTGGCTTGCCATTTGTCCCAGTCGGTGATGCTTGGAAGAGCCGGGGAGTCCACGGATTCGCCACCATCGCGGCGAAGCTGACGAGCTGCATGTGCTTTCTTGCGGTTCTTGAGCTCCTTGTCATAATAGGATTCCCATTGATGCTGCTCAACCTCTTGTTCAACCGGAACACCTTCTTAAGGGCCCGAGCCATCCACTTGAATGCATTGGTGGAAGGAGAAGGGCGAGATGGACCGGCTTCTTCTTCCTCCTCATCATCAATGACACGAGACTTAGCCTTGTTCTTGCAAGGAGCAGGAGTGGGATGCTGAGGAGGCTCGGTGTGGTCCTTGATGAGGAGTCTCCTTTCCGTGTGAGGAATCCAATTATCATCCTCAAACGGTTCATTCGGGAACTTGGCATCCCATACATGCAAGATGATCTTCATGATGAAGGGCCCAAAGCAAGCATTTTTGCGATTGACCACGGCGTGCCATAGCTCATTCCATATGTAATCAAGCACATCGAGCTTCTTATGAGAGTCGACAAGCCTCTGCTGATGGGTGAGGAGCAAAAGGTTCTTCAAGAAAACTTGGAGTTCATCCACATTTCCCGCCTTTGGGTTGATGGTCTCTCTATAGATGCGCATCATGATATCATAGGTTGGATAAAGACCCTTGACAAACCCAACGGTGAACTTCTTCCAATAATATAGTGGGGTTAGTTGATCCTTGGCAAGAGACGGGGTGTTGATGACGTGAACATGGAACCAACCGTTGGCAAACTTTTCACTATCCGCAAATGGACCAAAGTCCGGGTATCCTCCAAGAATGGTGCCAACCTCAGACCACTTGATATCAAGCATCCTCCCCTGTGTCATCCAAGTAAGATGACGCTCGGTCTCATTGGAGAGATGAACTGTGGCTAGGAACTGACAAACAAGGTCTTCGTCATAATCTTGTTGGAAACTCATAATAGGACCAAGACCAAACCTCTCAACCAACTCAAGAGCTTCCCCAAAGTAATGGGGGTTCCTTTCCAAATGCCCAAAGTTGATGGCGTGTTGAGGGGCAACATTTTCCTTTGGCTTCCTCATCAGAATCTCGTGATATATCTGGCTCTGGAAAACAGTGTGGAAGCGAGTATCCTTACCCCGGAACTGAGGCATCAAGCGGTCGCGAGCAGTGACATAAGGATTCTCGCGACGTTCTTTCAGAAAATCTGCCTCAGACATCTTGGAAGCGGTCCTCGCCGTGTTCCTCTTAGGCAGTTTCTTCTCGGTAGCCAGTAACCGCTTGCGCTTGGGTTGAGAGTTTTCAAGTTCTTCTTCGATCTCATCAACTTGAGGTGTCTTGCGACGACCCATAGTCTTGTACCGAACCCCCTTTCCTTTGGAATCGGAAGCATCTAAGAAAGAAATAGAGGGATATCATGAAGAAAAGGTAATGCTCAAGTTGATAAATACACACAAATCCAAGAAACAAAGATACTCATGGTGTTAGGGTTGAATAACTAGGGTTAGGGCATATGAATCTTCCTACAACCACAACGATTCAAGCCTAACACACATTATCTAGGTTGCTAGGGTTTGTACTCGAGATCTTCTACTCCTAAATCCAAATCCACACATCTAGAGAACAAGAACATGAACTCCTATGCATCCCCATCCATCAACTAGATGAGAGAGAGAGATAGAGAGAGAGAGAGAGAGAGCACATACCCACATCATCCATGGTGAAAAGGGAGGAGGAAGAAGAGCTCGGGGTGGTCCAAGGCAAGGAGGAGGTCTCCCGGCGGTGGAGCACCCGAATCCGGCGGCGGTTGACTTGGGGGCGGCTGCAGTTGAGAGGAACAAGAAGGAGGGCGAGTGGGGGGGGGATGAGATTGGATCTCATTGACCCCCGTTCGCCCTAGTCTTATCCCGGAAAAACTGCCACGGGCGGAGCCTCCGGTGGTTTCACCGGAGCCTCCGCCCCTTGTCCAAAGGGCCCAGCTAAAATATGGCCCGTGAGCAAATTGCGCCCACGGAGCCTCCGGTGGGGGTCCGGTGGACAAAGGCAGCGGAGCCTCCGGTGGTTTCACCGGAGCCTCCGCCCAACCAAGTTTTGGTGCGCCAAGATGTAAAAACAAGAGCATTACGAGTAGAAATTTGTTTTGGGCAAAGGGGGCTTAGGTTGGAAAATGGTCACTAATATACGAGAGACATTACTCGGAGGGGTTCGCAAGAAGCACAAAAGGTGGAAGACCGAACCCGTACGAGTTGTCAAGAAAGAAATATGATACGCGTGAAAGAGCCAAAACATACCAAAGGTCGGTGGCCGAAGCCACCATGTTTGAGTGTGTAACTTGGCACCGCGAAGATATATCTTGGGTCCAAAATTATTACTCACAATGAAGCACAATAAGTCACAAATTGACTAGATATGCAATGATGAATTGATTTTTGCATAATAAGAGGAGTGCATACTCATGAATTGAGTAGCGCTCCCCCTATGTCCATGCCTACATCTAAACCTAATAGCATGCACAATGAGGGTAGATATGCAAGGTTTCAAGTGAAGTTGGAAGAATCGATGACATTTAGTTCATTCCTCAAAGCTCAAAATCTTGGTTCATCAAGGGCCTTCGTGAAGATATCGGCAAGTTGATCCTTGGTGGGAACATATGAGAGATCAATATCACCTTTCTCAACATGATCCTGAATGAAGTGATGACGAATCTCAATGTGCTTCGTCTTGGAGTGAAGAACGGGGTTGTAGGCGATCTTGATAGCACTCTCATTATCACAAAGGAGAGGAACCTTGTCAAAATGAATACCATAATGTTTCAAGGTTTGCCTCATCCAAAGCAATTGAGCACAACAACTTGCCGCAGAGATATACTCGGCCTCGGTGGTGGAGAGAGCAATGCAATTCTGCTTCTTTGAAGACCAACATACCAAGGAGCGGCCAAGGAATTGGCAACCCCCGGACGTGTACTTCCTATCCGTCTTCTCTCCCGCATAATCCGCATCAGAATATCCAATGAGCTGAAAACTTGAACCCTTGGGGTACCAAAGACCAAAATTTGGGGTATGAACTAGATATCGAAAGATTCGTTTCACAGCTTCCAAATGACTTTGCCTCGGAGAGGTTTGAAACCTTGCACATTTACCTAGGCTATACATGATATCCGGTCTAGATGCACAAAGGTAGAGCAAAGATCCAATCATGGAGCGGTATACCTTTTGATCTACCTCTTTACCGTTGGGGTCGGGTTTCAAGTCGGTGGTTGTGGACATGGGAGTCTTCATAGGCTTGGCATCATGCATATTAAATCTCTTGAGCATGCCTTGAGTGTATTTGGCTTGTTTGATGAAGGTTCCTTCATGATATTGATTCACTTCAAAGCCAAGTAAGAACTCCAACTCTCCCATCATAGACATCTCAAACCTATCGGTCATAAGCTTGAAAAACTCCTCATTGAACAAAGTGTTAGTAGACCCAAAAATGATGTCATCCACATAGAGTTGGCATATGAAAAATTCACCTCCAACCGTCTTGGTAAAGAGGGTGGGATTGATTAAACCAACATTAAACCCACGATCCACTAGGAACTCTTTAAGGTGCTCATACCACGCACGTGGATCTTGTTTAAGTCCATAGAGCGCCTTATCGAGTTTATAGACATGATCGGGGTGGTTGGGATCCTCGAAGCCCGGAGGTTGCTTGACATATACTAACTCATTAATTGGACCATTTATGAAAGCTCTCTTAACATCCATTTGTTGTAACTTGAAGTTATGATGAGATGCATAAGCAAGTAAGATGCGGATGGATTCAAGACGAGCTACGGGGGCAAAAGTTTCGCCGAAGTCAATACCTTCGACTTGGGAAAAACCTTGAGGCACCAACCTTGCCTTGTTGCGAATGACAATGCCATCTTTGTCTTGCTTGTTCTTGAAAACCCATTTGGTGCCAATAACATTTTTTGCAATCCTTGGGTCTTGGTACTAGTTTCCACACTTTGTTGCGCTCGAAGTTATTGAGTTCATCATGCATGGCTTCAAGCCAATCTTGATCTTCGAGAGCTTCATAGACCTTCTTGGGATCAATGAAGGAGACAAAAGCATGAGCCTTGCTAAAATCCGCCAATTTCCTCCTAGTGACCACTCTCCCACGAACTTGCCCAAGAATCTCGTCCTCCGTATGACCCGCTCATTCAAGATTCTCTAGCCTTCTCTTTGCTCTTCGTGGTAGCATCTCCTCCAAAGATTCCTTGGATACGAATTGAGAATCACCTTCTTCATCAGAGACATGACCGTCTTCATTTTGTCCTTGATCAATAATGGGTGATGGATCACCACTAGGTTGAGCACTCTCAACAATGATGGAATCTTGATCATGATTTAGATGAGTTGCTTGGCCTTGTTCATTAGCCTGGCCTTGATTGCTTGTTTGACCTTGATCATTAGCTTGAGGGATTGGTGCATCTTGTTGAGTAGCTTGATCATCAATGGGTGTAGTCAGTGGCTCCACTTGAGTGGGGCATAGTCCTTCTCCCTCTGTCATCCGGTAACCCTCAATGGGGATTATTTCACCAATCCCCATTCTTCTTATGACGATGGGAGGAATTGCATCTCCTACAACACCATTATCTATACGCCCCCCTTGGGAGCCGTTATCCTCATCAAACACCACGTCTATAGCTTCTTCAACTTGTTCGGTGGACTTGTTGTAGACTCTATAGGCGTGAGCATTTGTGGCATAGCCAACAAAGATACCCTCATAAGATTTGGTCTCAAATTTTGACAACCGTTTACCTTTCTTGCGAATGAAGCACTTGCAACTGAAGACCTTGAAATAATATACATCCGGTTTCTTGCCCGTGAGAATATCATAGGGAGTCTTGTTCAACATCTTGCGAATATATAACCGGTTAGTAGCATGACATTTGGTGGAGACGGCTTTGGCCCAAAAGTTATAGGGAGAAGAGAACTCCGCAATCATAGTTCTAGCCGCATCCATCAAAGTCCGATTCTTTCTCTCCGCAACACCATTTTGTTGAGGGGTATAAGGAGTGGAATATTGATGAGCAATGCCTTCTTCACTAAGAAAACCATCAACAGTATAGTTCTTGAACTCCGAGCCATAATCACTCCGAATGGCCAATATGGTAGCATTGTGTTGGCGCTCCACTAGAGTTATAAACTCGACGACTCTCTTTTGAGTTTCACTTTTCCTCTTGAAGAAATACACCCAACAATATCTTGAATAATCATCCACAATCACCAAACAATACTTCTTTCCTCCGAGGCTATCATAGGATAGTTGACCAAAGAGATCTAACTGAATGAGCTCGAGAATTCTTGTGGTGGAGATAGTTGTCTTGGTTGGGTGTTGTTCTCCATGTTGCTTCCCAAAGGTACAAGAGCTACACACACGATCTTTAGCAAACTTAGCTTTGGTTAGTCCTATAACGTGATTGCCACTTTGGAGGTCATGCAACATTCTCATATTGGTGTGGGCTAACCGGCGATGCCAAAGCCACCCCACATCAACTTTAGCCATTAGGCATGTCGCGGCACACGTGTCTCCTTTAGAGAAGTCCACTACATACATGCCGTTCTTGACACAACCAACAAAAGCTACTTTAAGAGATTTTTCCCAAGTGACAATCACACTCTCTTTATTAAAGAACAAGGTAAAACCACAATTTGCAAGTTGAAGAACGGACATCAAGTTATAGCCAAGGGACTCAACAAGGAGAACATTCTCAATTGATAAATCATTTGAGATAGCCACCTTGCCTCGTCCTAATACCTTAAGCTCGGACTTGTCACCAATAGTAACGCAATTGAGATGAGGTAATGGAGGTTCAATATCACTCATTGCGTCATAGCTTCCAATCATATGTTGGGATGCACCACTATCCACTGTCCATCTACCTGACCCGGAAGCACTTCCCTACAAGAGATCAATTTCTCGATTTAGGTACCCATACTTCAACGGGTCCTCTTCTGTTAGTAAAAAGGGTCTTAGGAACCCAAATAGTCCAATGATAATCATCACCATAAGAAGTACCAACATATTTAGCACAAACATGTCCATCTCTAGATTTCATAAGAACATAAGATGGGTTATATTTTCCGGCGAAGTCATTGTGAGTGATGCTCCCCCTAGAGGTATCACCACCCACAATGGAGTTGGTCTCCTTCTCTTTGGTCACTTATCCCTCTTTCACAAAGACAACATTTTGAGAGGGAGATGTGAACCTCTTGGATTTCTTCTTTGACTTGGAAACAAAACCAAGTCCTTCTTTTCCTTTCTTGTCTCCTTGAGAGCTTATGGCATCATTGAGAATTCTCTCTTTCCCTACATTGTTACTCGTAGTGCAAGAGGTAGGCATGATAGCATTGCTATTAGAGGAAGATATCACTTGTTTATTAGATTGTTGAGCTAGGAGGTTGTTCTGAGACTTGGTGAGTTTGTCATGAATTTCTTTAAGAGACATGAACTCATTTTTTAGTTTTTCATGATTCTCAACAAGTACTTCATGAGCTACTCCTAGCTTCAACTCCTCTTCTTCAAATACTTTAAGTAAAGCAAGAGATTTTTTGTTATCTTTCCTAAGCTTGGCAAGAGATTTTTCATTATCTTTCCTAAGCTTGGAAACACTAATAGCATAGGTCTCTTGTAGATTAGATAGTCTCTCTTCGAGAGAGGCTCTCATGGATCTTTCTTTTTCGAGAGCTTTAACTAGTTCATCGTCATGGTTCTCATGGCTACCGCCATGGCTCTCCAAGGTCATGATGATCTCCTCCTTCTCATCTATGAGAGAGTTAGCATCATCAAGTTGCCTTAAGAGAACCTTTACCTTTTCTTTAGTTTCACCTTCAATACTACATAACCAAGAGCCTAGATTCTTAGCCTCCTCATCATCAACAATGTTTTCAACACAATCCAATAACGAGGGAGAGATAGTGACAATAGACTTGGAGGTGGAAGATATTACCGCGGTGGCTTTTGCCATGAGACATTTAGGTCGGATCGATGCCTTCTCATTGGGAGATTCAAATAGAGAGACCGATGAAGTGGAAGTCGTAGCTATGGCAACATGGGCAACACCTACGACTTCATCTTCTCCTTCATCTCCAGAGTAATATGTTTCCAATGTGGGGCCTTCTTTAACATATAGAGCCCTTGGGACTCTTCTAGCAAGGTTCTTGTTTTGTGGAGCTTTGTTCTTGTCCTTGCGAACAAGCTTCCCTTCATTTTCTTATCTTGGCTCAAAGGGACACTCCTTGACGAAGTGGTTTTCACTTCCACAATTGTAGCATGTCCTTGGCCGCTCCCCTTTCTTCCTAAAGATCTTGTTCCTTGAAGGTCTAGGAGCACCGGCCTTGTGAGCCTCCCATCTCTTCCAATAACCATGCATGGCAAAAGCGATGCACTTATGATCACCTTTGTATGTGTCCTCATAGTCCTCATCATCATCATCCTCATCCACTTCTTCTATCTTTGCAATCGCCTTAGACTTCAAGGCGAGGTTTGGAGACTTTCCTCCTCTTGATCGAGCGAGAGCGTCATCCGCACTCTTGTGAGATAGGGATATTGCTATGAACTCACTAAGAACACCAATGGAGTTGAGGGAGCTGTAGTCGGATCTTGTTCGAATGCTTGTGGCAAGGTTCTTCTCAAATGGAGTTATTGCCTTGACAAACTTCCTCTTGATCCACTCATCGGAGATTTCCTCTTTTCCAAAATCCCTTAATTGATTGCCAAGGGTGACCACTCTCCTATATAGCTCCTCGGGGCTCCTCGGGGCTTTCGTCTTCAAGCATGACGAAGTTCTCGGACTTGTCGAGAGCAACATCATACTTGGATGATTGGATGCTAGCATTTCCTTGGAACAAGGTGTCAAGTTTATCCCAAGCCTCCTTGGTGGTCTTGATACCGCGGATGTGTTCAAGATGTTCTCTTGGAGAGCCTTTTGGATAGTGACAATAGAGGTCTTGTTGAGTTGAAATTCCACATCTTCTCTTGGAGTCATGTTTCTTGGATCATGAGGGTGAAATCCATGGAGGATGCTTCTCCACAAAGCGGTGCAAGATCCTGAAATATGAGACTCCATATCGAACTTCCAAGATGAAAATTCGTTAGTGTTAAGCATGGGAGGAACTCCAACATTAACCATGTGTGGCATTGTGGCAATGGGATGAATGGTGTCATAATTGGGAGGTGGTGGAACTTTATAGTGAGACCCCGAACCGTTAGACGATTGAGACTTGGAGCCTTCGGAGCTCCCACCGCTCTTTGCCTTTTTATCGGCTTTAGCTTTGGCTTTCGCCTTAGCTAAGGCAATGTTAGATTCCATTTCGGTGATGTCCGGAAGGGACTCTTCATCCGAGCTAACATCATTAGCGGGTAGAGGTGGTTCCTCGGGCTCCTTGGTTTTCCCCATCAAGGCCTCCATCATTTTCTTGATGCTAGAAACCTCCGAGCTAACACTAGAGCTAACCTTGGACAATTCGGTTTGGATGGTTCCAACCGTTTCTTGTAGGTTAGATATAGTGTCAACCATTTTGGCGATTTCCGCATTAGAACTTTCAGGGGCATTTTCATTGACCATTATACTCTTGGGCGGATAAGCCCTTAGTAAGAGCCGAGGCTCTGATACCAATTGAAAGTGCACTATGGTCAACTAGAGGGGGGGGGGGGTGAATAGGTTGACTACCAATTTTTCTTTTCTATTAGTAGGGCTAAGCAAGATAAGATAAGGTTCTCTAGATGTGCATCTAGGTGAGCACCCTATGTGAGCATGATAATATACGCAACGGAAGTAAAACGAAAGGTAGCATGATAAACCACAAGTGTAAACAAGGAGACACGGATATGATTCTCGTAGTTCCTTCTCAATGAGAAGTACGTCTACGTTGGAGAGGTGGGGAGCCACCTAGGCACTCCTCAATGGCACGGTTGTGCACACCTTATTCTCCTTGAGCTTCTCCGGTGAGGGAGATTCTCGTTTCCACTATGAGGTCGACTTGAAGGCGTTGACCAAACCTTTACATGAGCTCGAGGTCACTCCACAAGATGGATGGAGGCTCTCAAGCAATCCGTAGCTTCTTGCAACAAGGTGGAAGCTACAAGCACAAGATCTACTAAGGTTTCTAGGCCTCAAGTAGGATTCTAGATATACTAGGTTGTGGTGGATGGATTTGAAATTCCTTTGGTGGAAGTGTCGATCTTGGTCTCCTCTAGCTCTCCACAAAGTTTGGGAGTGATTGGGTGAGTGGAGAGGGAGATCTAGGTGGGTGAAGCTTTCATTAATGGCTAGGAGAGAGAGTGGAAAAAGCTTGGCATTTATGAGGAAGGGGAAGGGGTATTTATACCCCTCCCCACAAAGTGGCAGTTGCAGTCCTGGAGGCACCGGAGGCTCCGGTGGTTTCACCGGAGGCTCCGGCGGGAACCCTTCACTTGCGCAGTTATGCAGCACCAATCTTGTTCTTTGGAAAGCCAGAGGGCGGAGGCTCCGGTGGAAAGGGCGGAGGCTCCGCCCAATGGAGCTCCACCGGAGGCTCCGGTGGAGCCTCCGCTCTTATCCCACAGAGCGAGATTTTGGTGGAGCCCCCACCGGAGGCGCACCGGAGGCCAAACGTGTATTGGGCCTGGGTGGAGCCAGCGGAGGCTCCGGTGGAAAGGGCGGAGGCTCCGCCCACCGGAGCTCCACCGGAGGTTCCGTCCTAGCCTCCGCTTGTTTGCACGAGAGGGAGGTTTGGGCGGATCCTCCACCGGACCCGCACCGAAGCCTGGGGCGGAGCCTCCGGTGGTTTCACCGGAGCCTCCGCTCCATGTAAAAACCGCTTCCCAGATTCCTCTCTTCTAGCTCTTTTCATTTCAACCGACAACGTAGCCCAAAGAATTATTACACTTTGATGGACCTGGGCATTTTCATATATCAAACAAACACTAGATCAAATAGGTATGTTGTCATATAATTACACAAACGGACGATGATCTTTCAACTTTTCACCTCATCAAGGTAAACTCGGCGGGTAGTAACCCATCAAATCGAGTAGTCCACCAGCACCCTCTTCCTTCATCAAACCACGGGTCCCTCACCATGGGGATTGTTGAGCTCACATCCTCAACAATGAAGAAAGCCTCCCAAGTAGGGCGGTAGTCGGGATCCCAACGGGGATCCCTCCGCTGCTCCGGCGTGAGCTCGTGATGGCCGCCCGACGCGCCACACCTTGAGGAACAGGAGGGACCAGCACGCCTCCGGCGCTCAGCCTCTAGACGGCGAGGACGTTGTAGCCGGGTGGGCAGGGGTAGTTCGAGGCGGAAAGCGCCTCCGCCTCCGGGTAGGTTAGAGTGGGTATGGTAGAAGCCATGGGAGAGTGATGAGGTTGCAGATATGAGTTTAGATGTGCTATGCCAATGGCGGCCAGGCCTACGTATATATATAGTGAGAAATAGCGGGAAGGCGAGGACATGAAGAAATAATAGGCGGGAACGCGGTGGCGTGGGAAAAAATAGACCCTTTAGTCCCGACCTGTTTTACCAATCGGGACTAAAAAGTTAGGCGGGAACACGGTGGCGCGGGAAGAAATAAGGCGGGAAGAAAAAGACCTTCAGTCCTGGCCTGTTTTACCAACCGGGATTAAATAGTTAGGCGAGAACACGGTGGCGCGGGAATAAATAGACCTTTAGTCCCGACCTGTTTTACCAACCGGGACTAAATGGTTATGGTTTCATCGGAGAGGGGTTCTCGAGCGTCTGAATCCCAACAATCAGGAAGAATCACACAGATCGTGTGTTTCTTTTGAGAGCTTATGAGTCGTTGGATCAGGGTGTGTTTCTTTCGACCTCTTGTGAGCCATTGGATCAGGAGTGTGTTTCTTTCGAGCGCTTGTGAGCCGTTGGATCAGGAGTGTTTTTTTGAGCGCTTGTGAGCCGTTGGATCGAAACTAGCACAATCACTTTGTGAGCCACACGACCCTATATATAGCCCACCTCTCGGATTCACTTCATACATTGTTCAGTTCATCGACCGAATACAAATCATTCAGATTGGCTAGCATACACCCGACGGTGGATTTGACATGCATGCACTCACGAGCCACCGTCAGGCTGTATGATGGTGAAACAGATTGTTTTGTTCTATCTCCGACATTAAATGTTTGATACAACTTCTTTTGAGTTTTCAATACATAAAACGTTTGATACATTATTACACATCACCAACACCCCCACATTCTTCTTCACATATTCCTATATACATATCCACCCACCCTCTATCTCCACAACGGTACATGATTTTTACATCACATAAATTTTGTACTATTCCTTATGCTGAGTAGAACGTAATAAAATATATCCATGTCATACTTTTTTATTTACGTGACGCTATAAAAATATTTCAAAAATAGACATATTTATGCTATTTTTATGACTTTTATGCTGCTGTGAACTATTTTTTTTAAATTTTTTACACCGATTTTTCTATTATGGATCAACATGGGCGTAAATATTTACACATGTAATATAATATTTTAACTTAGCAACATAAAATAAAATTATGGGTGCAAAATATGTTCTTTGCACCCAGGGTGCTGAATAGGGTGTCTATATATATTCAGCAGCCGGGTATAGAAAACTTATTCTGCACCCACAATTTTTTTAACGTTCCCAATTCAAAAATTTATGTTACATATGTAATTATTTACGTCCATGTTTGATCCATAAAAGAATACTTGTCTTCACATTGAAGGGAGGAATTTCACCAAACTGATTATAATGTTCTGACATGTCTGTCTTGTCCTCCATCCCCACGATGTTTCTTTTCCCTGAAAGAACTATGTGGCCTTTTGGTTTGTCGCTTGATGTATTTGTTTTCTTATCTTTTCTTTTTCTTGGTTTGGTAGCCATGTCCTTCACATAGAAAACCTGAACAACATCGTTGGTAGGATGAATGGTTCTTCTCTGTACCCAAGACTGTTCAGATCCACTATTGTCATCCCGTACAGCGTGTTTACCTTTACCGCGCCTGTTAGTCTGACCCATTGGCACCGAAACAAAGGGACTTTAAAAGAAAGTCCATAGTCAAGTTCCCATATCTCATCTATGTAACCATAATATGTGTCATTTTGCCCATTATTGTTTGTTGCATCAAAGCGGACACCACTGTTTTGGTTGGTGCTCTGTTTAGCTTGGGCTATCGTGTAAAATATATTCTCATTTATTTCATACCTTCGAAAGTCATTATAGTCGAATATGGTGACCTAGCCAAAGAGTACATCTCATCTCCAACATCATTGTAATTAATTAGATGTGATTACAACCAATTTCCGAAAGTCGCCATGTGGAGTCGTGAAACAAAGCAGTTAGTCCGCCCGGGGTTTTGGGAGCGTACAATAGTCTTGTGTTCCTCGATGTACGGAGCCACCTAGATGGAATTTTGTAGAACTGTGTAGTGAGCTTGAGTGAAAGAATGCCCGTCCATACATATCGTTGATTTCTTTTCGAGCATGTATTTTCCACTCAGTCTACCCTTGTGCCGCGATTGAGGAAGACCAATCGACTTAAGATCAGGAACAAAGTCAACACAAAACACAATGAACTCCTCTATTCCATAGCCCTTGGCGATGCTTCCTTCTGGCCTAGCACGATTGCGAACATATTTGTTTAAGACTCTCATGAACCTCTCAAAGAGGAACATATTGTGTAGAAATACAGAACCGAGAACAAAAATCTCTTCGACTAGGTGAACCAGGAGGTGCGTCATAATATTGAAGAACGATGGTGGGAACACCAACTCGAAATTGACAAGACACTGGACCACATCATTCTGTAACCACGGTAGATCTTCTGGATTGATTACCTTCTGAGAGATTGCATTGAGGAATGTGCATAGCTTCACAATTAGTATTCGAACATTATCCGGCAGAAGCCCCCTCAATGCAACAGGAAGCAAGTGCGTCATAATCACGTGGCAGTCATGAGACTTTAGGTTTTGAACTTTTTTCTGCCATATTTATTATTCCCTTTATATTCAACGAGAAACTTGATGGGACCTTGATACTGCTCAGACATTCAAAAAAGATTTCCTTCTCTGCTTTGATAAGAACGTAGCTGGCAGGACCTCGAAACCGTTCTGGATGCAGTCCTTCTGGGTCTTTCATATGTTGCTGGTCCTGCCATGCTTCCGGTGTATGTTTTTTCTTCCCATACACGACCAAGAAGCCTAGTAGGTTCACGTAAAGATTCTTCGTCAGATGCATCACGTCGATTGCAGAGCGGACCTCTAGGAATTTAAAATAGTGTAGGTACCAAAATATAGATTTCTTCTTCCAGATGAGTATGTGTCCGTCAGCGTCATTTGGAACATATTGTCCGCCAGCCCCCTTTCCAAAGATTACTTTTAAATCCTTGACCATATCTAATACATAAGCACCACTACGTTCTGGAGGCTTCGACCGATGATCTGCCTGATCGTTGAAATACTTGCTTTTCTTTCTTACGGGATGCTGTTTGGAAGAAATCTATGATGCCCCATCAAATATATATTTTCAGTCTCATCTAAACAGTGTATGCATGCATTGTATCCCTTGTTTGACTGTCCTACAAGGTTACGAAGAGCAGACCAATCGTAGATGGTTACGAACAATAACGCTTGTAGGTCAAATGTCGACTGCTTTTGCTCATCTCAGACACGTACATCAGGTTCGGTCCACAACTGTAAAAGTTCATCAACTAATGGTCTTAGGTACACATCAATGTCGTTGCCGGGTTGCTTAGGACCTTGGATGAGCACTAACATCATAATAAACTTCAGCTTCATGCACAACAAGGGAGGACGGTTATAGTTGCATAGATTCATGCAATCTCTACTTAGACCAAACCTTAATTTCCTTGCTTCACATGCAAAATATTTGAACTCTCTGTCGATATTTATCCACCGCGACCCATCAACGGGGTGTCTCAACATCCCATCTGACTTACGTTCCTCTTTGTGCAATCGCAACAACTTGGCTTGCTCTTTGTTTCCGAACAAACGTTTCAACCGTGGTATTATAGGAGAATACCACATCACCTTGGCAGGAACCTTCAGAGGGGGATCACCCTCAACATCACCAGGGTCATCTCATCTGATTTTATACCACAATGCACCGCATATCGGGCATGCATTCAAATTCTCGTACTCCTCGCCACGGTAGAGGATGCAGTCATTGATGCATGCATGTATCTTCTACACCTCTAAACCTAGAGGGTAGACAACCTTCTTTTCTTCGGATGTACTGGTGGGTAAGACATTGTCCTTTGGAAGCATATTCTTCATCATTTTCAGTAACTTATCAAAACTCTTATCATATAAACCACACTATGCCTTCCATTGCAGCAATTCCAGTGTGCCATCCAGCTTTTTGAGACCATTTTCACAAGTTGGGTACAACAACTTTTTGTGATCCTCTAACATGTGATCCAACTTCTCCCTCTCCCTTTCACTATCGCATCATCTCCGTGCATCAGCAATGGTCCGACCAAGATCAGCAGCGGGCTCACCATGTGCCTCTTCTTCAGCTCCCCCCATGAAAGTATCACCGTATTCAGGGGGATGGTTGTCATCATTCTCTTCTTCTTCATTCTCTTCCATTATAACCCCTATCTCTCCGTGTTTGATCCAACAATTATAGCTATGCATGAAACCGGACCGAAACAGGTGGATGTGAAGGATCTTTGAGTCAGAGTAATCATTATGATTCTTACAGACACTACATGGACATAATACAACACCATTCCGCTTGTTCGCATCAGCCACATGGAGGAAATCATTCACACCATTAATGAACTTGACAGAACGTCAGTCAATACCGTAAATGCATTGATGTGGCATCTGCGTTATTGTATAAGTATATCAAACGCAATCAAAATGCTAAAATTAGTACTCAATTTTACGCGCTAACCTCTTGGAACACTCCAATAGAAGAAGCGACACCAGATCTTCATAAATTGTGGAGAAATTATGGATAAAATCGAGCTCGGTGTTGAAAAACAGAGGAGATCAAAGAAGCTAGCTAGATCGGCAATTTCGTTGAACACCTAGTGCATAGGAAATGAGAAACAAAGTAACACACACCACTCACTTACAAAATGGAAAAACAGAGTACAGAGGGAAGAGGCGGTGCCGGTTATATAAGAAACATAGGACCTCTAATCCCGGCTCGTAACACGGCCCGGGACTAGAGGTTCTCACACCTGTCAGAATGATGCCAGAAGCCTCTAGTCCCGGACCGTGTTACGAACTAGGACTAGAGGTCCCGTTCGGACCAGGAATAGCTCAAATGAGGCATTTCTTACGACAGTGGGCTATGGAACCAGAGCACTAGTCCCGGTTCGTAATGCAACCGAGACTAAAGCTCCGGACAAAAGCCCTTGTTTCTACTAGTGAAATCCTTGTGTTCGTCCTGGTTTTTTAGAATTCCTGAGGGCCTTAGTCAACTCAACGTTCTCTCGGTCGGGAATAAACTTTCCTTCTCGAACCTCGGCGATTGCTTCAATAATTTCTTTCTGGGGGTACATCAATTGCTTTCTTTTGATTAGTTTTTAACTCCCCTGTTTCCAAGTCATATTCCGCCCCATGCTTAATATAACTTGACAGACTGCCAATGTCCACCATCTTTCTAGTCGTTATAATTCTCGATGCTCGTTTCGGGCCAGGTCTTCGTTCTAGCTCCATTCTCTCACCAGACTTGTAAAAAACTAAGAGTCTTCGTCTTCTCCTATGTCACTAACATTGGGTTGTTGCCGTAGAAGGCCGAAAATTTCCTCTTCATTTTCTTTGCTGTTGAAGTGAACCATTGCTTAACTAATAGAAAAGAAAGAATGATAGCGTTAGGAGAAGTGATCCAATAATACATCTAAAATGATGCAGTAATACATCTAGAATAAAGTGATTCATTGCTTAACTAATATAATCCAGTTACATAGCTCGAGTTTTTTTATTTAACCCTAATACATCACGAATAATAACACCGATACATCTCACATGCATAAACCGGTCAAACTAACTTCGATCGGGCCCTAAGCCGCGAGGTGCTGAGTCGCTGACGCTGCACATCCAAAGATAAGGAACCCTCACAGGGTCATAGCTCACGTGATAAGGAACCCTCCGAACGAACGACGTTGTATTGCTAAACTTGGTATCTAACAAATACATGTAGCGACGGATGTGCTCGTCCTTCTCCCTGATACCGCCACGTACCACCTCCTCGGGCGCCGGATCCCTCTGCACCGAGCATGGCCCACAGGACTGCCGCCAAAGAAGATCCAGGTCGACGACGACACCCGGATTCCTCACCAAGCCGCGCGTACCATAAGTTAGCACCTCCCAGTGCCAGCTCGGCGGAGACCAATCCCGGGCATCGCCACTCTGGTCCAACGGGAACAATGTCTCCGAGAACAACAAACTAGAAACACAATTCTAATTAATACAAATTCTAAAAAAAGTAACAGATCCAAATGTTAACCCTTAAACTAATTCTAACACCAACAATAAATAAAAAATCCTAAGCAATAATTTCTAACAGTAAAAAACTGTAACACTAACACTAATTCTAAAACTAAGACTAATTCTAAATCTAACAACAACACTAAATCTAAATCTAACACTAAACTTAATCTAACACTAATTTCTAATCCTAAACCTAACAATACTTTCTAACGTTAACTAATTAAACTAACACTAATTTAACACTAACTAACACTAATTTAACACTAATAACTATGTAACCTAACACCCGGATTTAGGCATAGGCGGCGCTCACCTCCCGCTAGGGCGGCACGGGCGCGGTGGGCTCATCGGCGCTGGCGCGGTATGCTCGGGCGTGCCAGACGATAACGAGTTGACGTGGCAGACGATAGGCGGTGCGAGCACGGTGGGCTTGGGCAGCGGCGGCACAGAGAAGGGAGTCGAGCGGCGCGCGACAGTTGGGCATCCTAGCGACGCAAATATCGTCTCGATAGAGGCCTCCTTCCTTGTCCCCGTTCCTGACTCAAACCGGGGAAAAGGACGTGGGTATTTATACCCTGGGCCCTCTAGTCCCGGTTGTAGCCACGAGCTGGGACTAGAGGGCTGCATATTTTTTTAATACGACAAAATTTTCAACATGAAAAGTGTTTGGATTTGAATAACTAATCCAAAAACATTTTCTGTTTTCTAAACTAATTATTTTAACTATTTGAACTGTCGAGAATAAAAGTGTCTGAGTTTTCGACAACATTGACTTTCTAAGTGTACGCGAGATGAATAGGCATACATTTTACACGATCGCAAATTGGTCAAATTGACATGAGGCGCGAGATGCAGGTAGCTATAGACTAGCATTACAAGATGGCAAAAGTGGATCTCCGATTTAGTCATACTCCCGCCTAATACTATAATACTCGTCCTCGTATTCGTCATGGTCGCCACCGTCATCATCACTATCGTCGAACGGCGCATGGGGCTGAAACCTGGATGAGTGAGCAAGCCTGGACTGTAAGTGGGGGTAGGGCAGGAGGGGCTTATCGCCGACCCTGATGTATTCCATGACACTCTGGAGAGTCCGACCGCCCCACCACAGCCGACGACCGGCTCGTTGTAGTTCAGAGGAGACGGGCCGTCCCCCTCATACCTGGAGACGCCCTCTCACGCCGATTGATGAAGAAGACGTCCCAAGTTGGGAGGTAGTCGGGATCCCAACGGGGATCCGTCCGCTGCTGTGGCGTGAGCTCGAGGTAGTAGTGATTCGCGATGGCCACCCGGGGCGCCACACCTTGAGGGACAAGATAGACCGGTACGCCTCCGGCGCTCAGCCTCCAGCCGGCGGGGATGCCGTAGCTGGGAGGACATGTGTAGATCAAGGCGTAAAGCGCCTTCGCCTCCGAGTAGGTTAACGTGGGTACGGTGGAAGCCATGTGAGAGTGATGAGGTTGAAGATATAAGTTTAGGTGTGCTATGCCAATGGTGGCCAAGCCTATATATAGTGAGAATGGCGGGAAGACGGAGGCGGGAAGCGGTGGGAAGCGCGGGAAGAAGGAGGCGGGAAAACCAAAGGAGGGAAGCGGTGGAAAGCGCGGGTCCCTGTTCGAGCAACCCGACAAAAGGGGCTTATTTTTTCCCGGGCTATTTTACCAACCGAGACTAAAGGGGTCTATTTCTTCCCGGGCACTTTTATCAAACGGGACTAAAGGGTCTTAGGTCCCGGGCAATTTTACCAACCGGGACGAAAGGGGCTTAGGTCCCGAGCAATTTCACCAACTGGGACTAAAGGGGGTTGTTTTTTCCCTTTCTAGTGAAACCCTTGCGCCGATTTTGGTGGGAATCCCACCAATAAGGAAGAAGCACATGGATCATGTGTTTCTTTCGAGCGCTTGTGAGCCATCGGATAAGGGTGTTTTTTTAGCGCTTGTGAGCCGTTGGAGCAAGGTCGTGTTTCTTTTGAGTGCTTCTGAGCCACACGACCCTATATATAGCCCACCTCTTGGACATGTTTGGCACTCACTCTGTACTCATTGTAGTTCATTTGGTAAACAAAGCATTCGGATTCCCTGCATACATCCGACGGTGCATTTGATATGCGGGCACTCACGAGCCACCGTCGGGTTGTATGTAGGCGAAACCGTATGTTTTGTTCTATCTAGAAAATCCTTTAGTTCATCGACTGAATACAAATCATTCGGATTCCCTCTATACATCCAACGGTGCATTTGATATGCAAGCACTCAAGAGCCACCGTTGGACTGTATGCAGGGAAAATTGTGTGCTTTGTTCTATCTAGAAATCCTTCAGTTCATCAACTGTATGTAGGGAAACCTTATGTTTTGTTCCAACTTCTTCTGAGTTTTCAAAAAACGGTTACATAAAAGGTTTAATACATCACCAACATCCCCATCTAGTGTTTTTTCTACGCCGTAACGATGGAGCATCTTCTTTATTTAACAGGAGACTTGGGTCTTCGTTCACCACGAAGGGCGGAATTTCATCAAACTTATCATTATCTTCTGATATGTCTGTCCTGTCCTCCACTCCCACGATGTTTCTTTTCCCTGAAAGAACTATGTGGCGCTTTGGCTCATCGTCTGATGTATTCTTCTGCTCATCTTTTCTTTTTCTCGGTTTGGTAGACATGTCCTTCACATAGAAAACCTGAGCCACGTCATTGGCTAGGATGAATGGTTCATCTAAGTACGCAAGATTTTTGAGGTCCACTGTTGTTATTCGGTACTGCCCGTCTACCTTTAACCCACCGGCTGTTAGCTTGGCCCATTTTCATCAAACAAGGGGACCTTAAAAGTAGGTATGTGGTCAAGTTCCCAAATCTCCTCTATGTAACCATAATGTGTATACTTTGACCCATTGTTGTTTGTTACATCAAAGCGGACACCACTGTTTTGATTGGCGCTCTTTTTATCTTGGGAGATCATGTAAAATGTATTCTCATTTATCTCATAGTCTTGGAAAGTCCATATAGTAGAAGATGGTTCCCTAGATAACAATTACAGCTGATCATCAACTATGTTGTTATTGTTGAGATATATTTGCAACCAACCGCCGAAAGTTTCCATGTGTTCATGTCTAATCCAGGAGTCAGGCTTCCCCGGTTGTTGGAGCGTACAATATTCTTGTGTTCATTCATGTACGGTGAAGCCAAGGTGGAATTCTGTAGAACTGTGTAGTGTGCTTGAGTAAAAGAATAATCATCCCTATAAATTATTGATTTCCTTCCTAGAGTGCCTTTTCCACTCAGTCTCCACTCATGTCGTGATCTAGGAAGACCAATCGGCTAAATGTCAGGAATAAAGTCAACACAAAACTCAATGACCTCCTCTATTCCATATCCTTTAGAGATGCTTACTTATGGCATGGCATGGTTATGAATACATTTCTTCAAAACTCCCATAAACCTCTCAAATGGGAACATATTGTGTATAAATACATGACCCAAAATGGCAATCTCTTCGACTAGGTGTACTAGGAGATGCGTCATAATATTGAAGAAGGATGGTGGGAACACCAACTCAAAACTAATGAGACATTGAACCACATCCATATGTAACCTTGGTAGAATTTGTGGATAGATTACCTTTTGAGAAATTTCACTGAGGAATGCAGATAGCTTCACAATGGGTAGTCGAACATTTTACGGTAGAATTCCCCGCAATGGAACCAGAAGCAATTGAGTCATAAGCACGTGGCGGTCATGAAACTTTAGGTTCTCAATTTTTTCTCTGCCATATTTAGTATTCCCTTTATATTCAATGAGAATCCATAAGGAACCTTCATACTTCTGATGACTTGAAAAAAATATTTCCTTCTCTTCTTACGTAAGAGCGTAACTGGCAAGACTTAGACGTCCTTTATCTGTGTTCATTGGATCTTTCATATGTTGTTGGTCCTTTAGTGCTTCTGGTGTATCTTTTGTCTTTCTATACACACCCAAGAAGCTAAGAAGGTTGACGCAAAGATTCTTTGTCACATGCATCACGTTGTTTACAAAGCGGGCCTCTAAGAATTTCCAATAGGGTAGGAGCCAAAATATGGATTTCTTTTTCTACATGGGTGTGTGTCCATCAGCATCATTTGGAACAATTATTCTGCCAAGACCCTTTCCAAATATTACTTCTAAATCCTTGACCATACCATATATATCATCACCAATATGGTGTCTAGGCTTGTTCTCGTGATCTGCCTCACCTTTGAAATGCTTGCCTTTCCTTCTTAACAGATGATTGACCGGAAGAAATCGACGATGCCCTAGGTACACATTCTTCTTACGTTTATCCAAAAATATACTTTCAGTCTCATCTAAACAGTGCGTGCATGCATTGTATCCCTTGCTTGTCTGTCCTGAAAGGTTACCAAGAGCAGGCCAATCATTAATGTTTACGAACAACAACGCTCGTATGTCAAATTCCCATGTTTGTGCTCATCCCACACACATACACCTTTTTTCATTCCACAACTATAAAAGTTATTCAACTAATGGCCTGAGGTACACATCAATGCCGTTGTCAGGTTGCTTCGGGCCATGGATGAGCACTGGCATCATAATAAACTACCGCTTCATGCACAACAAGGAGGAAGATTATAGATACATAGAGTCACAGGCCAGGTGCTATGGCTGCAACTCTGCTCACTAAATGGATTCATGTCATCTGCACGTAGACCAAACCTTAAGTTTCTTGCGTCATCTGCAAAGTCCTTGTACTCTCTATCGATTTTCTCCACTACGACCCATGAGCGAGGTGTCTCAACATCTCTTCTTTCTTGCGTTCTTCTTTGTGCCATCGCAACAACTTGGCATGTTGTTTGTTTCGAAAAAAATGTTTCAACCGTGGTATTATAGGAGCATACTGATTCAAACATTGGTAAACCCCAAGTGGAAGGTTGTGAAGAGTGCAGCGGCAAGTTTTCCCTCAGAAAAGAAACCAAGGTTGAATCGACCAATAGGAGGACAAGCAATCTCTGAAGGTTGATGCAGCTGAGGTGGCAGGGCGCACTAGCGGTTCAGCAACAACGTGGAACCTACACAACACAATCAAATCACTTTATCCCAACGTAGCAGTGAGGTTGTCAATCTCACCGGTTTTGCTGAACACGGAGAGGTTAAATGTATGGTGTGGAAAACAACAGGAAAATAGTATGAAAGCAGTAGCAGCAGTATGAAAGCAACGTGAAAACAGTAAGTGTTTTATCAGTATGAGGAAAATGGACCTGGGTCCACAGTTCACTAGTGGTGTCTCTCCGTGAAAGATAAATACCATGTCTGGTGAACAAATTCCAGCTGGGCAATTGACAGAAATGAAGGCTGCACCGTAGTGCATATGCAGGATATAAAGATGACTATGTGATAAATGCGGGTATTACAACAAATTACATAGACCGTCATCCAACTGCATCTATGTCTAAGAATCCACCCTCCGAATATCATCCGAACACACGTTGGGTATTAAGTTGCTAGCAACCGATTATCGCAGTAAGAAAAGTGTGTAATTTAAACAATGTAAAATAGGTAAACACCGTTGTTTTCTCCCTAATGGCAACAACACATCCTCCATCTATCACGTTTCTGTCACTCGAGCACAGATGCAAAGGAGGCATGAACCCACTATCGAGCATAAATACTCCCTCTTGGAGTTACTAGCATTTACTTGGCCAGAGCATCTACTAATAACGGAGAGCATGCAAGATCATAAATAACATAAGCATGAAGATAACATGTTAGATTGATAACCAGAAGACATAGCCTTCAACATTCATCAGATCCGAGCAAACACAACATGTAGCATTACATAAAGATGATCTCAATCATGTGAGGAAGCTCACGAGATCTAAACATTAGGTACACAGTGGAGAGAACAACCATCTAGCTACTGCTATGGACCCACAGTCCAGGGATGAACTACTCACGCATCACTTCGGAGGAGGGCATGGTGGTGTAGACCCCCCCGGTGATGAATTCCCCTCCCGGCAGGGTGCCGGGGAGAGCTCCAGAACACTACCGATCTTGGGATGACGATGACGGCGGCCTCGGGTGTTTCTCGGGACTAAGTGGTATATTTTTAGGGTTTACGTCTCGGGGGGTATAAATAGGCGAAAGAGCAAAGGCGGTGGAGGCCGGGGGGACCCGCACCACCCCATGGCGCGGTGATGCACTTTGTTGGGAACCCCAAGAGGAGGGTATGATGAGCATAACGGTAGGAGTTTTCCCCTTAGTTAAGAACCAGGGTTGTCAATCCAGTAGGAGAAAGAGGATCTTCGGAAGGTTGATGCCACTGACGGTGGTGCTGGCGCTTCACCGATGTCAGCAACAACGTGGAACCTGCACACAACACAACCAAAATACTTTTCCCCAACGGTACAGTGAGGTTGTCAATCTCACC